>OY986056.1:9433311-10033311 GCA_963920205.1 Stenodema calcarata
AATGAATGTTTTTCAAGAGTGGCGGATGAGCAATTCTCATTTTATTACTCTTGAAGAGTGTAAGATAGGTCAGGTTTACATGAAAAGAATTGAAAGGTAGTTGTTGTATTGTTTATGATTTGTTTGCTGTTGCTGTTGAGTTTCTTGGCTCTTGCATGTATTCAGAAGCCAAAGGAGCATAGAGGTCTTTTGAAAGAAAGAGTGAATATTAAATTTACCTCGCCACGACTCAAGCAATATCTTTTTTTTCTTACATCTTGTAACTCATTTCCTCTAAGCCTCCTTTTCAACTTGTTATATCTTGAAGAGAGTCGAACGATTTTTTCCCCACCAATCCAGCGGCACTTGAACCACCCTTTCCATCAACCTTCTTTTAATTATTTCCCCTTCCACACGCAGGCTTCCTTGTTGATTCATTCCCCTCGTTTTCCACAGCTCCTCATCCCTGGGAAGGAGTTTTTGTTCGACTTTATCTGCTGGCCTATTTCGGCCAGCGCTCCGCGTCCGACTTTTTCGTCCGCGATCTCACTCTGAACGGAGAGAGAGAAATTTCAAGTGAAAGTAGAATTTTCCAATGCATATTTAAACTTTTGAAGAGGCCAAGGCGTTCCCTTGAATATTTGATGGTCGGGAAAAGGAATGGCCGGTTGGAGCCTTTACCGAAGAGGGTAGCAATGGCAAATGGTGTTCTCGGCCTCTGCCGGTCTGGTTTCAATGCCTCCCGTAGGCTGGAGAATTATTTAACCTGTTTTCCGCCCGCTGAGGTGCATCATTGTAGTTGGCCTTCGTAATTGAAGGAGGTCTTCTCTTCATTACAGTTTGTACTAGTACTCGCAACCCTAATTAGAAGAGTAATCCGCTTTAGAAGCTCATGTTGCGTGGAGTTCTACAGTGATTGCGAATGAAAATAAATTCGTCCGTCCTCCAACCGCGTCACTTTGCCCATTCAGAGCCGTCTGAATAAACGGCTGGTTCCTCCAGACGGTCTTAGAAAAATATCTAATAACTGGTCTCTGGTGATGAAAAACCAGCACCGTTCGACCTTGCATTGTCTATTCATGTCTATTCCTACTATTACATTTTTATTTAAACCACCTTTTGTGTTGGCCCTAGTTTTTTTTTAAATGTTTCACTTATGGATCATTAAAATCCATCTTCTTACAATCATTGCCGTCTTCTACCTATCAAATTCACTTCCCGAGGCTCAACATGCTACACTGTAAGCGAAGAAGTTATGAACAACTTTTCCCTAGCTCCCTGCCCTCACCCTCCGATACTGAATGACATCCTACGAGCCATAATAATGACGATGCTCTCAGTGTAAAAGGCGCCGACGGGGAAGACGAGAGAAGATCCGCTCGACATCTGTTAGAATATTAAACGTTAATTCGTTCCGTTCCCATCACCAAACAACTACAAGACCGGTCTGTGCTCGTTCCGCGAAAGACGGCAATGGCAGCGATGGGGGAGGGGTTCCCTCTGTGCTATATCAAAACTTTGGCTTCATACAACATAATGTTTTGCAAGTCAGATAACGATGCAAATTAAGCAGGAGAAGTGGAATAATCTGAGACCTCTGCCCTTTGCGCCTCTGATGTCATTCTCGTGTACAAGCCTTTCCAAGGCTGACTTTCGGCTTGTTTTCTAACGTGGGTCATAAAGGTTTTTTTGTCGGGTTAGCAACCTTATCATGCGCGACTGAGAAACGACAAGTTGATATACACACATATCCTTGAGAAGATTTGCTTGTTCTAAAAATTGCGCTAAATAATTGCGCTAAACACTGCCGAACCCAACTGAACTCTCTCTCAATTGCTCTGGGCTTGGAACAATACGACTCGCACTCGTTATTTATTTCGACCGGGAAAATGGTCTGATCAACAGGACCCAGGAACAAAATGGAAAGATCCCGACATGTTTTTAATCACTTTTGGTTTATTATCTTCGATAATGAACCATTGGAATCGCCCAAAGAAAAAAAATTTTAACCCCCCCTCAAAATTTGTTGGTTTACGTTTTCAAGATACGTAGATTCAGAAAATCGAATAAAAAAAAATCCGTCGTCCGCCGTCGCCGTACGCCGTCCGCCGTACGCCGTCCGCCGTCCGCCGTCCGCGTCGCCGTCCGAGGCACTTTGCCCAGTTAGCGTTGAGTTAAAATTACGAAAATTTGGTTTCTGGGTTTGGACCAGCCCCACAATGATCCACGAAACTTTTCATAACCCTAGGTCAAGGGAAGGGGTTCAAAACGAATTTTGAAATGTTGAAAATTCCATATCTCGAAAATTCCCATCAAACGGTATGTTTTTTATTTCATATTTAGATAGAGTTTGTTCCGTAGAATTTTTTAAGACCATCTGCAGCTTTGTACGACCAGCCGTTCGTTCACAATGACGGCTCAAAGATTGTGCCTCACAACCCGATCGTGAATCAAACTGTTGAAATACAGGTCCATTTTCATACTAACAAGCTCTTTGGAACATCATATGTCTTAAGTGATGTCGAGTTTGTTGTTCTGAGGTGCGTTTCGTGCTACGGAAATGAAGGTAATTTCGAATGTTTGTTGGTAGGTACTTCTTTTATAGAAAAATTATTACCGACGTAGTATTAAAAACCCAGAATTATATCGTATTAATTAATCATAATTAATAATAATTATTATTAATAATAAATACGAATTATCAATACCTAACAATAAATTATAATAATTTTCAGTAGGTTTATTTCATATTTAGATAGAGTTGTTCCGTAGAATTTTTTAAGACCATCCGCAGCTTTGTACGACCAGCCGTTCGTTACAATGACGGCTCAAAGGTTGAGCCTGTCGACGCGATCTTGAATCAAACGGTTGAAATACAGGTCGATTAAATACAGGTCGACTCGATTTTCATACTAACTAGCTGTTTAGAAACATCATATGGTTTTAGTGATGTCGAGTTTGTTGTTCTGAGGTACGTTTCGTGCTACGGAAATGAGGTAATTTCGAATGTTTGTTGGTAGGTAGGTACATACTTCTTTTATAGAAAAATTAAAAAGTATGAAAACCCTAGAATTATATCGTATTAATTAAATACAAATTATTAACATTTAACAATAAATTATAATAATTTTTGCTAGGTATCTACTTGATAAACTTATTAATAATTAGTGATAATTCATAATAATAATTAATCTAACATTAAATGTTAATCTAAATTAATCTAAATTTTAGGATCTAGACATTTAGAACTAGTGATCTAGACAGAAGGGTGATCTGTAAATTCTTGACACAACGGTTCATTATCTTCTTTGCACAGATCACCCTTCTGTCTAGATCACTAGGTCTAAATGTCTAGATCCTAAATGTTAGATTAATTATTATTATCAACTATTTCTCATTGCAAACCTGTTCATTGTGTACCCAAGATCCTTCCCTAAAAGACCTGGCAGCGGGAAATATTATTCAACATGGTTTGAAAAGGGAAAAACAAGTTTTGTAAAAAATCCCAATGCTCTAGTAGTCGACACCAGTGACCAACATTTTCTTCAGTAGTCGACATGGTTTTGCACTAGTAGTCGACCTACATGTGTTAGAAGTCGACAGTATCACTTGAGTCAGTAGTCGCAGGTTTCGTCATTCCATCGTTTTCGAATTTTACGACATCTAAATAAAATACATTCAACTGTGAATCGGAACTTGAAAATAGATTAATAAGATGTAATAAAGTAGTTATCAGACTTTTTATTTGCAAACAGCTCATTATCAGTCTCAAATTGCAATAAGTACTTAAGTAAAAAGGTATGAAAACAATAGTCGAAAACTCATTGTCAGAAAATTGACATTACAGTTGGGCTTAGGTACCTATTTACATATTTTTTTGACATTTTCATGTCTTTGCTTTGGCACATGAACTGAAACGGGAAAAATTTGTTCCCTTGATTCACCCTTTCCCTCAGATCACGTCAGAACACAAGCGACCGGCGGGCCACAACGTCAGAGCCTATGACGCACGAGCGTATGACGTCAGACGGCTGGCAGGAGGCCGACAAGTACGTCAGAGCCTATGACGCACGAGCGTATGACGTAATACGGCTGGCAGGAGGCTAACTAGTACGTCAGAGCCTATGACGCACGAGCGTATGACGTAAGACGGCTGGCAAAAGGCCAACAAGTACGTCATAGCCTATGACGCACGAGCGTATGACGTAAGACGGCTGGCAGGAGGCCAACAAGTACGTCAGAGCCTATGACGCACGAGCGTATGACGTAAGACGGCTGGCAGGAGGCCAACAAGTACGTCAGAGCCTATGACGCACGAGCGTATGACGTAAGACGGCTGGCAGGAGGCCAACAAGTACGTCAGAGCCTATGACGCACGAGCGTATGACGTAAGACGGCTGGCAAAAGGCCAACAAGTACGTCATAGCCTATGACGCACGAGCGTATGACGTAAGACGGCTGGCAGGAGGCCAACAAGTACGTCAGAGCCTATGACGCACGAGCGTATGACGTAAGACGGCTGGCAAGAGGCCACTAGTGCGTCAGAGCCTATGACGCACGAGCGTATGACGTAAGACGGCTAGCAGGAGGCTAACTAGTGCGTCAGAGCCTATGACGCACGAGCGTATGACGTAAGACGGCTGGCAGGTGGCCAACAAGTACGTCAGAGCCTATGACGCACGAGCGTATGACGTAAGACGGCTGGCAGGAGACCAACTAGTGTGTCAGAAGCTATGACGCACGAGCGTCAAGGGGAAGGGGTTCAAAACGAATTTTGGTACGACATGGTATGACTATGGTATGGTATATTATTGTATGTATGATTTAGTATAGTACAGTACGGTATGATAGGAAAGAAATGGTATGAGTACGGTGAGAATATGGTATGGTGCCGATTTGCAACACAGTCTGGTATAGACAGAAGGGTGATCTGCACAAGGAAGATAATAAACCGTTGTGTCAAGAATTTGCAGAGTTTTTTCACTTGAGTTCCTGTGGATTTGGTCGCTAAAGCGCAAGCTTTTTGAACCGTTTCATAACTTCAATTAAAGCATCCAGATGGGTCTCCCTATGAGTTTACGCATCCACCACTGCGAATTCACAATTCTTGCTGACCAGCTGCAGAGCCTGGTGGAACTGGTGTCTATCTATCCCTCAGCATTTTGTATGCGAGAGGCGAACTGGTGTCTAGCGTACCTACGTCTCATTAATAGGCTTGACGAAAATAGCCTTCAATGCAGCTATCCCATCAGCGAACGTAGTTTTATCTGCAATGAGTTGCAACAGTTAACGAGAGGCGGTTAGTCAGAAGCCTACCAGCCTCGTCGATATTCTGAAAGGCGGCTGTGGAATCCTCAAACGTCCTTCACCAGTATTTCCATTCTAAGGTGGGTTCGAAAGAGGGTGGGTCTGCGTTGAACTTTTCTGGTTTCAAGAATATATCCATCGTACTCAAATTATATGAATAAAATGTAATGAAAACGACTTGTCACATTGAACTGAACCTTTATTCTTCTTAACTGTACGGAATATGAATGAACTTCCAATTGTTCATAGATGCATGATCAGTATAATAATATTATTATAATATAATAATAATAATAATAATATAATAATATTATACTGATCATGCGTCTATGAACAATTGGAAGTTCATTCATATACTGATCATATATTATAAGACAACAGGAATAAACACATGCCACTAATAATAATGTCGGACGAATCTACCACAGAAGTAACTATGGATTCTGCTGCAGATTCTTACTCCGCCCATTTCAACTGTGTTTTTATGAGGACGAATGGCTTGAATAAAGTAAGTAGGAACCTACTGCAATTTACACATACCCTATTGATGATACCTAAATAAAGTCATTGTGAACCGATGAGATTCATCCTTCCACACGTAACTGTGCTCCATGAATCGGCTGCCAACGAGCATGCTACGCACGTAATCGGGTAGTTCTTAAAACATAATTATAATAGACAGTGAATGATTCATGTTCCGTTCTTAATATGCAGGATTCCAAACTATGTTTCGTTTTTTGTAAAATATATATTATTGTTATATAATTATATTATTGTTATTATTGTTATAATATCATTGTTCTTCTTTCAGACCCATTCGTGAACTTTGGTGGGCAACTTCGTTTAATTTTATTATGCTATATTTCATGTTTCATTGCCGCAGAAAAGTTTCCTAGACAGAGTAAACTTTGTGTTCCCATAAAATTCTGCTTCAAAGAAGATTAGAATTGGACGGTTTAGAGATGGACAGGTTTGTTTTAGTGGCAGATCAGGTTTCTCTAGGAAATACGACCCCGTCTGTTTTTCTTTGAGAAGACCCCGTGAAAATGGCATCAGGAAAAGTTCGAAGGCATCGTTCAACTTTGTTTTTCATCACTCCAACTCCACCCAAAGTCCCTTCGGGACGGGAAAAGTAGAGTTATCCAGAGAGAAGTTTATAGCGTTAAAACCCGAAGTGAATATCCGTAGGGTGAGAGGATCGTTTTGTAAGGGAGAATCGAGTTTGAGCCGGTCATTAAAGAGTTGAAGCGGAAGAAAATGGAGGTTTGGTTGTACAGGGCGAGATGGAGAGAAACTCTTTTTTTCAGTAACGGGTAACAGAGGTTTGTTAAGTTTCGTTAAGACCGTTATTGCCAGGTTTTACATTCGTTGTAACAAGATTCTGTTCCCCAAAAAAGTATTAGCAACTCGAAAACAATTTTTCTTCTGTTTTTCTCGAGGAACTTCCGGAGAACGGACTTTTTTTCGGGAGAGAACTTCTTGAAGACAGTTTGGAGATGTAATGTGGCATGAAACTGCCGGTTGGACTAACGGACCGTGCCTAGGACATCTTCAGGTCGAGTTGATGGTGAACTTTGCGCGTTTTGGACTACGTGAAATATCACGGACAGTGGAGGCACTGAGAATGATCATCATCGGTTTCAACTGTTTAATTGGAGTTGAAGGGATGATGACATTGTCTTCATCCATGACTCCTGGTGTAACCCGCTTCGCAATATTCATCGACTCCTTGAGTGCACTCCAGGTTTTCAAATTAGGAGGAAATGGAAAAGCCTGACATAGAATTTTCGCAGAGATGTTAACCACACTGGCTGATCAAAGTAATTTGCATGTTGAATCTGCGTTAATCTGGGTGATGGATCACTGCGGGATTCACTTTAATGAAGTAATGAACAGACCGGGTTAAAGAGGAGCGGAGGCAGATGGAAGATTGGATAAGATAAGAAATGATTGGAACCGAACGCACCCCTAAAGAATTTCCAGTTCCTGATTAGCCAAGTACAGGAAGAATCGGGCCGACATATGTACGCTCTCCAATTCCGCATCCTTTTACAAAAGTTTCGAGTCAGTTCCTCAACGAAACCTGCGGTTCATCAAAAGGACATCAAATCGCCAGATGATCGCAACGATTACTTAGTAAACCATGGACTGTGTGAAGGGTATAAGAATCTGTTCCTAGGAGAAGAGAGTGCACGATGTCAGAACTGTTATGACGGTTCAGCAGGACATTAAATCGCCAGATAACTGCAACGATTTGCTGCATCCGAAGTAAACCATGGACTGTGTGAAGGGTATAAGAATCTGTTCCTAGGAGAGGAGGGTGCATGATGTCTGAACTGTTATGACGGTTCAACAGGACATTAAATCGCCAGATAACCGCAACGATTTGCTGCATCTGAAGTAAACCATGGACTGTGTGAAGGGTATAACAATCTGTTCCTAGGAGAAGAGAGTGCACGATGTCAGAACTGTTATGACGGTTCAGCAGGACATTAAATCGCCAGATAACTGCAACGATTTGCTGCATCCGAAGTAAACCATGGACTGTGTGAAGGGTATAAGAATCTGTTCCTAGGAGAAGAGAGTGCACGATGTCAGAACTGTTATGACGGTTCAGCAGGACATTAAATCGCCAGATAACTGCAACGATTTGCTGCATCCGAAGTAAACCATGGACTGTGTGAAGGGTATAAGAATCTGTTCCTAGGAGAAGAGAGTGCACGACGTCAGAATGTCATAGCAGTTCAGACATTGTGCACCAAATCCTCGTCTTCCCCTCCAGGATTTGGTGCACATCTTCGTGATAGACCCAAGTTTCGCCACAGGTTGATGGAGTCTGTTAACGCCGTTACGCCTACCTTCGCCATTTCATTACAAAGACCCGTTATCAACGCCAACCTGCTGCCACCGGTTCTACGAATTTCTTCGGGATTTGTGAATTTAATTTTCAAGATGAATCTGAGGAGCAAATTTTATTTTTATTTTCGAAGTGAATTTTATTTGCTGTAGAATTCCAGGATTGTATGTCTCGCACGCTGGGAGCAATACTGGTATAAGCCCGAAATCGTCGATTTCCATCGGATTGGGCTCGGCGAGCTGTAAGGGGTTTATGATAGTTCAAAAAAGAGGCCTCGTTGAAAGATTAGAATCGCAAAATACCATCTCAACCATGAGCAACCATGAGCAACCATTTCCAAAATCTTTCCTAAAGTTCTGCTTTTATACTTATAACTGTATTACTCCAAACAATCATATTTTGGTACCAGTATTGCTCCCAGCGTGCGGTCTGTATATACCCTGAAGGTATAATGCCAAATGAAAAAAAATTCTCTAAAAAACTCTTTTTTAGTGGTTTCGCCATTTCTATGAACAATGTGCGTATCGTTTCAAATACACTTGATTTTTCGACTTGAATGTAAAATTACCCCCTCGTAACGACGTTCTGTGAGGCCAGAAACAGTACACTGCTTGTGTTTATCATTGGATTTAAACTCCGTACGAGTACCTACGGGTTAGTTATCCTATGATTTGACTTACAAGCCAAATCTTCTTGTTTCCGCTACCGGAAAAATCTGCATGACAGATATTTCTATCCCTGACCGCTAAAAAAGGATCGGACCCCCGTTGTACCTCCCACACACCATGCAACCTTTTTCTTCTTCCTCTTCCTCCGCCTTCTGGCAAGGGTAAAGAGAAGCACCTCTTGCCTAATGGATTAGGTGTGGAGATACTCGAGTCGGCTTTTCCACCATCAGAGTTACCTTGCGACCTTAGAAAACCGGATTAGATTGCGTCGCGAAAAGCTCTTTTTTGCCTTTTCATAACCTTCGGGGTCGCCGAGAGTCTCGTATTACTTCCCATCGCTGCCCTCTTTTTTTCGCCTTTTCATCTTTCCCCCCCCCCCCCAAAATGCCGATCCTCGTTAGGGCCCCACTGTCTTCCTATTAGTTGAAATGTTCTCGATTAGGAACGACGTGGGAGAAACTGAACTTGAAAAGAAATTAAATAAACGTTAAATCATTTCAGACCACTTAAGATTCACGGTAAAATCACATGACCGCATGAAGCAGTTCAAACCTGCATCAATAGTTGTGGGTCGAGCTACGAAGCCGACCACTTGGGTTCCTAAAATTTGTATCACGACCACGAAGATCCATTTAAAATTAAAATGCGTAAGTTCAGGGCCGGATTTTGAAAACTCTGCAAAGTCTTGACACAACGGTTTATTACCTTCTTTGTGCAGATCACCCCTCTGTCTAGATCACTGAATAGATTAATTATTATTATGAAATATCATAAGTTATCAATAATCATTATCAAGTAGCGTAAATTATCATTAATTATTATTAAATGATTTATTTGGCATTACATAGATTCTAAGGAAGAATCGACCTGACAACGTGGGAAAATAAATCTGTTTTCTGAAAAAACAGACCATCACGTGGAGGTCACTCGATCGGGTTGGGTTCGGACTGATATGTACGAGTTTCAGATTAACAATAAGACTGGTCCTCATCGACCAGGTCCACTCGGCCTCCTGGCTTCAATCGATATATAAATAATTTTTTTATAAATAAATAAACAACTAAGTCAGGTCCCAAAACACGAAGACCATCAGAAACCTGACATCTCTCACCATACTTACGGTGATCCCAGGACTGCTCCACCCTCCTAAGCTGAATACGCGTACAATTTCAATGTTCGTACAATGTTTATTTATTTATTTATTTATTTATTTAGAGAATACGGGGCGAGCCAAATTACAGAGTATGAAGAAGTAATGTAATAGGTACAGAGAATGGTAAATTGACAGAAATGTTCAATGTAATTATTTGAAACAACGTTTAGCCCTTAGTGAAAGTTATTTCTGACAGCTTAAGGTAAGCGCAAAGGTCAAACCATCGCTATCCATTTCGTAAGGGCGAAATCGTTATACGTAGCGTTCTGAGAACAATCGATCGTTACGAAAATGCGGAGCGATATCGTATTCATGGATCAATAAGCTCAGATGAATAGTTATTAAATCGCAGAGTAGCCCTTTGACAGTACCGCTTTAGACACAAACGTCTGAGGGGCGTAGCTCTGTTTGAAATGAATCCTATCACACTCCCATGAGCCGGCGGTGGCCAGTTAGTTCTGCATGACCCTGCACCAACCGTGCAGTGCTTGTACGTTATTTCCTACCTCCCATCAACCAAGGCCTACAGAACCACAATTAAATATTTTACGAATTGCTATAAGGCCTAAATGTGAATAATAAAATGAGAACGAGAGTGTATCACTTTTTTCTACTATCCACTCATGAACCCCCAGGGGCCAACAAGTTACGGAAGCTATTAGCTTTACTAATAGCTAAACATTATTATGAAATCATAGTATGATGGGCGATCTCTAGCTTGAGGATCTATATTTGAAAAAAATTATTAGGGATATGTATAATAATTGTGGGAACGAAAGTGCCTCTCACATATTGATAAGCAACCTCTTGTTCGACGGACGACCTCGTTAAATCTTCAATAACCACTGCTGAAAAACTGGGTTTACTATGAGGTAAGATGGTTAATATATACATTTTTTTAAATGACTAACGAATGCGAGGTACTACAAAACATGGCGTAGAATGCTATTCTGAGTTGAGTCGCCCTATCACGCTCGACGTAAAATGCTGGTGTACTACGTGTTGCGCAGTGTAACGTGAAATTTGCGTTATTCTGAAATTCGCGGTTTCGGCACCGCCCCTCATCAGTATTCGCCTCTTCCACCACTGCGGAAGGAACAATATCCATGTCTGCTGCTTCTCACCGGGACAACACTGGTTGATCAAGGAGGTGCTGTCTCCCATCGCCATCTTCTCGTATTGGAGGATATCTTTGTTCTCGACCACTCTGTCTCCTCCCGCTCATATCGCTTCCCGAGTTGAATGAATGAATGAATGAATGAATATATTTATTGCCACTTTTTATAGTACTTTTTATAGTAATTTATCTTCCCGAAATATCGGTGCTTTTTCCCTTTTTGCAACTTCGTCAACTCTGTACTACCACAGTAAGCCTTCTGTCCTGCTTCCAACGGACTGACTGCCGAACGGACGAATTTCGTCGCCTGGATAAATTTTGCCGTATCCAAAACCACGTTGTCGCTCCTGGTAAGTCCCACCTGTAGATCGCCCATGATCCCTTGTTACAACTATTTCGACGAATACCTATCAAAATATCGTTCCGTTTGCACCAGATACGATCATCATCCTCCAGACAGTAGTTTCGCCTGACAAGACGTCACCTCCACCAGCCAGTTCGACGCATTGCCTGCCGACTCACGTGCCTTACCGGTATGCTCCGTTATCCCTTCTCTTCTTCTCTCGTCTACGCAATTGCAATAATTCAATTTCTAACAATTTTCCCGGTAACCAGTTTTAGGTACCTACTTACTTGGAACTCAGCCTCCAACGCCGTTGAAGCCATCTCGAGATCCTATCTCCTTTTCTTCTCGTCGGCTCCACATGCCAGAAAATACCTACTACGATTATAAGCAGTGATAAGTACCTATGATAAGATCAAATTCTCTTTCCACGGCCGTAGGAACTGTGAGCACTCAATCCCTATACATTACCGAATTTAGACAACTAACGATATAATATATTATGCCTTTTCGTCCCTCGATTATGTCTGTACTGTGAAGCCCTGAGAACAGTAAATTTATTTCATGTTTTGTCAGTAATACCTTTGAAGGTTATTTTGTTTCCAAAACTGGAAACAGGTAATTTTAATTTTATTCTACTTCAACTTTTAATTAATAAAAGTTACTACAAATTTGAATTTTATTATGATTGGGTTCATCCCCATTTCTCTGCCTAACCGTCACAGCAGTGTCCGAAAACTTTCCTTCAGTTGTGTGTCTGGCGTCATTCGCTGGGCGTAAATATCCTGCTGCGTGGAAAACGGGCGTTAACCTCAACGTTTTCCGTTTCACACATCTCCCGAAGGCCTCACAAGTTGGCAGACAAACTCTTTGAGACGAATCCCCTTAGCCCAAGACGGGGCTTTTCCGGAATGCAGAATGAGAAAGAATAGAGAATGAATCGTAAAAAGAGCTACGAATATTGTGGAATGTGGGACGATGAAAAAAGGGATGTGTCTTTAAATCCGTAAAAAGAATCCTCCGTCTCTCCTCAACTCATAAAAAAAATGAAAAAATCGACACAAAGAAAACTGAATCTAAAGGCGTTCAAAGGGGTGGCTGACATGAATTGGAGCTTAAATCCTAAATAGCGAAAGACTGAAACACTTTTCGAAGTACAAAATTATTTGCTCGGTGGCTCCTACCAGCTTGAAATGTCACAATCACACATGAAAATTCAATTTTCCATTTTTCTTATTGAAACGAATAATAAGGCAACAGAAAAAAAGGACGCGAGTATCTACGCCGATCTGTTCACAATAGAAGAGTTAACTTTCCTTATCTCACACAATTAACGTAAATGCGGGATCCAGCTCGTACTTCAGAAGAAAATTTACGACTCCGGTTTTAACGGTGTGAACAACTGTTGGGAAAAGTCTGGAAAAAAGTGCGATGAAAAGGATTAAGGCTCGGTAATCTAATATAAGTACGAGAAATTACGTCTAAGGAGCTCAAGGCGAGGGAGAAAGAGAGCGAGTGGATAGGGATAAAGGAAAGAAGGAATGAAGATAAGACAGTGACCGATGATTCAAAATGGTGCCTGGAGGGGTCAAAGTTTAGCTGAGTCCTCGCCATTTCATTCAAACTTGAGCACCGTGAGCTTGGCTGAAAATGATTTTGTTAAAGTTGATGGAATGAATAAGGAAAGAATGGGTGGAATAAAGAAAAAAAGGGACGAATAGCTAATGACTGTAGATTAATTTAAAAAAAAACTCTTACGAACAAAGCCGTTATTAATTAAGGGCGGAAAAAGATGGCAATCAAGATTCAACGATCTGTGAAACGAAGATGTGACTCGTTATTGAAATGATCTGGTTGTTCTTTCGCAGACTTGCTTTCATTCTTATTGCACTGACCGTATCTCAGGAAGTTTGACGATCGATACGTCCGCCACAAGCTAAACAGGGTTTTGAATTGTGAAATTTCAACTGCTCAGGGGAAGCCTCAGATGTCGACGAACCAGGTAGTCCGCACATGAATGCCCGCCACTTAGTTTCTGGTATGTCTGGTTCTGGTATGATATGTTGCAACACCAAATTCAAGAATTGGGACAATGGTGCACGAAATGGAGAATAGAGATAAACACAAGCAAGTCTTGTTCTTTATCATATACCTACAAAAGAAAATTCTCTGAAGTACCATTACTGTACCAGGGAGAGACAATTCCCAAGGCCAAATCCCATAAATATATTTAGATGCGTTGAATGACCAAATACTAGTCGGTGGTGTGACGGTTTTTTATTCCACGACGTTTCTGCCCAGGAACTGGGCCCTATTCATGTGGATATCTACAAGGAAAGTAGAATTAATATTATTTTGAACAACAATGTGGAGAACAGCAGAGATGGAATGCTTATTATGTATGTTACGACTAATGACATTAAACAACAAATTTTGTTGTAATAACATTGTACTAAGTGGGTACTTACATTATGAGATGAGGTAAATGTCACACAGTGTTGCCAGACAACTTGCCTCGAAATTCCCTACGGACCGTTTCCAAAATCCCTACTTTTCCCTACAAATTCCCTACCGTGTTAAAAAATTCTCTACGCGTAAAATTTCGATTGCTGAAAATGTAAAAGAACAAAAGAGATCACTTCCCTCCTAGTCATCTACAAAACGACAATATCACTGCATTCACTGCTGCTGGTTTGGTTGAGGATTGAAATAACCATTGAACCACTGAGTTGCACAATGTAATTTTTATTGCTGTCTCAATAATAGTTACTTGAGAAATAGGTACTTGAGAAATATCACTGAGATAAATATAAATATAATAAGGCTTATTACTAAGGCTCAAGAATGGTAGCATTGGTTACATTAGCCTTGGAATACCTATTTAAAAAAATCTTAATGTCGACGACCAGGAATGACTACGAGGAGAAAATATAATTAAAATAGTAAAACAGTAATAGTAAAACAAGTAACAGAAAAATTTGGGATTGAAAATAGAAAGAAGAGCAGTAAAATCTTAGGTTAATCTCAAGAGGTTATCAAAAACTATTCATCAAAGAGACCATCAAAAACCAATCAAATCGTCTGTCACTATCGAGGGATTGCTCGCTTTTATTAGAAGCGTATAAGCTCTGTGACGCAAGCAACTTCATCATATTTGGTGTGATGGGGTGGTTGTAACAATTGGTACCTTTCATACCGCAAGTGGTTTTCCGATCACGAATAAATGTACTAAAATCGTATATTTATTCAATTTATTAGCTTGACCAAAAATCCCTACGTTCAGCGTAGGGATTCCCTACGCTCAATGCACCCCCAAAATTCCCTACGTGTAGGGAAAAATCCCTACATCTGGCAACACTGATGTCACATCGGGGATTTTGAACAGGGGATAGCACACGGTAACAACAGAAGGTTAAGGGATGCAAGGTTACAAATACAGAGTCACAATTTCGGTGTCTTGGCCGAACCACGACCGACAACAGTTGTTGACATTATAATATAATAAATGTACGTAATTATATAAAAAAGTAGGGTAAGATTAGAAGTTTAACATTTATGCTAGTGGTCTAAGTAGGTAGGTAGGTAGTAAGTAGGTAATACAGTTACAAAAATTGTTGGCAAAAGTAGGTAGGTAATACAAACATTGTCAAAAATTGTTATGGAGAATAGTTGTTCTAAGTAGGTAGGTAATGTTGAATTGGAGGGGGGAATTGATTGTAGGTAGGTACTGTCTATTGAGAAACATGGAAGGACTAGAGAAATTACTTACTGTTGGCGATGTGTTAAAAGTTTTTGATAAATTGTTGCTAGACCGTTGGTGTCTTTTTTGAAGTTCATAGTTCTATCCTTATTTTTCAAAATGGGAACATCCTTATATTTATGGGAACATATATGTTGGTGTCATACTCGACCAGCGGCTCACCTTTGCTGATCACATTGCAGCGTTGCTGAAACGCCTGAAAAATAGGAGTAATACAACATCTTTTTAATACTCAAGGAAAGGAAATTCCTCACTTCCAAAAAATTGGTATGATCTTCCGCAACCTAGAGTTCAAGGACCTTATGCTCGTTCCAAGACAGGCATTGGTCGATAATCACCCCTGGGTACTTGGTGTGGAAGGAATTGAACTCGCCGAGACGAGGAATCCGCTGGACCGATTTCGCCTTTCATACTAACAACCTACTACTGAAGAAGACAAAAGATCCCGTCTCTTTGAGATTGGACGGACACAAACTCATCCAGTCCTCACCATCTTCTTTTTGAGTAACGACAACAAAGTCCACGGAGCACCAAGTGACACTAAGAATACGACGATTCTTCTTGTATACCGATGAATTACCTCTTTCTTCGCATGAAGAAATGCACCATAAGGTCCCCTAATTCCTCATCTAAAGAAATCCCGTTTGAATCCTACTGTTTATTTTATTCGACCACCGGGAACAGTAAGTTTCTATGTTCTTCTGAAGGGCTATGAACATCCTTTGTCCGTTATTACGGTTTGCTACCATAAGGCTATGATACCCTTTCTGTATGATACTGGTGTATTGTACGAATAAAACCTACCGCTGCGTGACCTGCTCCTTTCTTTCCACTTCTGTTACGTATTGTGCACCATGTTGGGTGGTTTGTTTCATAGGGCCAAGTGCCGTTTGCGGTCCTACCCTAGTTTAAAGAAAATCACTAACTGTACCTAACTTTGAAGTAATTCGAAAATCAAGTCTTTCTCATTTCCTATAGTTACTTGTACCTGCTTGATATTCTTATATCCTAATGTAGACTTCCCAGTATCGCAAGAGGCAATTTCTTTTTATTTTCTCTGAACTGCTTGAACTAGTTCGAAAAAGTTTGGACAGATGAAAACACAGTCCTTTTCAGCTCCCCTTTTCCATTAGAAAAGTTTGAAAACAGCTGGGAGTAGCGAAAGACTCACTCCGGGCTAATTACAATACGAACCCCAGCCCGGAATAATTTGATAGTTGAGACCCTGACTTTGCCAAAGTTCAGATTCGCCCATCGGTTCTTGTCTGACTCTCACGAGTTGTAAATCTTTTAGCAATTTGGATTATTATTTTTCAACAATGAACCATTAGTATCGAGAATTTACATGGACGTCCACTGGCCGTCGACAACCACCCAATTGCATATTGAAAATTGATACGTAACTTATTTAAAAGGGAGAAAAAACGTATTTTCTTGTTTTCCCATGTTTTACTACCTACTTGTGTTTATTTAATCTAAATTAGGTAAGTCTCGTGTTCATTTCGTGATACAAAGTGACTTAATTTTGCTAAAAGACGCTGGTAGTGATTTTTTGTGTTATCTTTCAGCTTGAAGAACTAATAGAAAATTGTATTCTACCATGTTTGGAATCATCGTATCATTTGGCTTCTACATTGTTGACGTTCAAAACATTGCACACGTTGCCTGATGGGGTGACCGAAAGGATGACAGCAAAGGGACTAGGAGGAGATGTACAACCCCTGTTGGGTGGGAGAGGTAGTGACGACTAATTGGTTAAAAAAAAGTTTAAACTATTTCGCAGCCTAATTTGAAATCTAAACGTATAGATATAGAGGACATCGAGAAAAGAACAGATAGATGGAACTGTGGTTTTCACCGCCGAAGGTCAGCGATGTGGAAACTCCGATGAATGCACTCCAGCGGTCTATCTGTCCGGCCCATGCTCAATTTTCTCAGAGGAGACTAAACTCCGCAGTTCGGTTCAGGAGGTTACCCTCGTGTCCGAAGCAGTGAATATCAACTGAGGAATGCGAAATCGATCAGCGCCGGTCCCTTTCAACCTTTGGGGTGGACAGGATTCCTGAGAAGGACATTCCAACATCACCTCAGAAAGATATTTAATAGGTAACTGTGAACCGAGCCGTTTAAGCTGGTTCAGCAAACCTTGGTCATACAAACCTTATTCACACTCGATAAACTTCAAAATCCAAGTTCGAAACCTGTAATACGACCGAAATCTCCCAGTGACCTTTATCTACAACTGTATGAATAAAAGTTCACTGGTTATTTGAGAGGAACTAATGTTGGGAGGCATTGTGTAATAGATGGACTCAACCAGTAATGTAGCTTGCCATTGAAATACTTTATAAGGACAGGAAATAGGTATACAAGTCGAAAAAATTCAAAAATATATGTACATCTAAGTTACATGCTATATATTTAATAGATAGCACAACGTGCTTCTTTGCGAGCAAATTCAACAAACTGGTAGCAAACCTTCTTATTTTACACAATACAGTTAGTGTTGTGTCGGGAATGATCGTGCAAATATGAAATTTGGTTTTAAAATTCATGGAAACAAGAGATATTTTAGAGTCCTATGCAGTTTGTTCTGTCGTAAGAATACCTTTCGGCCGTTCCAAGGCATGAATAGTTGAAAATATAAATGCTTTTAATCAAATTTAAATTGGTCTACTGTCCTCAAAAAAAGACCGAAAGGTGGATGAGCTCAATTACGCTCAATCATTCAAACTTTCAGTGACATTGAACTAACTGACATGAATAACGTTAATGAAATACATTCGTAAGACGAATCGCAATCTTATTCTCGTGCAGGCGAGAAACTGGCTTTATTTGAAATTTCGCCTTTTTCCCTCACCACATCGCTCACTGTCCTCCGGTAATTTTTCAGCCCACTAAGCCCATCTCCTGAGGCCGATTAGACGAGGAGGGATTTAGTCATTTGCTGAGTCACAAACGCTGGACTCCCCTTCTTTCGAAATCGTTCTCATGCTTGGTAATACGTTTAAATGACGATTCTCGTGTCCCGGAAACAAGATTAATGATGGCAATAATAAGTATTAAGTGATGTAAATGAGTTGGTGACTGTCTTCTTTTGAAAATTCGAATTTGATCTTTTGTGACCGCCAAATCCTTTTGTGGCTGAAGTACGATGGAATCTACCAATAGGTGAAATGAAATCCCTGCTTAATTACTATTGATTAAAATTTATTTTTACAAATAACTCGCAAAAGAGATCACAGGCAAGGTATGCAGTACTAGCAAAAAATATTATAAGCTGCCTCCGAAACTCAAAATTTGAGGAATGTTAGAAAATGAATACTGTTAAGAATCCCTCAATATATGGTTTGTTGCCATCACATGTTCCGATGTTTATCTCCAGTTATGAGTCGCCAATAAAATGGTTGTTCGTGTTTTGCTGTCCGCCCAAGTTGTCTGGTAACCACCTTCCTCCAAACCATCTTCTAACCTGACTGGGCCATCTGGTGGACCGCCTCAAGGCTGGATCCAGCCTAATGCCGCGTTCACACAAGGCCAGTTGACCGTCGCCAGTAGAACCAAAACTATGGATGCGATTGCGTCTTCAAGGCTGTCCCGCGTTCAGCTAAATAACTGTTTGCGCAATTTGTGCCGTGATTTTGTGCGTGAATCTGTGACATTTGTGTACGTTCACACGAGGCCAGTGAGTCACGCCAGCTAAGATTTTTGGAGGTGGGGGAACTGGACTGTCCTGAAACCTACTCATAAGGACAGTCGACTGGCACAACTTTTTTCCACTGGACTGGCATGTCACTGGAAGCCAGTGGTGTTCAAACGAGGCCTTGTCTCGATGACCCGATCTTTGAATGTCCAAGCCCGCCGAGCAAGACTCTGAATAGTAGCGATGCCCGATATGATATCGATATATCGAAATATTGATATTTGCTGACGATGTTTCGATATTATCGTATTGATATCGCATCCTCCGATATTTTCTATTATCGATATTTTTAGCCGATATATCGTGCTGTTGAATCACCCTTTAGCACGCAAAATTTAAGGAATACTGTGTTGCAAAATATTCCGAGGTACTGTTATTGGTGTCTGCTGCGCTGCTGCTGAGTCAGAACTGAGGCGAGATAGTTCTATCTCAGATGTCGGCCGCATCATGACGGATGACGGCAACCGCCTAACTTCGGAGCACCTAAACCCAACAGGCGTTCCTGAAGAGACTCAGCACAAAAGTGTGGAGTGCTCTCCATTCTAAAGCAGTTTAATTGTATTTTTATGGTGAACTAAAGTCCTAAAGTAAAGTTTTGCATTATTTTCAACGTTTGCTCTCCTCGCCAGTCTAAAGTTGGAATGATTTTGATTGTAATTAAAGTCCTGAAATAAAGTTTTGAATTATTTTTACCATTTCAGCGTTACTTATCCCTTATTTTCCCAATTTCATAACAGTTAAAACGATCCTCATACAGTACTGAGAAAATGTTCTAAATATGGTCGATATCCGACCGATATATCGAAATATCGATATTTTTGACCAATATATCGATATCTAATATCGGCTCCTTGCGATAGTCTCGATATCGATATTATCGATATTGTAGGTTTCGATATGAAACGCTACTGAACAGCTTGATGAAAGGCTAGCAAGTCCTCAGTAGGCTGCGGAACTCGAGCATGGAGCAGCTTGAAATACTACGTAACTGTACGTTACTAGTACGTGTTACTGATCACAATAATCGCAGGAAGGAAGTAACTCCTCTCCCGAATCACAAAGCCCCGCTTCACAGTGGGAGTAATAATTTCCTACATATAATATTCCTAGACATATTATGTTTCCTTACAACTCAATCCAGATCAACAAGACGCATTATTTTTGTACGGCTTTGCTCTAATTTCCGCATGAAGATGAAGCTTAATCGGAAAAGGGAAGAGGCGGCGATTTGGTTGGGAGGAATTCTGTTATAAAGGCACGCGAAATGTCAAGAGACGTTTATGCGGAAATGGCGGTCTGATAGGATGGCTGATGTGTTGGTTAGTTGGCGGTTTGATGAGCTCGAGGAACCGCAGTTGAGATGGAGGGGAACGATTATTGAATCTCATGTGCAGTTGCAAATATAACCGATTCCAATATGTACCAAGCAACAATCAAGATTGTTAGGCCCCGGCTTGTTGAGGAATAGTTATTGATTACCCCTTAACTACCTCAAGATTCCCAATTAAGCCCCTTGACTCGTCTCGAATAGAATGCGGTGATATGTCTATAATGCACAATATCGTCTGCTAAACAGCAACATGCAACAATAAAATGTATACCCAGGAATCCAGAAACCATTCTTTCAAATTCAATGTGTTTTCAATGTGATTCAACGTGATTGGCCATTTGGTGCAAGAAAATAGGGAAAATTTCCTTTCAAGACCTTTTAAGCTGAGAATCACATCAGTGTTTCCTATGAAAACAAGTGTGTCAATATCCACACCTATTATCTTGGGGCTTATTCCTATATTTTCAAATAATATTTACAAATTATCTAATCACCGTAATTTTGACGTAGAATACGTTTTTACGAAGATCTACCTATCAGCTAAAAACCGACCCCAGAAACCCACCCTAAAATTGTAACGAAATTTTTATAATGATTTCCTATTAGAACCAAACCGTTGTTACGGAAATTTATCTTGGCCATTTTTGATCGTACAAAAATCGTAATTCGTGCTCGAGTAGTATACAAGATGCTCCTTGGGTTAAGAGAAGCTGCCTTTTTAGAATTATTGAACCATGATTTTAAGTAAATCAGTAAGCAAATAATTTGTATATATTGCATGTAATAAATAATGGAGATTCCAATGTACAACCTAACGATTGCTATGTACTTAATTGTATCCAAAGCGCGAAATGAATATATATCATATCCTTTATATCAATTATACTTACAATTGTTATAGCTACTGTAATGATGAGCAGTTGGCCTGGAATGAGGGTATATTACGCAAAATATAGCCAAGCGAGAATTCATAAAAGTGGAAGGAAAGGTCTGTCAGAACATGTGATCGTTATATTCTCAATTCATCAAACATGAAACTAGCCTCTCAGTGGAGGTGCGATGGCAGGCCGAAGGTGGAGGATTGTTTCATGATTGTACTCATGAGAATGTACTTCACAGTAGTAGCCTCTTGTTAGAGATTGACTTCCTATCCATTCTAGCATCAAGTTAGGGATCGTCTTTCCTGTTGCAAGCCTTGGAGAACGCCGATCCACAGGGTTTCTTGTTGGGGCTGAGGGATTCGTCGAATTGAAACAAATTAGCGGAAGTAGGTAGCGGTGGGGGTTGGGGCGTAGGCTTGGGACAATATCGTTTAACGAGTGGGAGGAAATTCATGGAAACGGGTCGACTAGAAGGGAAAACCAGGGAAAAGGGAAATCGGCCGGAAGTTGAATCGCCCCTCCGCCTTTACCACCCGATGCCATCCCGTCACTTAGAGTATTGCGATTTCCGGAGGGAAGGTATCCGGTTTTCCACAGCGTTTTAAAGTGAAAATGCCAGAAATGCAGAGTCTGGAAGCCGGAAACTTGAGCTATTATCATAACTCCATCACAAGAGATCGCGCCGCTCGTCACTGACCCGTAGAAGACGTAACTCTCATTATTGTATATTTGATCAAAACTCCTGTCTACGTTATTATTAGCCCTGCTGTGCATTATGCTATTGTTACACAAATTCCCACTTTTTAACTGTTACAGCGAATCGAATGGGTAGGTATATAAATTTGCATAAAATGAGTTTTCTGACATCTTAGAAAGCTACAAAATATTTAATATGATTAACAGTAAATACCCTCCTCAAAGTCAGTAAAATATTAATTATTGGCATCTCTGAACCCAAATCTGTTCATATTTGTATACAAAACTAATTTAGTTCTTCCAGGTTTCAGTGGTAATTTATGACGTCGTTAAATCACTACTTCTAATTTTCACCCTTTCCTACAGCTCAACCCTAAATATATTGTGAGTGGGTAAACTGACTTGGTCTTCTCGTATCATCTTAGTATTTGATTGACGAAGTTTCGGGATGTGTTTGAAATGGCTCAGTTGGCTGCTATGGAGGAGTCAAGAGTTTTCGGTCTTAATTGGACCATCACTATTCAAGGGGGCCGAGCCACCCACCACCACTGACCCCCTCCTTCGCCATCAATCAGATTCCATAAACGGCTTGCAGCGGTCCTCACTTCTACCGCCTCTTGACCCCTCAAACCGTCTGTATCATTCGATTTCAATATTCATAGCGTCTGAAGGGTTAATAACATCCTTTCATCGGAGTTATGAAGAGCTTCGTGGACTATCTGCTGTATATCATAACCCCCCCCCCCTCATCACAATCTACATTCGTATTCATGCGAGACTTGGGTACGTGAAGAGCTGACGTATTGATATGTAAGGATTATAATTAAGTTGTCAGATAGTAGGAGTAGATCAATACTCACAATGATCTGCAAGTCAGGAATAACTTTAAGATGAGGTAAATTAGCACTTGGGAGGCTTCAACGATCGTCGTCGCCATAACCCAAACCCACATCCCGAATTCTACAATTTTTGGACAGTAGGGTTTTTAAATTCGTTTCTTCTGATTCTACGCATCTTGAATCGTAAACCCGGTCGATTGCCATGGTCCATTATTGAAAACAGCTAACAAACCTAAATACGACCAGTTTTAAAACTGATCACGAGACTATTTATAATATATTTTACATATTATGTAAAATATATAGTGAATAAGTATAAATAAATTTACATTTATATATACACGAAACATTTATAATTATATGTTAAATGGTTGGTCAAGGATAACTAGAATGGATTTGAAAATTGTGCCATTCAATTCTGCGAGCGAATATACTCGTAATATAATATAGAATAGAATATTATAATATATAATAGAATATTATTCTGCATATCATGCAGAAAATCATCCCATAGACGACCTGTTTTTTGAACATCGAATTTTAAAAATGCCATATCAACAGCCCCGCTGCAAAAGCTTGTATGTTCAAAAACAAAACAATGGTTTATTATCTTCTTTGTGCAGGTCACTCGTCTGCCTAGATCACTAGGTGATAGATTAATTATTATTATGAATAATCATCAATTATTAATAATTACCTATTATCTAGGTCGTTGACGGGCTAAGACCTATGCACGAAGGAAAGAGTGAACTGCGCATGCGCACATTCGGGAGGACACGACCTAACTTAGCTCGTCAACGTAGACTTCCTACAGTCTAATATCCACAGCAACTATAACCTTTCACTATTTTAGTACCTATTCAATTAACGACCAATTTAGGACTAAAAAACGGTGAAACATTCTGGGAAACGGAAGTAGTCGTACTTCATAGTTTCTGGGGTGAATCTGAGCAATTTCTCGTCCAACCACTTCCTCAAATGAGCAACGTCATTTCCATTTTTCGTAAAAGGTCGGCATAGGTCTTTTTCGAATATGGAA
This sequence comes from Stenodema calcarata, assembly GCA_963920205.1. Taxonomy (NCBI): domain Eukaryota; kingdom Metazoa; phylum Arthropoda; class Insecta; order Hemiptera; family Miridae; genus Stenodema; species Stenodema calcarata. The sequence continues at coordinate 9,456,984 of OY986056.1, forward strand.
TCTGGAACGAAGTGATTTCTAACCTTTACTATGATTTAACATCGTTACCGTAATAGTTTATTTATAATTATCAGGCGAGTATAATGAAATGTGTAGGTCTTTGAGGGTGTTGGCTGAATATGTGACTTTTTTGTTCTGGATCATTTAAATGTTTTAGTCGATGATTGGAACTGCTGCTCCATCATTCAAGTTCAATTGGCGCGGCTTCTTCCAACTTAAGAGAATGACGGAGAGTCCACTGCCAATAGGGAATTAGTGTCAATTGTTGATTTTCGATATCATCCTCCTGTTGTATAGTAGATACGGCGGTAGGGAAACGTGTATTGCCAGCAATATTTAAAAAATGTATTTAAAAATTTGAAAAAATGTACTTGAGGAGAAAACGCTGACATCGCCGGGTTTCAGAGTGGCGCGGGGTGGCGGTCCATGCGGTCTTCTCGCTCCCGCGGTCTTTTTCAAACGCGGCTAGCGTGCAAATTCCCTGAACGTTTGGGAAGACTTTTCCTAACAGTTGACCATAGAAAAAAAAGAAAAAAAATTGATGCAAATTCCTCATTCAGTTACTTCGATATTGACGGCCCTCGCGGCTCATGATTTGCATGAATTTTAACGAGAGTTTTCTTCGGTATAACTTTCCGTTTCCACGAGCCCCCAGCAAAGTTCGCGTCACGTTCGATTTTCTTCTGTTTTTTTAATCCCCTTCCAACAGTCCAACAGATCTCCCCTTCCCCATCACTTGCCCTTCGCTGGGTCCACCAGACCGCCCTTTTCCACGCAGAAAGGAAATGAGTTTATTTTAGACCTCTTCGACTCGGTTCGAGTTGACTTGACTCGAGACAAAGTGCTCTCCTGGGAATCTTATTTGGGCTTCATTCTTGAGTTTCACAATTAAGTTTTGATGCGAACTGTTGAGAACGAAAGGCGAATGAGAGAGAATGATATGATAAAGTTTTTCGAGAAACAATAATATTTTGCAAGTAAAGTAAGTTCGTAGGAAAAATAAGCAAGAAACTGAGAGAGGTTGGACAAAACCCAAATGGAAGTAGGAGCTCATCTCCTCTGCTATCATCTCCAGGTCCTAAATCAAAAGTTAAGTATTTTAAAAGTGATTAAAACCCAACCCGGGAATTACCTACTATCAACACTACTACTTGCACCCGTTTCCAGAATCTTCATATTATGCGATTTGAAAGTGTGGCGAACGGGCAAAGTTCCCATTATGAATACGTGGTTATGTGGCTAGTTCATTTTCGTGCTGTTTAGTGAGTAATCAATAACCTTTCTCCTTCATTTTCTGGTAAGGGAGTAGATACTCTAATTTCCATAAGAAAGCAGATATTGCCCATAAGAACCCAGTGATATACTTACTTCGTACTTAAATGGATCTGAAATATCAGGATGGTGACCATCTAATTGGATTATCGTCAGCACTAACCAAAAACACCAAACTGTAGGTGATAGTACCTTAATCACCACCGATTTAATAGTGGAAATTGTGACAGAATAGATTAGGGCAGTTTCAATCAGTTTTGAACGTAAATGATCCAGAGTGAAGACTTCAACTTTTAAAGAATTCTTTACCCTCTCACCGGAAATCATACCTACCTAGCTGTGAATCGCCTAGGCCCAATTTTCACTAATCACCTAATGGAAAACACAACAACCTTTTTTCATGAAAATAGTTTTTGGCTCAACCAACAGTAGAGTACTTTCCACTATGATGCATTTCAAGAAAAATTAATAATAAACGACATAAAAACTCTTTTAATTATGAACAGTAAGAACATTAGTGGATGTACAAACATACAATAATAATAATTGTTCATTATTAGTCTTTAACGAAGGCTAAATCGAGAAAAATAATAATGAAAAATTGGAACAGTTGTTACTTCTGTCTCGTCCAGAATAGTTATTTGATGAGGGTGGAATTTATACTTGTCGTAAAAATGTCGAAGGCTGGTGAAAAACTCGTTGACTCTGTTGGTATTAAATGCCGTCACTCTGCACAAACTTGTGCTCTCTCGTTTCCTCAGTGAAAGATCTTCGTTTCACTCCATAAAACCCAAAAGCCAGTCTTTTCCAGCCAGTTCTTCCTGAGTCCATGAAATCGTAAAATTCTTACAGAACATTCTTACCTTATTGAACCAGAGGTAAAATTATTTCGAAAATGGGGCTTTTAGTACTGTTTTTTTTTTCCCTGAAATGGTAGGAAAATGTCGCTTACGACACCCGGTGTTGGAGGGGATGTCATGTTACCTTATAACGATTTCTTTGGTGTTACAAGGTGTGTTCCGTTGTGGGAGAGAAGAAATAAAACGTTATCAGTTGGAATCATAACCCGAACACTTGAAAACCAGTAACCGTAGCGGATTGCAAACCGCCCAATAAAAATCTTAATCTGGCGTCAACCCGTTATTAAGAGCCTTATCGATAGCCTCGAGGGCCTGTTGAAGGGACTGGTTGACGTGACATGAAATACCTTGGAGGGTCGCAAATGAGTCCGAGGAAAATCCGAGCCGTTTGGTGGCGAATGAAAAGGGATTTTGGCGACATGACTTTTCAGCAGACTGAAGGTGTAAAAAGCGTAGGCGGGGTGTGACCTGCTAATTTCTAGGTGTTATATACATATAATAATTGTTTCCCTTGAGGGCTTCGGGGCCTCAATGGGACGTGAGGCGTGTGTCAGAACTGATACGAGGCAGTCACGCGCAACATTCTGTTAGCCGTGGTTCCAATGCGGTATCTGATTGGTCGCAGCGATCTGACGGATAACTTTCATGAGAACTTGCATGAGGGACTTGCAAAGTACGCAAAAACTTGCATGAAAATTCAAGCGAGAAACTTACATGAATGACAACAGTTACTGTGGTTAGTTCATGGAAAACCCTATTTCTTAAACAACGATAATTTATGAGATGTGAAATGAAAATTTACTGAGAATACTATGCAAATAATAGTAGAATTTCTCTGTAGCTACGTTCGTTTACGAACTATAGTAGCAAACAACCAATTGGGGTGTCTACCTCAGAAAACTCTTGATGTGTTCCCTTGGGAACCTGTATTAATTTATGGTTCCACAAAGACAATGTCATTGTTGGTATATTACTGGTAATTACACTTACAGGTACTATGAACTGTTATTCTTTTACATTGAGTAGGTTTACTTCCCTACTAACCTGTATCAACGATTGTGGTATTCTCTCACTAACCTACACAAACAGCGGTTACACTATCTCTACTTTCCACTACATTGTTCTACATCTTCAAAATCAAATTCTGTACACATTGACTGTTCACTCGTTCGTGCAAGTGCATGTACATCGTCCGCCTGCTATTTCCGTAGTTCATGGGACGTCTTGTCAACATCGCCCACTTCCAGCTGTTCGGTGTCATGGGTTAGATGGCGAATACAGGTTGAACCAGATAATGGTGTTCTCCCTTTACCAACGCTGCTTCACGATATTCAGCTGGACAGCTTTCCTTGTGTGTTCTTTTGACGGCGTCGATTAGTTTTGGCATTGCCAGTTCGTTAATGAGTAAAACTGCTCCTCTCCGCTTCGTCATATTTAGATACCCGTACAGTATCCAATTATATTAATATGAAGTACATAAATTTTAAGTTTGACTTAGGTGCAAAGGTGGCGGAGAGCAAAGTGAGAAATATTGCGATACTTACAAATTCTGGAGTTCCACGCATCAGTCACCCCATTAGCACTAGGCAGGCGCTAGTAGAAACTCCTAACGAGTTGTTACCATCAGTAACTCCCTAAGTAGTTATACACGTGTTCCCCATGTCGTCGTTATGATTCAAAGGCGTAAGTTTCCTTGCTTGCAGCGTTTTGAACCGCTAAGTTAGTTGTTTCACTTCGAAGACAGTTTTGACCCTTGAACGTACCATGTACGTACATACAATTTACGAAAATCGTGGAAGTATCCAGTACTTATTTTATTTGCATGCTTCAAAGGAGGTGGTGAGGGATTGGTGTATGGTATTCGTTCATTGAAAGCTGTGGTAATATTGTATTTCTTTAATCGAGTGTAGGATTGGGACGAATACAGTAGTATTGTTATAAAAATTAATTACATTGTATGTCACTTTATGACATCTTAAATAGATTATTAATGCGTAAATACACCAAAAGAATAGCTTGATCCCTACTCAAAACGACCAATACCAATACATCAGATGCTACCAGTGAAGGTACAGTTTTCTGTGGTTACGGAAGCTATTACGCAGGAAAATATGAAAGGCCCAGTCTGATCCGATCCGACGAATCTTGATCAGAATTGATTTTGATGTGCTTAAGTATAATAAATTATTAGTGGCACCAAAGAGTGGCTCCTGACAAACTATCATATTATTATGTTTGAATGTTTGTTATTATCTCTCATCGCATCTTTTGGGATTCTGAATCACCCAACTAACTGGTTCGTAGTGTTTGTCATCATCTATCCGCTAGTGTCTTCTTGAATACTCGTATGTGATAGTCGCACTGTCCCAAGCTTCTGAAAAATGAGAGCCTAAGAGCTAGATCAAATTAACTCAAATTAACAAGCGGATTTTCAAAGGCAGCTGAACCTGGTACAAAAGTAGACGAAGGACGGACAACTGCAAGCTTTCGTACTAAACACCTCTGCTTTTTCTGCGAAAATAAATGGCATCCTCGCAGCCAACGTCCTGCTAGTGGAGAAGAGTGCAAGATCTATGGAACGCTCGGACATCTAACTTCAGTCTGTAAGTCCAAATCCAAATCAACCAGCCTAGGAGCCTTATCATCTTCCTCAGCAACTCTTCACAAGGCAATTGTTCCAGTTGAAATAAACAATTTTCTTTGCTTTTTGGGACCGGCTCTTTTCACAAATCTGTCGAAGATTGCAAGCCCATTGCTATGAAGTCCCGTTTCTACTTCAAGGAAGATGCCGACTTCATCAGGTCCGAAGTTTCGAAGGTGTGATCGAAGAGAGCATACCGCCCTAGGCGAATAATCCTTACAATACCTGAAGGAAGGGAGACCGCAGTGTCAAATCGACTTTTAGCTTCGATAGGGGACTCGGCACCACCAACGCCCAATGATTCGCCTAATTGACAAAACAGACCAGAACCAGGTGATGGAACTTTAAGACAGACTCTCATTCTAGAAGACATTAAAGAATTTCTCCTCCTCCCGATCAAGAAGCGTCGGAACCTTCTTCCCCTGATCATGAAACTTTTGCATACCTGATGAAGAAGTTTTGCGATCTCAATCCCATAAAGATGTTCAAACTCCACCTGTCCCAGACTTGAGACGGTCCCAAAGGATGAGGAGACCTCTCTAATATTTGAAGAAATGTGCTTGAAAAACCAGATGGGAAAAACTCTGCAAATTCTTGACACAACGGTTCATTATCTTCTTTGTACAGATCACCCTTCTGTCTAGATCACTAGGTCTAAATGTCTAAATCCTAAATGTTAGATTAATTATTATTATCAATTACCACTAAAATTAGTTTTATAAAATTAATTTTATTAACAATTTTATCAAGTACCTAGTGAAAATTATTGTAATTTATTGTTAGGTATTAATAATTCGTATTTATTATTAATAATAATTATTATTAATTATGATTAATTAATACGATATAATTCTGGGGTTTTAAATACTACGTCGGTAATAATAATTATTTTATAGATAAATTATTTTTCTATAAAAGAAGTACCTACCAACAAACATTCGAAATTACCTTCATTTCCGTAGCACGAAACGCACCTCAGAACAACAAACTCGACATCACTTAAGCCATATGATGTTCCAAAGAGCTTGTTAGTATGAAAATGGACCTGTATTTCAACAGTTTGATTCACGATCGGGTTGTGAGGCACAATCTTTGAGCCGTAATTGTGAACGAACGGCTGGTCGTACAAAGCTGCGGATGGTCTTAAAAAATTCTACGGAACAAGCTCTATCTAAATATGAAATAAAAAACATACCGTTTGATGGGAATTTTTTGAGATATGGAATTTTCAAAATTTCAAAATTCGTTTTGAACCCCTTCCCCTTGACCTAGGGTTATGAAAAGTTTCGTGGATCATTGTGGGGCTGGTCCAAACCCAGAAACCAAATTTCGTAATTTTAACTCAACGCTAACTGGGCAAAGTGCCTCGGACGGCGGACGGCGGACGGCGGACGGCGGACGGCGGACGGCGTACGGCGTACGGCGGACGGACGGATTTTTTTTAATTCGATTTTCTGAATCTACGTATCTTGAAACGTAAACCAAAAAATTTTGAGGGGGGGTTAAAATTTTTTTTTCTTTGGGCGATTCCAATGGTTCATTATCGAAGATAATAAACCAAAATGGAGTAGGTAATTTAATAATCCATTATTCAGCCCGTTGATTAGTTACCTACCATATTGTACGCTATCCACTAATACTCTGGTCCCACGTCCCCGAATCCCTAAAGATTATTGTGCAGCGATAGCCCAGTGTTTAATGGAGTCTTATTTTTTCGAAGGAGAACAATAAAATACTGTTGATTTTGTAAGGTTTTGGCAGTACCAGCGTGAAGCCTTGAAAACCGGAGAACTATGTCATTCCATACACGCTGGATGCTGAGAACTGACATAAGTTTTCATTTCGTGTGTATTCTTCCATACATTTCCATGAACTGACAACATCACATACGGTGCATTCCCGTCACGTGGCAAGCTCTATTACCCTTCATCTCACCCCTGAAAGATGAGCCCGCCAAAAAGCACACAAACCACCCTTACGTGTGCATCGAGAGGAACAATTTTTATATCTTTCACCCTGAAAAACGTATCGAGAGAGTTTCGAGGCTCGTCAGCGGAATACAAAACCGACTTCCGTTTGTGAAGGCGCAAAAGAAAACTGAGGCGTAATAAACAGTGCAGAATATAATATGGTGAGGGATCTCCAGGGGCGGTGGAATGTCTTTCTCGCGAGGCATCCACAATATCATCATTTGGTTCGTCCTTCGAGGCCGTATGGGAGTGAATAGCGGTAGCGGTACGGGAAAGGGAAGAACGATAAATGTTTCGTTGTATTGCCTCCGGCTTCGGTGAACGGGTTTCAACCGGTCTCAAATGGAGTATATAACACACTGAATACGGCGGGTTTCCCGTTTGGTAATTCAACGTTTTCTTTCACAGGCTTATTGTTGATTGTAATAGAGCAGCCTAATATTTCTGCGATTTCATGTCTTCATTTAAACGTCTTTGCATTATATAAAGTACGTAGGTAGGGTCGAGTGTCGTAAGACTCAATGCTCACAGAACGACTTTGGTAATGCAGTATCGTTTTGCTGCTTTACCATGAACAGGTATTTATGATAAAATGTGAGCAAAAACTTCACATACATATATATAGCTAGGAAATATGGAAGATCTCTGCATTATGAAATACCTCCTGCGTCGGGTTCAATTTCAGTAGTGTTCTGTACGAGGTAGCCATGTCAGATCCTGTTGTATCATGATTCCTACGTACGTAAGATATCCAACTACATCAATATGCTTTCCTTTCGAACCTCCAGCTAGATTATTAACCGCAGCATCTGATTCATTGCCACCATACGCCATCTTCGCAGCACCGAATTTTCGAGTTTGGTCTACTTACCTCAGATCACGACCATAAGGACTGATTGATATGTAAGACAAACCAACGCTCGATTGTGTGTTGGAATGGACTTTTTTGTTTTCTTTTCACGAATTAGGCCAACAGTTGAGAGAAATTCTAGAGCGATTTCCAGGTCGATGAAGATGTCTTAACAACTAACAAGTTCTACCGTCGACCGTTGAGTGTCTCGAAGCTCTCGACGGCACTCAGACAGCTGATAGTGTCCTTGAAACTAGCGCATTCTACGACGAAACATCAAAATGAATACACCGTAAACTAAATGAAAGCTCCTAATGCGAACTTACACGGAGCGGGTTAATTTTACGAGATGTGAATCACTAATTGGATTCCCGCTCAGGACTGAATACTTCATTTATGTCATTCTTTAATTTACCTAACCTTCCCCTGGCATTCCCATTGCTCAAATGTATACTTCCGGTACACCTGACTACCCCACAACAGTAAAGTTACTCATCGGTAAAATACTGTAATTGGATAAGATTTGCATGTTCATTTTGTTGTCGTCAAGATAAATAATTGGAAAGTGTTATAACCAGACAAGGAACACAAAATTCAATTCGAGTTTTGGAGAGAGAAGTACGAGTATAAAACGAAAATTCAAACTGAACAATAAAAATCAATGTTACTCTGTAAAATTCTTGATAATATCAATAATATTATCTCGGTAGTCAAGAACTGTGCACTGAGGCATGAAGAAAATCTTCACAGGCATGTAAATTTGGGAATGATCTGAATCATAGACGACAGTGAAACGGTGCAGCGTTTGGACAAAACTACAATAACATGTGATGTACATATGGAAATATGATATTATCCAAGTGAAGTGGGTAGATGGGCTGTATGGCTCAGTTGTTATTGTATTCTTTAATAAATGAAGAATTTGGGGGAAGAAACTACCATTAGTATTTGAGTACAACTACACGTATTTCTATTCGCTACATACGTACCAGGGTGCAACTTCTTCTTTTGCCGTGGCCATACAACACCCGAGAGATCTTCTCTCTTAGAGGTCTTGGAAATAGAACCAACCTACCTCTCCAGTCACAGATGACCAAAATGTGTCTGCTGCTGCTCTGTCCACCCAGTCGCCTATTCTCTTCTTTAAAAAAACCCACAAATCCACCTATAGATGACCTACAGTGATTCTCTATTTATTAATCTGATAGATGGTACCGTGTACTCATAAAGACTAAGAGCCTTCAATTTAGAGGATGGGGCGATCCAAGCACATTAAATTGATTGTTCATTACACGAAGATTAGCGGTGGAAGGGGACGAGGTCGTTCTACGACACCGGTGATGTAGGATAGCGTGAAAACCAACTCTTTCCACTCAGCACCGATTCATAATTGAATTAACTTTTCATTTACTACCCTTTTCTCTTTTCCTAAAGGCCTTTTAGAACGCTATTCGGCAACCTTTCGATAGAGCGTTGTGTTAATTGAATGTAGAGCCTTTAGCATGAGCAATGAGATAAGGTCCCTTCACTTCTGAATGTCCGCGAAAGGTGACACCGAAAACGTGAGATTGACTGAGTTCAATTTCCTTTGAATATAGTCAACAAAATAGCATATCAATGAGAATACATCGGTAGCAACACGTTACCTCATAAAAATCGAGTCACTTTATCACAAAATTACTTTAAAATCACAAATTCCTCATCCCTTTATTCAATGACATCATATTGATAGCCTGTCAAAATCTATTACATATATAAAACTCTGTGCTGTTCATGTGCAGCAATTTGAGACCACGGGTAGTGATTGGGAGGATGTAAGGTAAGCTTCGTGAGCGACACAGCTGAATTCTCTCCTGTTCACCCGAGGGTGAACAGTCTCTTGAGACCATGGGGGAGAGATTGGGGGGATGTCGTATCAGCTGAGAAAGCGATAATGCATGTGGACCCGTGCAACGCACGGGTAATGGCTAGTATGTATAATAAACGAGAATAATCCCCTGGAGATCCAGAAATGTTCTTTTTTAGGGTGATAGCAATACTTCCCTACTATATTTCTGGTCGGGTAAGAACATTATGGAAAAAAAACACGATTGTGAAAAAAAACTGTTCCAAAGGTGAATAAAGTCGCCAAGAGCATTGTGTATGACGATGATAATGTCAAATAAATTGCGACAAAGGGGCTGTCGTAAATTATTGTAAATGTGGGAACGAGGAAAGTGGTGGTCCGGCAAAGAGGAACGTATTGGATGATAAAACGAACCGAGGCAACTCAGATAACCTACAGCCAGACATTTCATTATTGACGTTTCGATCAATGATTGTGTAGAGTTGAAGTTAGTAACGTATAAAAGCGCATTCACGTGTATCAATTCATAATCAGGTTTAAGAGTTGCCACACATCAACATTTCCCATCGAGTTTCCAGTAGAGAACAATTTTTAGGCTTATTATATCCAATAACCCACGATGAGGATCGCCCAAAAAAAATTAACCCTTTTCCTTCAAAATTTTGTGGTTTAAGTTTCAATTGAGATCAGTTTGTCTGCCATCTAGAATAGTCCTAAAGTTTTAAATTCGTTGCACTATCATTTATAATTTCAAATTAGATAATAGGTACTTGTCATGGTACTACTCAGCATATTTTTGAATCATGAAACTTGCTCTGGTGATTGAGGGACAATAATAACATTTCGGAGGGCACTATAATATATTATGAAACACGCTGTTTTATGAAAAACTATATTTTGTCAGAATTGGAATCAGAAGTACATTTTATATAACAGGTTGGACACCTGTTTGTCCAACAACTAAAACACTCTGAAATTAATAAATAATAACAAAGTGTGGAAGCACCACATACATATTAGTGAAAAAACTGGCAAACCTACTTTTGAGGGGAGCCTAAAAAACAGGTGACTTTGGTACACAATGAGAAACAGTGATGTATACATATGTCATAGAGATTTTGAAATCTTCAATAGCACTCATACAAGAAACCAGCAAATTCTGAAGGGAGGGGGGGGGGGGGTTCCTTGGTCGATTCCAATGGTTTATTACCTATCGAAAATAATAAACCAAAAATAGAAAAATCGAAAACTGGAAGAAAAGAAATTGTACAGTTTGGTGTCTAAAATCAACAAAATTGTTGTATAGGTAAAAACTTACCAGTACTGACCAGAAGTAATCACTGTGGAACTACAGCTGCAACTGAAGTCATGAGAAGCTTTACCAACCTCACAAGGTAAAATTTCTTCGCACCGTCTGTATCATGGAACTTTATCAGAAAAATTCATGAATAAGGGGATTTAATCCTCTTAAGAACGTCAGTCGTCGAATTGAGTGCTCGAAGGAGTTATTTAGTAAAAAGATGCAACCTAAATAAATGTCATTAAACCTAGAGGGGGCATATCCGCCACTCGTCCTTTACGATAGAAACTCAGATTTGGTAGAGCAACACTTACAAAAACGCTTACAGAAACACTTACACTTACACTTACAACAACAGAAAAGCTTAGTTATCTGATGCCCTTTTTCATGTACCTGACTTGACCGGTGACTTGACTTGTCCCAGCATATAATCTAGAATTCAATTGATTTCATCTCTAAATTATCCGATCTATGCCAATCGACTGGCACGGCAAAGGGCTGATGAAGCCTCACGGACGTCAAACGCCATGTCCCAGTAATCATCCTCCAGAGCCCATTCTGCCCATTGATATGAATAAGGAGATTCAGAGTGTGTAGGCGAGCTGGGTTTAGGGGCAAATAGATACGTGCATACAATTAGATACCAGTCAATACTTTGATTGTAAACATTTATTTTGATGGAGTACTCTTCTGCAATGGGCCAAAAGTTGTTCAAACGCTTCAATCTTGAGCAAGGAGACCTTTGACACACCGACAGACTGAGCTCTGATGCCGTCACATTTCTCCATGGAAAAAACCAAAAATCCAAAGCTCTGTCCAGCTCGGGCAACCACATGGTTTTGTTTCAAAGTCTTCGAGTACACCCTAATCGTTCCTTTTTTGACGAAGTACATTCCGACTGCGTCGTCTTGAAACGTGAGAGGGACTTCACGATCTTTCAAAGTTTTGTTCTCCAATGACAAAGACAAGCTTTTGATAACGTAGTCTGTCAAAGATCCTAATACGTGGGCGTTCTTAAGGAGTTTGTAATTCAGACCTTTCTTTCGCGATTGAGACGAATCAGCGATCTTTCTAAAATTGTCTCTGCTGAGGGCCCAAAGGGACCCTTTATCCGTAGCCATAATGTCCGCAAACCGTGGCACATCCATGATCAGACCGAGTTCTCCAAAATAATTTGGACAGCCCAATATTTCATGAGTGACTCCATCACCGTTCACAACCGTTTTGTACTCTCCATTTTCGATGAGATAAAAATATTGACCTAACCTCCCACTCTTTACAACGTAATGGCCCGCGTAGACAGTCACAAGCTGCATCATTTCGATAATCTCTTGTAACTTGATTTCACTCAGGGCTTTGAATAATGCAATACCTTTCAATATACATTTTATTCTGGTAACTTGACTACCAATCGGGTGGACATTTTCAATTGCGTAAGTCAGATTTCCATTTGAGATTTCTGGCTGTGGTGCCATTGAAGTCACACGGTTCCCATCGCCCCATTCGCCACATGTCCTGTCCACGTCCTGGCCGTTCCCACCATCACAATCCCCGTGTTGCCCTTTCAGTTCCAGTTGTTCCTTGTAATAATCGAGACCCATTTTGAGAAAATCTTCTAAATTCCGATTCCTGTACTCACTTATTAGGGTTTTCATTTCTCGGTAAAGAGATATTTTGATAGAATCGTTCCATCTTCCGTACCCGACCAGTGGAGCTCCATAATGGTCTGGGAACACAACTGTATTAAACGGCCCTAGCAATCTCTCGAATGAACTAGCACTTAAAAACAATATTTCGCACCACTCTAAAGCGGATGCTCTTGTACCATTCAACCTTCCACAGGACATTGACAGGTCACCAAAATGTTCCCCACGTACAGCCACTTTGGAGATTTCTTCCTTCCCTACGGTCGCATTATTGTATGTTATTAGAACCTGTCCTGATTTGATGTAGTATAATCCATTTGAATGGATAGAGTAGCTTATAATTGAGCTGTCTTTCTTGAAATGAAGACATTTGATGGCGTCAACTAAACGGTCTTTCTCATTTTGAGGCAGTTTTGAGATGAATGGATGGCTGTCGATGAAGGTTTGCTTCAGTTCTAAAACCTTCCGCTCATACTGCATAACGAGCGACCGGTATTCCGCGCAGTTAAGGGCCCAAAGTGCTCCATCTTTTTTGGCAATAACTGTAGCTGGAGCCGCATGAGGGAGTATGAGTGAGGCCAATCCAAAGCAACCCCACGAATCGTAGTGGAACAAGAGAAAACCAACACCGCTCACAGTTACCCACTCCTCGTAAGCTCCGGACTCTATCATGAACACATTTTGAGACTCGTCACCTTGCCTCATCACCGTATCCCCAGCCATCACGTCTATTCTGACCATCCCATCTATGATATCATCCAGAAGACAATTATCCAATATCTTGAAAGGGAAAAGTTTCTGAAGAAACAACCTAATTCTGATTCTCTGTCTATTACTTATGGCAAACAAACTCCGTCTTCGGTCGACACATTTTTGTTGAAAGCACACCCCATGCCGTCTCACTGAATCGATGGAATGCCAGAACAATGCGGCATCATTATCATCAGTCCTGTCAAGTTCAGGCTGTTCTTTGTTCAGTTCGTTAGCTTTCTGCTCTTGGTAGGCGTTGGCTTCCTCGAAGAACCGTAAGCCATAATCTTTAGAATCTTCCGGTTCGTCGATGATGTAGCCAACCATAAAATTCAAGAGTACATTACGCACGTCTTCTGTCAAACCTTCGTCGTGTAGTGGACATTCCATCGGATAGATTCGCCGTCATAGATTTGTTATCAAACGTTTGTAATTGAACCTTTCAATTTTGTCATTTTTCTAATCGTAGTTTTATTCTATCACTAAAGTGGAAAAGAAGTGTTAATTGGTAACTGTCACTATTAACAATCTACTATGGCATATGATATGGTAAATGGAGTTACAAGTGGAGAGAGACAACTCAATGTTTTGTTCATCTCTGTTAATATTTACCCTGGGTGTGCCTGTAATAATGGATTTTGGCCGACGGCCTAAAAAGCGTACTATATGAATGAACCGTCGTAAATATTTTTTTTTCCAATGAGCGAAAAAAGAGAGAGAAAGAGAGAGAAAGAGAGAGTGCGTGTGTATCTGAGTTTGGCAAAGGCATTTCATATGGCACGTTGCCACAGCTTCTTCTTCGCTTAATTTCTTCACCATTCGGGTTCTGAAACCCGGTGGGCATTGGTCGCGGGAGGAAATTGTGGTCTATTAAATACATAATATGTACACTGAGGGAGCAGCAAAATTTGTTATGTTATGACAAATTTTGCTGGCCCTTCAAAGTGTGCTGTCACATTGTATACCACATCCAAAGAAATAATTCACAGTGGGATAAATAGATTCAGCAACTCATTTTCGAAACCATTTATTGAATGTCCAGCTGAATTGTGTTCAGCATAGAAATGCTTTGAGCATAATAATCTTTTTGAACTAGTGGTAGAAGTGAGAATTCCTTTTAGTACCTATTAACCATTTTCGGGAAAGTTCGGGGCCCTTGAAAAATCTGGAGTGATAGATGTTCCATTAATGAGCTGCTGTTGATTGATTTTAGCTTGATAGACAATTTGAAGGTTTTTTGTGTGCCAAAATTACTAAGCGTTCACATCTATTCTATCAAATTATTCCTGTCAATGAACGTCCGAATTCAGACATTTATTCGATTTTCCGTGATGCTTAACCGTTGTAGCGATTGGGGAAGACTCATTTGAATTTTGTACACGCTCTTCTGCCCACCACACCTCAAACACATCCTTCCTTATAAGATTGCCGATGTTAGTTAACATGTTAAAATTCGAAATTCAGCAATTAAATGGATTTTTGAGTAGAATTACAACCAAAATACGGAGTCTCCTTCCGCTGTACGTGTACGTAAAATAATTATCGTCATAGAATATTGAAAATTTGGATTAGGGATCAGACTACGCCGAGGATGGTTCGTGAAACGTCATATAATCTTAATTGGACACGCAGGGCTGCAAAATAATTCTTAAAGGCTATCCGAAGTTTGTACAACCAGGCGTTCGTTCACTAGAGGGCTCAAAGACAAGACCGTCAACATGACCGTGAATAAAAAAATGGAATGCTCTGACGACTGATTCAAACAACACATGGCTTAGTCGTCCATATTGTGGAGTTTCTTTTCGGACATACTTTTCGGCAACTTTTCTCTCTGGTCCCGATTTGAACAACATTTTAGCTCATTACCATACATACATCATTAGCTTACAGTTTCACGCAGTTATGCGACACAGCGTTTTTTTCCGTTGCGTTTGAATTACCGTGAGTCCTAAGAAATTTACAGGTTCTCATAACCATACTAAACGTAGAACTTGAGGTGACCGTTTTATTCGTCCCACCCGCCTCTTTGGGTTAACGAAGAAGATGAGATCCTACAGATCATTTCTCAATGTGCAACGCTGTCAATTTCAGTTTCTCGACGCTCCAGGTTCGCCTTCTTGACCATTTCTTCACGCTGAGCATCATAGTCTTCCACTTTCCTGCTCATGAGTTGCTTGCACGGACCAAGCAGCCTTTCAAATGCATCTCTATGGAGAAAAGCCACCGTGACATCAGTGGCAGCAGTGACCGTAGCTGCTCTTTTCTGTTTTTCGATCAAAGCCAACTCTCCGAAGTACGCTCCGTTTTCCAGCGTGTCCAGAATAACATCCAACCCGTACTCATCCATATATGATACAATTACTTTACCCGCATCAACGAAGAACATTCCATCTGCTTCGTCACCCTGCTCGATAATCTTCTCACCGTTGGTGTAGTGGTGTATGTCCAATGAATCCGCCACATTCATCAATTCGAATTCGTTGAGCACCTTCAGCATCGGGACGCTTCGGAGGAGGTTCATGTGGGCTTCCCTCTTCCTCATTGCGCCTTGAATAACGATCTTCCTGAACGTGTCCCTGTCTAAAGTCCACAGCTGTCCGTCAGTCAAAGCCTTGACGCTACAGTACCGCGGCACGTTGTACATTAAGGCCAGCTCACCGAAACTCCCACTGCCCTCGTAGTTGGTTAAGATCTTCACGTCACCTTCCTCGTTCTTGATGTAAGCTCTGTAGTTACCTGAATCCACCACGAAGAAGAAATCTCCTCCTCTTCCTTGCCTAATGACCACTTCGTTGGCCACCACGTCCCTCAAGAACATGGCCTTGGCTATAGATTCGATTTCATCCAGTTCCAATTGCTGTGAACAGTTTTCAGTGAACAGAATAGTTGTAGTGCTACGAAAGGAGATTATACAAGCACCTCTGTACCGGACTCAAGATAACCACATTGATGTCGATTTTGCATGATTCCACGATTTTAAGTTGTGTATCTCAAAGGGACGAATACGACGGAGCCTGCATTCGTCATCATGTTTAATAAATGACGATGAAATATTTATATAACACCAAGGTAACAAAAGGTTCAAGGTTCAAAAGGACACGGCGTTCGAAAATTTCGTACACCTCTAAATCAACATCAATGAATAAGATCTACTGCTAAGTTTGCAGATGATGAAATTAACACCGGAGCGTTTCTTCTACTTAATTCTACATGAACAAGGTTGTACTTAACTACAAGCAGATGTCCTTAAAGAAGTACCTATCGACTAGGTACCGAACTATCGATTGGTTTTGAATTCGGTTGAATCAGACTTCTTGTGGTGGTTATCTTATCGTTAGTAATGGTTTGGACTGTGACGTGTACCGTGCAATTTGTGCAATACACAAGCTTTGATAGAATTTACGGAATAGTAAATTTGTTAGCACTGCTAACTTGTGTAGCCATTATTTTAGATTAGTGGGAAAACACGATTTTCACAAAACTAGATCAACTTCACCGTGGTCTTACTGTTTCTCTTGCAGTGTAATAGTATTAACCTCAGGCATATTAATAGTTCCACCAAAACGTAAGGTATGTACACTACTGGTTACCTTGAAGAGGGTCTTT
This sequence comes from Stenodema calcarata, assembly GCA_963920205.1. Classification (NCBI taxonomy): domain Eukaryota; kingdom Metazoa; phylum Arthropoda; class Insecta; order Hemiptera; family Miridae; genus Stenodema; species Stenodema calcarata. Next base: position 9,473,725 of record OY986056.1, read on the forward strand.
TCGGTGAGCAGACTCAACAGTTTTTTGGTCTGCTCTTCCGATTTGTTGTAAACTGGTGGCTTCCAGTCAATGGCTTCCTGCTCGTCCAGGCCCTCGGAGTACACGCAGTAGCGTCGCGATTGGCGGTGAGGTGCCATCGGAGCATCTCCTTCGTCAGTTTTGCTTTTCTTAATTGGAGCTTGAGCCATCGCGCACATGGGGCTCTCCCGAAACTTTTTGGTGCATGCGTGGCAAACCTGCGAGAGAATAATTCTCGAGTGATTTCCAATGTTTGGACCACACAAATAACTCGAGATTATTTATATTGGTGCTTATGATTACTATTATGACCACAATTGAGCCATCAGAATCAGCCCCTGTAGAACCCGTGGATTGCGTTATGCTGCAGCAACAGCTTTCAGAACTATGATAGTTCTTAAAGCTGTTGCTGCAGTATCAATTTTGCAATCTGCCACAAATGAGAAGATCAACTAAGCACATGGTCGCACAGAATCGGTCGATATTTCACTCTGTTGAGGGACGTATAGACGTATGGGACATTTCCGTGAAGCGGGACTTCATTTGAGGCTCCCAAAGAAGCAACTGAAGATCAAGGACGGAGAAAATACTTGGTTTCTAAGGGAGGTACGAAGAATCATCCCACACTCCACGGTTGTGTTCGAATCGTGCCTACTCGTAAGAGAGGTAGACGGTTTTCATAGGTCCATTTTTAAATAAATTCTAGATGAAAACTCATGTAGATGATTAATTCATTTCAACGGTGAGGTCTCGAGTATTTGGAGTAGAGGATAAGGTATATTCCTCTATAACGTGTTTTATTCTCCATGTGAAGAATCATCATCAGGGAGTAGCTCAGCTGAGTCAGAGTATCATGTCAGTAGTACCTACATACTCATGTTCAAGGACAGTGCAAGTGCCTTTACTCGGATATGTTCATTATGGTTGCGGTTATGCCATGAAGTGTACCAGAATATACATCAAGAACCCAAGAACCCTACCGAAAAATGAAACTAATACTTGTACTACTCTCTTCCTGATGGAACCTCCCCTGGGTACTTCATGAAGATATTGGTGAAATGACGCAAGAGTTTGAAGTCAGAGCCTCGTTATAGATAAGTTCTACTACACCACACTTTCACCTTGAATGTACCGACTAAATATGCTACCAGCCTTGTGTAAAGTTTTGCAGCGTTGACACTTCTGTAATTCTATCCCGCATTTCTGACAGTACTTCCTCTTTTCGATTTTCCCACTATCTCCGCTCATATTATCCGAGTAATCGTCCTCGAATATACGACCGTACTTCTTCAGTACTCTCTTCCGCTGCCTGATGGTCTTGAAGTATTCGTAACCGAATTTGAGAACGTCCCTCGGCCCTTCCATGAGGAATGACAGCGTAAAGTCTAATAAAACCGTGCGGAGAGACTTGGGAACCTTAATACTTCCCAACCTGGACCGAGTGAAAACTCGTAGCGGCCTCGGCCGAACATCTTTTTTGTTCTGTTTGTTCTGTAGCGGTTGATTGGGGTCCAAAGCTTGCGATGGTCTTGGATGCATCACGAATATTCAGTACAAAATTCAGTTCTTACCACACAAATATTTTTTCAAGGCAAATTTATTTATTTCCAACAGTAGGATGTAATCATGTTAATTATTAGGATCAGCCTATAACTAGTGGTGAAGAATTGTGGTAGAATTTTGTAACTACTATAATTCCAACCTTCGATTAGGTAGGTAACTGTGATAATAAATTTACTCCACTTCACACTCGTAAAGTTGCAGGTCGGAAATGATCATTTTGTTCATTGTTTGACCTAAATTCATTGCTGTAGTTATCTAAAACAGCGTTGTTAATTTTCAACTTGCCATAGAATACGAGGAAAAATTAAATTAAATGAATGGTGAAAGGGACTACGCACGTTGACGAGAAGATGAGTGATATGGGATTTTGTTTGTTTCAACTACCTAAAGCGACAGCTAAAGGAGGGACGTATTTAACAGTACTCCCGCGTTTGCTTTTCCGCCTCCACTGCCCTAGTTGATTTTCGCTCAGACCGTTTAATTCCGTCTATTCCTCTCAAATGTAAGGCAGACTCAGTCTCGAGGGGAGTATATCCTTCTATTGGCATCTGAGTAGTTTTCCTTCCTCTCAGGCGTATGTGCTGTGCAATCCCAGATAGCTGGGGTTAGATTGTGTACAGGTTCGTGATGACAGATTGGACTGAGGGCATCCAATTTGACTACGTGCGTTACCCTGTAACATGACATTTCTATATTGATACTATGACATTGAAGCTCAAAAGCCACTTCCAATAGTAGAGGATAATTATAACATCTCATATCTTCAAATGACTGAGTAACTGACAAATAACTTACTATATCAAAGTCTCAGTCCTATTAATTTCTGTTTGATGGTTTCCGAATAATTGCATGCCTGTCTCAACAAAAATAACAACTTATTTATATCTAGTAATGATACATAAAACACCCTCAGACTAAAAAAAATTGTGGATAAATACAGTGAGAATTTGGAAGAACGGTGGGAAGTGCACTCGGAGTAGAATGATTTGATCCGTTTTGACATTTCTCCTGCGAAGAACGTCGGATCTTTCTTTCTTTTTTGGAGTCGTCAAATTGGAAAAGGAATCAGCGTTCGAAGACGTGGGGGAAAAGGTTCTTTCCCTTCACATTTATTTCTATCGCAAACAATACAACACCTTCCGGCGTTTACGGGCTGAACAGTAGGAGGAGAAAGCGCCATTCGAATGGGAAATCGATGAACGAGTAGTACGTTCAGTAGTACGTAGTATTGGCAGTTGTTTACATGCGGGGTAGTTATGACGCTAGACGTAGATTTATGAGTTAATGAGGGATGAGGGCACGACGTTTTTACATTTTTTCCCATAAACATTTCCGAGTGTTGTAGGTGAATCGTTGCAAAGAGAGCCAACCTCAATTCAGCTTTTTTGATCCCTTCTGTATTTGGTGTGTGGGGGGTGGGTGGGGGGGGGGGTTGATTGAAGAAGGAAACAAAGTAAACTCTAAACAAACGAAAATTAATCAATGCAATCAAACAACATCAAATCAAGGGCGGATTAACGATGTCCATGAGGGGGGGGGGGGGGTCTAGAGGCACTTTTAGCCCAAAACATCAGAATATTGCTTAAATATTACCCATAAAACAAAGCTCTAATAATTAAATGAAATTTTGATTATTATTTGATGCAGGGTCGGATCCAGAGCCCCCCCCCCCCCCCCCGCATTTGGGCAAAATAAAGGTTTTTTTAACGATAAGTGATTTTATAGAGTTACTGTATAAAGAAGTATCAAATAATACACTTTGTACCATTATTGCATCAAATAATAATCAAAATTTCAATCATAAGTTTCTGCTCTTCCATAAACTTGTGTAGATGTTAATCGAGGCAGAAACGTCGTCCGAATATAAATCATTACAACACGCTATGTTTAAGCGAATTTTCGAAGAAAAGGAAGCTTCAACATTTTTAAAACTCGAATTTCCGAAAATTTTTCATACTCAAATTTTAGGGCAACTGGATATATAATAAGCGACATTATTGGATGACACTCCTACTTATTTACCTTCATTCAAAGGCGTCCAGGAGCCGCAAGAGTTCAATAACGAAGCGGAGAGAGACTCGGGTAGTGGCAGGACGAGAGTAGCGAAGGCGGTAAAGCCGCTCTATGATGGATGGACACTCGATGATTTATCGTGGGAGCGGCACGTGTTCACAGGACTATAATAGCTGCTAAGGAAAAGCCTGGAGACAGCTTGGAACTACTAATATATTTTTGGGCTGCCGTACGAGCCAAGTTATTGAAGGGGGCAAGTGATTTTTTGTTGTAGATTTATGTTTGTCATATTCAGGATGTTAGTTGTAAAACCTTCAATACTTGCAATAAGAAAAACTATAATAATAAGCTTCAGCCTCCAGTAGAGCCAATACCTGTTCCTGTACTATTTGGGAAAAACTAGATAAGTTGATTTTTGTCCAAAATGAGATAACTTTTACATAATTCCTGAGTATTATTTTGTAAGTGTATGATACAATACAAAATTGAATACATATTAATTCTATTACGAAATTCCCTCGGGTTATCAGAGGTGAATTATTTATAGGTCTACGGATAAACGTCTGAGGCCGTTACATTTTATTTTGATGAGTCTGTTTTTTCCACATTTTAATTCAATTTTATCGAAAGTAGTAAAGTAACAAGGACATTGAGGAGAGTGATGACATGAAGAGCCGTTCCGCTGTTAGTGAAGTCTGAACTGAGTTCTTCGGGTGGTAACTTTTGCAACAACGGGTCATATAATCTTCGGTGTCTTTTCTCTGTGTTGAGCATTGCCATTTTTCTTCTGAAGTGAGTACGAGTCTCCGCGGAATTAACATAAGTCGAGAATTTGAGTGGGGCAATGATCGTAATATTTGTTTCGATCGGAAAGAACTTGTCGGGAAACCTGTAGCTGACTCGATGGTACGTGTGTTCTACAAACGCACTGACGAGACCGTAATACTCATTGTCACAAGTAACTGGGCTACCGGAGTCTCCTCGGTTTACACTAGTCTTCTTTTGGGACCCAGGCAGGGTTACCAGGCAAGACCATGTTGCATCCGATGTATAATTGAACTCGTAGTTCTTAGGATTCCTCCAAACGGAACACCTATCGAAATTCTGTACGACTCCCCAAGAATGCTGCATAACGGTCGGTTTGGTGGTGTCCTCCGGGCTGTCTGAAATACGACCAAAACCTACGAATAAGCACACCGTTTCTTTTGCGTGCACCCTATTCCACATGTCCATTATGGACTTTCGCGGATATATTGGCGCAAAATTGGCAGGTCTTGAGGCGAAATGTGCATCCGGAGCGATAGCTCGTTTCAACGCGATTAGACCATAGTCATAGAGAGCGTTCCTGAACTGCCACGAACATTTCTCGTGAACCACGAAAAGGTTCGAAACATAACCAATCCGCATATCATCAGTGCTGGTCGACCCGCGTATAACCAGAGCCATGTCTGTATAAGCGTCGTTCGGCACAAACCTTTTCACTCCATTAGAATCAGTGATTAACTTAGCCACGCAGTGACAAGCTGTTTGTACGATAGATGGTGTCAAAAGGGAACCACCGCACATCAATTTCTGCGGGTCAATGTCACATTCGTAATATCCGACGGTAAAGTAGTCTGAGTTTGCACCCGACACGAAGTTGAAAAAATTACGAAACGAATCAAAAGATCCACAGATGTGTTTATTGGAAATCCACACGAAATAATTGGTCACCGAGTATCCAGAATTCTTGTCTCGCAGGTCTTCTCCGTTGATGATTCTTTTGAACCGTTTTGTGCAACGTCCGGGGGTCGCGGTATAGTAGAGCGAGCATAGAGCTACAATCACAAACACTGTTAGAAAATCCATAGTTTGTCGAGAATGATGATATATTACACAAGCTATTGTACTATCAATAACGAGCACACCATAATAATTATACCACTTGAGTTTTTTGATAATCTGTCGTTACCATAATTACCTACCAACCACAAACTACTAGGTATCACTTTATAATACTATATAGTTGACAGTTTATAAAATAGCAATCGAATAAACTAGGTACATAGAGTGTGGAGTAAGGTGTTGTGGCAGTGGCATGAAAAATGATAATGCCTTGATTATTATCCAAATGACACTACTCACAGTAATTATCGCCAAGAGCTTCTTCAAGCTGTAGGTTATGTCACCTCTTGGTGAAAATGGACGTGAATCATCAAGGAAGTCTTAATGGTCTGTGATTGAATTCCTATTTTAAAATACCTTTAGCATGAAGTAATTTTTTGTCTGAGAAGACAAACAAGACTACAGTAGCATGCTAACTGGACCAAACTAAGTAACCTTTTCAGTACATATCTACTTGTAAATATAGAGGTGCTTGCTAACTAACGACGAAGACGGTCTAGACCTTCTTGTTCTTCATTTAACTAACAGATACAACTTTTGGGACAATGGGTCAATATCTGTTTTTAAGGCTTTACATAAAATATAAATGAATAAGTTGTGCATCTTTCATCTGTTCGAATATAAATCCATATTTTTTCCATATTCTCATGTTCTATTCTCATAGATATGTTCAGATTAAAATATACTTTTTTCTACGTTTTCGAGTCAAATACTTGATTGGGGAAGATCTGGGCCACCATCCGTTTTAACGCCCACCTAATTCTACTCGCTAACCCTAATACCCAGGTATACCTGGGTATTACATATACCCAGGTATTAGGTATAACTACAGTTCGTACTGGCAGGGAACGATTGGACACGGAATATTTTATCTCAGCCGTGCAATTGTTTCATAGAGTTATGGGACCCACAATAAAAATATCTGTATACAAGTTCAGAATCAGTGATCTAGACAGAAGGATGAAACCGTTGTTGAAATATTTCCTGTGAAAAAAAGTTCTTCGAACCAAAGTCTATACAAAGTTGTACAGAGAACTATACTGTTCCGTTTTAAATTTTCGAGAACGTTTTTTTGAAACGTAAACAAAAAAATGTGTTTTTTATGGAAGATCAAAGAATCTTTATCTGATAATAAACCAAAAAGGTCAGCGACCTAAAGGGATACATATCTAAAGTCATGACATGGTCGATATATTTAATGTTCCTACCCAGTTGTATTTAGTTGTTGATAAATCGTGTGAATCAGGGACTCGAACATTCGCGCTCGAAAGAATTCAAATAAATTTAATCCGCTGTCGTTATTCCAAGCTCCCTCACAACCCAAGAAAGGAAGAACAAATCTGCTCTTTCTGCCTTTATTTGGGAACCCTCGCACAAGTCAAAAGAATGGGAATCGAGCTGGGTTCGTTTTTGTGTTTTCCTCTCTATCGCCAGAAACGGTTTCGGCTGTTTTTTTTTCCACGAAAGACAAACAGGATGAGCTGGTGATAATGCAAAAAACCACTGAGAGCGGTGAACTGTTGCGATTAAGCAGTTAAGCGTCGCTCAAAACATGAAAGAGGTATGAAAAAAGAACACTAACGTTGCTTGAATTGTTTAGTGGGAAGGAACAAGATCATATTTGTTGTGGGAACGGAGAGCCTTTTATACAACAATAATATTGTATTATTATATTATAATAATACAGTTATTATAATACCGTTGAGAGGTACCGTTCGTAATAATAATTTATCTGGTCCATTTTATATCAGCGATAATTCATTGAGTATGCAATTGTCTACTGATAAACTATACAAAACATTGCTGCTGGATTTTGACATGGAAAAAGGAGAGTGGGATAAGAGCTTTCTCATTTGACAGTCAAACTCCCTCAACTTGGACCGTTCAGTAGCCGTTCAGGAGTTAAATGCACAGTTATAAGTTATAATGACACAGATCCCGCTGCTTCTCATTTCGAACAGACATTAAAAAACATTATCTTCTGCTCTTGGCCGTCTGGATTTGAATTCTAGCTGCAAGAAGTTTCTTTACCCTCCCACCATTGATGTGAAGTTTTTCACAGGAACAGGGTTAGAGATAAACTTTTAAACTTTTTGTCGTGCTCAATTAATTGTTCAAGTTTTTCTCCGTTGAGTTGAACGAACAAATAGGAGACAAAATAACCCATAAGATTGAATATAAGGAGAAATATATAAATTATTACAATTGGTTCATAACGTTGTGGTGAATATAGGAAGTACAATGTTACTCACCCGTGCACTAGGAGTTGTATCGACTGAATTCAAAAATTCTTTATTACAGGAAAGTGTTTCCTGTAGGGCACCCGTTGAACATATTGAGCGTACTATATCATGACTTGACGGATTGCGGTTTATAGGCACTTCCTTCTAATCACTACTGGTAAACTGCCGCACTTTTCCCAAAATGCTATCTATGGGCCAACAAATCCAGTCGTGCAGCATAAATTATTGAGAGAATTTTCGGATAATGTGCCCCCTCCATCTCCCCTTCGATAGATAACATCATTTAAGATCTATAGTGTATTAATTGCGTGAAATTAATTAACTCGGTTTATTAAAAATAATAAGAGATTATAAAACTTGAAAACACTGTCTCCGAATGGATTCATGAACGTTCACACTTTTTTCCTTGTTGACTAACCAAACAAGATAGAGACTCTGTGGAAGCCCGGGGAAAAGTGCTTCCATGATAATGGAATCAACAAATAATTAATCGTAAAATACGTAAAATACATAATAAATAAAAAATTAAGTAAAATGAATTATGAACAAATAATACAAAGGACATAGGTCACTACAAATCCTTGAAAATATCATCAAAATCGTTTGAATAGTTTCTCAGTAAACTCTGTGCTTCACGCGTCATTCTCAATGAAAAACTGATGGAAATAAGTCTAAAGTTGGTAGTTCTACTGAAGCAGCCTAAACTACTAAAACTTTCATTTTTAAAGATTTCCAATTCTATTTGTACTTCTGTTCTTTCAGCACCTACTATAACCATTTCGTATAGCACGATATTTACAAGGACAAGAAAAAGATCTCAAAACACCAAACATCTCAAAATTTCAAGGAATCCTCAGATTACGATCTCATTTGAAGATGATGTCAATCAATCGCATAACCAACCCAACCCTCTGCGGTTTCGAACTCATTCAGAGGATCAACGTTGTGTTTAGTACAAGGTATTTCGTTCCCCTTCCAATTCCCTCGGGTTATCAGAGGAGGTGAATTATTTATAGGTCTACGGATAAACGTCTGAGGCTTGGAGAACAGGCCAGTTTCAATGTACAATGTACTGGTCAAAGAACCGTGGAATGAAGTCAAATATGTCCTGGATTGGCGGTTGGTACCAAGATTAGTCAAGATCAGTATTCACCCAGAATAGGCATTCAAGTCCAGCAAGGTGAAAGTATTGATGAGTATTATAATATTGATTATGTCAATAATAATTTATCCCTATATTCTCTTTGTAATATGAAGACCTCAATACATGGTTTCTTTCACTAACTGTCAGCGGATTAACCGTGATTTCTCTTATCCGTGGCCTCTCTTCGGTTCATTATTTCGGATAATCGAGGTTCCACTGTACCATAAAACCTACTGAAAGTTTATCCCTCCGTTGCTCGGGGTACTCTTTTGCTCCAGACGTATTTGGACGAACTCCAAAGTGTGTATCAAATGGTAAAATTCAATTTCTCGAAATTTCTATTATGGTGAGGGAAATTTCTATCATCGCAAGGGAATCATCTGCGTGTTTTCATAAATTGTATTCATTTTATCAGCAGATTTGTGTACGAAATTCAATCATCGCAATCGGAGTGATTGATCATTCTGTAAATTGATTGATTATTCTGTAAATATATGATGGCGTTCATGGTACTTGGGAAATAGTCGCACCAGGATCCACTCCGAACTTCACTACGACTGAATCAATAAATGAGTATATTTTGGTAGATCGAAACTACGTGTTCATACTGAAATGATTGAAAGTCAGTGTGAACTCGCAGATTTAATACATTTTATTAATTTTAACGTATTAATTACATTTTATTGTGATGAGTCTGTTTTTCTACATTTTAATTCAATTTTATAGAAAGTAGTAAAGTAACAAGAACATTGAGGAGAGTGATGACATGAAGAGCCGTTCCGCTGTCAGTGAAGTCTGAACTGAGTTCTTCGGGTGGTAAATTTTGCAACAACGGGTCATATAATCTTCGGTGTCTTTTCTCTGTGTTGAGCATTGCCATTTTTCTTCTGAAGTGAGTACGAGTCTCCGCGGAATTAACATAAGTCGAGAATTTGAGTGGGGCAATGATCGTAATATTTGTTTCGATCGGAAAGAACTTGTCGGGAAACCTGTAGCTGACTCGATGGTACGTGTGTTCTACAAACGCACTGACGAGACCGTAATACTCATTGTCACAAGTAACTGGGCTACCGGAGTCTCCTCGGTTTACACTAGTCTTCTTTTGGGACCCAGGCAGGGCTACCAGGCAAGACCATGTTGCATTCGATGTATAATTGAACTCGTAGTTCTCAGGATTCCTCCAAACGGAACACCTATCGAAATTCTGTACGACTCCCCAAGAATGCTGCATAACGGTCGGTATGGTGGTGTCCTCGGGGCTGCCTGAAATTCGACCGAAACCTACCAATAAGCACACCGTTTCTTTTGCGTGCACCCTATTCCACATGTCCATTATGGACTTTCGCGGATATATTGGCGCAAAATTGGCAGGTCTTGAAGCGAAATGTGCATCCGGAGCGATAGCTCGTTTCAACGCGATTAGACCATAGTCATAGAGAGCGCTCCTGAACTGCCACGAACATTTCTCGTGAACCACGAAAAGGTTCGATACATAACCAATCCGCATATCATCAGTGCTGGTCGACCCGCGTAAAACCAGAGCCATGTCTGTATAAGCGTCGTTCGGCACAAACCTTTTCACTCCATTAGAATCAGTGATTAACTTAGCCACGCAGTGACAAGCTGTTTGTACGATAGATGGTGTCAAAAGGGAACCACCGCACATCAACTTCTGCGGGTCAATGTCACAGTCGTAATATCCCACGTTTAAGTAGTCTGAATTTGCACCCGACACGAAGTTGAAAAAATTACGAAACGAATCAAAAGATCCACAGATGTGTTTATTGGAAATCCACACGAAATAATTGGTCACCGAGTATCCGGAATTCTTGTCTCGCAGGTCTTCTCCGTTGATGATTCTTTTGAACCGTTTTGTGCAACGTCCTGGGGTCGCGGTATAGTAGAGCGAGCATAGAGCTACAATCACAAACACTGTTAGAAAATCCATAGTTTGTCGAGAATGATGATATATTACCATAAACCACTTGAGTTTTTGATAACCTGTCGTTACCATAATTACCTACCAACCACAAACTAATAGAAAGGTGACATGATTCACCGGGTGACACACAACAAATGGGGATAAAATCAACAATAGAGAGTTCCTAGGGGGACATATGGAATATTCCTCAACACAATTTTGAACTTATCTCAACTGCGCATGCGCGTCGGCTGTGTCCGGACACATCGCCTCAAGTCGATCACAACCGGCCACATACATGTGTCCATTTCTCTCTCCGGACACAACCTTAACGAATAGAATGTAACCTTACTCCGGGATTACAGTGCAGCGCATTTTGCCGCCTAACAAATCGTCCTGCGACATCAGCCCTTCGAGATAAAACCGCAACAAATTATCAAGCGCTCCCGACATGTTCAGAAGTTGAATCAAGAAAATTGAGCGATGAACGGTGGGAAGATCAGAAAAGAAGTGGAAGGGACGGATTTCGCGTTGTGCTAAGGTGACTTGACGTTACTTCTACATGTGATCAGTTCCGCCATACTTGGACACATTGGTTAGCATCCAGAAGTTGCTCGCCTTAGATGTGGCCACTAGATATGTCCACGTCTGAATGGACATATCTCTTAGGAACTCCCTAATATTATGATTCATCGTGAATTGAATCGGTGTGTGCAGAAACCACGTAAGTCCTGATTTTCAAATTTTTCGGGAGAGAGAAAAAATAATAATAATTTTCCAAATTTTCAAAAAATAATTAATTTATCAAAATTGATTTTTTAATAATAATTATTAATTTTTTCGTGCTGAATTCTATTTTTCGTGCACAAAAATTGGTGATTAAGGTAATCCTCAAAAAAAGAGGAGGTATTCAACCGAACTGCTTTTTAGGGATTTTGGGGTACTCACGCTCAGGGATCTTATAAACAAGGCCGCCATTATAAAGATTTATAGGGACCTCCGTGATGGAAATATAGAATTATTGGAGGGTACTCTCTCCCTAAGCTCTCTACTTCGGCCTAGGCTATGGAAGATCTTGGACATGCCTGGACTGAGTGTGCAGTCGGATCTCCAAGAGGAGGAAATGGAGGTCGACCTAAACCTCCTCCCTCTCCCCCCATTACACTTCCCCATACGGGTGACAAAGTATTTCAGTAGCATGCTGCATACTTCATAGGGTGTAGGCTACTCTTTCGAGTTACATGATTACGTCAGATTTATTCGTTTTGAGGTTCTTTCCCCCAAAACAGTTCACCCGAAGTTGCTTCAAGTAAAAATATCCTAAACTGAGATCGCTGGAAGAGGGAAATCTTGCGTAGTACCAAATAAAAGTGCGACGGTGCATTGGATGCAGAAACCACGTTATTTCTCCGCTCAACGTTCAGAAAACATCTTTTAAACTCATCTGATTAACGAGGTTTTGAACTCAACACTCATCTTGCCTTCCTAAGCTAGTTTTGTTCAATAACAAATTGTCGCATTTTTTGTGACTTACGTCGTTTCTCCACTGACCGATTAAATTAATACCCAACGGTTTATTATTTCCGCACAGAAACAAGGACTTAATGAATTTCCATATCAACTTCTCCAAGACTCGGCTGCTTTCTCATTACAACTATATAGGAAGAGTTTTCAAACGAATCACCATTAAATCACATTCCACTACAACTGGTGAAGCGAGTCTTCAAACGGATCCTGCCAAACAAATGAACCCAATATGTTGATTATCGGTCATCCAATACCAGTCTCTTGTAGAAAAACAACTGAGGTTACGATCGTGAAGTGAGCCTTCGTCGTAAAGTAGGTCTCTCCTCGTCCTCAAACAGCCTTTTCCCGCTGTAAAACCTCCTAATTGGGCTGTAAAACTCGCCTCCTCCTGCAGGTAAATTGTTTTCTTCCCTCCTAACTTCTCACAGGCTTGAGTTCATGATGAGATTTGTTTGAGTCTAAAGTAACCACGTTCGTTAGAAAGCATTTGGACGAAATCGAAAATCACAAATAAAAGAATAAGGTATTATTAAAATCTGTGAGATCATGAGCAATGGGAGTTTTCCATGAGGGTTTCATTTCCTCCCTTTCTATACTTCCCAATTAATGAGCCGTGAATTTGGAAATAATGTAACGGATAGATTAATGGTTAATCACCATTAAAATTTAATAGAAAAATCGCAAGACATGATGTTACTCACTCTACCTATCGACTGGGCTAAAATATTATTCTTGATGACCCTATAAGAATATACGAACACTTCTAATTTATTGTTTATTTATTTATTTATTGTTGATGTACCAATTTGATGTGCATTTTGTTTGTTATAATTATAATTCCTTACTGAGAGCGAAATACAGTGAGAAATACATCGACATTCCTATAATTTTCAAAATTCAACAAGAAGCAATGAAAATCATCGTGTAGAAGTTTCTATCGTATTTATACACTGTTTTCTTGAGGAAAAAAAATAAAATAATTGTATTATTGTCATTTACGTAAGTAGTTACTTATACACACTTTAACCAGTATTTCTACTCGAATCATCTTGAGTTTTCCTACCACTAAGCAGAGAGTTACGCCTATTATTTATCTGCACCCCACCTTAGTTCAAATGGTAGGTTAGTAATATGTTGAACTTCTTAATCATTATCTTTTTCGTTTGTAAAATTTGGACTGCGGTCGGGGTTAGGTCTGAATTGTTGACAAAGCAGAACAGTTCGCATTTTTCAGCAGAAGTTTTCCGCCGTGTTTCGGTGGTGTAGTACTTTGATTTCGGTACTTTGATTTTGGTGATCGACTTGGTATCTTTGGGTATCTTTACGTGTCGCAGTCAAGTGGTAGCCTAATTAGTCTGCGGTGACTGATGGGCTTAACTTTGAATTGGAAGTCGACTAGCACTGGATAGTGATCGGAGCTTGGTTCTTTGATGAGGCAAGCTGCGCCCACATGATTCGCCACGTTCTTGGTGGCAAAGAAATCGAGAATATCAGGGATGTGCCCTGCATCTGAATAATGTATTGGCTCGTTAGGGGTGGATATGTCTAACTGTAAGAGGTTGACCGCGTCGTGAAGAATTCGTCCACGTAGATTTGTGGTGGAAGAGCAACTCCTGGGATGATTGGAGTTGAAGTCTCCTCCGATGAGAAAATTGGCTCTCATTTCGTGTACGGCGGCTACGAGGTCGGAAAGGAGGATTCTATTCGACGGACTTTTCTATTTATAGGTTGCAGTTGGAGTTTGGCAGGCGTGTTTATATAACGAGTGTTAATTAAATAAATAGTCATTTCAATTTATTCCATAAAAAAAATACTGAAAAGTAAATTAATAAGTAATGAAATAATGAGCGAACCTCCCGCGTCTTGAGTATCACTCAATGATCTCATTCCCACTATATTTTGGCTCGCATCGAAGAAGCCGCTGAAATATTCACTGAAGTTATTACGATTTAGGGCGAAGAACGGCAGGTGTAGCAAGTTGTTGCAGTGCTGAAAGTCAGCACCCCTCGTCACCATTCCAACAAATTCGTCGTCACAAATGATGGGAGCTCCGCGGTCATGATCACAAACTGACCCGACTTTAGCTCTTGTTTCAAAGCAAAGCAGCTGTTTAGCTTCTTCCTTTTTGTAGTTTTCAATCTTACACGATTCCTCCACTTTCTGACCGCACATGAAATTTATAGCAGAAGAGCAGACTTCCCAGTCGGTTCTATACACTCGGTATTTGACCTTATAATCAACCACTTTGTCTTTCTTCCAATTTAAGTAATTCTTCCCATACGATCCCACGTAACACAATTGGCGTTGTTTTGCTCTCAACTCCAAACTTACTCTCGCTATTATTGGATTCACTGTACTGAAATATACGAAACCCACGCCGGGGAGGAAAGGTACGATATCTGTTTGTAATGTAATTATGCTGGTGTCCCACATGACTGTCACGCTGAGAGAACATTTAGGGTGAAGCATTATAGAAGAAACCAATCGCTTCCCCGATATTCCGAGTGAATCGAACAAGTCTCCACCAGCTGCTTTCCTTACGTGTTTTTCCCACAAGTATTGAGTGCCAAATCGAATTCGAGTGTCGTCCTTCGCCGACCAGTGGTCCTGGAGGATCTTCGACGCCCTGCATGTTGTAAGAACTTTCTTGCTCGTAATGATATTTCCAATTGCCCACAGTTCTTGGTCTAAATTGTCAACTCTAATGTCAACTATCCAAGTGAGTTCGTTTCGTCCGGCAAACAGTAAACCCACGTGTTCCGCCCCTTCTTTCAAATCCTCCCACTGCTTCGAGTTACGGTCAGGTGTTGATAGTACCGCTTTTGGTTCTGGCGCGTAAGGAAATCTCGTTACAGTTCTGATTATGTCCTTCGAGTTAACTATCACTAAGATCCACAGGAGATACACTTTGGCAATCAGCACCGGACTTTGATAATTCATTTGAGCGGCAATTTCAAATGATTAATCTTTTTTATTTATGCCTCTGTATTCGTTGTTAGGGACACTAAATACGATTGATTCGATTATAAGTATTGGCTACATCGATATTTTGGCCAGTATGTATCGGATGAAACACATGTAGGATTTTATTCTTGAATAGCAAAATTGTTTGCTAACAGTATTTATTGATCGATGTTCGAAGTACCCACTATTTATTATTTGAATTTATGACTGGGATTTCAATTTTTGACAGGGGGTCATGAAAAATTTTGCTAAACCAATAAACAGCAACGGTAGATTTCGGTATGGATATTCACTAAATGAAGGTTTAATTTGGTAAGTAGCCTCCTTAGTACTTTAACTTGACGTTGCCCAGGCCCAGGATCAGCTGGGTGACTCTCAAAGCTAATTTCTATGCTATTGACTCTATGAAGCAGAAATTTGGTATGTAACCTCCTTAGGACTTACACTCTAAGTAGAATAGGACCAGGATCAGCTAAGTGACTCCTGAAGCTAATTTCGATGGTAATTTGGTATGTAGCCTCCTTAGGAATTCAACTTGACGCTGCCCAGGCCCCGGATCAGCTAAGGGGCTCCTACACCTAATTTCTAACAATTTCCCCACAAGGAAAAAAATAATCGTAACGCCATACCAATAAACAGGACAATTATTATCAGCACTCTTGAGAATGTCAGTGGTGATATCCGAGAAATCGGATTTTTCAATACCTGGTGTGTCATTAATTATTCGGACTGTTTAAACTGTTGTAAACGAAATTCCAAATTCATTACTACCTACACTTTCAGAAATCACCTGTCGCGTTTCGGTTGTAAAATACACATCAGTTATTCAAACATGTGCTGCGTTCAAATATTTCGCTCTTCTCGTCAAAATAATTATTAAAGTAGGCTAAAACTGGCTTATTTATATTTACCTCCCCTAACTCTCGAAGGGGAAATATCAACCTCATTACATTACACTTCGGAATAATTATGAAATATTGAATCGGAGTAATACACCAGGGGTTATTCGTCCTCTTTCCTCTCAAAATAAAAAACCATCAGGTGACCCTTATGAATAAGCCTTCTCGTACAAGGAATGACAGAGAAATGAGAAATGAAAGTGATGCGTTCTTAGTTCTTCGTGATACGATGGCGGCACCTTTTGGATTTTCTAGCTCTGGATCCTATAGGATCCTGGGTGAGTTATGTCCCCAGTTCAGATCACCATTCTGAATAAAGGCAACACGGATGTTTGTAAACACATTCCTATGATGGCTACGGCTAGATGGTGGGGGAACACCGTGGTTTTTCAACATCCACCGCGTATCGTTCTCAGATTGCTACCACCTAGTGGTTGCCTACTTAACATAAAATATTTCTCAAGGAAAAAAGCTAACTGTCGAGATACTACGAGTATGTTAGAGAGATATTTAATTAGCAGCTTAACATGACGAACAATTATTCGAAGTAACCTGCAAACTAGTGGGCTCGCTAGTAACCTGCGAACGAAGTACTAATGTAAGTACGTCCATGAAACAAATTGTTACCTTTATATAAACGCACCTAGTGTGCACAAACGACTTATCCCCAACCACGGCCAATGTAAACAGTCCCTCGGTCACCGTATCTCATCCCATCTATTCCATCCTCACCTCCTTCGTCCTTCGACGTCCGTTTCTGCAAAGCCGTCAATTAGTTTGTTTGTTCAACCTTCCGTTTTCTTTTCACTTTGTCTCTTTCACGCTGTTTCCCCTCTCTGCCATCCAAACACTCTAAGATCAGGAAATGGATTGAGGTAGGTAAAAAGTAAAGATGTCATTCCGATACGCCGGAATCTGAACACAGCTGCGTACTGTGATGTTTGAACCCGAATTGGAATTTGAGATCAGTGAACAAACATAACGAAGCCATCTCATAAAAACCTTGTACTTATCTTGGTTTTTGGCCATTTTTTTAAAATTGCATTTTACGAAAGAAAACTTCGCATCTCAACCTCCTGTGGTTCGGATTTTGGTGGGAATTGAATTGTCTGCCCTCTAGAGGCCTTTATTAAAACCTTGTTTAAATCAAGTAGGCAGTAACGTAACCGGAAACCTTATACTTTGGCGACCTGAAAGATACAAGGTTAGTTTTTGTCTCTTCTGTAAAATTTGGTTTTTCCGAGATAGGTACAAGGTTGAGGTGCCATCGATAAGATAGTTGATTAGTCATGCGATTAAATATTTGCACACCAAACACACTGGAAATTGTAATAGTTTACTTAAGGTTAATCACATGATTCCTATTGAACATGATACCGATTGCGATGAGCCGGTCCGTAGTTGCAATATATCTATCCAGTATATTAAACTCGTAGATCAGTTGATGCCCCGAACGGTGATCCCAGTAATTTTATTCAAGTGCGTTGTTCATAGATCCACGGCTCAAAACTACAAATTTAGGTGGTTCGTTGGTTGTCCGCGAAATGAGTGTTACTAATACGTCATCGCCGAGTACTAGAAAATTGCCTCAAACCGTAAACCAGACGTATATTATTACATATAGGTTTTTTTTTTGTTCATATGCATACAGATAGGCAAGCGGGTATTTGCTAGATTTGTGTCCTGATACGAGGGATTATCTACCGTTGGGTTGGTGGGAACTCTGATTCCTTTGATCTGTCAACAATAAATCAGTTGATCGAGTACTCGGACTCGTCCCTTCCCCTTGCTGATGGCTGCAAATTTTCATTATCCTGTACCTCATTGAAGGATTGTCAGTGTTAAAGTAGGTTAGAAAGCAGTTCCATCATGCCCAGTGAATGTTTGAAACCAAATTCTGATGACAACCAACTTCATTGGCTTCGATGATGTACCTAGATGTTCATTTAATTCTTGGGGAGGAGTAAAGCAGGTGAACGCTTTTAATATTGATTTTTATTCACAAAAGAGCATTATTCAAATCACTGGTAACCTTAGATAAATCCGGACCGGTTCATCTGTTCTGTCACATTTCCCAGTCATTGGCATTTCAAGTGAAATATAACCTAAGATAATACACTTCACGTACCTAGGACCTTGTAAGATCAGATTTGGGCTTGACAGCCCTGCTTGAGAACACAACCAACCTTACCCACACGCAATAACCCCCGCATTACAATAAACTTAAATTTATCCACATCCCGCGCTCCCCCTCGTATGAAGACTCTCAACCAGTAAAGTTACTGAAGGAAAATCAATGCACTCGAATTCCTGTTTGCATGGCCGCACCCTCGCTCGAAGCTGAATTTTGTTCTGGTTGTCTCTATTGAGATTGAAAAGAACCATTTGTCATTCCTTACAGAGCCGTGGGGAAAGCCAAGTTGAGGTATCGTAGCCGATACTTCATCCCTAGAGATGTGCTGACCGCCCACTCCTATTGAAATCCCAACTCGAATAGTAAGAAGCTCTGGACCTTTCTTTTCACACGCAACTGGTTCAGGCACTGAGTGATGAGCCCTATTTCCAACAGGACTGCTGAAAGTATAAGTCTAACCATTGTCGAAAATAATGTGTGTTGTGTCTTCATTCGTGCTTATATCATCGAAAATTGAAGACGAAGAAGAAGAAGAACGTTTATTAAATAAATCAAATGAAATTGTTCTTATTCTTATAAAATAAACAATACAACATGGTATTAAACCGTCTGTCGGGAGTGTCGGCCCCGAATAATAAATGGAAATAAATGGACTTGAAAGGGAACAGAAACTGGAACAAAATCTCAAAGTTTACAAAATCAAAAATTACAGACAGATTCAACATAAGTCCCCACTTGCTGCAGTGGCCCTCCAGAATGTCGATATTATCTTGCAGATCTCCAGGGTCATCTGCTATCATCGCTAAATCATCTGCATACGTGAGAACCCTCACATCCAGATCTCCAACCCTTATACCGTGACGTAGGTCATCCGCCAAATCGTTCAGGAACACCGAAAACAGCACAGGGGAGAGGGGACAACCCTCCTCACTCCAGCCTCCACGCCAAAATATTTGGCCAAAACTTATTTGAGAGACCCTGAGCTAAAAGCTTGTAAAAGAGGTGTTGACGGCTCACTGTGTCGAATGCGGATTTAAAATCGACAAAAAAACCCGTACACTTTGCCTCCAGGCTGGTCTAGTTTTAGGCTTATAATGTTGGTCAGTGCAAAAATTGAGTCAATGGTAAAATTCAGTCTACGGAATCCTGACTGAAATTCTGTTATCAGATCAAATGTTTCAAGGAACAAGGCTAAGCGCTTCGCCAGCATACCAGCAAACAATTTCCCAAGACAATTAATAAAGGAAAGGCCTCTATACTGTTCAGCATTCGAGGGATCACCCTTCTTGAAGAGTGGAAATATGTCATCGAAAATTGTGGAACCCCGCTCTAATCAATGTGTCATAAAAATAATTATATCTACCTGTTCAAAATACAATTAAATTAAATTTGGAGTTACATATCTGCGAACGATTGTTGGAATTTAACGTTTGCGTACATGCAGCCAAAGTGGGAGTTCGGCTATGATGAAATACGTTATGGGATCATTTATTTAGTGAGGAATCGATAAACAACCCATACCCCAGTGTACAACCCATGGCGTAAGAATACATTACTGAGCAAGGACTGTTGTATTCAATTTATTGAATTCGAAGAGCTAAAATGCCCGGGGATCTTCTCCTATATGAGGATTTAAAAATATTTACCTATGATCGTTTGAAGAATTGCCCTTAAAAGTCATAAAAGTCGGTTTCCACGACTTTCAGCTGTGTGATACAGCCTGTATCTGTGAATTGTCGTTATCGCCTAAGAAACAAGAAGCCTGAGATGGACTAGCTGATTAACCTATGATCACATCGTGTGATCTTCCCGCCGCCATAAGCTGCTGGGGTTGCTTTTTTGGCCGTCAATGAATGAGGATCAATATTGTAAATGTTAAACCAAAAAGAGACGAGAAGTGAGCAATCTGCGATTGAGCAAATGTAGTTACAGAGAGTTGAGCTTAACAAACATGTACAACATGGCGTGTGACTGTTAACTTGACTTCATTTTAAATTGTTTCGGTCGAACGAGACGGGCCTCAGCTGGTGTGGGATTCAGTAATCACCGACCTTGTTGACATTCGGGACTCAACCACTAAAATCTAAACCGCGTTCCATTACTTTGGGCTTCCATCCCCTCTCCACCTACTCCGTTTACCTCCATTAAACGTCCAAATGAGTGGGAGAGTAGGTTGTAACAACAATAGTACCTAACTGATTTAGGGATAGAAAATGGAAAGAACATTGCCCATATGAAAAACTCGTTACAGTTATTGACCTTTTATGTCTTTACTCTGGCACATAACTCGAAAAACGTTACACAAAAGCGTTACACGAAATCGTCACGAAACTTTTTGATGATTTTCGCTTACAACCGATTCGTTGGTACGGAACTTTATCTTCGCCAGTTATCATCGTACAAAAATCGTTCACCACTCGTTGGATAGCTCTCGATTTACCTAACCATATTACGTTAACCACTGCGGAGTGCGTGGCCGACAAGCTGCGGTACGAGCGTAATTGTTTATATAATTGTTTACACACAGGTGATCATTCTCAATAATTTATATTGTCTATACGAATGCAAGCTTCATAATTTATGATGAACCCTACAATGAACCCTACAATGAACAACTACGCTACTGGGGTAGGTGATGTAGCATTGTTCGAAGGTTCTTGAATCACTTCTTTAAAGGCATAAAATGTCCCAATGTGTTGCAGACTCGTATGCAAGCATTTAATTCTCGACTGTATCTACAACAGGATGGAGTTGACATTCTTTTGACATTTTCATGTCTTTGCTTTGGCACATAAACTGAAACGGGAAAAATTTGTTTCCTTGATTCACCCTTTCCCTCAGATCACGTCAGAACACAAGCGACAGGCGGGCCACTACGTCAGACACACCTATGACGCACGAACGTATAACGTCAGACGGCTGGTAGGAGGCCAACTATTACGTCAAAGCCTATGCCGTAAGAGCCTATGACATCAGACGGCTGGCCGGAGGCCAACTAGTACGTCAGAGCCTATGACGCACGAGCGTATGACGTCAGACGGCTGGCAGAAGGCCAACTAGTACGTCACAGCCTATGCCGTAAGAGCCTATGACGTCAGACGGCTGGCAGGAGGCCTACTAGTACGTCAGAGCCTATGACGCACGAGCGTATGACGTCCGACGGCTGGCAGGAGGCCAACTAGTACGTCACCGCCTATGCCGTAAGAGCCTATGACGTCAGAGGGCTGGCTGGCTAGGTGATCGGGTTTTAATAAGCCTCTGGAATTCCGCGCCTTCATTTTGCATTCATTTACATCTTCACGTTGAAAAATCCTTCATCTTGTCGCTAATTTTATTGATTTTGGTTTCAAGATGTGCCACTGACTTGTACACGATGGTGAAGTCAGAATCGTGATATCTCATTCCGTTGTCAGAGTAGAGCAGAAGAACCGTAAAGAGCTCATCTTCAAACTCCCTCTGCCCATCTACGAACTCAGCCTTTCGATTGCCAAGACAGATTTTTTGTGCAAATTTGTGCTTTTTATCTCAATTTCTATACATTTATCTGTATATATAAATGATTTTTGGTGCCTTTGGGCAGAGAATTAATGATGGTCTGATACGGATTTCGCTATAAAATGTTTTCGAGTTTTACACATTTTGGACCGAGAAAAATAGCTTCCTTCTTCGGAAATTCACTGACACAAGTGGAAGTTACGACTTCGGACGACTTTTTTGGAAAATTCCGTACGCACAAAGCTTTTGACATTTTCATGTCTTTCATATGGCACATAACTCAAAAACCGTTACGAAAATTGACTACGAAAATGGTCCCAAATGAGTTTCTGACGATTTCCGCGTACAACCGAGTCGTTGCTAGGGGAATAGTACTTCGTCAGAACTGTCGCTCTCGCAGAAAACCAGGAATTTGTTTACAGTTAGTTTTTTTTATCTTCGATAGTGAGGGGGGAGAAGTGTAGTGCCCTCCTATCAACTGAAACTTCGATCACTTTGGGATTCTTAACAATGTTGTTGTGGTGGTCAGGCTCGTTGAAATGGCTAATCGTTGTACTAGCTACTAACAATATGCACCGAGTCTTTGAATACTGCAAGACCTTTTCAACTTGCCTTCTTAATGAGCGCCATGCTCACCACCAACTGCCCCATAACGTCCCTAGAGATAGACCCTAGACCTGTACTACAGGGAAACTCTCTGTAACCAGCCTTTATTAACAGAAAGCGACTCATTAGGCCCCGGTGAGCTAGCAGGGTATCTGCTAGTATCAGGTTCTTCTTGCCGAAACCGCGTTCTCCTCAGCAAACCCCTAATTAACCCAGGGGCCTTCCCCCAAGCGATTTCCCTCAGTAAGGTCGGGGGTCTCCCTTGTTTACCTCAACCATTGTCCACAGATTAACACTGCTATCCCCGCTTGCTCTCAGCTCTCTAGGTTTGCATGTCTCCGAGGTTCGGGATACCTTGTTAGTTGATACCTGTAACGGACTATTTTATCGGACGACCAACCACTAACGTAGATAGATCAAAGGGAATTCACAGGAACAGACCGTTTCCAATCAAGTTAACAACCAGAATAATCAACTTAACAACCAGATAATAATCAATGATCTCATGGGCGGTCTAGGGGTTGGGCCACCACTTTTGATGATTTCTTGTCCAATTTCTATTAAATAGAATTTCAAATTTCTATTAGGTAGGTAATAGAATTTCAAACTTTGAAATCGAAACGCGCAGCTACCACACAGGAATTCCTGTCAATAGTACACGTTCCACCCCGTAATAGTAATTACGAGTATTATAAAACGAACAGTTGACCACAGATTATGTCATTCAAACTATTCCTTAATTTGTCCGAGATCCTTTCAAAAATGGTACATCGTTCTGTTTTTTATTCTTCATAAAATATTTTCTCAAAATGAACAAAAGGCTTGTACGCCCTTTGTGTGTGATTGCAATATCGAATGATTTAAAGCAAACTGAATATGAAATGCCATGTTACCTTCCACTATTTTACGGTATTTCTAATGTCACATGGGATACCTAGACCGAATACTGTGATGAATACCGAGGTCTATGCCTGTATAATTACTGTATACAGAACAGTGATCGAGGCAGAACGGTTTGATTTGTTTAGAAGAACCTTCAAGCCCCACAAAAAAAGTGATACGAAGTACGAAAAAGTGATATGAAGCACCTACGTCTTTTCTGCAACCTATGACATACCTACATCATTGTTATCCGTAGTTATTTAAAAAAATAATAATTTTCGTCTCCGAATCCATATTTACGTGTATACATAGAGCCATTCAACTTAAATCCACTGCTAGAATTAAATAAGACTATTTTGCATCTTTTCTAACCTCGAAAATCGTGATTTTTGAAAATTCAATCGATTTGGGGCAAATTCGATAGAGAGTGGTTTTGGGTTCGCTTGTCACGAATCTGAAGTCAGATATGAAAAATGCAAGATGGCGGACCAAAACAAAAAACCTTTTTTGGGTCACGAATCCATCCGATCACGAATACGAAGTCAGATTGGCGATATTCAAGATTCATAACATATTCTAACAATATGACGGAGAAAATGTTAGAATGTCAACTGATTTGAGCCAAATTTGGCATAGGTATAGGAGTTCTTGAATACAGAAAATTCGGATTCTGATTCGTGTTCAATGTCCTAAAAAAAACCTATACCTACCAAATTTGGCGAAAATCAATTTACTTTCGAAAATTGAGCCTCGTCCATCTGGCGTGTTACAGGTGCACCCCGACCAAACAGATCGTCATCGCGCGGTTTTTATGAACATGATTGTTTTTCTACCCATAAAAAATAAGAGTAAACTAATTTTGACGAATGGTTCCCATTTTTACGTTTTTACGTTTCTAAAAAAAAATCATGCGCCGACCCCATTCTAGTGATGGATTCAAGTTGAATGGGTCCGTAGACTCGTGAAAATGGATTCGGATAGGAAAATTAATTTTTCTTGGATTTTCAGGAGTGAATTTTACTTGATTATCACTCATTTTCACCTATTTTTTGAGGTTAGACAAAAACTGTAACGTGATAGCGAAATCCTGATAGCAAATTCGTGTTCAAGAGGCGAAATTACTACAGATAACATACTATACCTAAATATTATTGCAGAAAGGCGTACCTACCTACTTCTCTTTTTTTGTGCTGCTTTGTAATGAACCGTTGTGGAAGAATTTGAGGAGTTTTTTTAATTCGAGTTTCTGAACCTCGAAACGTAAACCAACAGATTTAAAAAAATGTTTCTGGGTTGATTCCAATGGTTCATTATTGAAAATAGTAAGTAGGTAAACTAAAATAGTATAGATCGGACCGGGAAAATAGGGTTGGTTGATCAAGGAGTGCTGATGATCCACTCATTATAATTAATTAAGATAATTAATCACAATTAGGTGTATAAGTGAAACATTTGTTGAACAAATAGTTCAGTGAGGATACTGATTCTCAGAAGATGGTTTTCGTGGTCAGAGAAGAGGAAAAATAATTCGAGAATCCCGTCGACCGTCTCTTTGAACGAGTCAAGTTTTTCCAACGAAATTAATTCTACGTATGAACAAAAGATGGAATTTATTCGCACGGAAAAAGCTGTGTGATGGAGAACGTGGGGGATTTTAAACGGTGGAGAGATGCTCTTAGCGTGTTGTTTGGGACGCCCAAAGAGAGAGAGACAGTGAGAGAGAAGTTGAAATAGCAGTTTAAAACAGGTCTCATTTCCCCCACCATCAACTCTGAGTCTAGGGATGGTCACGGTGGGGGTAACCATTGCGCACTTCATCAGTTGGAGAGAGGCTTTTCCTCCCGTTCTTTTTCCGCCACTTTAAAGTTAATATGGAAATGAAGGCAAATGAAGGAGAGGTTGACTCATCTCCCCACCCCTATCCGCCGACCTACGTGAAAAGTTAGTTTGACACGTAAATGTCATCAGCAAGTAGCGTCCCATTCGTTTATATTCTAATTTCGTTTTGTATTCTAACTCGAAAAATTGGCGTACTCATGGTTGTAAAGTACACGAGGTTTGTACTTTATACAGATAGCTCTGCATAGTCATCGACTCAGTCACTCATCAGCTCTCCACATTAGTTGGTGTTCTAACTCTCCCTTTCTTTTGTAAATACGAACATTTCGACAAATTTCTAGATTTTAATATTGTAGCGTAGATCTTGTTTGGAAATATGCGTGGTAGAAGAGAAGGTTGAAATCTAGGGAGAGTCAGCAAGTCCCCTAGATGTGAATTAGATGTGTTACCACGTAGGCTCCTCGACATTTCAGAGCCATTTTTTGTCTGTGGGGACTGGCCTTTTCCAAGATCTCCCTCCCAAATTTCGAGGGGTTACTCAATAGGCCCATAATTCAGATACCTACTTAAGTTTGAACATGAACGTCTAGCAAAACAGTTAGGGGAGTCCGGGGCGTGTTGGCATAGATTTTGGTTTTTCATTTTTCTTTTTTTTTCAACGATACTTAGACAGATTCCGATTGATGCACAACACCTTGTCTTCGGGATCCCCTATAACTCGTTAATTCAAACCGATGCTGAGAGGGCCATTCAGCCCGTATCCCGAAAGCTCCCAAGTCTGCCAACTAGCCCCACCCCTGGGACAAGTTGGCATACCCCCTGGGGCGTTTTGGCATAGGATAGGTAAGTTGGCATAATGCAATAACTCAATTGAAAAAAAAAAAACTAATTCAATGTAATTTTAATTGTTTGTAAATCATTTTCAAGTCAAGTCAATTTTTATTCAAGATAACAATACACAATACACATAAAAAACATTTTTTACAGTCTAAGTACCTACATAATGATAGTTCCAAAATTAAGGTGGATTCCTGAGCCTAAGGTCCTGTGACCCGTCCAGGCTCGTCTCTTCCCTGCTTTTCAGTAAGTAAACCAGAGTCAAAAAGGTTTCCCATACTGTCTTCAATTTCCGCCTAGATGATGCCTTCAGATGATGGTTCTTCAGATTGAGACGGTGGATTAGGTTTCAATGTGGCTTTTTCTATCAACGAGGTACATGGACAGCATTTTTGATTGTTTTTGCTATTCATTCTGCTCGTGCGGTTTTCTATTGTACTTCCTCATCATCTACGTAACCTGCAATAATTGTAGGTAAATAGGTATTGATGTAAGTTTTTCTTTGATAATCAAGTAAATCTTATTCCAATTGTATTTTGACGGCTATTTAATTATATCTTACTAATACATATTATGTACATGGCGCTAGGGGGCCTTGGTCCTATGCTGTGTGAACACAATAAATAAATAAATATTCAGATCCACGCTATACTACATGTGCCAATTGCAAAACTGGTACAAAATTTGTACCAGTTTTGCAATTGGCACATGTTGTATAGCGTGGATTTAATATAATTAGCTTGGTACCAACTTTTAATTTCTACGACTAAAATATTATTAGTTTAAATGCACTAATTATAAGTTTAAGGGATGGGGCTAGTTGACATAGTCCTCAATGTTATGCCAACTGACCCCGCCCTTTCCTATGCCAACTAGCCCCACAGCGACTTCCAAATCAGATGGCAGCCTCTGATATGTAAACTATCAAAAGAACGAATTCGGCTAGGTGAAGCCAATCAAAATTAGGCACTCTACGAAATCCATATCCATTAGCTGACCATATTATGCGAACACAGCCCCAATCTCCCCTATATTTACAAAAAAAAAAAAAAAAAAAAAAAAAAAAAAAAAAAAAAAAAACACATCGATTTGGCCATATGCAAGTAGGAGTCAGGTCGATAATTCAGTTATTGTAAGTAATTAAATCGCTAATAAACTTAGATTAGGTTAGGTTATGCTCTTATATCACAATGAATGATTAAATCATTTTATAAATCGTGTATAAATTTTATACACGAGAAAACAGGGCTTTTATTTAAAAACTCGGGATTTAACGTTTTATTATTTAGGAAGCAACGACATCGATGTTTTTTTGTCCAATACGTCGATGTTTTTCAGATATCGATGTCGATGTCCGAACCCTAATTTCAAAGCCACTGGAAAAACCTTCTATTGGTTTATTGTCAGCGATAAAGAACCATTGGAATTGACAGACAAAACTAGTATAACCCATGTTTCAAAACAGCGATACATCGATGTTTCAAAACAGCGATACATCGATGTTTCAAAGCAGCGATACATCGATGTTTCAATGTTTATTGCCATAGTCATTTTTGAACACAAGTTTTAATTCTGAGAAAAAATTGAATAACGATAAATAAAAATGTTGTTGGAATACAACCTAGTAATTCAGTCTGAACCCATGATGTTCAGAATAAAATAATGATTGATCTATCGGACTTCGTAAATGTAACTGTTATGCCATGTAAAATACTAATATTTTCAAACAGTATTTATACTGTTTGAAATTATTCGTATTCTATAAAATGTATTTCTGAGTCAAATAAAAAGAATAACTGGGAAACATCGATGTACATCGATGTTTCTAATGTCGATGTTTTTGGGTCAACAATGTTTAGCTTTCGATATATCGATGTTTTTGGGTCATCGATGTTTGGCTTTCGATATATCGATGTTGTTAATTTTTTTGCCATCCCCGTATAATCACATACATGAATGTATACACAAGTCATCCTTGTATAAGTACATAATATGTTATTATAATATATTATGTTTGCCTATACAGGGTGGTTTTTAATGAATGGATCACAGATTTGGATCAGATTTTCGTCACAAAAAAGGTTTAAAAAAATTTTCAAACGGTACCCCTTTCGTCGAAGATTATGGCGGGTGGGGGGGGGGGGGGATTTGGCTTTTTGTGACAAAAATGGGAAGGGAACCAGCATGTAGGCTGGCCCTTTGAGATACCGTTGAATCGCCCGCCCGTTAGTTTCCTCAAGTACACAGGGCCGTCGAGAGAATGCGCTGCTAGCGTTTTATTGACGTTTTCCACTACCCTGCTTTATAACCTACAGTAAAGCGACAGTCAACTCTTCCTTACTATTAAATAGTTCTTTTGTTGTTACGATTCACTATCTCATCTTGCCTTATTAGTATTTCCTGTGCTTGGAACATTCCGTTCACGGTCGGAATTGTCGACTTGTTCAGTTGGTAGCACCGTCAGTGATAACGATAACTTCTTTATCAGCTGACCCCTCCATTTCAGACTGGTTTTATGGCAAGTGTTGTTTACAAACCGGTTTTTGGATTCCCTGGATCTCAAGTGAGTCAATTCATTTCAGTCTCAGCAACATCTTTTCGACTACTTACGTCAAGTTTCGCCGTGACTGTCATAATTTTGTAGCTAGCGACACAATGTTGCACCGGTCGAGGTTCCTTGTCCAATGAAATGATTCACGATCTTATTCGATTTCGTAATGTTTTTCGCCACAATTTCATCCCCATGTAGCTTTCGAAGGTTTGTTTGTACATCGTTACGAACCATCGAGGGTGTGGTACGAACATTTTTGTCAACTAAGTTGGTTACTTCCAACTTCATTGAGTTGCACTTTGTCTGTGTTTTTCCCCTCGCTCATCACTTGTAGACATTGATTGAAACGTAGCCGGTACCTACGTACCTGTCGTCTCTTAGTAGCAGTTATCTTTCAGTTTCGTTATTTTTGGAGAAGTAGGAGTTCATGTTGGATAGGGTCGTTACGTAGGTAACAACTAGGTTTCAATCAATTTCTACAATCAGTGATGAGCAAGGATACAATCACAGACACAGTGCAACTAAATGAAGTTGGAAGTAACCCACTAATCATCCTGTACAGCTATTGTACAGCAGATGGTACGTGCGTCTGATTAACATGAAACTATTCTATAAAATCTGACGAATCCAACGAGTGGTGAACGATTACCGTGGGATGCACACAGACGGTGTTGTGTGTACACACAGGTACCTACAACCTGATTGGTTGTACCTACGTGAAAATCAATCCGTACTAATCGTTACACAACATCACTGGTAGGCCAGAGCAAAGACAAGTGCATGTAAACAAGTATAAACAAAAGTACGAAAATAAGTACGGAACAGCACTAATGTTGTACGTAAACGCTCGATGTAAGAAACGATGATGTAAACAAAGACAGTGTAATCATGATTAAGGACGCTAATCAGCCGAATTTGGCTGGTTAGTTCTAAATCACGGTTAATGCGTGGTGAAACCTAGTGTGGTGAAATCCAATAGCACTTCGGATCATGATTAACGAACGTAAATCGTGATTCGGATCGCCTAACCGTGATTTAAAATGTTGGTGAAATCGGCCCTAAGTTCACTAATTAGGGCCTAAATCAGCAATGTCCCATTCGATTGATTTGAGTTGGCGCCGTGTTAGTTGAGTTCTATTACTTTGATGTAGGTACTTATGTTTCATTTGTATTTTTCACATTTAATTTCCTAAGTATTTTCAAAGTTACTGGAAACATTTTTAGCATGGAACATGCTAACTGGCAAAAAGAGTCACGTTTTTGGGAGATGTCATGAAATTTGGCAATGATTGCCACTTACAACCAAGTCGTTGCTACGGAACTTTACCTTCGTCACGTTCGTAGAAAAATCGTTCACCATTCGTTCTCGAAGCTCTCGATTTATCACGCATTTATTTCTCACTTGTTCTTTGTATTTATGAGAAATTAATCCAGTAATACGGTGTTGAAAATTGGTAGTAAACAATGGGTGTAAATATATTGTTGTCGCTTGGTTGATGGATTACCTACTTCTTACAACCATTGGTGGATAATTTTATCGAAGATTAGCAAGATAACATTGTATCTTTGTACTTCAACGGAAGCTGAGTTATGCACATCGTAGTCATTTAATAGGAAAAAGCGAGCCCGGATTAGCGGGAAGAACTAACAAAATTTTACGACCCAGAATTAGCGGGAAGAATGTTCCCATGTTTTAGAATTAAAGCATGTTCCCATAAAAGCATGTTCCATGTTTTAGAATTTTAGCCGTAGGCTCAAAGCAGAATGCTCCTAATGTTCTTTTAACGAATTTTCGAAGAAAATGTAGCTATTGTTCTCCGTCCAAAATTTTTAAAACTCGAATTTTCGTAAAATTTTCATACCAAAATCCGTTTCAGACCATCCTGAAACCACTACCGAAAGACTTGGTGTCTTTCGGCAGTGGATTCAGGATGGATTTTTGGGGGGTCTGACAAGTGACACCTCATTTTAAAGGTTTTTACACGCTGAATAAGATGGTTACGTCAGAATTTTGCTATATCTTATTCCGCTCTCAAACTGGAGCTCTATGAAGATGAAACGTGGTTGATACTTTAGATATTCTTCATGGACATCATGTTCTTTAATGGAGACATTTTACAGAAAACCAATTATTTCTTCGAAAATTCGCTCTTATAGCCATGTTTTCTAATGTTTCAAAGTTACTTGTTCAAGAATTTTACACCAGTTTAACCCTTGAGTGCTCGCGTCGGGTCACTGATCACCCGGTCACTTTCAAGTTCGAATTTTAACGCCTTCCTATCGTTTTTTGACCCCACCCCTCCTTGTATTCTCCTAGCTTCTGGAAGTGATATGTTTTGTTACCTTTCGAATATTGAACAGAGTACACGTCGCTCACAATCACGTAAAAAATCCAATAGGTGGCCCTTAGCTGTGTTCTTCCACCTTGTGAATGTCGCAGGCATAAATTCGAATAATAAACGTATAAAACGAATAATAGTATCAGCATGACTTGAGCCTCATTTCTGAAAGAGTTGGGCTACCAACTGGTCCGAATTCATGTTGTTGAACGCTCCTAGAACAAGCATATACCTACTGAGCTCCCTGAGTACAAATATTAGACTAATATCATACATCGCTGATTCACAAGTCCTTGTAATAGACGTTCGATATCAACCAGGATCGTTCCCAAACCCCCCCCCCCCCCCCAAAAAAAAGGTCCATTTGTGCTTTAGCAGATGTTTGCTCCAATTGTCGGAAGGATATTTGCAAATACCATTCAGCCGTGATGATAAAATGTGAGGATTGTACTGAAGACTGAAGAAATACACTGACTGAGGGTAATAAGTAAGAAGACTGAGGATATGCAAAGTGATGATGTACCTATACGATACACAGCTATTTTTACACCTATGCTACTAACGTGGCCTCTCCAAGAAGTGTTTTCATTCTACATATTTATGT
This sequence comes from Stenodema calcarata, assembly GCA_963920205.1. Taxonomy (NCBI): domain Eukaryota; kingdom Metazoa; phylum Arthropoda; class Insecta; order Hemiptera; family Miridae; genus Stenodema; species Stenodema calcarata. The sequence goes on from OY986056.1 coordinate 9,505,188, forward strand.
TTTCTAAAGGAATCACTAAGGGGAGAGTTATTCCGGTTATGATCTAAGGTTTCAAATGAAAGCTGTTGACGAGATTTGAAAAATTAATGTTTTTTGATCATGGGGGTACCCCCCCCCCCACCACTGGGGGTTCTAGATTTTACGATTATAATCTGCGGACTCAAATGAAAGTTGTTGACGAGGAGATAATATACTTACATACAAAATTTGCGTACTTTAAATAATAATAATCAATCTACCATTTAGTGACCTAGACAGAAGGGTAATCAGCACAAAGAAGATAATAAACCGGTGTGTCATGAATTTCTACTTCTCTTGGTAGTTCGGTGAAATGAAATCTGACGCTTGTGAACAGATTTCAAGATTATGGGCCCTAGTGCTGCATCCCTGTACTACATCCAAGGGAAGTTCCCACTTTCACAATCCGTTTTTTTTTTTTTTTTTTCAAGCGATTTATCGCTGTCACTCGACTGTTTAGTAGTTTTTAACTAAGTAGGAAGGAACCTAAACTAGGACACTCCCATCCCAGTTCAACACTCCAAACGTCCAGAGCATTTTCCGAGCTAATCAGCGAATTTGTCCTCCGGATTAGCTAAGAGACATTTAATTTCCCTGCCCTTTCTAAAAGAAAAAAAAACGAAGTTGAAAAAAAAAAAACAGGATTATCTCACTCGGAAAGCAATATTTCCGCGTCTCTCTTTTCGCAAGCTGTTAATTCAAAGTGAAGGATAAAATATTGCTGGGCTCCTGCTCAAACATTCGTCATCGCTCACGAAAGGTTTGAACTATCACCTTTTTCACGGTTCGGAACGCTGCTTTATTTCTCATCATCAATTTCCCTGACATTTGCAAACTGTTTCTTTAGGGAACTGTTCATTCTTAAGTCTTCTTAGGGTTTTAGTTTTCCTGTTACTTCCGTCGCTCGACGCGCATTTCGTTTATCTCCGCTCTCTAATCCGTGACTGTGTACACGAATACCGCTAAAAGAGAAGGACAAAACGTGAAATACTTTTTAAGTTATAAGAACTTTTTATAGTTGTTAGCGCTAAGTAGTAGATAAGCTTATATTAGCTTTAAGAACAATTTCCAATAAATTACGTATTTATATAGCTGTATATGTATAAGGACTTTTACAAATCAAAACAGTGTACATTGGTTACTGCAATAAAATTTATCCACCGTCTAGTGAACATTCCCGTGCACGTATCACAATATGTTTCTTATTGGAAGCTTACTTAAGGTTGGCTTCTACAACTCCAGAGTGGCTTGTAATCGAGCTTTTTAAGAAAATCTCATTTGATTCTTCAACTCTCATTGCGAATACGTTTTGAAATGAAATGTACAAGATAATTACAATGGGATGTACAACATAATTAAGATTAATTAATTAATCTGCATGAATTGTAGATCTACAATTTACATTTACTATATAATATATAGTAAATTGTATTTTGTGTTTTCTGTTAGTAAAATGTATATTATACATTTTAGTATAATATACATTTTACTAACAGAAAACACAAAATACATCTCTTTGGCCTTCCAAAATGTATCAACGTCTTTGAATTAAGTCCTTCATCTCTAGATCCAGGTCTAGAGCGATGTATGAACTGGATTGCTCGGCCCGACATGTTAACATGGTAACTACCGACATTCTAATCCACACAATATGTCATACTCCTCATCCCACCGCAGGTTACCCCCTTTCGCTCACAGGCGGTCGCAAACTTTTGGAAACTTTTGCCACCAAGACCTACTCATAATGAAGGTTTTCCGAGAAAATCGTCCATTTTTGGTCTTGATATATGTCCAACATAAATACAGGTGTAGCCTCATCACCGTTGGCAGACCAAACTGGTGGATAAACAAATAGAGGTGGAATATTCCATTTTTGTGGTCCAACCCCATGAAAGACAGTGTCCGTCGAGATGTTAAGATTACGCCCAAGTATGTCTCTTTAAAACGAAAGACAATTTCATAATCGTAAACAATCCTCATGCAAATAATTAGGTACTCATTAACCTTTTGACGAAGTAGTGACAATTGTTGTTTTTTTTGTTCCAGGTTAATATTAAGCTAACATGAAGTGCCTTATTGCCTTATTGGGAATGTAAGTACCTCTCACATATTCACCTTATTCAGCATTAGCTCATTTCAGTCAACATTGTTTCACCCAGTTTGTGTCACATTGAAGTGCTGTCCTCTCAACCTGACTTGACAATGACGAATTTGATAATTTTCACAAATATTCTTAATTGAAAGAATATTTTCTATTCCACGAAGAATTGTCCACGTCACAAGGACGACCAAAAATGTTATACTAAAAAAACGCGAAAATCAGTCTAATTTTCGAAATTTTATTAAATTTTAAGAATGATGCGTCACTCGTAAGGCGCGGCAAAGTTTAAATTCTGATTCAGCACCATAAAAAACATAACCGTTGAGAAACCCTAACTCCAGAATGCATTAATCAGGAAGAACGCCATCTGACTGACAAAATATTCCATGCATGGTTTTTTCTATAATATTATGCCCAATAAATTTCCAATCTTGACGAACAGTTCGCCATTTATTTCAAAAGTATAAAAAGGGCACCTATATTTCGCCTCCCTGTAGTTTGTCAGAAGTTCCTACATTGGAATGTGGTATTTAACCCCCAGTGGTTCTAATTATTAACGTGCTTATGAATATCAATTTATGCCGGTAATATTGATGGGGTAAACCTCCATGGAGAATGTGGCGATGATTTTTTACCGATTGACAAATCCATGTTAACATCGTTGTTTTTCTTCAATATTTCCTCCATCCCTACTCAGTTTTGATAAGACTGCGGACTTACAGGATGGGCAAAGTGATGTGAGTCAATAAAGTCGACTGTATGCCAGCTTTAAATCCTCCCAAATAAACACTTCCGCCCTCGTCCGTTGCGATCTCCCTCGGTCCACACACTCCACTTCGGAAACCCATCAGTTACATTGGCCGACGAGTCTTTAGGGAGTTGCCAGCGCGGCTTCACGGATCGCCCTTTTTTCTCCCTATTGAGAGTGGTAAAACGTCACAGTATAGTAACTTGGGCCCTTTAGACGTACCGTAGATACTTTGCAGTAGTAAAATTAGTATTATATACTCCCCGCCTGTCCATTGCGTGGTGTAATCAGCAGTAGCTGTGGGTCTGAAATCTGCTGCTTTCTACCTAGAATCGTATTCTGACTCGTTCATTTATTAAAGAATTCCCATTAGTCAGATCATCTTATTATAGGTAGTTCACGAAATGACCACTTCATCAGGCGTAGCACAAACATGAAAATTTCAGCTGTACAGATCAAATCGCGTTCAAATGTTCATGGCATTAATTTATGTTTTAACAATAGTTTCCTATCAATTCCGTCGCCATTGTTAAAATAGCAAGAACGAAAAAACCTGTCAACACCCAGATACCCATGTCTTCTGTATTAATGATCCAATCCCCGGATATTTCTATATATCTCTGGATATTTATGAAACGGTTGTTGGTTTATGTCTTCGTTATAAACGGTTTTCTGGAGATTCCACCGCTAGCTCCATCTCTTCGCCTTGTTCATCTCCAGCTCACCCCGCGACGAGACTGCTATCGATACGGCTGGAAAACTTAGTTTATAGTTAGGGCGACTTCGAACTGTGCTTCGCTCCAACAGTAGTCGACAGAAACCCAATATTCTCCCTACACCTAATTACTGAGCAAGTCTTGCTACCTACTAAATTTGATCGAATACTTCGGGTCAGTGCTGAATTTCGTGTTCATTCGCAGTACTCAATGCTGTAGCGCTAAATGCTGACCGAACCTTGAATAGGAAATAATGCTGTACCTCATTATGACATTTGTGGACATTTTTTGCTTCCCCTCTACCGAAAATATGGAAGCATGGTATTCATTAAAGGGCTGAACCAACTTATTCATGTCTCCAAGGATCAAATCTTTGAAGGCTTGTGTGGGTTGACCCACAAATGGTCCCACGTGTAATGCAGATAGTGTCGTGAATCTTGTAATGATGCAAGGACGCTTGGGCGAGTTTTTGCAAGCCCATACGTTTGGCAGACGTTTTGGTTGCCTTATACAGGTACATGACATGTAAAATGACATGACACATTGTGTAAAATTTTCATTTGTGGAAGATGACGTCCTGCAAATATCCTCCTTGACGATTAACGCCCACCCCGTGCACCTTTACCCCACAACCGTTCGATCCAGAGATGAGTCAATAAGTTCCAAGAACAGGAGAATTCAGTTCAAGACGGAACAGGGGCCAACTGTTGCTACCCCTGTCGTCCTTTGTCAAAAGTTGGGATAATTGGGCCTTTTTTTTTTAACGAAACCGGATAAGCAATCAATGTCAATTCAGAGCGGTATGTGGCAATGCTCAACGATTTTTTCGTTCCCTATTTAGAGGAGAACGAATAGGATATTGACCACACGTGGTTTCATCAGAACAGAGCCACAGCACAGACTGCTAATGTCATATTTTCCCCGGTCGTGTGATTTCCTGGCATGGTGACGTTATGCATCCCTGATATAATCATGTTGGTTAGTATCTGCGGTTGCGGCCTTGAAGTCACACTCTTACCCTAATTTCTTAAAGGCAACAAGAAACGGACCAAGAGATTCACCAGGTTGTTGGTCCTGGGAGAAGAGTCTGTGACGAGCAAAATTTAATACTTCATTCACCGGTTTCATATAGAGACTGTTTAGAACTGCAGTAGCCGAGGAGCGTTTATTTAGCGAATGTTACTCGGTGCTACGTTATTGATCAGAAGATGTAGCTTACCAGTGTCGCTAACTTACCTAAATCGCATACTGAAGGAGCTATAACTGTTTTGCAGTAGCAGATGTATGGTCTTCCTCAAAGCGCACGGGTTTCATTATCAACGTAAACATGAGATTTTGCCTAATAAATTGTAATGATATGCAGTTGACCTAGAAAAAGAACTGGATGATTAACCCAACTAGAAAACACTCCCTCATGCTATTTTGGCTCAATGCCATTCCAGTTCTTTTTCTTCACCACAGCTTAGCACCTGTGGAGCAGTGGGGGAACCAAAGATCAAAACTACACAACCACTTCCATTTGCCTACTTCTAGAGCTTACCTAGAAGTAGGCTAATGAAAGTGGCCTATCATTTCAATACATCACACTAAATTATCATTACAAGAAATTATAACCAGAATAGAATCACCACAGTTAGGTCGTCTAACTGGTAGATATGTATATCAAGTCCGACAGGATATAGTTAGTTTATGGATACTGGGAAAAAATCCCTCAGTATACGAACCGATCAATAAGGCTGTTGGTAACCGAAAAAACCTCCCAGTATCTTCAGATTATTTATGTGATTTTTGTGTGTCTTTGGGATCTCGTGGATGCAACTTATAAGTATAAATACGAATGATTCCCACTTGTTCATAGGACTCGTAACCAGGATTCGCTGGATAAATCTCTCTTAACGGTTGTTTCAATGATACCGATAAACCTACCCTTGGACAAAGGAAACTCCTGACGTAGACGTACTTTTAAAACCTTCTTCATACGTGCTCACAATGCCTCAGGTTGGCGATTCCCGGTCTGTCGGAGGCAATCATGTTTCACCTGCCAGTGAACCTCATCAAGTGCCTCAAGAACGAGGGCGGGAAGAATGCTCTGGTCGTCGGAGAGTTTAACGTCTCCCAAGTGGACGGGCAGCAAGTCGACCTCCTCATCACCGACCCGAGACGCCACGTACTCGTCAGTCTGAAGAAAATATCAAACGGTCGCTTCACGTTTGTCATGGAGACGGATGAACTCTTCGAGGTAAGCCTGATATTATATATATTTAACCCTTAATCGTTATCCATTATTTTCACACTTAGGATGTACATTATACATTACAATGTCATTATAGACCCTCCTAGTTGGGCAGTATTACTTGCAATAAATGATATAAACATATTTCTTGTACAATTATATCAGCAGAAGGTAATACAGCGTAATTTACATTATTCTGCACAAGTCAACTTGCTTATTTGCAGTGCTGTACGAAAATTCACAGTATTCATAAATTTAGGTTTACGTAGTACTCATGGCTGGTGCAGATGACTGTTGCAAAGGTTGGCTCATACTCCTGTGGTGCCACTGAATTGAATTTCTCCTCATTGATTTATATTGAAAACTTTTTACCGGTGTGAATCTTGAAAAAGTGGAGTTTGGTATGAGTAATGATTTTGATGTGAGTACCTTTTCTAAGCAACCGTTGGAACGAATTGAACGGGTTTTATTTTATTTCAATTTCTGTGAATTTCCGAAGAAAAAGCAAAGGCTTCATCATTTTTAGAAAATTCATTTTTGATACAACTCCGTTTCAAAGCATTCTGAATCCATCTTTAGATTATAGCATTTGCTGTTTTGCCTGTGTTTATACCTATATACTCGCATTGGCCACTCCACCGGCTTTCCGCCATTACTGTCACTACAGGGTATAATTAATCTTGTTTTCGAAGATGTAGACCATGGCAGAACCATTTATCAGAGTTGAGACGAATCACCTGATGTAATTTTGATCGACTCGGAAGGAATCCTCCCTGATATGATCTTACTTTGCTCTATATAGTCAACGGTTGGGACCTGTACGCGACTTGCTTCGTTGAATCGGGTTTCGTTTCGTGTGCATGGGACAAATGATAATTTTTGTCCGTCATTGTGTGTCCTGCCATACGTGTCTAAAATCTCTGTAATTTTCAAAACATTTTTTAGTAGAATCTTTTCGTAAAATAAATTTTATTGAACCAAAAAATTCTACTTTAACCCATTATTATTATTTAATAATGAATGGAGTCAGTGATTTCACAGGAAGCGACTCTAACAGTTACTCTGCCGTAAAGAGGAAGAACCTTGTCTCGAAAATTTTCAAAAATCTTTTTTTTTTTTTCATACCCCCCTAATTTTCATGCACTCTTTCCAGTGGTGAAGTCAAAATTTTAAAATTCATATTGGAAAATGGTGAAATTTTCAATCGGAAAAACAAAAATTGTGGTGTTCTAAGGTAGAACGCCTCATCTCAAACAGATCAAAGGATAAACGCCTTATGTGCGGCTTCAAAAACGGATCATCTCATTTAATCATACCTTACATTCTGAAGATAAACCCCTCAACTCTGTGAAAATCGAGATAAGGCGTAACAGTGCAAATCTTTGAAGCGATCTCCTGAAAAATTGTAATTTTGTGAGATGAGGCGTTCTTCCTTTTTACGGCAGCAATGTGATGTAGAAACGATTGTGAGTAACGCGGATATGTAATTTATCAATCCAGTTTTTTCGATATCACATTATTGGATCAGATTTTGGTAAATACGTGAAACTCCTTGGAAGAATCATATTGAATAACGAACTAGAGTAGCGTACACGAAATTAGGCGGTTGCGACTTTTCGCTACTTTACCGCACTTAGTCCCAACGAATCGACGGTAGGAGTTATTAACCCTCAAATCGCCAATAGGTGGCAACGTTGACCGCCCATTGTTGCCTAGTAACATAAAGTTACTAGGCATAAGGGCGTAAGCATAAATTAAAGGAAGTAAGCATAAAAGTAAAGGATCCCTTCAATGGGTTGGGTTGTTGGGCGAGAGCTGGCAACATCGCAATTTTTCAGACCCGTCTAATTTCGTGTACACTACTATAGGTACATACACGGTTATTTCACTAGATCTAGTATTTCACTAGGTTTCTAGTGAAACAACCTTGGGTTCATCTAAGATCACAAGGTTTGCACTAAGTAGGTAACAACGGGTTGAAACTCAGTACTCTCTGGAAATGAACTGAATATGGAGTGAAATACAACTCAGAAACTGGCATCTGCAATGGAGAATGTCACTTGTATTGTTGCTGGACACAAAAAATATATGTCGTGTTTTTGAAAGAAAATCCTCCTACTCGAAACAAACAACTCATTTTTATTTCAATCTGATTGATTTCATGTGGAGACGATTTAACATACGTAGAAAACGATTAAGGTCAGAATAATATAAACCGCCGAGGGGTTGGGTCGGAGTGATTGAGTTTGCCTTGCGTTGTGGACACTCGCTTGATCACGTATCTCTGATACCTAAACAAACATTGATAAAATGAGCGAACTCAACCAGAATGATCCTTTCGGAATTATGTTGTTCTGGAACCAACCTCACTGCCAGAATCAGTTCTCTCTCTATTCATCGTGTTTCTACAGCTTATCAAGAATTTCTGTGAATAAACGATCACACTCCCTGGAACATATTTCACAATATTGTACTAGCAAGTACTCGTAATTCAAGTTGATAGGCTCGAAGTTGACTAGTGAATCGAATTCCACAAATGCTAGTCATTACACATGTGAAAATACAATGTATTTTCTTAGTAAAAAGAGGCCTTCAGTATAGAAAATTCTGCAAATTCTTAGACAACGGTTTATTATCTTCTGTGCAGATCACCCTTCTGTCTGGATTACCGTTCTGTTTAATTGTATAGATTTTATTAATATAAATGATAGATTAATTTATGTTGATGATAAGTTATTAGGAATTATTTGTATTATTATAATTTTGGGATTTTTCGTGTATCCTACATCACCAATCATTTATAACAAGTGGAACCTACCACCAAATATTCGACATTACCTTGTTTCTGTGGAAAAGTATGTCAGAACTAGAAACTCTATATCTCAAAACCACCTTTTACGAACGACTGGTAAAATGCTCCGAATGGCCTTAAACAATGCTTTGAACATTCTATTCAAATGTGAACTGAAAACTATATCTACCGTTTGATTTGAAATTTTCGAGTTATGACGTTTTCAAAATTTCAAAATCCATTTTGAACCCCTTCCTATTGACGTAGGATTATGAAAGGTTTCTACTAGAAACTTTCTAGCATCATCCTGGGGCTAGTCTCACCCCCTAAACCAAATTTGTTAATTGCAGGACAACGATGTAGAGCGGATGGACTGATTGTTTTGGTTTATTATCTCCGACAATGGGCTTGAATCAACCCCACAATGACCCTTAAAACCCTTGCATAACCCTAGGTCGAGGAGAAGGGGTTCAAAATGAATTTTGAAATTTTTAAAAATTCATATCTCAAAAAATTCAAATGAAACGGTAAGTTTTTCGTTCACGTTTAAATAGAGTTTGGTTTTAGAATTTTTTAAGACCATCCGGAGGTTTGTACGTCTAGCCGTTCGTTCACAATGTGGGCTCAACGTTGGAGCAGATCAAAATGGAGGTGAGTCGTGAGGCAACCAGTCGGGTCAATGTTCATACTGGCCCTGCTGATTTGAACTGCATATGGTTTTCAGATTTCGAGATAATTATTATTAATAGTTATAGGTATTACTAATAATTAATAAAAATCATTAATAACTAACAATAATTAATAATAATTTACATTACATGAGTGTGCTAGGGGGTGTGCTTGAGTTTTGGTTCGATGGTTCTGCAAAGGCTGCCGAATCTTGTCGAATCCGAGTCAAAAGACAGTCTGATATCCAATAATCTATCCGTGCAAAATGTAAGCCTTAGTATCTCCCTACAATCCATTCTCTCTCCCTACGAATCCAAATGTTTCGATTAGTTGTAGGGAGAGAGGTTTTGGAGGTTATCATGTCATGCAGCACAGAGGTTGGAGATTTTTGTTAAAAAAATAATAAACACAAGAGCTGTGTGACAGGAAATTACCTATAATTTTGAAACGACCTAAATCTATCATTTAGTGATCCAGACAGAAGGGTAATCTGTACAAAGAAGATAATAAACCGTTGTGTCAAGAATTGGCAGTGTTTTCTTCAAGAATCCAAATATGAACGTCATAGGAAGTGTCAGCTATTCAGAGCATTTGAACCAAAAAAACGACAGGACTTTTGACAACTGTAATTTATTCTTCTGTGCTTCCAGATGTGCTTCAGCTCCAAAGGAAGCGTCTACAACCGCGACGCCGCTCATTCCATCGAACTCACCCTGAAACGCGGCGTCGAGGCTCGCAACGACGACGAGATCGCCATCGCTGAGAAGCTCAAACCTCTCGAAGCCGACATCGTCTACGCCGAAAAACTCGCCGAATCCATCGTCGAAGAGTTTGCGACGATGAAAGCTCGAGAGCAGGCGCTGTCCGACACGAACGAGTCGACGCTGGACCGCGTCCTCTACCTCGGCATCTTCAACGTTCTCTGGCTCATTATGACCGTCGCCTCTCAGCTCAAATACCTCCGTAATTACTTCAAGTCAAAGAAACTAGTCGAATAACTTCCAATGTCGTCCTCCCATAAGTCACTGACAACGATTCCTTTGTCATCGACTTCATTTTGTATCGCGTGTGTTTAGTGTTTTAAACTTGTAAGATTTTGTTCCTTGACAACGCTGTTAATGAGACTAAGGTTTGTTTATATTTACCACTGCTCAATCGAGTCACTCATGTACTTTCCCAGCTTAGTCCCTCCCACCGGTTTTGTAGATTGTTAGCAACGTTGATATTATTCATAATAACAAAAATTCACCCACAACTCGTTTGTAACTAGAAATAATAAAGGATTATTTTGCCTACCGTTCGCTGTGAATTGATTTTTATTTTTAGTCGTTTTTCACTAGATTTGTCACTGTTGAAACAACCATTCTCTCGAAATCTCCAATACACATGGATTGGAGGGGGGTTGGTTACCCAGGGGTTTCCATAGACACGAAAAGTAAAACGCTTCAAGTGTAAGTCCTAAGGAAGCTACATACCAAATTACAGCTTCATAGTGTGAATAGCATAGACATTAGCTGTAGGAGCCACTCACCAGGAATTATTGGGTGATCTACTCTTTGTTTTCAAGTATTATCAATTAATTCGGATTTATGACATCAAATTTTACATAGAATCAGTTATTTCTTCGAAAATTTGCTCTTACAGCCCTGCTGCATGACTGGAACTTTGTGTAACCACTCTGTTGACCAAGGAACATTGAAATCACTTTCAAATTATCTATCTGTGATTTGAGTAACAAAGTTAGTTTAGAACCTTCGAAATTCTCATAACATTCTTTAAAATGGTCTTTAAATTAATGTCCAAAAGGCACCGGGGCACACTTATTGCCATCATGTAGAAGAACTGATTTTAAGCTTCTTTTGGAAGAATTAATCAAAGTCTCCATTCATCTGGAACATATTCTATTTTAAATTTTGCCATAAATTTTGCCTGTCCAGTATACCTAAGGGTCATTTAATTGCAAAATCCCGCTTCATCACATAACATTAGTTTGGGTTTATTTTAAATTTCAGTCAAACTATATTGGGCTCTTTACGTAAAAAACATCAAGTAGCAAAAAGTAAATTTGCTCTTTCAGACAAAACTGTACGTGACGGAATTTTAGACAATTTTTTTCCATAATCAGCTCTGAAAATAGGTACTAGAAGATTCAATGTTTATATTCAAGACAATTTTTATATCGCAGGCCTGTGTAATTCAACCAATAAATTCAGTACAAATTTGTACTGACAGCAATATTTTTCGGTTCAAAATTTACTACATAATATCATATTATGACGTTTTGAAAACTTCAAGCTCTTCTTTGCATCCCTTCCCATTGACCTAGGATATGATCTGATGAGTTATTCTCCCCGAAAAAATGTACGTACAGGGGCCTCTACAAAATTTGTATTTAAAACCAAAATTACTTTGTTCCGCCGATTTCGAGTGTTTTTTAAGATCAACTGCTCGTTCACGATGACTTCGAAACAAAACGTCGGTAATATAACATTTATATTATTCGTTCAACATTATTTTATTATTATACATAATATATAATAAAATGATATAATTGTTTTGAAGTCATTGTAAACGAGCGGTTGGTCATACAACACTCCGGTTGATCTTAGAAAATCGAAATCGTCGGAAAAAATTAATGTTGGTTTATTATTTGTGGAGCCCCTGCATGTACATTTTTCGGGGAGAATAATCAATAATTGAATTATTCATTTCCAAAAACCATTTTTCGATATAAACGATACCAAGTATTATAATATTATCCGAAATTATGTTCTCACCGTAGGTAGGGACAAAAACCATACAAACATGATATACACAAACCATGTGTTGTTTCAATAAGCCCCAACTAAGTAACATTTTTTTTTTTGGTAAATTTATTACAAATCAAAAACTACAAATTAAAATTGGCTTAAAAATTTACCGTTTCATTCACGATTGGGTTTGTTTCAAGGTTTCCGTATTGCTACTACAAATCAAAATCCGTTCAAATTTCTATAACCTACCTATCGTGTATTTAAAGTTTACGAGCTGCATTTTGATCAGGTAAACTTCTATTTTTCATCCCTTCTTAGGGTCATCTAGGGTTGTTGGATCATATCATGAGTAAAATAATGATGAGCCTACCTAGTCACTTTGGGCAAGATATGAGTAGTTGTAAAGAGTTTATCGCAATCGACTTTTCACGGTAACCTAAGTTAAGAGGAGTGATTTCTGTTGTCGGTATGTACCGTAGTGAATTAGTACAAATGGTTCAGATAAGGCACGTAAATCACAGTTAGACTACGTAATTAGCAAACTCTGTACAGATATTCCTACTGTTACGTTCGCTGTTTATCTAACTGTGGCTGCACCACATTTACGATAAGGGAGCGCTAACATTTAACGATATTCGCTCAGCAAGTGAAGTAGTGGAAACGAACAATTTATTATACGTTCGGAGGCTGCTGGCCGTAACTGGGACGGCACTAATAAGGACGTTGTCCGTTAATCAGTTAGGTCGGCAGGTACCTGAGGGAAATGAGATGGCACGGTGAAACGGAGTTCATTTCCCTTCAGGTACCACCAAGAGCTCCCAGCGACGGCGGGGGCGAGTCAGAGTTACTAATGAGACTCCTCGACTTATCTCTGTCGATTAATTTTCGAGAAACAATGCAGGTTTGTGGTGGGTGGATGAGGGGTTACGGTATTTCCTTACAAGGCCGTTGGAGCTGCAACATCATGCCGGTCAACGGCGGTCCCATACTCTGGAAAACGAGTTGATCAACTCAGCGAAACTCAATTTTGGTTCAATCTTCCAAAACTGCTCTGCATCCAAAGGAGAAAAGCCGTACAAGGTGATAACTAATTTTTGTCTTTTTTTTAAATATAATATTTATTTGTACAATGTACATTTTAGTTTTGCTCACACGCCATACATATTAGTAGATAAATTCTAATTCACTTGGAACGTGGCGAGAGATAAGTGTCCATTATACGCCTCTCAAACCTCAATACATACTGTGTTAATTCTCCTAACAATATTCGGAAAAAAATGAGTACAGTAAGGTATTGAATGTATCGCTGATGGTTGTATCACATGGAAGAGTGCATAGAACAAGTATTAATCAGACCAATAGTTCTTTTTCTCCTTAACCTCCTTTGGTCACGAACAGGTGGTTGCTTGTCCAATAGATGTTGGAAGTCCACGTTATGGTGGCGACGGGGTGTTTCCCTGAGAACCTCAGTAGTCCTATAAGGCATATCAAGATATTATAGAGTGAAGGGTCGAGTTTCGAATGTACCACGGAGCTTCTGTGATTATTCTGAGGATTCGATTTTGAAATGTCTGTACCTTTTTTGGGCTATCTGAGGCTGATCCCCAGCTCTGGCATCCATATTGCCAAATGGGCCTGATGAGAGAGAGGTACATCAATCACTTCGTGTGAATGGCTTCTTGATGATTGCGTTCGGATGCTCGTCCCAGATGAGTTTCTTTGGTGGTGGGTTACATTCTGACAGTATGTGAACTTGACAAGAGTTGATTTGGAGGGATTCGCGCCAGTTACGGGACCATTCTTCTATTGAATTAATATGCTCTTGTATCATTCTACATGACCCTCACATGAATCATCTCTCGAAAGGACAGCTATTTTTATTGGCTTCGTTACAAAAAGCATACAAACATTTCTTATTCTATTGGAGATACTGTACAGTGTTACAGTATAATTACGATGTTATTACTTTTTACAATTTATAATGAATTTGTTTGACATACAGACGTATAGCTTCGTGCACATCTTCGTTCTCTTCCATTATGGGGGTATGTACATTAAAGGGGAGCTTTGTTAGGGGCGAAAGTTTCTTCAGGAGGAGGTCCTTGGGGCTTCATATGCAACGCATCGTAAAATAATATGCTCCATTGTTTCGACCACATTATCGCAGAAGAAGCAGATGTCTGTTCGCTCAGTTTGATTCGAAAAGATAGGACCTAGTTCGAGAATACTCTTCTGCCTAGATCACTGTTCTGTATACGATATCCTTAAGAGTCTCCAAACTGTAATAAACAACTGGAGGAATGGGCTAAAATATTGTCCAAATAACGGGGGTGTAACTAGGTACATCTTCTGGTGGCAGAATAGTTTGATCTACTGGTGTAAGTCGAATCCTTATCCTAGCTTGTAAATCTAGACAAACGTTTGGCAAGGTCAGGCAGAGAGCTTCCTTGTCAGCATCCAGCATTTCAAACTATCAGATGATAAGGAATAACGAGAAAACAATAACTGTAGCCTCCTATATAAAAAAAATTAGGCTCTCTTCGATCTGGCTTAGCTAACAAATCCAATTTTCGGATTTTTGCCCTCAAGGTCCCAGAAAAAAAATTAGCCCAGTGAACCGCGTCTGAGAAGGGATCAGATGGTCCGAAGAAAGGCGCTGAATGAGAAAAAACCGCTTGTATCGAATTTCATTACCCTTTTCATTCAATTTTCGTCATACCTCGAATATTCTTGCGATAACTCCGCTGACGATGTTATCGAACGACGTTGAAGCTAAGGAAGGATTGAATCAAGTTGGTTTTTTGTGCTCTTCCTTTTAGAAAAGTCGAGTTGTTACAATACACTGGAAATGGGGGAAGACGAAGTCACAATGAAAACGATGTTTCATCATTCTATTTCATCGTCAATCTTGAAGGATAAAGTTTGAAGGTTTTTCTCCACTCAGTTATTTTTACCAACAAACCACCATCAGTTCTTGTTTGTTGAAAACTTACTCTCAAGGAACGAACGCGAATTGAATGCGGTCGTATGAATACCGTACAATTCGCCCATGCTTTGTAGTATTGTTACTCCCATTGCGTATGGAAAAAAAGACGCTGCAAATTTTCTCACAACGGTTGTACTATCGTATAGTACTGGGGCGGTTCTAGGGGATCAGATGAAGTAAGGCTCAAGTAACACGAGGATAGGCAAAAGAAATTTTGGAGGGGTGGGTGTCAAGTCAGGCCGAAATTACATAAGCAGTTCTTAGCAAGCTTTTTTACACGATGCAAATGAGCACAATAAATCTGTCATTATCTGGATAGAACGTTGTTGCAGAACGCTGAACTTACGATAATACTCGTATTGAGGAAGTTACAATAAATTGACTGAAGACATGTATCCAGGACTTGCCAACGAGGAGGCGTGTAGTCCATTGTGTGGTATTCTCTTTCTTTCTTCCAAAGTACATGAGGCTCAGCCTCAGATGCTTCACCTGAAAACCGCCCCTGGTACAGTATAGTAAGTACCCTTCTACCTAGTGCATTCCTTGTAAGTCCCATTACTACACGAAAAAAAGTGGAGAAAGGAACTGAAATATTGTGTAAGTTTGAGAAGATCATAACCTAGTGAATGGAGTGAAGTCCGTAACTAGCCCATAGATGGTCTCTCCAGTTTTCCCAACTGAAGTCCGGGC
This sequence comes from Stenodema calcarata, assembly GCA_963920205.1. Lineage (NCBI taxonomy): Eukaryota > Metazoa > Arthropoda > Insecta > Hemiptera > Miridae > Stenodema > Stenodema calcarata. Next base: position 9,520,893 of record OY986056.1, read on the forward strand.
CGACCTAATAATTTATTTATATAAATTACAAATAAAAATAATTTTTTAAACAATTTCTTCTTTTTTATATAATTCTGGGGTTTTTACTTGTACCTATCAACAAATTTTTTGGGTTAAATCTCATGTTTTAATCTATTCCCTGAGCCTGATATACGGAAAATTGACAGTCGTGCGGGGTTTATCCCTTCGAATGGGTGTGTCGTGCGAGTTAGCATACCCTCCCCCAGTGCCAGGTTCCCCCTTTTCCCTCTACTTCTGTCCGTAGACACAAAACTGTCTCATAACAAGGACGATTCCAGGTCTGTGGTCGTGAATATTGTGCTTGTTACAAAGTCAACCCCTAATCCACATTGTCCTTGTTTTCATGTGGCAAGTGAAGACCTCCATAATATTTAATAATGTAGGATTATTATATAAATGTAAAAATTACAGATCTATCATTTTAGTATCGTCCTGGGATAACTAAAAAGGTTGCTGCATTGAGGTAGACGACGAATTCTACTCAAGGGATATAATATATTATTATTCTCAATATATTATTATTATTATATAATATTATTCTCAATGGAATATGTAGATATTTGTTAACGAATATTTGTCATCATCTGGCTTTTCACTGACCAGCTAGATAAACGACGACATTCTAGCTATGAAGGTGGACTATTTTGAAGGGAATAGTCCCATAATTAGTATTCAATGAAGAGGGCCAAGTAGTACAAACTCGGGGTTTAGATGTCTAGATCAAGTCCTGTATTTTTCCTGTTTTTGTCCTGTTTACAGCTTTATGGCTGACAAATGAATCGTACGCAGTTTTATCCAACTCCAGCTCATTCAATTAGTCTTATCCGATGGCCGACTTCAATGGCAAGAGCTTCGTACACTTATTATTATTCCATCTCCCTCCTCCATAACTCCACCCGTTAGAAAAGGGCATAAACTTTAAAAGAGCTTTCCATTAGAAAAAGTGGGTGGTCCAAGTGAGAAAACAAAACAGCCAAGTTGCAGATTGCTAAGTTAATTCCGCTTGCCCACGAAGGGACCTGGAAAGACCTATAAAAACGCACAAAAAGTCGCATCCGCAGCACATCCCTCCTAAAACTGTTTCCTCTCATTAAAAAGGCTTTTATTCCTTTTATTACTTACTTTTTCGACTTTTTCGAGGGTCGAAAAGGGGGAAGTGACAAATTCCAACCCTCCACTCATTTCCTCTTTTCCAAGTCTTATTTTCTGCGCCTTTTGAGAATGTAACGTTTTTTTGGTGAGCCTGTTGGGAATAGTGGGTTTCATTCGGAACGCCCTCACATTTCCCCGATTTTTTTCGGAAGTGTGACTTTAAAAATGGCGAGTTTAAAAAGAACACCGCGGTTAGGTATACAATTTAGAACGAATAAGTTTCGGCGATTTCTATGGGTCTCTGCTTTTCCGACCTTAGTCTTATGTGACAGATCACCTTTTCTTCAAACTATTTAACGTCCTCTTCTAAACCCAACAGCCAACGTGATTATTTATTTTTTGTCTATTTGGTCTTGCGTTAGGTAGAGGAGGGTTAATAACATTAGCACTCAGGTAACGTAAACGTAAACGTACGTAAATTAGGTATACACATGTCAGAAGGTCAAGGGACCTTCCTTTGACTTGGATCCCTTGGAAGAAATTCTAATTTGAACCTAGCGGAGGAAAAAGGGTGAAGTTTAGGAATTTCAATTCCTAAGTTACCTATTATGGGAAGTCGTATCTTGGATAAGAAAATTGGTTTCTACTCACCTAGCCAAAATAGACGCGTGAAATACCATATTTAGCCCACCAAAGGAGGTAGATACATGTTATCAATTAGATTTACAAAAATTGAGGTTGTAAAAAATCACACAATTTTGAAAAATTTTCAAGGAATACACATTTAATGTGTATCCATTGCACAGATGATGTAGGAACTTGATTAGGATCCTGCAGTCATTTGCTCTTGCCGGAAATGGACAAAAATCGATGGACACATCGTTGGCCTAAAGTGATCAAATGTAAGTGACCAAAATGAGTTTTTGGGTTTTTGGAACCGTTGGATTCAGAATAACTGAATAAAACTGTGAATAATTCACAGTGAAGAATTAATTATCAATTCTTCACTGTGAATAAATTTTTCAGGTCAAGGACAGAGCGAGCATGCAAGAACTTAAAAGTGTTTCCTAGTAAATGAAAAGGGTTTCCATAATTGTGTTTCCTCGTAATATTTAACTAATGTGTCCTGAAGAATATTACTAATCAGATTATTAAACATTTTTATGGCTGAAACTACAAGTCACGACAAGTCAAACATTTAACAATTTTCAGAGTGTCAAGTTTGCCACTAGGCATTAAGAGTGGTTCTTTCAACATGGTTATTAACCTTGGAAACTTACTCCTGTCAATTCTATGAATAAATTTCAAATCGACTGAGGTCGTCAAGTTTTTCGAGCCATTTCCCAGGATTTAAAATTGAATAATATTCATATAATAATTACATATTATGTAAGTTCTTTTAGTGGGTTTCGTTCTTTCTAATAGATACATTGAAGTTACATAATAATAATTACATACTATGTAAATTCTTTTAGTGGGTTTCGTTCTTTCTAATAGATACATTGAAGTTCTTCTAATGATGCTTGGTACTATTTCGATAACCTAGCCCTATGAAATTTGGGAAGCTATCGATAATAAGAACGATTTTGTTTATAGAATTGCGCTCGAATAGCAGAACCAATAGTCAAGTGATAACAAGTAAGTTGGAGAAAAAATTGCAATTTACCAGAGAAAACTCTCAACTGCAGCTTTTCGGTCAAAACCTAAAATCTCAAACATCACCTAGTAATCTTCAACTAGCAAACCAAGTTCTTATAACAAAGGCTACCAAAAACCGTCCAATATTTGATATGCAATTGTGTTTTTGGTTGTACTGAATAGTTGCATGAGGCCCCCTTTTTCATTCCAAAATATATAAGGATCCTTGTAATATTATAGTTGGGTAAGTAAAGGGGATGAGTGTGTAGTAGGATATAGTTTGAAATTCAAGTTTAGAACAACATGTATTTAATCCTAGATCACAATATTGAAGTTCTACAAAGTTTCTTCGAACCAATCCGCTACCTGCAATCATTGTAAATTATTGTACTGTGATGAGTGAGGACCTACAGGCTGACATACCTACTAGATATATTATTCTCCATCTGCAAATTTCTAACATTGAAGAGCAGTTCAATGTTGGGCTGCACTATCGTGTGAGGTCGTCACGTTAAGGTTATGAGGTTAATTTCTGGGCATTAATAAATTATGAAATACTGATGAGTGTGAAGCACGTTGCCATTAACCCTTTCACAGGGGGTGGTCGTGTAAGGAAACATCTTGTGGAATCGCATTTCGCGAAGGTTTAAACGATCTTCCTTCTTAACAGTCTCATGCCGCCCTTCTGCAGAACATTAATTCCGCTAATTCATGAATATTTCTCAGTTTAGAGCCGGCATTTTCACCCCGAGGTCTGAAGTAGAATAGAATCAACACCTCCGCGAAAACTTTATTATGAAATATCGAGGGTATACCCGAGTTAACTGCATTTCAAGAGATTAACCCCAACTCTTACATATTTCATGAATTCACGTGTTTCCACTCAGTGTTGTAAATTCGAAAGATTTGACTGCCAAGTTGTGACAAAGATTTATTTGTATCCATAACAGGATTCACGTTTACAATGATATATAGGTATTTTTATACATTTATAAATTTACAATATCATTTAAATTTTTACATTTTTTGGATTAGATCCTGCAGGATTAGATGCTTTGTTGCTTCGTACTTTTATAATTTGTTATTATTACTGGTCTGCCACGGCGAGCAACATTTATTCTGTTAAATGTTAAGTGCAACTGATTTCAAAAGAATAAAATTTATTTTCTCTCTCTCTATTTGTTCCCGAATTATTGTTAAATTTTTTTTATGAACGCAATCTACCTTTGGCTTTATATGTTCTTAGTTATATCTTCCATTTCCACTCGGCGGTTTTCATAAAGCTGGGAGAATTGAACAGGTCGCTCGAGGGCCTCCGTCCAGGAGACGTCAGAGTTGGTTGCTCTCCTGCATTTACTCGTAGGATAATCGTACTAGTCGATCTCGTACCATATGAAGGGCTCAGGGGAAAAACGACCTCAGTCCAGGCATTCATACATGGAGTGTGACAGGAATATGGGCCTGATTAATCAAAAAATATAATAGTATATTATACTGAGACCCTAAATGACTGGAGAGAGGAATTTGAAAACTGTAAACTGAAACCTAGTCCTTTTCAAATTACTGACTGGTAATGATTTTGATTCTATGAATTGGACCACCTACCTTTCTTCATTGTACCCTGTCCCTACCCGGCCTGTAAGAATGCTGAAACTTGATATTAAACGACCCAATAAGTTGTTTCACAAGACGATATTTTTGGGCATTTATCAACAATCTCAAATAGTGAAAACAAAGAAGAAAAAGGTGAAATTGAAAAAGCAGAACTCCACACAAGTACCCATCAAGAAGGCAAAATGGGATGATTTGCAAGAATTCTCGAAATTTCTTGAAAGACCAGACGACCAGAAGACCAAAGAGTTGTACCAGCGATTGACCTACGTCAATAACCCTGAAGACAGTGAAGACGATCCACATATTGACGCCTGATCCTTTGGAAAACTGACAAAAGTCCATACGTTTCTGCAAAAATGTGTTCAAAGCTTTACGTCCCACTAATAAACAGATTCCTGAACTAATTCCGATTTTCAGGTAACTTTTTCCTAGCACTGGAACTATGTTAAGAGTAGGGAAACTATGAATTGCTGATTTTCTCAAAATCAGCTTTAATGGACTGAGGTCGTTTTTCTCCTGTGCCCTTCATATCATTCCGATCGATGAAATTGCAGGGAGGAGCGGTTTTCAGTGCAGTAGCTTATTCGATCAGTCGTTGGCCCGGTGCAATGTTGAGCTTATGAAATTTGCATCACTCGTACAGGAGGTTTTCCTTTGGAGCAAAATAGTTCGTGAATGCTGCAGTCACATCTGATGTGATCTTCAGTTGGGAATTTCCCGTCCAGGGCAATCCCTTTAGAGCGTAGTCAGTTAAGAAGAGTGGCGATTCTCACCCTACCGGATTCGCTTTTCTTTTTTTCTGCGATTAAATAGAAGTTGAAGTTCTGAAGCTCATTCTTTTGAGATTTGTCGCCTCAAAATTCATCGGGTACGGCGGAACGTTTCCCGTTAATCCGATGACATCCACCAGACTATTCATATTTATTCATATTTAATACGCGTAATATGAGTAATATGTAATTTAATGGCAGTTAATCCTTCAAATTGAAACCGTCACATCTGACGCCAAGATTCAAAGGAGTTAATTAAATAATAAAGTGTGTCTTGGATAAGTGTTAATATGATACTGCTTTATTGGTTTATTGGGTATATATCTTAGGGGTAGGGAAGGGTCGGTATCGGGGAGGGATTTGAGGATGAGTGAAGGGAACTAGGGTTGACACGTCGATACATGTCACATTGAATGGACTGTGGAGCGTCATCACCAAAGTAGCTCACATCCTATGGTATTTATTAACATGGTGTATAGGTAATTGTGGCATAAAATTTGTGAGGCATAAAATTAAACGCATTCGACGAGTAGAACTGTAGTTGAGAAAGTTGTTAAGATTTCTCGTTTCCGCATGCGCAGCCGAAAGTTACCATGGTGCCATGTTGGCAAACTCTATTGCCGAGATTCGATAACCTTCTGAGAATCAGCCTCCCTATTCAACGCGGAAACGGCGCGTGAAGGCGCCCATTACTCTCCGATTCATAATCAAGGGAAAATGGTTTGTCGGGAAAGGGATAAACTCCAGACCCTTTTCAATACATGTATCCGAGGACGTAACAGACGGGACCCTCGTCAAAGCGTATTGTTGCCTCCTTAGCAGCGTCTGCATAATGGTAAAAGTTACCCCGCGCCACTGCCAAACAACCAACTCCCCGTCCATACCAGCGAAAACAACAGTGGATAGTTTTAATTAAAATCGCACTCCGTTACTAATACCTTGGTGCTTGGTAGCCGCAAATATGATAATATATTATATTATTCGCTCTGTATTTTCACGAAGTTTAGAAAAAAAGTCATGTAGTGGCTCTATACTCTTTAAAACATGATTTCTTAAAAAAAAAAAATAATAAAATAAAATAAAATTGCCGTTTCATCGCATTCCGAGTCCAATAGTAGCGATCAAAATCGTTCTCGACGAAATCGTGGAAATCCATGTCATGAAAATAAACGAGATAATATCTATCTCGTTTAATATCTACGATATCATGTATCTGAAAAATCGCCTATTTCCACTGCTGGACGGGTTACGCTGATAGAACCACCGTCAGTAACAAAACAATACTGAAGGTGCATTCCAGTAGGTCAACTTATCCAGGGACCCCAAAAGTGAAAAGTCGAATAGGATTGGTTGATACAAGTGAAAGGAGAACCAGGTTGCTATTGGCTCTTGAGGTGAAGGAGAGGGGCTACAAAGTGAAAGGTATAATGGGATTCCCTAACTACTACTATCCCTAAACTTCCGACCAGTTTTGCCTCAATGCTCGGGTCCAATTTATTAAATTAATAAATTTATTATTTATTACGTACTTTCAGCTATTTATAGATGAAAGGGTAGTGAAAGGATTAAGGAACACGAAAAAGATTTCAGGGATAGTGAATTTAACAAATTAAGGATAAGAGGGAGGGAGGTGAATGATTTTAGTGGACTGTATATTATTTTTATAGGACTGGGTTAGGAATTGAGATTCGAGAAGGATTGGCGTATAGGAAAGGAATAATTGCATTAAAGGAGGTCCTACCTTGTTGAAGTGCACTGCCCACCTCAGAGGCCCCTGGGCTGTTGATGATGATGATGATGATCTTGAAGGTGAGAGGAAAGTGGGGACGAAATGGGAAGGAACTCACTATCACACGTAAAATTCACTGTGCAATATAAATTGATTGTTAAATGATAAAGGGGAGAAATAGTGGTTTGAAATATACAGCGGAAAAAGAACTGAAGATGTAGGCGGTTGGACGTCAAGTGAGTGCAAGAGAGGATGACAAAGTCTTGCCAACCAAACTGTGATAAATTTTTACATGTGCGTTAAGATAGTAAAGGGGATTCAGCTTTTGTACGTCACTTAAATGAATTAAATCAAAGCTTCAATTTTGATCTTGCAGACAAATAATTTATTGAGTTCTCTCATTTTTTCCAGGAATCGAGGGTGTTGAATGTTCTCGTAACGTTCGAAATTATTAAGAGTGATAGGTTAGGCCAATCTTCGGTTGATGCAAGTTTTTCTCCATTGATGCGCGAAAAAGGCCAAGAAACCACCTACGACACCGAAGGCTCCTAAACCGAAAAAGGCTGTGAAGTCTGCTGCCAAGCCGAAGAAACCTGTCGCGAAAAAGGTTGTCAAGAAGCCCGCGGCGAAGAAAGCTTCACGAAAGAAGAAGTAAATGAGAGTACAGTGAACGTCCTGTTAGCTACAAATTTCAACGGTTCTTTTCAGGACCACCACAGAAATGAAAAAGGACAATAAATGGTAGACGCTTTGTATCAAACTCTCAATTTTAAGCTGCATTTAAAAAGTGGGTACCTAAGCCTAATTTGGCGTACCCACTGTGACTAGTTCAACATTTTTGTAATTATACATAAAGACTTGATCCCCATGCACCTCTCATCGCACACCTTTTTCACCTAAAGAGTCAATAGGAATCTGGTTCTCGTTTCACTTGTACCAACCAATTCTATTCGACCTTTCACTTATGGGGTCCTTGTTTAAGTTCACCTCTTTGTAACGGACCTTCAGTATTGTGTTGTTACTGTTGATGGTTTAATCACCGAAACCGATCTTACAGTGTAATCATATTTCAGTAGAAATAAACGATTTTTCAAATGGGTACTCTCGTTTTTCTTGATCCAATCGTAGATTTATACAGCAGTCTATACAGGGGAGGTGTTCACATACCCACGTATCTATACTGCCGTCCTAAGAAAGAAAGTCCTAACTCCATTTTGGAGCTTTTCGAGGTTAGGAATTATTCCTATAGATTTAGACGAGATAAACCGATTGGATTAGGTTAGAAAGCCCAATCTCCATCAGAAGTACTTGAAAATCAACTGTGTAACGGCAGTTCTAATTTCTTCTCTATAGAAAATTCTCAGCAGTTCACAAAACCTCGTTTGTCTCAAAACTATCAAAGTGGAGATAGGACTTTCTTCCTTATGACGGCAATATAGGTATGTGTCACTCCAGATGATGGGTGTACTAAAAACCCACTTCTGGTCATAATGTTGGTAGGTAGTCCTAGAAGAGAGGTCCAATAGTGGGAAAAGTTTGGAGTAAAATTACATATTAGTGTATCAAATTTGTTGTTTTGTGTTGGGGTTTCAAAAACTACCCACAAATAATCAATTTTGTCTTCAATTTCACGGTGCAACGACCCAACAAATGAGTGAGATGGGTCAAGGTATCCTCAACCTACCGACCCGTCTCAATGGAAATTACTCCGGTCAAGTCGGTGATTATGTTTGCTTTCTTGCGTGCTTTCAGCGTCTGGTCCGGGTGCTGTGATCTCATGGTTAGTCGGATGAACTCGAGTAAACTCAGAATCACCTCTATTGTATTTCCGGCCGTAAGTCGTAATAGTAACTTCTATAGGAGCTCCCCGAGTTTCCAAACTCCCCCCCTCTCCCTCATCCTCCTCCTCCTATTTTCTAAATGGATTTCAGGACAGTAACTGAGAGCAACGCTGGGCTAAAATTGAGGTTTCCACGCGGACTTGTCTGAGTTTCTTCTGGGTTAGACTATCCTTATATTAGTTTACTATACCACATCAAAATTACATTAGTTCAGTTAACAGTACCGTTAACGCTCCATAATTAAACTTGACGTATGTGAAGGAACAATAAATTAGGGACAAAGTGAACCTGTTGCCGCTTCCCCTGTCATGAGTATATTGAGGTGAATATTCATTGTTAGTCTGGGTATAACGAGCACTGGAAGTTCTCTTGGAACTGTTTCGCAATATCCACTTTCATGTTCTTCTCGTTTGAACTTGAGAGATCTCCAGGCCTTTCATACTGCCATGCATTTTAAACCTGGTGGGTTCAAAGTATAAGTAAGGACCCTGTATCTCCAGGGGTAAGGGAGCATTAACAAGTAGCCTCCTCTAAGAGTTTCTCAAAACACCTTGTTCGCTGAGTTCATTTGTCTAAATGTTGGAGGAAACATTTTTGTACATTGTTTTTCTAATATTTAAAAAATTATATCACGAAGTGTGTTTAAATTAGGAGGATTGTTCATAATTTGATCAACCAAAAACCACGATCTCTGAAGTTATTTATTCCAAAATGACTTGACTGACTAAATTGGAGGGTTTTTAATAATATAACCAGAAGAAATAAATACTATTATTTCTAAGAAAATAATAGTATTTAAATTAATTTAGCTCTAAATTCCAATGGTTAACCAAAACATTTTCATTGACACGAACAGCGTATATTATTCTACATATTTTTACCTATGACGTCGACGTCTTATTCAGTTACGATGTAATGGAATATAGAACCATCCAGGGAAATGAATTTCTGCTTGAAGCACAACAAAAATGAAGTTTCAAGCATCATGTCAAATACGGACACGACTCTACCTAGGCTTAAACGGTGCGACGCGGCAGTGGATAGAGCGAAATTTAATTTTCTCCTTCCGTGAATAACTGATTATCTTCCTCACAGCGAAATTCTTACCGGAGACTGTTAAAATAATGAGTTTGTTCTGAAAGAAAAAAAAATTCCTTAAAGAATAAACATTTTTCTCCGCTTCCCCTTGTGAGTACAACTGAGAACAATTCCGCGGTTTCCCCAAGGCTGGGAGCTTTCTCTTCATTACATTTTATTCTCCGTAGCTCAAATGACTGAATTCATTCCACTGCGACTGCTCCTTATTCTTCCCTGAGGATCATTTATCACAGTAGACTTTTCCGGTCCCAGTTGCGGTTATAACAAAAGGAATAAAATATTTGTCGTTTTAATTTTCCCTTCTGGGCCACTGGTTTTAATCTGTAAATATCAATCAGTTTGTTTAATGTAATCAGCTGATAGCTCCGGTAGCGTAGAGGAGCACTGCGGGTTGCACGCGTCTACAGTATCAGAACTAGCATTACTCGTCCTGGTGGAGATACGAATGAAGAGATGAAGGGGAAATATACCGCATTTCCAGAGAAGAAAGGGAAAGCGCAATAACAAAATGGCAGGAGATATAGGCGGGTGAGTTGAGACTGCTTGGTTGGTTACTGACATTCGAGTGTGGGTGCAAAGAAGGCATTGAGAGAATGAAATATTTCCTGACTCAGTTTACAGAAACATTTCCTGAGTTCTTTACAGGACATGGAACTGACAACTTGTGCAGAATGGCAAAGGTGGATATCCCATCGCGCTGCAGTTACCAGGATGTGGGAGCACAACACACGTTCTTTGGATAGGTAGTGGTCCACTATAGAGGTGGGTCGCATAACCTGAAACTGTTATGAATAACCGGTTATTTCAAAATAACCGTTATAACCGTTATTCAATTGATAAAATAACGGTTATAAAACCACCTAAAATTTTGTTTTGCTCCTATATTGCGGCTATTCTGGCCTCACAATAACAATAACTTGTCACTCCCATACTGTCGACAGCTGATGAAGAAACTTCAGTGATTACTTCATCATGTTCGTCTTTTGTTCGAACGTTCGTATTTGTAATCGAAAATCGAAACGTTATCGCGTCAGCGCATCGGTTACAATGTAACCGTTACATTACAGTGGTTATTCTGTTATTCGAAGTTTTTCAGTTATTTTACAGGTTACGTTTTTTTCGGTTATGGGATAACCGAAAATAACGTAACCTGTAAAATAACGCATGCGTTATTTAAGGCGAACCGGATAACTCGTTTTTCTGGCTGTAGCTGTACTCAGGTAAGGTTGTCGATTTCTTTTCGGTTATTCTATTTCATTAATATTTTCCGTACTCCCGGCCATCACAGTTATTTTGATACTCGACCGTTTTTTCGTAGTTTCGGTTTTTTTTTCAATCTCCTGGCCGTATACGTAGGTAGTTAGTCAAATATTTTGTGAATGTTAATGTTTCAAAGTTTTTCCACTTTTTTCAGTCTACTCCTGGCAGTACCAAACAATACTCAAATAACCACTTCTTATTGGGCTCAAACTTCAATTGCAGGTAATTTGGTACCTAATTTCATTAATATTTTCTGTACTCCCGGCCATCACAGATATTTTGATATTCGAGAGTTTTTTCGTTGTTTCCGTTTTTGTTGTTTCAATCTCCTGGCCGTATACGTAGGTAGGTACTCAAATATTTTGTGAATGTTTCAAAGTTTTTCCATTTTTTCAGTCTACTCCTGGCAGTACCAAACAATACTCAAATAACCACTTCTTATTGGGCTCAATAAACTTCAATTGCAGGTAATTTGGTACCGTCGACTGGGACGAAAGTAATCAGCTGGGGTGAAAGTAATCACTACAGCTTTTATACCGATAAGTTATCGGCGATAACCGACTGCGGAGGAGTATCGGTTTGCCCACATAGAGAATCCCACATTAAATTGCACGTAGGATAGCGTTTAAAAGATTTTAGGGGGTAAAGAATAGGATGGTGTAAACATCAATTCCAAAGTTGACCGGCCTTCATTTTTATACGAATGGCTTGTAGAAATTATAGTATCTACCAGTGTGTCGGATAACCAACTTGCAACTTAGCATTGAACAAAAGACAATATTATTGTCTTTTGTTCAATGCTAAGTTGCAAGTTTATTATATATTATAATATATAATAAATATATTATATTTTATTGTACAATCTCGTATTTATACAATCTAATTATCGGGTAGAAATGATATTTTATCCTCTAGGTTTTCTTCACGAATCACTGCGATAATATTCGTGTAGGAGACTTTTTAAACTATGTACGTATACATAAATATAATTTTCAAAAAACTCAGTGCGTTATAGATACTCGTAGTTTGTGAAGAGCAGAAGAGGTATAAAAATAATACATCCATAAGCAACAAAGAATTTTTTGACTGGGAATGTTATATCAACAGAAAATGGAGTAGAGTAAATTGCATCGTTAAAAAAGATTTTTTTACCCCAACATTTTTTTCAAAACAAGAATAGCAGTAGTTAACGTTCAATTTTACTAGCAAAACTGCTATTTATCAAAAGTGGTGTGCTCGGAATAACCTGACAACCGAAAAATAGCGAGAAACGGAAAAAAACTAGCATGTAGGAAGTAACTGAAAAACGAAACGACTATTTTTGTAGGTTAGCAGAAAAGAAATAACGGTTATTTTGTAGCCGAAAAAAATAACGGTTATTTTTTCATAACTAACGTAACGTACCGTTATGGAAAAGTAGCAATAACGCCCACCACTAGTCCACTACTAGTTGATAGGAGCTGGCTACAAGAAGCACAGAGCGGCCCAGGGGTCTATATTGGGGCCCGATCTATGGAATGCAAACTGCAATGGGATACTTCTGCTGGCCATTTCGGAGGATGTGTTCCTGGTGGGCTATGCCGATGATGTGGCGACAAATTTCTTGATCGGTCAAATTGAAGCCGAGATAATATCTCCATACTATGGACCTACCTGACAAACGCGACTCGTGACGTCCGGTAAACATACTCGTACACTCGGAACCGTTCGTTCTTCTCAACTTGTTTGGTTGGCGGGACACCGAACTTGAAACAAGTTGAACCCTTTTCGAATCAAGAGGTTCATTTGAGATATCATTTATCTTTTACGAAACAATCTATCGAATACGTCGATAGAAAAAGAGTTTTTTGAAAAAGTGTACTCAGGAGTTAAAATTTTTGAGTTGATGATATGATTGATTTTTACATTTTTAAAGAGCCAATTGGCTGAATATTTCACCTCGAGAAAACCTCGTTTCATAAGTGGAACCAATTCGCAATTTATCACCGATGCTGCCGCCACAGGGCTTCAAACAACTGCATTCAAGGGCACGGGGGCGCTAACCACGCCCGGATATTAAAGATGACGCTTTCCGATAAATCCATCTCTATTAAGTCTCTGCCAGCTCTGTTCTGGTCCACCAGCCCCGTCCAGTCCGATCTATATCGTCCCCGATGATCGGCTCAGTCACAAAACGCCTCTTTGTCGGTCGTGATTTCCCCCGTAAATCGGATCGGAATCCGATACCGTCGATGGCCGAGACGAGCCTATCAATTTCACCTGCTCCGTTCTCAGAGATGTTGTTAACGATGTTGTCAACCAACCAAACACGTTCGTGATAACAGTCCGCACCCACCACCATAAATCACATTTTCTATATTCGGTGATGACGTCAAGTGGCTCCCTGTTCGCTTTTTCTCCCTTAGCCACAAAACGAATTTTATGTAGATTTCCTACGCTTCACGATTTCAAAAAAACAAATAAATAAATAATCGCTGCTATGTACCACTAAAAATGTGTCCAACTTAACCCACAAAAAATCTACCAAACTTCTGAGTGAGCCACTGGTCAGTTTAAAAACATTATACATTATTGTTGTAATACCTCTAGAATTCCTAGGGGCAACCATTCATTCAATTCGGACGCGTACGGACCATATTTTCACTTGACATGTGACAGTAAAATACGGGTGGAAAGCGTGGGTCTGACATGTGGGTAGTGTGATTTGAACGCTATCCGATCAGGATTACAGAGGATAAAGCTGATTACAGGTGTTGGTATTTGCGCATTCAGGCGACACTATTCCAATTCAGATGAAGAGCCCATCTAGAGCCTAAACCACGTTTCCAAATATTTGGTGAAATCGGCGGATAGTTTCGTTGTGTCTTTGAATATGTTCCCAATGATTCATCCAAGACGATATGAGCGGAGAAACGGGAGGTAGTGGAAATTATGATTATAATCAGAAATAAACCAAAATTTGTTTCGTTCTCTACGGTTGGTATTAAGAAAGTGGGCTAATTGAAAAATTGAAAATAATGATTTATTTTATGTAAATTTAGATTACATTTTCGTAATTATAAGGTTAAATAACGTGAGTTGCACTAACTGTGTGCAGAAAATGATCGTGGGCAGTATCCACTCCAAGAAAACGCAAAAAAGGCAAAGAAAATATACACACACTCAATGTGAACAAAGACAACTAAGGTGTATTTAGCTGCAACATGGCTGCTGAAACACTGGCTGCTTCGACCAATCAGAAAGACCGTGAATGGCCGCATTTTCTGTATTAAGGCACAGTATTCTACTTGAATTTTTGCGAGCCTGAGGGTCAGTGAGTCGACATACATATTACGTGAACATGCCAACCTACTACAAGCGGGACTAGGAAAGTCAGGTGAACTTTCCACCAGATGTTTAAATTTACAAGTCAAACTGCTTGAGCTGCCCAAACATTTCTAACAGTCGAAAGTTATTTTGTTGATTAAGATAGAAGAGGAAATCTAAGAGGAATTGGTCTCCTGTGGATCCTCGAGTTCTTAGTTCGAAGTTTAAGGGCGAGTCAGCTGTTTCCTCCACTCCGTCTACCCCCACCTTCATCATCTGGGTTACAAACCCTCACTCGGTCGCCTCTCCGAAACCACTTCGGGACAAGGTGTTCTCTCTAATTTACTTGAGTTAGTCTAATATTGACAAAGGACCTCCTCCCCAGGAAGGTCCCTCGCCGCTAATTTGTTGTGCGTTTCTCCTCCTCCGGAATCCTGTCTCGGAAGAAATATTAATAAGGGTGACCGGGATGAGGCCACCATCGCATCTCCGGCCGAATCCACTGACTGGAGTCACATTGGGGACATTGATTCGTCTATAGCTATAGCTATACCAACTATAGTAGGTCCAACGCTTTTTACTACGTGTTGTGCCTGTTTGTGGTCAAAACCCCTTGTACTATACTCATTTTACCAATTTTGGTCTACTCGTATATTACCATCAATAAAAACCATTGGAATCGACCAAGAAGAACAAAATTGTTGAACCCCTCAACATATAAGGCATAAGTATCTAGATAGTACCTATCTCAAAAAATCGAAAATCGAAAAAATGCTGTGCGTTCGACATACCCCGCCCGCTGTACTTTGCCCAGTTAACGTTGTCCTAAAATTATGAAACTCGGGTTACGGGCTCGGATCACTCAGAGGATGATCCTTGAAATTTCCCATAACCCTAGATCAGTGGAAAGGGGTTTAAAAGGAATAGCTCGAAAATTTCAGATGGAAGTAGAGTTGTCCGTAAAACGATTTTTACTTGGTCGACTCCAGTGGTTCATGATCGAAGATAATAAACCATAAAGTGACTGTTACAGTGTAGTGGGGATATACTGGAGTCGTTTTAATACCGCTCTCGGAATTTTTGAGCCTTCGGATTGAGTTTTCTTTTGACTATATCGGATGGGACTGGCACTGGTGGAACAGATGGATCTAGTTTGCTGGAAAAGGCTATTCACTTATTCGGGGTGTGATAGAGATGGAATTGTGTTTGTCAGGAACGACGAACCAACTTTTGATTAGAACCGTCGGATTTGGAGGAGAATTCCACTTGAGGATTGAGGATTCCTAAGGGTAAGAGGTAAGAGGAACTATTCTACCTTGGTAATGAGATGAGCAAACTAATTTTAAGACGAGAGAATTTGGCGCTAAAAGAGTTTCAGCTCAGCAACTTGAACTTTGTCTACCAATTACGGAAGATCTCAATCTGCGAAGGGAACGTAGTTGAATGTAGGACACTTGCATTTCAGATTTTTATTAAGTGTAAATTACCAAATACGAATGAAGACACTATTACCAATGGTATTACTAAGGATTTCAGGTCTCAGAAGACGACGTTCAGATTTGATTGATCTTCTATTTTGTCATCAATCAATGAAACCATTTTTCATGACTAATACGTCGAATTACGATACAATAAAAAACAAGGGGGAAAGTGTGATTTTTATGATACGAGTACTACCATCTAAACTGAGGTTGTATACGTGAGAAATGGTCCTGAACTTTGCGGCCTTAAGGAATTCCATTGGGTGTGGAACTTTTATGTTGAATTTCATCTTCATGATTCAGTTTACTTGGAAGCGCTAGAAATAAACATAATCGTAAATCTCCAGTTATTAGGATTAATATTCCTATTATTCCTATTATATTATGCCGCTGTGTAGGGCCGCACAATGGGGAAAACAGCTGATCTAGAAGTGCAAAAATCATAATGTCCACAAAAACGCTTCAAAATTTCTGAATGTATTCTAAAATCATATTGAAAAGAGCAAAGACAACATTGTTACTCCGACTAATAATATTACATATTATGTTGAATATTAAATATTAAATATCAAAAACAAATTTTGTTTTTCATAGACATTTTTTGTCTAATGAAGAAAACTTCATTTTATACTCTTCTAGTTCGAACAATAATTTTTTTAGGTTGAAATGTCATCCACTACGCCGAATAAGGCGAAAATGTCTAATGGTGATTAGGGAATAGGTTGCGTTCATTTGGGACGAGTTGAAAAAACAAATTTTATTCGAACTTAAAAACTTTGTTAAGTAGGATTTGATCTTTCAGAAGTCTTTACAATACTGCAATTAATTATTCATGAAAAATTTACTGCCACATTTTTACAAAAATCCAAATATAAGTAATGATATAAATTTGCATAATTATCCTACCAGATATAAAATGGAGAGTAACGTTGTAAGTCCTAAACCGCAATCAGTATTGATAACCAACGATCTAAATTATATATTATAATTATGTAATCTTATGTAATACTCGTATTATCCTATCCACAGAGCTGTACCTGTAAAGCTGAAGATCCCACTCTTCTTATAGTTTCAACTTTTTCATAACCTAATTGAATGATCTAAAAATTTATTTTTTATGTCTAGTGGGAACTTCAGCTTTACAGGTAGGTACATATTATTAAAATATTACGTTAAATAAATAAAACAAATAAAAATAATAAATAGATATATTAAAATAATAAATACAAGAAAATAAGAGAAGAAATAGATCATTTGCTACCCTCGTGTAATTCTAGTGGTTCTACGCCTATTAATACACCATAATTGGTATTACTCAACCTAGATAAGAATAATGTAAGACAATAATAATGTAATGTCTCATATAAATTTCTCTATCCTTGAGTTATGGGTAATTACTATCCAACAATTTGAGAGACAACACATGGGTAGATTCGCTTAAAGATCAGATGACGATACACTTGATAAAACTACCGTAGGTACTCAGTAACGTATCCCATGTTCATCACAGAGGAGAGGATATTTACATATAGAGTGCCAGAGGGTGTCAGTCTCAGCCGTCTACTAACATCCCTCTGATCCTCTGCCCTCTTCGGTCATCTCACTCACCGAGGCCGTCGGACTTGAAGGGCCTTAACTTGAATTTGTGAACAAAAATAAAGTTCATAAATCAGAAATATTCTGAATATCATCAACGACAGTAGTGAGAAGGGGTGCAATCTAGATTGTTCGTAGTCTAAGCAGCAGTTAATTAAGAGTAAGGGTAGCCGAGCAATAGTAGTTGGTAACTTATGAATCTCTCAAGGCATCCATCCTTAATAAAAAGTCCACTCTACACAGCTTTACGATCGCTAGCACCAACTTCCTTTACGCGAAAAATGGTTCCTGACCTTCATAACTCATATTTGATTATTTTTCGGGAAACTGCTGGTAGAGTAGTTTTTAGTACCTACCTAATTCTCTAAAAATGAATAATAAGAAATTGTCTCTTATTAATTGTTAAATTATTATTAGGTAATTATGAAATTCAATAAAGGCCCTTTTGAACTGAGTTGCAACTCTTCAGCACTTCATTTTTAAATTTTTTAAGGATCTTTCTTACATGGATCTTTTTAGACGCCTGAGTCAATCCGGAAAATGAAGCATGGAGTGATGCTCATAACCTTCCTAAGTTATAATTCAGCTTCACGCCCTCCACATAATATTTTCGTGGCTTGTACACAAATAACCTTCTCAGTCCTTTTCTAAGCCCGACCGCCACGCGTGCCTGGGAAACCCGTTAAATTGGGCAGACATGGCCGAAAGTAGAGGAAGCAGCTTGATGAAGCGTAGGGAACAAAATAGATTAATCTTCGCTCAACCGAGTTTCTAAGGGCGTCGAGGAGCTAAACGTATATTAATGGGTCGACAATAAGAGAAGCTGAGAAATCCATGCAATGGAGAAGCGCTGTTGAGGGGCTCATTCACTGAAAAGTGGGAAGGAAGGAAACGGGTGTGAGAGGTAGAGGGCGACGAAAGTTATTCGCGGATGACGTGGTAGCGCAGACCTACAATGAAACTCGTCTCAAAGTTTTCTCCCCAACTTCCGACGACCGTTTTGGGGACAGGGAACTTGTCCGAGCAGACTGGACTGAATAAACTGCAGAGGTATGAATGAGTTGGCAACCCCTGCGGATCTTCAAGTTTTTGAAAGTGTGTAATAGTAACAAGGTATCTACCCTCTTTCGTAGCAAATAGCACTTCCTACAACCCTAGGTTTCATGGTTAAAACCCAGGTTTTAAGTAGAAATTTCCCACTATTAGCGTTAGTTTTTGTTACGCCTATGTACAAAAGCATAAATTTTAAAGGGAATTTCCCACAGGATCGCATATTGTATTAATAGTGCAGTAGCTCAGTTGAGAAATAGTATAATATTCAGAGAAGAACGAGCGCATGACATACCTTGTACTGATTTTAAAATCGGTATCTGCAGTCTCACCAGACGATAGAACTAAAATCCGTAAAAGACAATTTACTACCGAAACCCGTACTTGATCTATAAAAAAAAGAAGATGGATGCATACAACAATTAGAACTCGCATCCAGATTTTCAAAAGTACACATATTTGCATCAATGCAAAAAATGACTGATTAAAATCTTCAAATTGGGTTATTTTGCCTGTTAGATCATCTTTCTGTCTGGATCCACTCCGACCTGATTTCAGGATCACAATCATAAAGAAATTAATCGGTAAATTCTGAAAATAATAGAGAAGAAAGAAAACATTTTCTTATTTACGAAAGGAGCATTTAACTTAATCAAAGAAGATGAAAGACCGAAAAATGCCTCAAAGAGATCAATCCCTAAGGTAGTGGTTTTTCTCGGCCTTTTCTTGGCGTAATTCTTCACTTTCGGATCCCATTTCCTCCGCGGATAAAAAGATAATTGGAATTTGAAGTAAACAACGTAGCATGAAATCGGTGAAAGGATCCTAAGGAACCACTTAATTTCTAATTGTGCCGACATGATTTAACTGACTTCCCCATTTCCTACGTTCGGAGACGTCTATCAACATCCCGGAAATTGAGAGCTTTCAAAGGAAAACTAATGTTAATACTGAGTAATTACTCAGAATGAAGAATGTGTTGAGTTTTAGTTTTTTCTTCTCTGTGAATTGGTGAGTTCTATAAATCCCACCACCATACGGAATAATTGGAGTATTCGTTCGAATTGGTGACCAGGAGTCTACTTAATTTCATACAAGTTGTCGAAGCTAAGATAACATTTTATATTATAAGGTATTATAGGTAATAATACCTACCTTATATTCATGTTCATTGTCACATTTACTTTAAAAATGTATTGTATTTTTAGCCTTTTTGTCCTCATATCTTCAATTAATAGTTTATTTCGTGTTTGAAACTTCCACCGATTTCGTGGTCCCACAGACGTACGAAACTTTCACGATTCAACTAGAGAAAAACTGCATGTAGTTGGATGATATATAAAATTCTTGTTTTAACAATTTCGAACCCATTCTTTGAAAGTTTACAGGAGAACAGAAGTAGGATAAAAATACCAGTACCTAGTTTTTACAGTTAATAGGTTAATAGTTAATAGTACGTTGTGGGGAAACGCTTGCAAATTGTCATAATCCGCAAGTAAATTTGTTAAAATTCACAGTGCGTCACAAGTGTACACTTATAGGTGAAACATATATACAACTTGTAGATCAAAATCGACTTGTAATCGACTTTTAGATCAAAAATAACTTGTCCTCATTATTACATGAAGTAGACCCCAGAAAATTGTGTATTTTATTGATACTAAATAATTACTTTAATAATTCCTACCAAACATTATCTAATATTATAGCAATTAGTTTAATTATAATTATTAGTGACGTAATAACACTGTTCTGCATCAAAATACTCCGTTCAACAAAAATGGTATTTTATTGTGTGCTGAACACGTATCCAAAGTCAGAAAATCTCAATCAGGCACCAGTTTTTGTCAAATTTGTGTTTTAGGTCGAATAATTAGATGTTTTTCGACATTTCGAGTTTTTTTTTTTTTTTTTTTTTTTCATTGAAAACTTAACCAAAAACTGATAAACCTAATTCATTTTGAAAATTTTATAGTGTAGTATTATAAATTGAAAAAAATGGAGAGTTTAAGTATTAGGCTTCAGGAGTTTTTGCTAACAGCCTCAAAAGAAGGGACTATTTTCTACTGGTCGGCTTTTCGAGGTACCATTTTTGTGGGGCCTCAAATTCGTGATCTTTTTAAGGGCATTGAATTTAAAATAGAATTAAATTAAACAGTGGTGAAAAACGCATGCATTCGTGGAAATTTGTAGGGATCTATGATAAAATTAGTACTAAACACAAAATCATTGGAGTGCGCCATTTTGGGTCATAATATGACCCATAATTATATAGCAGGAAGACTCGTATATTTACAGCAGAATGTTGTTAAAGCAGAAAGTTATTAAACTGATTGGTGAAGGTAGGACTCAAAAGTTTTGAGTCAAAACTTAACGAATCGAAGGATTAAAGTTCGGTTAACTAATGTGTAAGCGGATTAAGTTTGATGGAAGGTTCCGCCCGTTCATTGTCGTATACTGGGGAACACAGTCAGAGACAATAAGGAATCGGATAAGGGTAAAGGGGCTATCACCCGCAATGATTGGACTGTTGTTTGTGTGTTTAGTGACGTGGGCCAACCGCTCAAACGGCCGCCAAAGGCCCGAGAATCCCTTCTAGCAAACAATTGCAGATTAATTCCATCATACGCTCGCTTTCGCCTTTCCCGGAGACTCTAAATTAATTTTGGAGTGACCCTACAACCCCTTCGCCGCTTTACCCGCTGGATCACTTGTCAGAACATCTCTTCTTCCTCTACTGGAACAGAATGTTCAATTTATGGAACTTCCTGCGTCCATTGGAATTAGTTTTGTGGCTCTATCCACCGAGTAAAACAACTTGAAAATCAGCGGTCCGTATCTGGTTGGTAGGAGGGGTGATTGACGTATCACTTGCATACGCCCGTCTGCAGCAGGCCTTGTGTTTAGACCAGGCCACAAGCCCTGTGTGTCGACAGCTCACAAGAAATCTGCTTAGTCCATCGCTATGTAACTGGTAAATCCCCGCAGAGCTTCTCGCTGAACACACACCCTCCTGGTAATTGAAAAAAACTCTTCTGTTCAACTGAGCCAATTTCAGATTCAAACTATCCTGCCAACTAGTGGTGAAAACAACTATCCGCGATGACTACACCATTCAACGTATGTCTAATGTTTAGATCAATAATTGATCTAAAAAAAAAGAAAGAAAAAAAAAAAAGAAAAAAAAAATAATTGATCTAAAAAAAAAAAAAAAAAAAAAAAGAATTATTCTTCCTGATAAAATCTTCCATACAAAACCATGTTTCATTACTTTCATAAACGAGAATTAAATTCATCTAACGTCTCAAGATACCCAAAAATCTTCTCAGGGACGGCATGAACGTAGCTCATCCATGGAGTGCTGATGAATATACAAATTCTTCTGAGCTGTAGATTCCGATTTCGGACCAAACTTTGAGTACTTGGTTTTATATATATTTATGGTTAGCCAGCTGTTATTTACCCAGTCCGAAATGTGGTGTAGGCTCCTCCATGCTTTATCAGAAACCTCGGACCACCGGTTCTTCCCATCTACCGAAATCGCCGTATCGTCAGCGAATATAAAATACGAGCAGAGATTCGTTACTTTGGGCAATTTGCTACATAAGTCAGAAATAATGTGAGACCCACAGTGTCACTATTTCATGTCAAGACCCCATAAATTAATAAAAAGCAAATGAAAAATGGTTTTTTTGTTCATCTGTTCCAGGTACTTACCAATGATGTGAACAAAAGGCCTAAACTGGATTACGTAAGTACATAACTGTGGTGTAGATTATATCCTTCGCGAAATACCCTGCAGCAGGAACCATCTACGGTGCTATTTTTCGCGTTATTAATTTATTTATCTGTGCATCTAAGTACACACTATTCTAGTATCCACACTCCTCCACATAGAGTGTAGTATTCTTGTTGCTGTGGCTTTGACCAAAAAGTTCGTTATCCCATTCCTATATCAGTCCACTTTTTTAACAAAAAATGGTGAGTACGTTTCAAAAGACGAAGAATCGCCAACGCCACTTTGTCCATTTAGATCAGCCCTAAAAAGTTGAAATTCGGGACTGAGGCCTGTGGATGATCCTTCAAATATTCCCAAACCCTTAATCAATAGAATGAGGGTTGACATTTTCAAATCACCATATCTCGGACAATTTAAATGCAATTCCACTTGATTTGAATTAGGTACCTAATCTTGTTGTAGGGTAGGAATGTAAGTTACCCGTGGATCTGGAGTTGGCTGTTTTTTTCCAAAAACTCTTTTGAGTTATCAGTTCGCAAAATCTTAATTGATGACGAAATGACAGAAATTTACTAGATTTACAAATTACACCATTGAAGTATTTTCGTAAAGTTCTTTCTCGTTATTGGTATTTCATGGCACCAATCATTAGTCGACTTTAGGTATAATTGTAGATACATTACCTGATAACACCTGATCTTACAGGTACATTACCTGATCTTACAGGTACATTTATATCATGAAGAAAGCGAAGTGGCTTAAAGGTGAGTTTGAAAAGTTCTTGGTTCAGTTTTGAAGAATGTTTTGAATTTGCAGAAAAGTTTTTGCCGGCTGGGAAAAGTCGTTTGTTCATTTTCTTTGAGCTCTCGATCCCTTCACTTGAACAGATCGTTTAGAGCCTGAGAATATTTTAGAGCCAGATGCCCAAAAAAGGGTGCTCCAATTAAATTAAACGCCCGTTTAACGAAATTAACCCGCTCGGAGGTCTTCTAAACAATTGAAGGGGCTTCCTCCGGTCGTAGATTGAGGTGAAAACTGTGGATCGGAGATAGGGCTCCATGGAAGGTAAAGACCCGGTTTAATTTATGCAAGGCGGTTACATCCAGTAATGAGATTCTCTATTTTGCTCTTTCGCCTTTTTTCCACTCGTTTGAAGGTGGTGAAAAAAAAAATTGCCTTCGAGGAAAACGATAACGAAAATTAATAGGGATTTGGAGAGTGAAGAATAGAAATGTCTATATAACGTCCAATATTTGAGATGATGTAGACGTAGCTACTAGCCCTGGAATCACAATATCACTATTCGAGGGACGATAATCACCGCCATAGGTACACACTACAATAGAACCTATGGGTAGTAAACATTTTAGATCAACGAAATGCTAAGTACTGCTCTCACTTCCTCCATACACCAAGTGGTTAGAAGAACCATTAGAACCACTGTTTTGTACATTGCTGTATCAATCTCAATATGGTGATTGGTATAAAGAATAATGGTCTGCTAGGTATCCATAAGCTAGCTGAGTAATTCAAGTTTTTTTGGATCACACAAAAATTAAGAACAACTTTGACTAGGGCTGATACTTTTGCATCCTTCTCGGGTAAGCTTGTACCGGTTTCTCGGATAGACAAGTTCGTTTTTCGTAGGAAAAACTCCTGAGTTAATGTTAACCCTTCTTATTATTGATCTTTAGCGATGGATGAGTTAGTTAGAATTATCCATCCGAAATCATCCCAATTCGTCAACGGCTGCAGGAAGGCCCAATCCTACCTCTATGTAACACTTCTGTATACAATATTCTTGTAAGTTTCATAACTATAGTGATGGGAAGGAACAAAAAATGTGGATAAACCCAATGAAAATCGATAAAGTTCTGTTTTTTAAAATATATAGGTAGCTCCTGTTTATTTTCCGACAGCAAGTATATTCAAAGTAACATAGCATAGACACAATTACGCAGAAATAATCAGGTAAATGGCTGTGAATGTAGTATAACTAAGCACCTTCCAGTACTAGTCGGGAAGAATAAGGGGAAGACCTCGATGGTGAATTCGTGGCGGCGATACCTCGTATAACGGACATGGTAGTCGAATATCAATCAATTATAAGTTGGTGGGGCTTAACATTCCCTATATGTATTTGTTTTACTGAAATTGAAGCTATGAACCTCTGTCGGGATTTTTTGGACAAGAAGATAATTAAAAAGGCCAAATCTTTGCAGCCGCATACGGGGATATACGGGTGATGCAATCGATTGGAATACGGAAAAACGATGCGTTCGGTGAAATAAGGCTTCCGATGACTCCTTTGCAGACGTTGTGGTTGGGGATAAAAATAAATGTAATCCAAGTTAATTAATTAATTTGATACTGTTAGATACATTGGAGAAAACGGGCAAAGAATGAATCCTTCGGGAAAATTCTGGAAGGCTGCAGGACCTTCTTGGTGAGTCAGTATTTTTTGGAAAGTGGGAAGAAGGTAGGAGATGGCACAGGACAGCTGGCTCTGAGACCGCAAAATCCAAAATAACAGAGGCGGAACATTCAAATTTTTACGCTACACTATACGAAATAATTGGAGTAATGCGATATGATATAATAAACATACAACATCATCAATCTTCAATCTTCTTTTCAGTAAATCTTTTCATCAATCTTCAATCTTCTTTTCAGTAAATCTTTTCATCAATCTTCAATCTCTGCAGAAAAAACGCTATTCCTACGGCTTCAAAAGCGTTATTCTTATTAAAAAGGCATTGATACAAATCCTTTTTCTGATTATTCTTCATCCATTCGTTTAGTTTCTTCAACGAATGCATAGTCTATTGGAATAATTTAAACAGGCCTCATTTATGACACAATTGGCCCTTGGCAACATGTTCACACCTTCCAGAATGTCTGTTTGGTACAAACGAAAAGGGTAAATTCGGTAATGAGTAATTTCTAAATTTAAAAAAAATTATCTATACTCCTTGCATCCTTTCATTAGCGAAATTGGGCTTAATAACCACTGGGTAATCGATACGGAAGGCTCCGCGAAAGCTCTGCGGTATCCAAAGGGATCAACGCCTATAATAGTGAGGTTTTATGAAAACCCTCGACGTCGCCATGTCCTGAAAGCAGCCAACAGTTATCTAAAGCCGTATAGTACGGCTAATCCTCCGGAACAGAAGCTACCCTATCTTACCTACAAAGCTTGAATCCCTCAGGTTGACATCCCCCTCGAGCTACGCACAAAACCGTCAGTGAATAAATGCCAGTTGCCGTTGTCCCGGGTTTCACCTACTAAGCCCGTTGAAAACTGTCAACAGTCAACCTGTTTCATTTACTGCTGAACTTTTATGAATTCTACCGCGTCCTGGAATCTAAAAAATGTCCATTCAAGCATCAAGACCTCATGGGCTAAGTGTTGAAGTACTCACGAACCAGTGGATTGACCAACCGATACTGAACGTCCTATCACAATGAAATGTACCCTGTGAAATAAGGGGAAGTTGCGCTCACTCAGCGTTGAAGTTCGTGCAGGGAAACTATTTTGTACTACAGTACCGCTATCCGGAGTAGGCATTGGGGTGCATGATTAGTTTAATCCAACGTCGCTAGCCCTAGAGCTGTTCCCTTAAATTCTTTGAAGGGTTTATCATTACCTCTGTTATTAGTCTTAAAATTTATCCGATTTGCCTCGTGTTTGAACGGCAACTTTTCACATCAATCAAATCCAGATTGAAGGAAGTGGGGTGTGCGCTTTCAAGGAAGTTCTGCTGAAGCTAGAAGTGGATCTATATACGACCATAGCCTCCATTTCTAGTCCACTGGCAGGCTTTGTTTGGTATCAACTAGATGTGTAGGTTCATTTCCCTTCGACCTATTTTCTGTGCTATCATGCGGTGCATTGGTGTATTGTGTAGCAATTCACGAGTACGAGTTGACGGCCCTCACACCTGACCAACCACTGCATCCTGACGGCTTCAAAGCTTTGTCACTTCCCTGCTCTAAACAAAGCTATGAGAGACTCGTAATATTGTTTCTTCACGTCGAGTTACCGGTTATTTGGAGGAAAAAAAAACGTGGAGATTATTGTGCAATAATCACGGACGCATTACTCCCGTCACATAGTAGCCTTATAAGTATCTCTAGTACCCTTATAACTATAGTCGTTACTCTTACATCGTTGCCACTGGAGTTTCAATCGATATGCACTTGAAAACCCAATATATGCTCCACACGTCGCGCGGAAATCAACTTTATCCCTTATACCCCAAAGACCTTATGGAAATTTTATTGCTGAAAAATTCCAGTCATGTAGCATGGCTATAAAAGCAAATTTTCGAAGAAATAACTGGTTTTGTATAAAATATTTTCATTTCCTTATTTTGCCGAGTAACACATCAGCTTATAGAAGATATAACAATTCTAGATGCTCCTCTTACTGTGTATTGTCTTTAAGGTACCTAATCTCAAAAGGCTCCTCGCGTTTAATAAAGTCTCACAGCGATATCTACCTATTACTTATAGGTACGAGTATTTTCAACTTCCTCTACAAAAATTTACTAAACGACGATTTTGTTGATGTAAGGGTAGGAAAGTGGACCTTATAATGACAGTTAGCAGGTATTGTGGCAATGAGTCCTATAATTAATTGTTTAATTGGCTTTCATTCTTACAAAGGCCATTCATTAAACTCTTGTTTGTTCTAAATATAAGCCCTGTCCAATTAATGTATTAAAATGACTAAGGGGAAAAGTAGGCTTGCGAGGAATTCCCGCTCATATTATTCAAGAAAAACGTCCCGACGGCCTCTCGGGGACCGCGAAAGCTGTTTTTGTTCAACTTGATACTTAAGGCCCTTCCTGCTAGTTTCACTTCCTTTTCGGAGTTCTAAGTTTAATTCACTGCTTGAGCCCATCGAAGTGGGAAAGCGGGTAAATCTTTTGAAAGAGCTCTACTGTAATCCGTGGGCCACCTCGTAGAATGTTAACGGTAATCTTGGGAAAATCTGTAGAGGTCGAATAATGGATTTTTAATGGCCACCAACAATTTAACTGGATAAACTTGTCAAGCACTTGATTGTAGATTATGCTTATTTAAAGTTTTCTATATTCTTGTGTGATTTTCAGTTTTTTTTTTGCCAACAATAAAAGGATTTGATTATCAATATTTATTCAGTCCGACTAGTTTATCCAGTAGGCCTCGTTAAGGACATCTAAGTATTTGCTCTTGTGAACTATTTTCCCTGTATTCCGTCATCTTCCAGTCCTCCGTTCATCCGTCAATGGTCATTTTATCCGTCAATTCTGGTCAGATTTACCCATTTTGAATCGATTGGAAAATATCAAATTCGGGATGGAGGTGTCGAGTCCTTGAAATCTTTCATTACAAATAACTACAGAGGAAGGGGTTCAAAATAAGATTGTTCGATTCCATTGTACGATTCATTATTGAAAATCATAAACCAAAAAGAAGTTTTTTCTATCTACTCCCTAGTAGAGTTCCTAAACACTTCGACTTCACAATGTCAGCAAACGTATTTCGATGATTCAACCCATTCCCCATCAACGCATCAACGATCGAGCGCATCAGGGAAGTTGAAAACCAGAGATTCGAAGGTCGGGCTAAACAAACTGGCGCTCTGGAAATGATTTATTGACATCCCTGACAAATGGGGTTGCCGAAGCAGAGCTGACATCGGCCTCAGTAGTGTGAATAAACTTTTTTTCCTGCCTCTTTCAGAGAGGAAAGAAAAATTATATCCAGACGAGACAGGATTTGAATGGAATTATTTATTCATTTTCAACAAAGGGCCCGGAGGATATTAGATTAGTCGGGACGTAGATATTGCATTAGGCATTTCTGACTGGCGGGTTCGCTCCTATTGCATGGTCTCGACACCATTCACAACCACTTCTCCTCTGATTTATTTTATTTATATTATGAACAGGTACCCATTTGTAAATGATCGGAAAGATGCTATCAACAGTCTAACTTATTTTTGTATCTAAACGAAAATCGCAAGAATTTGTATATATATTCGTTAGCCCACGCACGCGCCCTTTAGTTTTAACATTTGTACACGCGGACGTCACTCAGTACGCTCGTGAATTTTTGTCGCTTTTTGTAATGGCGGTACAAGCAAAGTTACTCCAAGGATTTGAAATTAGTGTATAATATCAATTCAACATAATATATTATACTAGCCGGTAAGAAGTTTTTATTGGCCCCAAAAAGTAAAGTACCTACCACATTACCAATTAAAAAAATTAACTCAGAAATAATAATAATTCTAAATCGTTAAATAACTCATAAATAATTCTCTATTGATAACTTCAATTTCTAAAGTCTAATAATAGAACTTCCGAAAATAAAATAGGTAGATATGTACTTGAAAAGAAATTTTTAAAACGTCATATCTCGGAAAATTCAAATACGAGTACTTATGATGGTGTACCTAGTTTTTTGTAGACATTTCATAGAGTCCAATTTTAAAAATTTTTCAAGACCATCCGGAGATTCGTACAACCAGCCGTTCACAATGAGGGTTAAAAGGTGGAGCAGATCAAAAGTCGTCAACATGAAAGTGAATCATGCGGCAGCCTGTCGTATCAATGTTGATACTGGCCCAGCTGATTCGATCAGCACATGGTTTTCAGATTAGAGTTAATTACTAATAGTTAATTATTATTATTAATCATGAACAATAATTTACAGCACTTGATAATAGAGAGTTCCAGGAGACATGTAAGTCCGCTCCGACAGGACCAGCAGTTGAGGGCTTATCCTAGGGCGAGCAAGACCGAACGCTAACCTGATAAGCCCAAACATGCTCAGTTCTAGAGTGACGTTAAGCAACGCTGTATTTTCCGTTTTTTACATGTTCACATGTTTACATGTTCAAACGCTTGGACTTGGATTTTATACTTGACAACTCAATCAACGCAGTTCTCATAAATTCGACAACTGGCGAACGAACACTGAAACGGGCGGGAGACCCAATCACTGTCGTCTACATGTAAGGTTAAGGATATGACCAAACGGATCCTCACGATAAAAACGCCCTATCTTTAAGACCGACGAGTCAGAGGGAGGTAGATAAGACGGTCCTATCGAAGCGGACTTATCTCCTTGGAACTCTCTACTAATATTAATAAGTAATTATAATACATAATAATAATTAATCTATCATTTAGTGATCTAAACAGAAGAGTGATCTTCACAAAGAAGATAATAAACCGTTGTGTCAAAAATTTGCAGAGTTTTTGACTTGGTGCGGCATTTCGGCTTACTACGTAAAATCCAACCTCATCCTCCAAAATTAGATACGTCGACAAAGTGACTGTATTAAATGAACCATCAATTACTGGATGGGGAGGATGTTAGGTGTTATATCAGTAAGTACATCTTTCACAGGCATAACCTCCCACTATCTTCCTCTCCTCTTTAGAGCTCTTCGCTGAAGACCTTAAATTGTACGCAGTTCATGTTATATGTACTAAGTTCCTGCGAATGTTAATCGTTTACTTTGATCTCTGGTGCAATTGATGGCGACTCGAAATCAATCCCGTCCTGTTTGGTGTGATTCACAGGTGAAAGACGATTCCACGGACGAATGGTAACTTCCCTTTCGGTGAAACTACATACTGCACTTGGTAAACAAATTTCTTAAATACTTTGGGGTAACACCGAACCGAACACACTATTTCACTGTCACACCTCCGATCTTCTGTAGCGGTGAAACTTTGGCAGTACCAGCAGTTCCAGAATTGTCCAGTTGTATGCAAGTCAAAACAGCAGCAGAACGAATCTATTCATAAACGTACGTTCCACGGTCTGCGGTTCCATCTTTTGATCGAAATGATGCGACTTACAACGACTTCTAACCCTTAACACCCACTTTGAAGTATTCTCAACAAACCTTGAGCATATTCCATCGCCCACATTCATCCCGGATCAACCCCCTTTTACGTCCCGCGAGTCCCTGAAACTCGAAACAAAAACATTCCTTTCCAATGTTCTGTTCATCCTCTTCCACATCGCGTCATCTCATCACCGAAATCCAGAACTTCCCGTCAGTAAATTCCGCTTCGGATCCTCATTGTGGTTCATCCTTCCGGAATGGGGCGCTAGGGAGCTCACGTTAGTCCTTGTATATTGTCCTGTGTGAGGGGGTGAGGTTTATCACCCGGTTTTATCATCGAACTTTTTAATATTGCTCAACATTGTGATTCACCCGCTATGTAAACGTCACCTTCTACAAATCTGGATATCGTGATTTATTGGTACGAGAGCCCGTTTTTCTGCTAAAAATTTCACTTTTTCCTATTTATTTCAAAAAACAAATTTTCTCCGCATCAAATCGAGAAAACACCTTCAAACATACTGATTACCTATGGTGACTGATAGTATCCACCATAACAAATACTCATAATATGTATGTTATTGTTAAAGCTGAAATGTATATCTGCCCAGCAAGAACCGCTGAAGAGGGGAATGCAACGGCTATGAGATACGGAAAATTTGTGCCACTGTTTTGTGCCAAATGAGCCAGATCACCGAGTGGTATAAGTCTTATTCCAAGCCTCATTTCAATTATTACAACAAAGGAGTCAAACAAAGCAAAATAATTGGTTACTTACCCCACATCCGCAAGGCCAGTCTACCTTTTTGTAATATTCGGCGTTGAAATTACGATGCGAATCTGGACGATTTTTCACTTTCAATGTTTCCAAAGTCCAGGAAGTGACGGCAAGGGACACCACGAATCAGCCTGATCTTCCACTGACGAACGAGAATAGTTGAGTTTTATGAACTCCGGAAAACTTCATCGTCGGAAAACTGAAGGAGGATGACCTGACGATAAAAAACGACGAACCGGCTGGTTTGAGACAACAGATGATAAGGCATGAGGAATGATGACTGTTTCAATCTGGTGAAAATAAATAAATCCGCGGGAAACATCTTTCAAACAGCACATTTCAATAGTCAAATTTCACAGTAATATTGTGAATATTATACAAAAGATCACCAGTCGTGGACATTCAAACAGATAACAGGAAAACCAGTCCTAGCAAAGCAGAGCTGCCAATTCCACTCAAAATCGGTAGAACCGAATATAAAACGAAATGATGAAAATTACGAATATTAAGAATGCATTGCTGCACCTCTGGCGGCGGAGCAACAAGTTACTGTTGCTCCTCGCGCTCTCTGATTGGCCAACTTCTCTTATTTTGCACTCTCTGATTCACCCGACATTCAAACCGAAAATAATTTTATTACAATAATTATTATTGTCAGGCAGAAGTCATGAGAAAATATGAGGCAAGGGAGGGGGACATGAGCAGTTGCTTAAAGGCGCTTCTGATTGGTCAAGTTGGTCGTTCTCCCCAAGTTTTGTGCGTCGATTCAAATATTAAAATTCTGTTTTCGGTTAATATCCAACTTACTTTTCAAACGGGATGGGATTCGGTTATTATTTTCGGTTTATTGGCTGGGGGTGCACATGCTCCTATGCTCCTATAAGTATCCCCCACTGATTATCAATATAATTTATCGCAAACATAGGCTAGTCAAAATCAACAATAAATCAACATAACATGATGTATTTCTGATATTTTATTATATTGTTTGGATCCATTAGCGTAGTGTATAACCAAGTTTGCAATTCCCTAAAAGTTGTGGAAAAAAGTTACACTTTAAAATGTGTAGGTTAATTAGATAGGTACCGGATTGAGGCACTTTTTCCCCGAAAAGAGAAAATTTTGAGTTCTACTGGCCTATTTTTAGAGTGCCGCAAATTAATTGATACTGGGTTCATTATAATAACATGTATAATTCACTATAATGTAGGTCAGACCTGATAGGGGATACGCATACGGTTACGTTAGGCCGACTCATCATTCATGAAGATCCAAATCTCTTGGCCGCGTTTAAAACATCACCCAGGAAGCTGAAGCCCTAGAGCCGCGTGAAGATAGATTACGATGTAACCGGAGTGAAAAATGGAAACCGGAGTGAAGGTGACTTAGTATAGCACGTAGTGGTGAGGTAATTAATGGGTTTAAGGAGAGAAGACGCGTGTGGAGGATGAACTTTTAGGTGAATTCCACGCTATAATCCTCCTAATTGAGAAAAGGATTTGGGCACCAGCCCTTCCAGCAAGGCCTCTGTAACAGGCCTCAGTGCCTGGTTTGTTGGTCTCAGACAGTCGTAGCATTAGAAAAACAGAGATTCAGTTCAGACGCTTCAAAACAAATTTCAATTTGGCAGCATGACCTAATGTCCGAAATAAATACTCGAAGCATCCTCAACGTACGTACAATCATTTATTGATGTTACTGGTCCGCTCATCCTCCTTCTTGTGAATAAATACTCACATTTGGCCGACATAGCCGATATTGTAAACAAGGTCATAATATATTATATCTTCAGGTAGGATACATTTAAACATGAGTATACGAATTTAGAAATTCATACATATATTTCCTTTCTTCAAGTTAAAATTGGGACGGATTCATAATGTACCAAAACAAATTTAAATTTAAAAAATCATAGCCAAACTAATTTTGAACAAAATTCAAATTCAAACGTAAATGTTTTGGTAGCACGCCATTTTTCAGACCTCAGGCCTTACAAAATTTAGTGCCAAGAACATTGGTCTTGTTCAAGATCCACTTCATCCTACATAAACGATTATCTCAATTCAATTCAGAGCGAACTCTTTTGATTTTTCCGACGTTTTCGAGATCAATTGAAGTCTTCTAGATGATCTATTTCATCCTAAAGCACTATCTCGATTTGATTCAAAATCAATTTTTATTACAGTTTTTTCAACGTTTTCGAGGTGAGTCGAGGTCTTCCCGATGGTCCATTTCATCCACATGACTATCTCGATTCGATTCAAAATGAGTTTTTCGAGTCATTTCGACGTTTTTGAGGTCCATCTCGAAAGTCCATTTAGTCCCAAATTTATACCGCAATTCGAGTGGAAATAAAAGTTTTCCGCCTTTTTTTCGTAATTTTCAAGTAAAATATCGATTTTTCCGATGTCTCATTCTCACTCAATTGTTACCTAAGTATTCAAATCAAAAAATGAAAACATCGATGCATCGACAGGCCGGCATCGATGCTCCAAAAACATCGGACCCCAAAAACATCGATGTATCGATGGTTTTCAATCAATTTTTTATTTTATTTCTATTCTTTTTTTCATGCAAGACGAAAAGAAAAAATTATAAGCTCTGAAAAAGAACAATACTTTTATTTTCAGTTTTATTTTATTTGTTACCATTATAATTCAGTTTCAAGAAAAACACTTTCAAACGATGAATTGAATAGTCTGCACAAGTTTGATTTCCACAATTTAATAATAGCGTGGCGTGTTAAAATAAAATTAGCGACAAGATGAAGGATTTTTCAACGTGAAGATGTAAATGAATGCAAAATGAAGGCGCGGAATTCCAGAGGCTTATTAAAACCCGATCACCTAGCCAGCCAGCCAGCCCTCTGACGTCATAGGCTCTTACGGCATAGGATGTGACGTACTTGTTGGCCTCCTGCCAGCCGTCTGACTTCATACGCTCGTGCGTCATAGGTTCTGACGTACTACTTGGCCTTCTGCCAGCCGTCTGACGTCATACGCTCGTGCGTCATAGGCTCTGACGTACTACTTGGCCTTCTGCCAGCCGGCTGACGTCATACGCTCGTGCGTCATAGGCTCTGACGTACTACTTGGCCTTCTGCTAGCCGTTTGACGTCATACGCTCGTGCGTCATAGGCTCTGACGTACTACTTGGCCTTCTGCCAGCCGTCTGACGTCATACGCTCGTGCGTCATAGGCTCTGACGTACTACTTGACCTCTTGCCAGCCGTCTGACGTCATACGCTCGTGCGTCATAGGTGCGTCTGACGTAGTGGCCCGCCTGCCGCTTGTGTTCTGACGTGATCTGAGGGAAAGGGTGAATCAAGGAAACAAACTTTTCCCGTTTCTTTTTATGTGCCAAAGCAAAGACATGAAAATGTCAAAAGAATGTCAACTCCATCCTTTTGTTGATGCAGTCGAGAATTAAATGCTTGCATACGAGTCTGCAACACATTGGGACATTTTATGTCTTTAAAGAAGTGATTCAAGAACCTTCGAACAATGCTACATCACCTACCCCAGTAGCGTAGTTGTTATACTTAATTGTAGGGTTCATCATTAATAATTATTATGAAGCTTGCGTTCGAATAGACAATAATAATATTATTGTCAATAATAGTTTATATTATAAACTATTGAGAATGATCACCTGTGTGTAAACAATTATTTAAACAATCACGCTCATACCGCAGCTTGTCGGCCACGCACTCCGCAGTGGTTAACGTAATATGGTTAGGTAAATCGAGAGCTATCCAACGAGTGGTGAACGATTTTTATACGATGATAACTGGCAAAGATAAAGTTCCGTAGCAACGAATCGGTTGTAAGCGAAAATCATCAGAAATTTTCGTGACGATTTCGTGTAACGCTTTTGTGTAACGTTTTTCGAGTTATGTGCCAGAGTAAAGACATAAAATGTCAAAATCAACTTTTTTGTACTTTTTGACGTTTTGGAGTCGACCATTGGACTTGTCGAAAATAAATTTCATCCCAATTCTAAAGCACATATCATCGGCATGGAATCAGTGATACTCGCTCAAACACGAAGTTTCTGTGTGTTGTGTATCACCGATCAACGATTCTGGGGGACCAACGGGCTGAGATATGGGCCTTATAACTAATAAATAACACCAACCCCAATGAGAAAAACCGCCATTCTTTGACATGACTTATGAACCCCCAAATCGATCCTTGGCCCGTCGATCCTGTGATGGGCATAAAATCGTTCACCCTCACGCAGGATTCGCATTCACGACTGGACGACTACCCGAAACGAGCCACTTAACGCCCAGACCAGGTCGAATTCGCGAGGCCTCAACCAATTAACATAGAAACTGTTACGACCGCGCATTCGCAATCAACATAAACACGGACGGCGGTGAAGAGGGGTCACTTTATACGTTCAATTTAACCGCCCTTACTTCGCGTTTCCGTTTTACCCGTTAACGTTTTGCCGAGTTATAGAAAGCAATCGGACCGTTTTAACGCATTTGAGTGGGGCTCCTCTCCACTGCCTGCTGACTGTGACTGCGACTCCATCGGTTTTGCTATTTTTTCTTAAACCGTCTATAAACATTGGAACAATTGGAAATGTAGAGCTACGATCAATCAGACAACGTTTCAATAACTCGTTGTTATCTACGCGCAATAGTTGGATAGTTCATTTGGTCATCCAAGCACATTAAGTCAAGAGTGGTGGCCATAAGCTCTGATCCAGTTGAAAAGTCTGATAAAATCTCGGATACGTGGTGTTTCATAAGCGCTGCTAAAAGTTGTTGCGAAACCGCCGGATGTTGAGATTGTAATAAAGCGCCTACAGAGGATTTGCGATTCAATAGTAATGTGAATAGTAACTTTGTTTCAAAAGTTCCATTTTAATTGTTATCATCAACTGCAGTGGGTAGATAATGTATCCCCCCAAGAACCACTACATGTAAAAATAACATTCTACAGCGGCCGGGAAAAGTTATGATATCCATTTTCGCCGCCCGCCTTTTTCCTTCCAACTGAAGAGATGTCCTCACCACTTCACAAGTACCTTCCAACTACCGTACCCGTTTCTTAATCTTCCCTTGGCGCCAGGGCGAGATGTTTTTATTATTACACATCTATGTATTAGACGTGTAGTAATAAAAACGTCTTACCACACATGTTTTTATTGTTGAAGTTGAAAAGACCTGTAGAGACAATATGCAAGAATAAATTAAGCAAATTAATAAAATCATAAGTCGATTATTTCTTAATACATTTATAAATTATTATTTTTGAATGTATATAACTCGACTCCTTTTTGAACCAGCGACTTCAATCTTTTAAAAGGCACTGGCTAAGGTTGAGACGAAGCTCTGTGCAATTTCAAGTCAATTGGTGAACGTGGAGAGGCCGTAGCCTTGGCTAACTGAACAGGAAGAAGAACATGGTAAGAGCCAGAAAAACAGGGGTTTTGAAGTTATATAACTCCAAAACGCCAAAAAATGGGCAAAATTGCCGGACAGTTGAAAATCCACGATTTTTGCGGAAACGATCAGTCCTCTAACTACATAGTATCCTGTGCACTCAATAACAAATTAAAATGTTGCACATAATGCTTCTTCACGCAATAAGCAAAGGCGATACGACTTCGATACGTTACAACCAAGGGAAGACCCCTGAAGTTCCTCAAAACTTTCAACAAAAATCCCGACCGGTCGGGATTTTCGTTGAAAGTTTTGAGGCCTTGCTGATGTTTTTGGCATTTCCAAAAAACCCACAGGTAACTTGTGAGTGCATTTCAACCAGTCGGGAGCCTTTCCTCGTACACCTCTACGCCAACATTCTCACCCAACAAGAATCACATTTTCCTCTCGTTTTTTTTTCGGAATTTGTCGTTCCAAACATTCGATCAAAAATAACAGAAGCCTTTATACCGAAATTTTTAGTCTTAATGTCTCAGGACTCGATACCAATTTTGACAATAAATGATCTTTTTAGAATAAATGACAGGGAAAAATAAGAACCTTATTAATGTTAGAAAACTGTCAATTTGTCCTTGGAGGGTTGAATATCTACTGAAACGTCTTAGGAACTGAGATTCGAAGAACGAAATGTGGCTGAGTTAGGGCGAAAGACCTTTTGGAAAGAACAAACCGTCAGCAGCCCGTCCAGGCGGAAGTATAATGATCCTATTCCTGCCAGTTCCTTTTCGTCCTCAAACTCCCCTTAACGACACCCTTTACCCAGAGTTTTTCCCATCACCACGCCGACATGATGTAACAGTTCGGATGGTATGATCTAACCATTTCGCTGTCAATGATATAAAGCAGCCGGTAGTCCTGGGCTGTCGATACTGAGATGCCAAAACCAAAAGACGTCGATTGGACGGTGGAGTGATAATGAGGGTGAGGCCTCCTATCTACGTAAATTCGATTTTGGTGGTCACAAGGGTGACCTTATCAGCGTTTATAGTTTTGGAATCAGAACGTATGTCATAATGTCAGAATATGTCATATTGTTAGGGATGGTTGAGATACTAATGAGTATCAATAATATACATGTATTTCATTATAAATGAAAGGTACTTAGGCACTAAATCTCGCGTTGGAATGCTTGCGATAACATTCGTATATAAAATATCCCTATACCTGGAGCCCTAAAGCAATTTATTAAGAAACAGGAATGAGTTCTTATAATGGGGTTTTCTTTCGCAACTTACTTTTTGGAAATTTCATTAGGGTTTGAAAGGTGAAAGGGAAAACCGGAAATGCCTTTTTTTTCACTCGGCACTTCTCTTGTCTTTTTATTTACCAACCTCCGTCCTTGCATTAGAATTGCCTTTTTTATTAAGTTTCCTTTCGTCAAAATACTGTGACAGCCTTCATTTCCTGCAGCCCTTTTCCCTCTGAGGACCGGCAGTCACCACTCGGCCGGCCGACTTCCGTTTCCGGGTTGTAATTATACCTTGTTAATCCGGTGAGACGATTTCCAAGCCCCCTGAAGACTTTTCCTTTCATGCTCCTCCCCGTCTCTTTAGACCACGTTCCGGGTGTGTTAATTTGTTGAGGGAATGCAGAATTTCAGAGCCTTCAGGCCCTCCAACGTAGTACTACAACTCGCGTTTTCATCATTTTCGTTGTGAAGCAAGGATTTGGCGGTTCCCAGACTCCAACCGTCCTTGACAAACTCACACACAAGTGGACTCGTCGAAGAGCCTTCTTATCCCAAATACTTAGATCCGTTTGAATCAACTTTCCTCGCTGCTGTCTTTTTTTGTGGGGGGGGGGGGGGGGTTGAAAAAATTGACTCGTCAAAGAGCCTTTTCATCACTCTTCAGCTCTTTTAACTACTCTCTTTTAATTTGCAGACTATTGCTTGCAGTTTCCTAATCATTCTTCAGAAAAGAATCACCTGGTAATGATAGAATGCGTCCTTACGTATACATACACCCCTCCCCCCTCCCCTTCTAAAATCTGATAAAAAAATTCAGGTTCAAGGTTCAGAATTAGAGCAATCTAATACGTGAAATTGATCAAAATCAATTTAATTATTATGGGTGCTGAGCACTGGTAACCTAACGCAGCAATATAATTAATAATATCTGACGAAAAATCGATCTTGAGAAAATAGAGTAAGCTACACTCGTATGGGTTGAGAGTTTCACGAAATTAAAGTGGAACAAGTTTGTTCAGTGAGTTCTTGTGGCTTGAGGAAATACAACATCAGACAATGTAACAAGAAAATCCACAGTCATGCAACATGGCAATAAGACCGAATTTTTTAAGAAATGAATGGGTTCATGTATAATTTGTATATAAATAAATTGTATAAAAATAAAATTTATATGATTTTTGGTGACTTTTTGCAGTGAATTCAGGATGGTATGAAATGGATTTTCGTACCTATAAACATTTTTCAGAAATTCGAGTTTTAAAAATTTTGGATCGAGAACATTGCTTCCTTTCTTCGAAAATTCGCTAAAACAAGCCAGGTATAGAGTAAGAGAGGGTCAGCTTAATCAATCAATCACATTTATCATGTTGAAATTCATTTTGTACTGACATTGCTTCCTTTCTTCGAAAATTCGCTAAAACAAGCCAGGTATAGAGTAAGAGAGGGTCAGCTTAATCAATCAATCACATTTATCATGTTGAAATTCATTTCGTACTGAATGCAGGCGTCATTGACTCAAAGTATGTCATATTAAAATTTTAGTACTCCTATTGGCACCTTGCAACTTCATGATCCAATGACTTTCCACATCCGTTTCATTCCCTATCGATGGTTAATAAACCAAATTGTCATTATCTGTCGTCAGCAGATGGCTGTTGTAGGAGTTATTTTTGTGGTTGCCATTCCGCCGATCAGGTCATGGCCACTTTAAATGGCGTCTTCTGCGGCATGATCCACAACCACAGGAATCACCGATTGTCTCCTCTAGGGCAAAATTCCCACTGCTCCGAACCGACTTTCCCTTCTTCCTCTTTTCGTTCAGGACGAAAACGAATTGAGCGAAATTAAGTCCAAATAACAATAAAATCATTTAGCTTTTGACGGTTATATAAGGTGGTAAGGAGAAAATCCTATATCGGCGCGCTACTCCCAGGAGAAAATTTCCCAATCTCATTCTAATTGCTCGAATTGATTTCTCAACTTCTGTTCCCCCACTTCCGCACAGTTCAATGCCGCTACATTTATTTAGGCCCCTTCACTTACCCCTTCCCCCGTCATCTTACCTCTAGTACATTTAAGTCCTACCTTATTTTCACTGCAAAGGAGGCAAAAAGCAGGGAAAGCTTCCCTTTTCTCATTTCCGCCCTTCTAAGCTTGGAGTAAGCATATTTTCTTCATCCTTTTCCCCCTCCGCTCATCTCAATTTCAATCTGACCTTTTTATCTTTCCTATTTCTTAAGTGGAAATCGAAAAATGGGAAAGACGAGGGGGATGGGATGGAAAGGAAGATGTTGAGGGTGGGTTATTTTATCAAGTTTAGCGAACCGAAAAGTTCCCACCATCTTTTCCTGGACCTAAGACTCCGCACATCACTCTGCATCCCAAATAATTATGTATTACCACCAAATGACCATAATATGGTTATTTGGTGGTAACAGCGAGTATATTATGACTACAGCATATTATGACGGTAACAGCGAGTGATATTAGTGACAAATCTTCATTGACACCATTGAATATTCTTACAAGTTGTATTAAAACTGGGTGAAACTGGGTTCTTGGGTGAAGCCCAAAAACAATATTAATTGCTTTCATAAATTTTGCAACTAAATACTGGCCGGATTAATTCGTCGATAACACTAGACCTGATGTTTTCCATGATCCTGAACCTCAAGTGGTGACCTTCCAACAATTTCGATCTGGAGAGGTACCGTACCTCTTTTTCTGAATGCTTGACAAATATCTCAATACAGGTAGGTTTCACGAGCATAAACTATGTTCTATATTTCATCCTTTTTTGTCGGTGGGTGCCCAGGACCTGTTAGTATTTATAGGTTGTAACATGTTCTTATTCTCGGTATTTGTGGTGGCATGGGGTCCGTGTTAGTTACGGCCGTTATCTGACTTATGAGTCAACTGTCTAAATGAGGTTTCAGAAGATGTGCTTGATAAGCCAATTCATCGTTTCGACGAATTATCGAAATGTCTTTCTTTCCGTAGGCAAGAAAAGTATCTGAGACAAAATGAGCGTGAATCCAACAGTGGCACGTAAGCGAATGTTAAAATATAAAGACCAACACTGTGCTAATTACACACACGAAAAGTACCATCTGGTCAACTACCTATTTCGTATAGTTGTGGGACTCACAAGGATATTGTATATAACAATTTGCAGCGTTTTTTGCTTTTCCAACAGCGTCAAAAGTAGGCCTCCGAATCGATTTCACGCACTCTTTATCTTTGTTTCTACCCTCAAATTTTCTACCTCTTTATCTTTAGATAATAATACAAGAGGTCGTAATAACTGTGGAAAATTACTATTTACTGCTAAACACACATTAGGAAATTTTCCCCTCAACGGAGAGTGTTGGTTGAGATGTATCGATAGGGGAGTTTTCTTCGGGGGCTATGCAGGGATTAATTGAGATAAAAGAGACCGCGTGGTATAATATTATAATCAAGCGACTGGTCGGGGGTGTTATGATATAGTGGGTGGAATCACGAACGTCTGGGGGTCGAGGGCCTAAACCATTATGGACCGTTATAGGGACCTTTATGGACCACCGCTCTTACAGGACCAAGGGAGGATTCGTTTGGGGTCATATTATTGTAAGGGTTGAGGAGGAGTAGGATCTTTTATGGGAAGCTGTAAGGTTGTGTGTTGGTGTGGGAGGGGGGGGGGGGGGGTTCAAGATATATGTATATATAAGTATAAACATAAATATTTATGTCGAAGGCTTAAACCACCACCGGAGAGTATTTGAATTCTGCATCTAGCGAGTTTCGCACTGAACTGAGGGAGATGTAAGTGCATGGTAGACATTCTCTCTATGGTGACATTCAACTCGCATGTGCGGGTTGTGATGCTCGCTTGGCTCATGCATCATAATGGTTTAAGTCGAGGGAAAGGCTCAGAATGATCCAAAACGTTTATCAGATGAAAACCTTAAATCTCCGGGTCTCTAAAAATATCATGAACAAAAGAAAGAAGCCACTGGTTTTTTGAACCTGCAGTACGAGTATGTACATGTGCATGTTTGTACCACCGACATCGAGTCAAAACTACTTACATGGAACACAGAGGGATTCCGTACGGAACGGGATGTGGAAGGAGTTTTTCCTTATTTTTTCCTTACAAAGTCTCCTTCTGGCTAGAACCTGTTGATCCCAACCTGACCGATCTGAAGGATTTATCCTCCTTGTGGACACAGTGTTTTTTATCAAGACCTTCCTTTTCTTCCCTCATTCTTCTTCCTCTTCCCATTCTTCATCTATTATTTTTGTCATTCACGACCCGTCGCGCCGGTCTGATCCAAAGTCTCATCCCTGGATCAAAACCTCCATCTTTCTCTCCTTTCCCTTTCAGACCTCTTCAAAGGAGCGTCCCCGACACAAAAGAAAGCTTTTTGAGTCACAACGTTGCTTGAAGACCCCTTTCCCATGGTTCACCGTCGTCTTTTATTCATCATTAGACTTTTCAACTTTCTCTCTTTAGAGCCGGCGATGGGAGCTCGATGCGTTTTCATCATGTCAACCGCCCCTAGACATTACTGTAAGCCAGTTAGAATACGTATACCTATACATATAACCGGATCCATACTCTACTTGAATAAGAAGATTTTATATTTTGTGGGCCATTTTATTTAAATGTTATAAATTATAGTGCCCTACATTTAAAAATTTCAACAAATCGAATCGTCGAGGAATCAGCAACACCACCAAGATGTTTTTCACAACTTTTCAGGAGAGAGAAAAACCCGATTTTTTCGTCCATCAAGGAGAGTTTTTATCTCGATATCTATGCTGAATAGATCATTCATCATGGATATCGAGATAAAACTTCAGTCAATTAGGCCTTGATGGGCGAAAAAATCGGTTTTTTCTCTCTCCTGAAAAGTTGTGAAAAACGAGCTTGGTGGTGTTGCTGATTCCTCGACGAAAAAACAGATGAGTTGATATTTCGCTCCATCCCCAAATCAAACCTTACAGATATTCAGAAAATCAGTTGCCAAGAAGCGAGTGTGACAAAACACGATTGTTTGAGTCATCTAGAGTTGAAAAATAATTTTTATAAACTGAACAAGACATTTTGTCTGACTTAAGTTCTATTGGGTTGAC
This sequence comes from Stenodema calcarata, assembly GCA_963920205.1. Taxonomy (NCBI): domain Eukaryota; kingdom Metazoa; phylum Arthropoda; class Insecta; order Hemiptera; family Miridae; genus Stenodema; species Stenodema calcarata. The sequence continues at coordinate 9,563,523 of OY986056.1, forward strand.
TAGTTTTCAATTTGTTGTCAGAAATTCAGTTTCACGTCTAATGAGTATTGGCTCAATTTTTAACTTACATCTAGGTACTTAGATATTTTTAAATTGTATACTTAGAAAATGCGATTTGGTTAGGGCTGAACATCCGATTAATGCAGGGTACTACACTTATAGTGGTATTGACTGACTCGAAAGCAGCGTGCCTGGCTCTTCAGTCCCTCCACAGGGGGATAAACAACAACTACTTGTTATTTCAAATCGCGTCTGCCCTACTAAAACACCCCGAAAAGACCATCTGCCTCCAATGGATCCCTGGACACGTTAATGTTAGAGGCACTGATATAGCAGACAGAGCCTCGCGTACAGAAACGGACCAGCAAACTGCTATCCCTCTACCCGATGCGCTTCTTCTCACACAAAAATATGTACTAGAAGAGTAGCAGAGTCAGTACCACCAAGTATAAGGATAAGTAGCCCTTATCTAAGGGATAAGGGCTACTATCATTACCTTGTGCAGCCCAACGTACGAGGCAAACCGTGGTTCGAGAACCTCTTGCTGAGCCACAAGACATTGTTCAAATGATACGGATGCGGACCGGCCACGGCAGCATAGGAGTCTGTACCCTGTAGGAGGTTCAGACGTCCCTAACTGCGAACACTGCGATGGACAGGAAGCCAAAATGATCCACAAGATAATGGAATGCAGATTTTCGGACAAATTTCACGATCTCTGTAGGTTGTTGCGATCGGCTAACGTGAGAGTGGTGAAGGACATTTTGAACTACATAAAACGTGCTGGCGTGCATTTATAATTTTCACTGTTTACACACTCAAATTATTTTTATCTGAAACTTAGACAATTATTCAATTTTTATTTATTTTGATTTAAATTGTGCTGGCAATGTGTATTAATAAATACAAGGTCATGAGAAAAAAAAATCTGATATCTAATCAAATACCTACCGGTTTTCTCTCAAGTATTTCAGAAGTTGTTGGTGACTATGGCGATAGAAATCTTCGTAGAGATCTTCGTATCCCGTGATATTACAAAGGGGTGCTTCGACTACAAATGTCCCCGATCCCGACCTGTTTATATATTCCCAGATATCAATTTGAAATACCTCCTCATCGTTTGAGTTTTCCATCGAAGTTTCTAGTCACGTTTTCGGGACGTCTCTATCGAATCCGGACCGAACCCCGGGCTCGTCATCAAATTTTCATCTTCTCATCTTCATATCGGAGAATTCAAGCTACTCCTTGCATTAATATAACAGGTTCCTGCTGTAATACCGCCTTGTAGTATTATTTTCAAAAATTGGTACCCCGTTCTCGTTCCTTGGGATGACCATATCCGTAATGCCTACTATGAAAGGAAGCAGTGAAAACACGTCGGTGAGTTATGGGTTTCGAGCCCTCGAAGCAAATGAAGAACCGACCCATCATTTCAGCGGTGCATTAAGGATCGATACCCATAAAATGCGACCGTATAAGCAACCGAGAACTCTGGCGCTCATCGCAGCGTTTTCCATCAGACCCTCAAGTAAGGAAAATACTCCATGGAAAAGTACTTTCCATCCCTAGTCCCGCCAGTAAGTAGAAAAAAGTCTGACAAATGGGTGAGCATTGTTGCTTCCTCACTCGTAGAATCAGAAATATATGTATATGTTTCTGATATACTCGTATAATATAGGTACGTACGAGTATGATATGGATAATGCTCGTATCTACTCCTGGAATATTTAAAGAAACGAAAATATACATAATAATATTATGTATATTATAATCTATATTTTCGTTTATTTGAATAAACTGGGCTGCTCGAGAGCGCATGGCACCATAACCGCGCCGTGGCATAGGTAGTTAAAAAAAAAAAAAAAGTTTATTTGAATATTTATTTTGTTTACTATTATGTGTTACATAATAAGGGAATGGAACTTCATTTATGAGTTGGTGCCTAATAAGTTGTAACAACAACAAAATTTGTTGTTGTTGCAATTTAATGTTCTAAATTCTTTACAAGTACAACATCCTGATATTGTCTAACGGTGATTTGACGGAATAAACCTAGAATAAGGAGATATTAACTTCGTTATGTGGTAACTTCCTAGTTAGAAGACGCAAACCGACTAAAATTAAAATCAAGTCCATCCGATGGTGAATAATGTATAATCCACTCGTCGATAGTACCTATACAGGATAACCTTGGTTGTTAGAATTTTTTTTTTTTTTTTTTAAAGAAAACCTTCTATCTCATTGTCCCTTGTTCGAGTTTTGGCGGAAAATGAATTTTTCGCCCTCTAGGGGCCTAAATGAAAACATCGTTTAATATCAATTAGGCACTGCTAACCTTGAATCTAACCTAGGATTTTCGTCTCTCCAGAAAATTTGGTTTTATTGAGGTAGGTACCTACGAGGTTATCTACAAGGTTTTGAGGTACCTACAAGGTTATCGCCATGTGCTTGTCAGTGCCACATGCTAACCATGAGTTACACCTCAACTTCAATAGCAATAAGATGAAATGAGACTTTCCTACCTAGCAACCGATGGCCGTTAGATGGCCGATGGCCGTTAATCCGGGAGTCTAACCGGGGTTTAAGCCGTAGATGTGACGGTATCTGAGAACTTGAATCTCTTCATGGCAAACACCAGGAATGTTTTCTCTCCTGATTTTGAAGTTCGACGTTTAATTATGCCCAGGAATGAGTCTGCAGAGTGCGATACAGCTGAAGGAAAAGCTCTGCAGTAGAAAACCTGCCTTTTGATGTCGGACATTGAAGGTGTGGAATCCACACTGTGGATTCTTCGAAATGGACACTTCTTGATACTGATGGTTATTATGGAAAAAAGTTGTTTTGGTGTGATCGCAACTTGAGTAAAGAAAGGTAGGAGAGTTTGCAAAATGAGACTGATTGCGACCATCAAATCTACCAGGGGCGTACCGTCAGGGGGAGCGCAGTTGAATGATGAAAAAATGTATTGAGAAAAACAAAATATTTAATCAAAAGTAGGTAAAACATTCTATTGAAAATCACCTACCTACCTACCCGTGGAAGAATTCCTTCTTCCATGCTACCTTCCCTTGTTGGTTGCGTGGAATCACGAATCCATGGCTGAAGCCAATGCGCAAGTCCCAACTTGGGACAGACCGATTGACTCGATAGATATCGATCGACTCCGTGTGGATCAACTTTCAGAAGTGCCATTTTGTTTTCTTGTCCTGTTCTGCGGATGTTGATATTTTTGATTGTTCATAGTTTTCAGTTTTTCGTGTAGTTTTTATCCTCCTAAAATGGATAGTTGCTGCATCAATTGTTCGATAGTCCAGCGTTCTTTTAGTTCGCGAAGTTTTAGTGAAACATTCGACGTAGGTAAGTGTGGCCGGCCCTTCGACTTGGACAAAGGAGTTGCCAAGGAACGAAATCGTAAGTAGGTACACTCGACATTTTAATGTTGAGAACGACAATAGATACCAGTGGTTATCAGGGTGTAGTTCAAAAAACCTTTTATTTTGTTTCCTTGCATTTTGTTTTCCACTGACAAAACATCACGGGCTTTTCTAGTATTACAAACTTGACAAAAGCTGCTCAAAAGCACCAGTGTTACACTGGTGCTTTTGAGCAGCTTTTGTCAAGTAGCAATTCGCACATAGTTTCCTCTCTTGCTTTATTAAAATTCGGTAAGAGCCCTCGTATTAATCTTTTGTTGGATGCGCAACAAACAGCACTAATCTCTCTTCATAATGGAACGTAATAAAAACAGGGAGGTTATGGTTCGGCTTATTGACTGCATTCTTTTCTTGGCTAAACAGGAACTGCCTTTTAGGGGGCATGACGAGTCCTCTTCCTCTTATAACAATGGAAATTACCTCGAGTTATTACATTTCCTAAAAGATTACGACCAGCCATTGGAAGATCATTTGAAAACGCCAACACTTCAAAGGGACTTCTTGTGCCACCCAGAATGATCTTATAAGTGCTATAGCTAGAGTCATTCTAGATGACATTCTGATCTAGCTAAGTCAGAATTCATCTCGATCTTGTTAGATGAAACATCAGACGTTAGTTCTCTGTCCCAGCTCTCTACAGTCGTTCGATGTGTTGATAAACGTGGTTGTCCCCAAGAAACGTTTTTAGATTTGCAGGGTTTAAGAAACGTATACCTACCTACTGGCTGTTTGCAGGGAATTTCATGAATTATATGAATTTTATGAAATAATACCATACAATTCCTTTGAACAAACAACTTGCTAAAGGGGGTTTTACACCATCCGATTCTGTGCACAGGATAAGAGGCTTCCCCCTATCCTATCCTAATTCACCCCCCACCTTCCAACCTCAACGATCGCCGTTCATACAATCCTGTCCGATGTTCGACCCAGTACCCTCTGCCGCTTCGTTGTGAAAATTGTAAATATGGCCCCTTTATTATGGTTGGTAAAACCTTTCATCGAAAAAAATACTGTGATGAGAGCGTCTGTGCTCCATAGAACCTTCTACTCATAAACGTGACCAGCTCATATTGACACATTTCAAAAACAATGTATGAATTAATCATTGTAACTAACCCGCAGGTCTCTACCGAAAGGATGACCTGTGCCATGTGAACCACAATGGCATCTGACATCTTCAATGACGAGTCGAACTTTGACCTTCCAACTTCCAGTTGAATTTACGAGGCAGCTTAAAACATATTGTTTCGTGAGTAAAAAACATAGACGGAATCCCCTTTCCGTTATTTTCTCCTTTATTTTTCAACAAACTTGGCTTTTAGAGTGGAACGCGGGCGGAAACTGGAGCTGCGTTGGGCGGCGTCAACGTGAGCTCTCTTCAAAAGTCAATCAACTTTTTCGCTGGTGACGCGAGACTTTGAAAACATTTTCCGCGCTGACCCGCAGTTTCGTAACGCTAACTGTCAGCTAACACTCAGCCCTTTCATATCCCCGAATAAAATGTTATAGAGTTCTGAGCTACCTCGACAGTTTCTGAATTCAATCACATCTTTGGCATTTTTCGTAGTTCCCTTTCCTATTCTTGCTTCTTCAATCCCAAAAATAAGGATGCCGTGATAAATACGAGTGAAAAATGCGAATGAATTCGTTTAGGATTTTCCTGAGACCATCTACGCTATTTTTGAACGTACACAAGTCGTTCTTTACTCGTTGGATAGCTCTCGATTTACCTAACCATATTTCGTTAACCACTGCGGAGTGCGTGGCCGACAAGCTGCGGTATGGAAGAGGTAGGGTAGGGGGGCGGTAAGACATAAAATGTCCCACAGGGTTGCAGACTCGTATGCAAGATGTTTCTTTCTTCTAAAATTCGCTAAACAGAAACCAGCTCAAGCCGATGTTGCTGTATAAGCTATTATCATTTTACATAGTTTTGGCACATAAACTGAAACGGGAGAAATTTGTTCCCTTCATTCACCCTTTCCCTCAGATCACGTCAGAACACAAGCGACCGGCGGGCCACTACGTCAGAGCCTATGACGCACGAGCGTATGACGTCAGACGGCTGGCAGGAGGGTAACTAGTACGTCAAAGCTTATGACGCACGAGCGTATGACGTCAGACAGCTGGCAGGAGGTTAACTAGTACGTCAAAGCCCCTGCCGTAAGAGTCTGACGTCATACGCTCGTGCGTCATATGTTTTGACGTACTAGTTGGTATCCTGCCAGCCGTCTGACGTCATACGCTCGTGCGTCATGGGCTCTGACGTAGTGGCCCGCCGGTCGCTTGTGTTCTGACGTGATTTGAGGGAAAGGGTGAATCAAGGGAACAAATTTTTCCCGTTTCAGTTTATGTGCCAAAGCAAAGACATGAAAATGTCAAAAACTATGTAAATAGGTACCTAAGCCCAACTGTAATGTCAATTTTCTGACAATGAGTTTTCGACTATAGTTTTCATACCTTTTTACTCAAGTACTTATTGCAATTTGAGACTGATAATGAGCTGTTTTTTTAAACCACTAAAAACCTGATTTATTACTCGTATTTATTATAGTTTTTTTTAGGTTAAAGGTTCTTGACCACTGGTATTCTAAGGAGTGATGTTGGGAGTATCGAGGGTTGGTCCAAATAAGACAATTTGGTGAGGTGTTCTTGCCGGCCACTTGTCTGACGTCATCCACCCCCTGCCGGTCCACGTACGTCATATCCTGTGAGGTGTTCTTGTCGGCACCTGTTTGACGTCATATCTTTTGACGTAGTTGGTCTCTTATGTTGCGACGTCATATTATCTGAGAGGCCCGTGGATGAGGTGAATTAAGGAGACAAAATAGACTTCATATCGAATCGAGGTGTTTATTTTAGATAAATCAAGAGCTTTCCAACGAGTAAAGAACGACTTGTGTACGATCAAAAATAGCGTAGATGGTCTCAGGAAAATCCTAAACGAATTCATTCGCATTTTTCACTCGTATTTATCACGGCATCCTTATTTTTGGGATTGAAGAAGCAAGAATAGGAAAGGGAACTACGAAAAATGCCATGATAACTGGCGAAGATAAAGTTCCGTAGCAACGAATCGGTTGTAAGCGAAAATCATCAGAAATTTTCGTGACGATTTCGTGTGACGCTTTTCGAGTTATGTGCCAGAGTAAAGACATAAAATGTCAAAAATGAAATCATCTCAAGCTGTTGATTTCCTACTCCATACACTCCGGGGGCATTGGTATGTTGTCAAAAAACACCGGAGTTCAATTCGGATATTGATACATATTAAAAGCAAATGAAGCACGTTTTTGGTATTCTGGGTCAGTTAGGCGTTCTGATACGCAGTGGTTAAATAGTGACCCACGTTCCTCCATGTTCAGCCGACAGGCTACTGTTACTGTAAGAATCTACATTGTGGTGTGGAACGTCTGATGCTAGTCACTCGATTATCCGTGGACGGTCGAACGCTGAAATATTTCCGAAGAGAAATCGAAACAGATAAACAACAAATTGCGAAATAACTAACTTCGCAGTCATCAAATCGGAACCTGCTCATACTAGGATTTATATTCCCAAAAACGTGTTCTAGAATCGAATCTTGTACTAGAATTGCGTTGCTCTCCTCCCACCCAGGAAAAATGTTTTTTATTTGAATCTCTACTGTTTAAGGAAACAGCCATCATAATAATTATCCATCCTCTAATTCCAGAGAGTTCCCTGTTAAACTCTTGTTCACGTGTAACGTGTTGTTCTGAGGCAGTAATCCTTTACCTACAACACTGAATCTGCCTCCGAAGAGGGAAATCCAATTACTTCAACTACAATCCACCCCCGCGGGGATTATTAATTAGGGAAGGCGGCTCCGGTGGGTCCTATGCATTCCCTTGGGACGTTGTTGATGATGTTGTAGTTCCTCAGACCGTATTTGGGTTCCTGAAAACAACTCTCTTAAAGACGAAGTTGGTGGAACGTTCCGACTTCGGAAAAGGATAAGGATATTAATCCAATGTACTCCAAGGATGATCCAATGTAAGACGACCGAATGGGGCCTTCTGTCTGGCATCAATCTTCTTCATATTTGGTTTTTAACAAAAGTACTCGTAATTACCAGGCAATTGCATTGTAGTGATGGTAAAAAAGTTATCTTCGACAAAAACATGCTTTAACTTGAACATTCTGGAAAAATTATGAATATCTCTGAAAAACCAATGCAATTTTGACTAATAAGCTCATGTTATTAATTGCATCAATTTTAACTGAACTTAAAGAGAAATTAATATTTTATAGAGGAAAATCAAACTTTATAGAGGATTTTCGTCATTTTGAAAAAATTACAAAAATCCACTACATATAAAATAGGTACTAGGCAATACACGCCTTAGGAGAAAATGTGATACCCTCTATTCGCCTCTACCACTGCTGAGAATGATGAGAATTAGGTACACATAACACTGAAAGGTTTTCTCCAATACCCCGTTCAATTATCGTGTGGAGTTCTTTTTAAACGAGCGTTAATCCTTTAGATTCTGGAACAGAACGCACGGTTGTGTGTGTAAACGAGATTGCATAAGATTAGGTGGCGTCCAATAAATTTAGAGCTCTCCAACGAGTGGTGGACGAATTTTGGAGTGGTGGAAAATGAGGGAGTTATTGTACGTGAAAAACATTAATATTTCGAAGGACAAATTCTGTTTCGAAATTTCCTTTCGTTGTTCTAAGGAGGTTTTGGGCTGGAGGTCAAAATAAATTACATAAAAAACTTCCCACTGGCAATTACAGGTCTGTTAGGAAAATGGCGTTGAATTGCGAGCCTAGAGGATCGGAAATTATTATCTTTGTCATTCTTCGATGTCGCCCTGTCTCCATCAATCTCAATTTTCACGGTCGTTAGAAGAAGTAACAGGCTTTCTCTCGAAGATCTTTCTAAAACGTCAATGTGTTTTCGACGGGAGGTTGACTCTGCCGTTCCATCATTCCAGTCGTCAGCTCTATATCCCGCTGGTATGAGAACATCCCCCTCTCAATCATTCCATCTGCCGCTTGATAGTAAAATTTCGAAATACGGCTAGAAGGCTCTGATTGGGCTGAGGATGATCAACATTTAATGTTGATACAAAATCTATTCCCACTATTAAAATTTTTGAACTATGACTTTTTGACAACCCCCTTTCCTTCTTCATATTGTATCATCCTCAGCCCAATCAGAGCCTTCAAGCCGTATTTCGAAATTTTACTATCAAACGTCAGATGGAATGATTGAGAGGGGGATGTTCTCACAGGGAAAAGTTCTGACTTCTAAGAAAGCCTGGATATCAATTGGCATGGTACAGATCTACGGATATGGAGGTACTTCTCGAACTATCGATAGGGGTCTTTCTTTCCAAGCGACACTCAAAGGCATCCCTAGCTCTGGGTGTCGCTTGGAAAGACCCCTATCGATAGTTCGAGAAGTACCTCCATATCCGTAGATCTGTACCATGCCAATTGATTTCCAGGCTTTCTTAGAAGTCAGAACTTTCAAGTCGAAAATTAAAATCTCTCCCTGATAGCTGCGGACTCCCCTTTCTTGTTACCTTGAAATCCCCTTTCTTTCATCAATGTTCCAATGAAATAGAGTAGTTAATATCGATGTTATTTAGTTTTTCTTTCAGTTGTTCTGTGAATTAGAATTCTGTATAAGAGAATTTATAGTAACACATCATTATGACTCAAAGTTGAGATTGATTCTCTGAATTCAAACTGATGACTTAGGTAGATCTTATCCAATCTACTTAATTTCGACGTACAATTGACGGGCACAATATAAATTTCGTTGGAAATTGAGAAAATAGACGGTGAGTAGGGCGAAAAGACGAAAAGTGTACCAGCAGAGAACACTGATATTGAATCATCGAATCATCAACGGTTGACCGACCATCAACTCTTTATTCCGAGTTCCATTTTTTTTTTTTTTTTTTTTTCCCTCCAAGTAAAACGAGAAAGAGCGACTATTACTCAGCCCTCGTTTCATTTTCCTCAGCCCTTAAACAAATTATGCGGTCACGAGGCCGGCGAACGGAAAGCGAAACAAAACACGGAGCATTTTTCAAATCTTTCGTGAGAACTCCGCGGCCGCATCCTGAGGCTCAGATGTGGATATATTGGTCGACGAATCCCCTTCGCCCTCGCTTGCTTTTCCATTTTTCTCTCTCTTAGAAAAAAATAACTCAATAACGGCCTCGTTCACTTTCCAACGAATTCAGCGCCAATCTGTATAATTTCATGGATCGCAAGAATTACAAATCTGGGTAATCCTCACAAAAAAGGGCGATCTGTGGTTCATTTTTTCAAATTTTGAAATGTTCTTCCTGAACGCCGATAAAATTCACATAATTTCTTGCATCGACTGCTCTTAAATAACAACAGTAATTAAATAATTAATACAAATTAAAAACGCAAAAGGCAGGGACTGACGTTCGGGATGGAATGGAGGTATCTTCCAAAAGGATTGAGTAAATTAATGTTATTTTTATCAAACCATTTTATGTAGATCACACGAACGGTAAATAGTCATAAAAACTTGCAATAACATTTAAAAATTCGAACTGTTGACTAAAAACTGTAGGTAAGGGTTTCAACTTTAAAATTACATGCCAGAGACCTATGCACTTTCAATAACGAATTCGTATCACACAATTATTATTATTGACACTTTAAGTAGGTATTAGAGTTGATTGCACCAGTACAACGACAGCACAGTCCAGAGGAGACATACTGGCCAACTGAGATGAAAATTTATAGGTTTTGCTTTTCTACAATCTACAAAATAAGACTTCCTGGTAGCTTTAAATTCAAAGTGCATAAGGAAAACTGTAGCGCATTATGTGTAGCTCCATCGTTATTTGAAGAGTTACCACTCCTAACTAAGAATCCGTGAACAGGAAACGTCAAAAAACTAGTTCTAGAATATTTTGAACTTAGAAATAAAGAAATTAAAAAGATATAATAGTAGGTATTGAACACAAAAGTGTATTAATATAATTAAGTATATATTAATTATTATTAAATGGTAAATAATATTGAATATAAATTGAGCGTATTTGTTTACTACTTAGGAATAACTTGCAAATATTGTAGCAGATCTCGATGTAATTCATTCTCCCAGCGCTAATCGTGCGCATTCGAAAGAAGATAATGAACAGTATTGTGGAGTCACAGAACCTTGGGCTCATAAGCCAATAGAAGAAGAAGAAGAAATACGTTTATTTAATCATACAATGAATTTTTTACAATTCGAAAGGGACATTCTATAAACATTACGGCATGGTTTTGTCAACCGTCTGCCGGAGGTTCGGGTTACATAATTTTGTATCAAAAGTTAAAAGTTAAAGTAGACTAAAATTATACGTAAACTTAGGACAGTGAAATTAAATCTGACAAACTGATGGACAAGCAATATGACACTGTGAAGTATAAAATGAAAAGAAGTTACTTATAAACTAGGCTAGAAAAAAATTAAAAATTAAACTCGTTGACAAGGAACCTTCTATAGCGCCAAGCCGATCTACAAAAACTTATCAGGCCTGACCAATTGCTCCCCCCATTCATAAGCCAATATAAGTTAGTACCTACTTGTTATTGAACTTTCTATTACTCTTGACACTATTAAGTGTTGTATAAAGTTCTTATTGAATAAACAAATTGAATTGAATTTACAATATTTGAGCCTACTCTCCTAGTCCCTACTCTTCTTAATAGCCTGTCATTTTGCATTTCATTTTATTTCTCCTTGGTTAACTTCCAATCTTATATTGTGCATTTCTTTGTGGATTTTCCTATCATCATTATTTTTGTATGATTTGTTTTAGCGCAGTCTACTTCCCACTTTCCGCTCCCGGATTTCAACATAACCCGCCTTGAATAGGAGTTCGTGGCTTGCGGAGCTGAAATCACTTTTCAACCGAAATCCTCCAGCGTAACCGAACCGGTGAAAAGCTTTTTTGTGGGAGAGGTAATGAACGGCTCCCCAACATCCCGCGTTTCGGGCGTTGAAACTCGGATTTGCATGTGAGTAATGACGGAGGCCGAGAGTTGACGGGTGGTGGGAGAGCGCGGTAGTAAATGAAAACACTCATATTTCCAGGTTAATTTTGGGAGAGAGTTAATATTAGAGTAGGTATCCGCGAAGAAAATATTTTCATTGGTTTTCCTTCTACTTTTGACTAGGGATGTCAGACATAACCATTTATACCAAGTATGGAATATTATGCTGTCTTGTTCTAGGTCCTTTTCTCGTAAATTCTCTTTCTTTTTTTGTCAATATAGTAATAATAATTGGATAGGTCCGATCTTGATGGCGTGTAGGTGTAGAGATGGGTGTACCGACTTCGCAGGCATTTGGAAAGACGATTTAGCCAAGGACCAAAGTCTCATGTTCCACGGTCCAGCAATGCCACCGCCTCGACCCGGGAAAGCACTGATTTACCAGCTTCCACTCTAAACTTTGCCTGAACTGGGCAAAGACAGAGGAAATGAAACACGTCTTCCCTCTCGTGTCGGTTGCATATAGCACACTCCTCGTTCTGGCTGTTAAGTAGTTCCCCAATAACCAAGCTCGCAGCGTTACGGCGAGAGCCCGGTTTCCTGTACAGTGTGAATCTCTCCGATTCCTCGGTCATTTGCCATAACCACTTCTGCTCTCTATAGCTTCTTGGGATTACCGCTGCCTGCCAACGGAGAACATCATAAGCTAGGGAGTCGATCCGATCGCACCCACCCAATTCAGCAGCAAGACGGCCAGGGCAACCCGTCCACGAAACCTTGCTTCTCAGCAACTATCCTTGGGAGACGCATTTCCGGGTACTGCGCCACTCTTGTCGTACTTAGGTGGGCTTCAACAGTAAAGTTCGAGATCGTGTCTACGACAGTCTTCAAATGCAAAATGTAGTTTGGAGCAAACCTCGGAAAACGGAAAGCTTCTTGATGATCACCAGCTGCACTCTTTCCACCGTCGCATTCTCCCGAAATCCCCAACAAGGCAAAGCGTGGCACAGAATTGCCCGGATCGTAGCGCCGCATACATTTGTTTTTACCCCAATCGGGACAGGAGGATACCCAAATATCTTTCCCACACATTATTCAGGACGAACTTAGATGATTGATTCTTCCAGTCTCAACTACGCACAATCCATAGTAATATAATATAGACCATGCCCTGAGTATAATATTATTATAATCTACATTGACAGAAAACCACCACAGTTCCCACCCAAGCCAGTCACTTGAGCAGAGTTCATGGTGTTGAGGTAATGGTTGTGGTTTTTTTAAAGACACATGCTATGAAGACTTATGAATGATGGATGACAACTTTAACTGGATTATCGCTAATAGACATCTCCGAGAAAGATCCAGGCTTTTGCCATGAAACATTAGTTTATCGAATAAAACAGTTGACCAATTTGAGAAAGAAATTAATTTTATAATATTTTATAAATTTTATTCTCAATAACACATGGGTCCTAATTGCACTCTTGATCTATTTATTTAGGAGGACCGAATTTCAAGGATCTCGATGGAACAAGGAAGGTGAGGTCACAGGCCATGCAGACGACTCAGCGAAGGTAGTTTTGGGGAACTCCTAGGAGGAAGTTGAAGAGCGGACTTGAAAAAACCCAACTTTATGGTGTTCGCGTGGCAAAACTCGTGGATACCGGTTGTGCATCGAATCCAGGGATCCCAGTTGCCTGGCTTTGTCCTGTTTCGACATGCTAAACAGCAGGCCACAGGTAGCTGGCCCGCTTCAGAGCGTATCTGGAGCTACTGCTAGATGCAGACCTAACAGGTGGGCAGGGCATCATCCTCTTGCGTCAAGGCTCTTCATGCACAACCAATCACTGAAAGGCACCTCTCTCTCGTAAGACTCAATTAGTTACATGTAAATAGCAACAGAATAATATTATACAATTATTGTATATTATACAAACAGCCACGGACAACTTCACACTACAATTGGCTGTGAAGAGTTGGGTGGGTTGGGTTGCTGGTGTTGTTTTCGACTTCATTTCTAGGACTCTGTCGACACACAAACAGCTAAAACTCAATGAAAAAAATATCGATAAGAGGGAGAATTCTCTTGAAGGCCCATCAACTGCCACGGAGCAATTTCATTATTCTGAGTGCGCGCAACCATTATCACCAAACTTTTTTCCGATTATTGAGCAGGAGGGTGTGCTCCTAAATGAATGAAATGAAGAAGGACTGAAGTAGGATTCAATATTCATGGGCTTCAGTTCCAATAACGTGGGAGGGCCTACAGCGTTGAAATTAAGAAAACTCATCATTAATGTATGAGGAGAGGGCGGTGGTACAGGGGTATTAAATAATTGAAGATGTAGGACCTCACTGGCTCTTGAAACTGACACTACTTTCCGCCACCCGTCACCATATTTTATGAATAGAATGACATTATTTTGGCTTATAATAAACCTTAAATCGTTAATTTCATTCTGATTTTGACTTCATCCATGACATATATTTTTTTAGGCGGCCAGTGTAACCAACGTTTGTCACCCAAGTGAACAAATTGGTATCAGAATGACCGTATCAGATGACGCGACTTATTTTTGAGATTTGACAAATAAACAGCATTTTGATCGGTTCCTACAGAAAATATCGGCTTTGCGTGAGGAAATGCGCATAGCGTTCCTCAGCGATCGAAGGAGGTGGAAGGTGACCTCATAATAAGATGAAGGACTAACACGGTTAGCGGTCGAGGGGTCAAAGTCTAATGCAAGTTATCCGAGGAAGGGGTTAAGTGAAGGTTTCTAGTGGGTGTGAAACAGTGAGGGTGTTACTTAATCTTTTAATTATTTTGATTAGCTCCGGGTTGAGGTGTCTCAACTTGGCTTAGAATCTCAAGGCTGAAACATGTTAAGACCCGGTAGTGACCTGGAAGCGGTAGCCATTGAGAGTTTTGCAGGGATGCTTCGCGAGTACTGAGTTGACAATATAAATTATTGAGAATGATCACCTGTGTGTAAACAATTATTTAAACAATCATGCTCATACCGCAGCTTGTCGGCCACGCACTCCGCAGTGGTTAACGTAATATGGTTAGGAAAATCGAGAGCTATCCAACGAGTGGTGAACGATTTTTGTACGATGATAACTGGCGAAGATAAAGTTCCGTAGCAACGAATCGGTTGTAATCGAAAATCATCAGAAATATTTTTGTGACGCTTCTCCGTTACATGTCCCGCGTTAGATTTTCGAGTTTATGTAGCAAAGTAAAGACATAAAATGTCAAAAAATAATCTATCGTTGGAACTCCTACTATCTCGGTCCTCTGTACTTCGCCGAGTTGTGAGCAATTCGCCTGCATCGCTGGTGTCACCAGCTTGTAAGATAGTTTTTAATCATTATAATTTGCATCCGTTTTTTCAACTTCCTGGCCTCAAAACGTCAGGGTTTACGTTTCAAGATATGTCCTTACCTTGATTCAGAAAATCAAATTTAAAAAACTCAAAATCAAAATCCATCGAAATCAAAATCTGCAAGACGCCTTTTTTTACACGTTCAAAATCAGCCACAAGAGGCTCTGAAACCTTCAACAGAATATGAAGCAGGGAGAAACTTCCCCAAAGGACAAACGTGGAAAGCACTTGAATTGGCCTCACGCCAAACTTCTCGAGCACCACAACTTGATTAAAGAGTACATTTCAAAATATCCGAGGCAGGAATCTCATTATAATAGAAACCTAAGTGCAAAACAATACCTTGGTCCTGACCTCAGTGTTGCTAACATTTTCAGAAACTTTAAACAAGAAAATCCTGGAATTTACAACAGTAAAACTTTGTGACAACATTTTCAAACCATTCAATTTGAAGGGCGGAACCCATTCAAAACATGCGACTCTCTCTACACTAAACTAAGAGCAGCTGATATCTATTTATAACTTTCCGCCGAAATTCTTTTTGAATCCTATGGAAAAACATCTCTAGATATTGAACAACAGTTAGTTGTCCCTGGATACCTCCACGAATAGGAGAAAAGTGGTGTCTTTTTGGATATCTCAGGCTGTATTTTACTCCAGGCGAACAATTATTTTTCATCTAAGAAGACCCCAAAATGATTTTACTTGTGTAGTTTCATAATTTCATTCGTTTTCATATATCGCCTAATTGGTTCCTAAACGAGGAATATCGTCCACCAAGAGGATTCCGACGATGACAACCTTTCGAATGAGGCATTTTTGGATAGACTTCAAAATAATTTCGAAGGAGTGGAAGAGCTTTTGAAGGAGGGTCGTGGACAGCGACGAATCTGACAATGATGAAGCGCAGATAATCAACCGGGACAATGATGATGATTCAGCTGAAGAGGATTTCAGTGAAAGTTCCAAATTTTATCAAAAACCGAAGAGGATAAACAAGATCAAATCCAAAATAAATCTACCGCTCATCCATTGATCCACTTTCAAATTTATATAACTCCTTTCTGTACTCGTACATTGTTATCGCACATTTTTATGTTAGAGCGTGACGAATACTCTATGGTTCTTTGATGCAATAGGTATTGTAGTCGAGCTATCGTAATCCAACCAGCTATTTCATATATCTTGACAACCCATTCCGTCCAACCTGTTACTCTCGAAGCGGGCTTAGTTTGTTACCCTATAAACCCTCTAAGCGTGGAAGCGATCCCGGAGCTAAAATCGTTAGGTCCAATATTCCCACCCTACTGACGCGACGGTCATATCTGATCATAATTCAAACGGGTGGAATCACTGTGGGTTTCCTCCATATCTCCGACTGCACTGAGTTTTCAGGAGTGTGTGGAAAGTGGACTGATGTTCATCCATTAGCCGTGTCCATTAGAGGCGGACGTGTTAGGACATTTACGTCCCCCTCACACCCTCAACCGTCATTCTAAGTGACAAAAGGGAGTGATTTCTTGCGCAATGGACTACTTACGTACGGCTGTCAGTAGAATTATTTACGTGAAATTATCTAAATTTAATATGAACACGAGACAAATCTCAGGGTCAATTCGTGTACAGTGGTCATATTCGCTGATCGATGACCCTTGACATTCGAAAAGGACATTCGACATCATCAGACATGAACAACTGACAAATCGTTGGCGTAACAGCACCATGCAAATTAGGTTTACCTTGATACACAAAGTTTCTGCGTTGTCAGTTTCCAAATTTTGGCTCCGTTGTTTTCGAAGGCGCTTCTTCAATAGTTAGTCATTGACACTGCCCTGTCTCAGCTTCCCAAACCATTTTGCTTCCGTTTCTGTCTGTCGGTGGTCAAATCCTTGCTCCACGCATAACTCCAAAACTATCAGACCCATTTCGATGGAATTTCGAGAAATTCTGTGGGATGGTCCCCTATGAATTTCAATAGAACCTAAACCATTTTACTTACCTGGTTCCAACTTATATAATATACAGGGTGTCCCATCTAAACGGGCCCATCGGGAAATTACAGCCTTGCGGTGCGAGCTATCGAAAAATTGAACTGGACCTTTTTCATAGTATTTTAACTCAGCTTCACGATGCCGAAGTCCGATTTTTATTTTTCCATGTTTTAGGGTCTCAAATCATTGATTGAAACTTACGGTTTCCTCTTGACCCCCCTTTTTTATTGCTTTTTTCGATTCTAGGTTGAATTTGGAACAGAAAATGCCTCATTGAAATTTATGTTTTTGGGGCTTCGTTTCTGAGTTATTCCACTTTTTGCGAAATACAGAAAATCGCCGATTCCTTTTAGACGTTACCAACACTTTCTTACTATTTTTATCTTCGATTTAATAAAAGGAACGGCGATTTTCTGTATTTCGCAAAAAGTGAAATAACTCAGAAACGAAGCCCCAAAAACAAAAATTTCAAAGAGGCATTTTCTGTTCCAAATTCAACCTAGAATCGAAAAAAGCAATAAAAAAGGGGGGTCAAGAGGAAACCGTAAGTTTCAATCAATGATTTGAGACCCTAAAACATGGAAAAATAAAAATCGGACTTCGGCATCGCGAAGCTGAGTTAAAATACTATGAAAAAGGTCCAGTTCAATTTTTCGATAGCTCGCACCGCAAGGCTGTAATTTCCCGATGGGCCCGTTTAGATGGGACACCCTGTATAAGATATTATCACCACATCATACTGGAGGCCCACCAATAATTGGTCGACTAATATTCAAAGTCACAAGGTATCAGGTATGTTTGCTATTTTTAATAATGATATGAAATATAAGTACACTATTTCGTATCCAAACATCTTTTAATCATCGAGATAAGTTATGAAACTTACTAGCGACTTCACGCTCACCCCCAGCCCAGGCGCCCAGTCAAGTCCGGATCAATAAACAATCGGATAGCTTTGGTAATTGCCTTCGCTAATCCTTTTAGGGAGATTGGGGCCCGTCAATTAACTCGTTACCAAAGTAGAAACGGTTTGCGAGAGGGGGGCGGATCATCCGATTTTTCACTGATCAAACGCATCAGGTTTCCGGTATCAGGTTACTCCTTGCAGGTTGGCGTGGAAGTGGTCGTTGGTGAGAGGATTTGGTTTAAAAACAATAACTTTTTTCATCGCTATACAATCAGTCACGGGAAATCACGCCGGAAATTGTATTATTTCGTACTACGATTGGAAAACTCTCCCTTTCTCACACACCACATACATGGACGTATGTCTTGGGCAAGGTATATTTTTCTCCCAAATTCAAATGCTCACTTCAAGATGAAATTATCTAACTAAAGAAACTTATATTGATGATGAATTATTACGAATTGATTTTATTACTCTTATAGCTACTGCGTATATAACTGTTTATAACTACTTAACTACCACCGAATATCCAAAATATCCTTTTTACATGCAAAGTATCTCAGAACAGCTCGATATCACAAAACCACGTTCTGTTTGAATAATCTGTTCTCCAGTACGAACATTGACTGGACTTACCTTCTCATGATTCTCGCTCATGTTGATGATTATTTAATGGCTCTACCTTTGAGCCCTCATTGTGAGTGAACGGCTGGTCGTGAAAAGCTGCGAATATTCTAAAAAATTCTCTGAACCGAACTCCATTCAAATGTGAACTAAAAACTGTACCATTTAATCAGACATTTTCGAATAATGACGTTTTCAAACTTTCAAAATTCGTACCGAGGGTAATGAGAAGTTTCAAGAATCATCCTCGAGCTGATTCAAACCCCTAACTCATATTTCGTAATTTTTGGAAAACGAGAAGTATGTCATGTTCATCAGTATCAGCATGGTTTTTGATATCGAGTTACTTGTACTGAGATTCTTTATTAATATTACTTCTTGTTATAAAATGTATAACATGATAATTTATAAAAGTACGTAGATTTTAATTATTTGATTCATAATTTATTTTGTCGGATAACTGAAGAGTAGGTACATCACTGAGCTACTTAGGTCGATTCTACTGATCGAAAATAATTAACCAAAAAATGTGTTAGTTTACATGAGGACTAATGACTAGTCCTCATGTAAACTAACACAATTATTAGTATTAATATACTGAGGGAAACCTTCAAGGTATTGAAAATTATAGGTACACTACCTAACCTACGAGTAACTTAGTATGTAATGGCTGGTTGCACAATGGTCCGGGTATTCTAGAGAAGATGAGAACTTCAACGGGAAATCTCCAATTAAAGTTGAATCAAAATTCAAAACTGTGCCCATATATCGAAAGTTTTCGAGCTATTTAAATACTTAGCCCATTTTTTCCACCATTTTCAATGATCTACCCTGACCATTTTGAAGAAATCGTCACGGATACCAGCTTCCATTGGGCAATTTGAGACTATTCCAAGAGCTTCATTCTCTTCGTAAATCTGTTTAAAACTGGTCGAGAATTGGGAGGTTGAGGGCCCTCTCGTTGCGAGATGATTAATAGCCTTCAATGACCTCAGTCCGGACCTTTGGTGGAGGAGAGTGAACTTAGCAGATAACATTCTTCAACATCCCCTAAGAGAAGGGTCATCTATCTCCCTGCACAAGGGACGAAAGGGCCGCGAGCTAACAATGGCGATTGAGTAGATAGTTACTGTGCTTGAGACGTAAGGAATTATAATTTAATTCATTTCTACACTTCTGACCAAAAG
Source organism: Stenodema calcarata (assembly GCA_963920205.1). NCBI lineage: Eukaryota > Metazoa > Arthropoda > Insecta > Hemiptera > Miridae > Stenodema > Stenodema calcarata. Next base: position 9,583,065 of record OY986056.1, read on the forward strand.
GAATCGTATAGTTTTGGGATTTTGTACTGAGCAGTGATTGGGACAGATGGGCAATCTGAGCGATATGTGCGAAGGATTATAAACCGTTGTGGACAAATTTGCAGGGTCTTGTGTACTGACCCAATCACCTCAGTAACATATCTTACGTATAACGATATCACACATTTGTATATTTTTGATGCTTGTTTAATGTTAATAAAAGCAAGACCAGGGTTGCAAAAGAAACCGTTACTTCTGGTCAGTCAACTTCGGGGCTCGGGGAATCCCTCACAACAAATCAACCCCCTCAAAGGGGTACGTCAATAAGGGTACGTTTATATAGGGAGAGAGAGAGACCCTATATAAACCCCTTGACAGCCAGAGGTAAAGGTGACTACGGTTACCGTAGCTCTGGTCAAGGCACTGTCAACTCACTGGTCGTTTTTCTTTATTCTCTTCAATTCTCAGTGGATGGTATTGCGATATCCGTGTCCTGAGATTGTCCCTCAACTTTTCCACCTTTTCGGTAATGTCAGGGAACCTGGTGGACCGGTGGGAGGTTAATATAAATCTTAAACTTCGACTTTTTACTGAAAATATACTGCTAAATACAAAATTTGTATTTAATACAAATGTACTACTTAACGAATATTTGCAGAAGATATAGGTACTACTAAATACAAGAAATAATGGTTAGCAAGATAGATGTAGGATATTTCAAGACGTTTATGGAATTTGGCATATAAGTATGGTTAAAATTGGTCGAATTTCAACATTTAGATCTTCTTTGAACTCGCCTTTAATTCTCAACAATAAGATTGTTTTGACAGGATTAGTACTTTTGATGCCACAGACGGCAGAAAGTCGTCAAATGGGCCGTACATTTTAGTCGTTTTTCAGTAGTCGATCACTACCCTATAAATTGGTCCATTTCGAAGTTGGGGAGTATCAATCGACGCAGAATTTAACGTTCTCGCTAGGATGCGATTTTTGGGAGTTATAAGCGAAGAACCGAAGGAAGTCTGAAAATGTCTACGTTTTCGGGGCACCAAAAGTCAAGCTCAACCCCCTGGAGGAGTACCATCTCTGATTACTCGTTTACTAGACTATCTCAAGGTTTGAGAACAATTCCAGCTTCCCCCAGGTCCCTACGAGATACCCCCATCTTCCAGGTCTAATGTCACTGGACTATTATAGTCCATAATACAGCTTTCAACTTGAATTAACATTTGTTAATCATTTCAGCGTTTCAGTCGGTTTCTACGTATCTTGAAACTCGAACCAACCAATTTCCAGGGGGCTTAGAAAATCGTTTGTTCATGATCGATTTCAAAGATGCACTGTTGAATATAATATTATTAACTAAAAGAACTGATTTCTTCCAGACGGCTAAAAATAATAAGGGTTGGTGCCGCCCCTAAAACTGTGTCGTGAGCACAAAATAGAATTTACTTGAGAATCTTAGTGTCCTCTGAAATCCGCAGTGCCTTATCGAGTATGAATGGGGACGTTTGCAATAAAACCTGAATGTCCCGTAAATGTTATTTCGACGTGAGCACAGTAGGTGATACACCGCAATTCAGTTTAACCGGCGATGGAATTAAGAGATTTGTAGGTACTTAGCGAAGATAATCAGCAGATACACGTTAAACGTTTCTGATCCTCTTTACGTTGGATCGTGTCGTTAGTAGAAACTGAGATCCTTCTTTGCTACCTACCGAGATAATAATAGATAACGCTGTTTTAAAAGAGAATTGAAATAGTTCATTGACGGTAGTACAAAAGCAATCCAGTTATAACTATTCTGGCGTTACCACTGGAACAATGTTTACCCCCGAATTTAAAAATCCTGTAATTATACTATAATAGTACGAATCTTCAAAATTAAATAACATTGGTTTGATTTCGAATGTCTGAGAGTGTAGGAATGGTTTTTATTTAATTTGATTACATTTCAACGTTCGAAATTACCCATGCTACAAAGAATGGATCACTGACTTGTTGCATCCAACTATTCAAACAACTAATGAATTTGATTCGATTTGCTTTACATCTTCTTGATGTGCAAATGAGAAGGATGACGGGTGCAGTAAGTATGAATGTTTTATACCAATTCTTTCTCAGCAGTGACAGTCCGAACTGTGTATTTCTTCTCTGGATTTATTTTCCAACATGGAAAGAGAGAAAAGAAATAGAGCCACTCGATAATAGACTATTCCAAGACCTCCTGTAGAAAAAGACCTCCGGTAATATAAGACTTGGAGCTCCACGTCCAATACAAACAGGGTGCATGAGGGGGCTGGGTGGAAAGGAAACGAAAAAGACGTTCTACCTAAGGCCCCAACCCCTTTTGTAGGGAGTATCCACCTCTGAAGGGTATCCACCTACGCTCCAGAGTATCCGTATCCCTACTATGTGTGGAAGTAGGAGGGTTAAAGTACCTATACTACTTGATGTAGCAGCCCATTTCCTTCTCTCCCTCTTAAATCCTCTGATACACATCGGACGGTCTCACCATCGGATTCCTCCTTTCCTGAAATTTCTAGGCGTCGTCGATATTGCTCTCTTTGAAAAACCTTGGTTTAGGGTTAGTAAGTTTTTTCGCCTCCGCGAGTTCGGGTTTATATGCGAATTTCGCAGATTATTATCTTTGACCCATGAAGATAAGTAGACAATTTCGATACCTTAAAGAATTTCCATACAAAACTGTTTGAAGTAAGTACTCGACTGAACTCGGGATTTCAGCAGATGATTATTTATATTATAATGTCTCAATACAAGCTTTGAAACCAGATTGAAAACAGAATAGGATGTCGTAATAATTATTCTGATTTCACCATCGTGTTCAGTGTAAAAACGTCCTTTAAAATGAGGTGTCACTTGTCAGACTGTTTCATTTTTGGAATTTACTATAAACCCAGACTATGAGTTTAACCCAGTCTATAAACCCGGTCTAATAGGGGAAACCCAAGCCTACTACGACTCGGCTCTTGATAAATATCGACTTAAATTCTCACACCAGCCTTCCGTGACTGGGAAATCTCACCGACCACCGCAAATTTTAATATCAAAGTTACGACTTTTTAACGCATAAATCTCAGTGTGCATTTCATTATAAGAGTCGCCATGTGCTCTCCTGAATTAAGCGGGAAAATAATTTATTATTCATTGGAAGCCGCTATTTTTCTTGGCAACTAACGGCAAACCGGTATCGGGAGCTCGTGACTAGAGTGGAAAATTAAATTAACGGCTCGTTGTCGTTTGGAAATGAATCACAGGGGGCTCAGTACGTACATTGGCAAGTTTTAATTAAGGGAAAATGTAATTACGCATATTGTGATTTATACTCGTACTTACATTAAAAATTGAATCATTTTCACTCCCCCGAATACTTCAAAAATTTTAAAATCGGGGTTCCTAGACGCCGAACCAAATGCGAATACATTATTTTTAGTCGTTATTGATGCTAATAATAATATTAATAATATAATTAATAATAATAATAATAATATAATATAATGCTAATAATAATAATATTCTGCCTTGGAATGTTGTGAGGGAAATTACATACTTGATTATATATGTAGCGATAACTAACTAAGTAGTGGGTCATTTAGCTAGCAGTTTTTATGCAATCAGGGAGTCGATTCGCTGGATACGTTTCCCAAAAGTCGACGAGAAAACCGCTGCGTGATGGTACTAGCGGATTATTTCACAAATGCTCAGACTGAGGCAGATGCTCTTGAAGAGCATGTGTTCAGCAGATTGGAACTTCCAAACAGAATTGCACACTAACCAAGGACGACAATTCGTGTCCAAGCTGGTGCAAGAGGTTGTAGGCGTTTTAGAGGGCTTGCATTGCACCCTCAATCAGGAGGGTTGATTGAGAGGTTGAACAAGATACTCACAAAGTATATGGCCATGTTTGTTAACAAAATCCTCACAGAATGGTATGAAAAGCTCCACTCATCCTATAGGTCTACACCTGTTCCACACGGGGGTTTCAACAGGCCAAATGGTTCATGGGAAATATTTGTGCCTCCCTGAGGCGATGATCAATTCCCGCAAATGACAACGTCCTACCCCATCCATATCCTTGCCCTGTTAAAGTTACATGTTAAATCGTTGGTGTTCGACAGAGATATCCGTGAGTTATGTGCACTTAGTATCGATGGAAAACACCAAGTGCCAGACACGCCAGTGTTGTGTAGGTCCGCCGTCATGTGTGAAACATTGGTTTATTTTCAATAGAAATATTTATTTTTTCAAAATCCAAAAGGGTTTTAGTTGTGTTTTTTGTATGACGCTAAGTACATCATCTTCTATGCTTAATACTTTTTTTAAATACCTACACGCAAGTCGATGGGTTGAATATGAAAAAAAAACCACTTCAAAATTATGAACCGCTATGAAATTAATGCGAATGAGATGAAAGCTTTTGTATCCGAAGTAACACAGAATAAAATAAAATCTTGCTCTCCAGTCTCTCGAAGCAAAAAGCCGACACCAGGTGGGGATTACATTAAAAACCGATTGACCCACTTCCGCCGTATACTGGCAACAGTTTTGCATATCAGAACTCCACCCCGACCCCATACATTCTCACTCATCCCTTCATTCAGCAGTTTTGCAATGTCGGGGTAATGCAGATGTTTACGTTCTCGTCAAAACGTCATTTCACTAGATGCCGCAGCTAAGCATATTTTCTGGCTTGCGTTTTCCTCGTTGAGGCTGGATTTTTCTACTAAAATTGCGTGGTTGTCCAATTATTCTGAAGTAAATAAGTGAGCGAATCATGTCCTTGTGGTGGTGCCGTTTCGAAGTATGTTGTATAGTTTGAAAATCAATTCACCTTTCCATAATCCATGAAGATCTTTCTTGAGGCCATTGACCCAATCCCTAGCACCGCCGAAGAGCCGGGTATCAAAACAGCAAATAATCTTGAAGTTCCTATGAGTAGACCTTCAAAGTGTCAGGTCCGAAGTCTCATTCGTTTGCTTGTTTCCAGTATAATCACCAAAATTATTCACATCCTATTTCTGAAAAAACAAAAACTTGCGACGGTTCCTGAGTTTTTTTTTTTTTAAATAAAACTCGAAATGGGGATCTACAGAAACAAATATGTTATCCCTTCCAAGCTGGGCGATAATGTTTCTTCATGTAACGGGGATCTCTCGGTAACTTTCTACATTTGTCTGAGGAGGCGGAGAACTGAGTTGTAAGCGCAAACTCAACTTTTTCTACCAAATTACCCTTCTACGAGCTTTTGCCGGAATCTGAGACTTCTATCTTGTTTTCAGGGTCGGATGTTGCTGTGACACATATAAAAATATCATTGAAAGAATATAGAAATCTAGGGTTGGACTCAGAAAACCACCAAACTAGTTTGTATTAAAAAAACATGACAAAAAAACATTCATTTTGATGATGAACTTTTTGGAATGAATTAGTATTAATATAATTCCAGGATTTCTATATTACCTACTTCAGTTGTTATTTATAACAGGAAGTCCTTATATTACCTTCTTTCCGTAGACGCGAAACTATCTCAGAACAAGAAACTCGACATCTCAAAACCATGTGCTGTTTGAATCATCGGTTTCCCAACAAGAAATTCCTTCTTTGTTCCGCCATTTCAAACTGGAATCTATTCAAATCCCTACGAAAAACCTTTCATTTGAAATTTTCGAGATATGACCGAACATATCTATAACATATATTTTATTGTTCTCCGGAGACTTTATAATTAGAAAATAAAATAACGTGAAGAAGTAAAGTATGAAAGTTCAAGGATCATCAAGGTTCAAGATTTTCTTGGTCGATTCCAATGGTTCATTACCGAAGATTAAACCGAAATGAGAACAGTTGTATGCCCATTGCCAAATTTGAAAGTTTTTTTTCGAAAACCCACTAGTACCTGTTGTAAAACGAAAACTATTTAGAATAAAACTGCATTGATCTCCGTTGGATGCTCCCTAATCCTCCCCGCACAAAATCAAAATGTAGTCATCATATACTTTCAGATGATCACTCCAGAAGTTCACTCACGCTGATGCTTTCAAAATATTTTGCGGGTTCTTGGTGCAAAATTCAAAAACAATTTCAACAGTTAGGATGGTCAGAACTGCTCCACGTGTAACTAGGTTATTCAGCTCGTTGTTTACAATAATGTTATAGGAGTTTTTTCTAATGAGCCATGAACATTCTATCTGGACTCAATTCCAAATTTAACGATAATTTGAGGGGTTGTTTGGGGTTGGTATAGACGGATATTTGCTGAGTTTTCGAAAACGAAAACTTTTTTCGGACTGGTATTGGTTATTTTGATCGTACCTTCTAACCAATCTAAATGAGCATTAGTTTTCCTTTGAAATTCAATGGTCAAACTTTTTTGGCCCAATAATCACCAAGACACTTGGCGGTTAAAAAAAGGTTAAATTTCTCAAACTGTGAAAAAATTCAGGTTTTGGGATGTCTAGTAAAATTATATATACACACATTCACCTCCTTCCTCAATCCTTTGTGTTAATGCTCATTCAGTACTAAATTTCCTTTAAAATGCATTGGTAAAAAGTATTTTTGACCCAATAACAACAAAGATTGCCGTTAAAACGAGGTAAAAAGTCTCAAAATGTTCTTGAGTGTGCTTCGTCTAAAATTTAAACTCCAGGTATATCTACTCTATCTCACCCTTTATATAATATCCGAAATCTATATTTGACCAGCCTCTTTCATAATAGAAGCCTTGAATGCGTTGATAATCAACAAAATTACTTATTACTTAATTCATATTGTCAATTAGCTGTGCTGCCCCAATAATTATTATTGAACCACAAGTGGTGTCACAAGTCCTTGAAAAACTAGGGATGGGTATCGGAGTATATGATATCGATATCCAATATCGACGGGTCTCTCTCGACAACATATCGATATGTCGATATATCGGCCAAAGAAATATCAATAATATCGATATATCGGCCAAAAAAACGATATTTAGCAAAAATGTCTTTATTAATATAAGAAGAGAAATATGGAGCTAATAATACACGTAATAGAACTGAAAAAAAACAGTCATGCAGCATGGGTATAAGAGCGAATTTTCGAAGAAATAATTGGTTTTATGTAAAATATCTCCATTAAAGAACATGATGTCCATGAATAACATCCCTCTTTCCCGGTACGATATCAATTTTTGTACCGTTGCATGTATGATTGGTTGAGTTGTCGACGTTGAAGTCGGAGTGGCAGTGGAGCTAAAACTAGAAGAAGTCGACGGACCAGCTGCAGGAGTTTCAGATTCAGAGGAATCATGTGAGCGTTTTCTGGGACCAATTTTCGGGTGAATGTGCTCAATGTGTGACTTCATGTTTGACGTATTTCCGTTTGTCTTTATCTGAACACCTCAATGACGACACTTGGCCAAGTTGTTGTGCATTTTTTGAAAGTGCTCCCAAATTGCACTTTTGGGACCCATCGTGGGAATAAAGCGCACTCGAATATCAATATAGCACGAAATGAGTTAGAACTGAGAAGATGGCAAATGTCAACATTCAATGTACAATAAATTACAATCTTCTAGGTATGTTCACATGGCTCAGAGAAATGTGTGTGTGCGCTTTTCTCTAATGTCTTGCTCACGGAAATTGCAAACGGAATCGTGAAGGGAAAAAGCTCTCACACACGAAATGAAGAGGAACAGACACAAAAAAGCCTTTCTTCTACTTTTACCTTATAGGGATTATTCCTACAAATTGAATGAATAATGAATGCTTTCAACATATTGGCTGAATTGGTACGTGAACGCGTGAAAAATATCAAAATCAAAATAACGATATATCGCGAAGAATATATCGATATCGAGGATATCGAGGACGGCATATATCAATATGAAAATATCGATATTTCTGACCCAGATATCGATATTTCCGATATATCGATACCCATCCCTATGAAAAACACCCGTGGCTTTCCGACACAGCCTGCATTTTTAGCTCAAATTTTCGTTAACCTTGGAATTGAATCCTGCCCCCCCCCCCCCCCCCCCCCGATTTCTTTTACAAGGCTCCTGGACTAGATTGGTAAAATACCTACGTTTTTGAAACTGTGTGGTACGTACACTCCAGAATAACGGTTTCCTTCAAAAGAACATTTTGGGTGCAACGAAAGGCACTTGATAAATGAATCAATTATTCATTCAAAGTTCATGTCACACAGTTACTCCCAATAACTCCAGAAGCCATCACCATCTGCTCTGCCAAAAGGATTGAGTAATGGCTTGCGTTTGGCAAAGGTTAACCACCAGGTTTCACCCCATCTACTCGTACAAAGAACGCGAGGAAGACAAACCATTGAGAGGGAACGCCATTACTTCCCCGCAGATCATTCGTTATCCGGTTTCTTATCCTTCTGTTTTGAAAGCCTCCTCAGCCTGTTGCTCATTACTCAGAATCTTTTGTTAGTTGATAGAAAAGATCGGAGGCACGTTCCAGCCCTTTTTCCCCTTTCTTGTCAGGTTGCCTCTCTCTTATCGCTATAAACCCTCATTTCCCGCAAATCGTATTGCTTTTTTTGATACCTGAGATTTACCATTGTTGGAGACTATCAAGTGTGACATCTCTGTAAAAGTTTTGAAATCTCGGGTTGTCAGTTGCGTTGGTAAAACTGTAGATACCTGAGTAGGTACAAATTGAAATTAGCTACTACCATAAAGTACACTATTACAGTATTACTTCAATGTATTCTTTGAACTATATTATACCAATTTCTCTGACCTTTTATACAATTAATTTTAGAATCTGTATTGATTCAAAACCTTTTTTTCTTCCTATTACAGAGAGACTGAACGTGCTATATCAGAAGAACTGGACAAGACTGGTAACAGAGCAGCTGAGGCAACTCGAAGCTGACGTGGTCCAATCGATGAGGCGCGACAGCTTTGCGGAAGCAGACCACCAGTGGTCGTTTTCAGGGTCACTCCTCTACTCGCTCACGATAATCACTACAATAGGTAATTATTAGCGGACTACTACTTATCAATAGTAACTGAAGAGCAAAAAGCTGTGTTGTGCGCGAACCAGTAGGTTTGGTCGCAATCTGAAGGCTCATCTGATACCTAATTATCAGCTACTAATCTCAACTGGGAGGTGTTGGATAGCATCCAATTTCGGGTAGCTGGGAAGTATATATTATAAATCCGTGGGATATTGAAAATATCCAGATGCCTGTTGTCGCACTTTATGCATTAGAACAAGGAGCAATATACGATTTATTTGTAACAGGAAAAGAGTGGAATTGAATTCAAATAATATTCGAATTCAATTCCAATATTTTCCTGTTCAATATTATTGAGATAGCGGATATAAGAAATGAGCAGTGCCAGTTTCTTGAGTGCGAAGGCCCTAGTCCATCCTAGTAGGATGTCTGGGAAAGTAGTTGAGGTTGTGGTGGAGCAAGTGCATCAGCAGAGCTGTCCTTGGTCAGTTCGACGTGTGGTATTACCGTTGTGAAACAACAACAGTTTGCATCGGTGACATCAACTTTGTATAATAGGTAACCAAATCGCCATAATTTTGCTCGTTTACCTTTGAATGTACCTAAAAGGCAAAGGACTCCTTGGTTGCATCAAAGTTCTTAAACGGGGTAATCGAATCATTGGGGGAACGTGAAGCAGTCAACACCTCGTGGAGAGTCTGCATGAACAGAGCAAACTGATTTTTATTCATTATGCAAAAGATCGGCAAAGCGAGTAGATATGAAAAATCTGACTTACCAGGAAACTAAGCAGAGAAACTGATGACACGATATCATAAGTCTGCATGTTATTATAAGTCTGTGTGTCTGCATTGACATATTAGATATGTCAATTCAAACACACAGACTTATAATAATTATAACAATTATTGTTCATCAATTTTATCCTCGTCGCCAATTTGTTGTGGCACTTTATGTATAAGAACGCGGAGATAGACATACACTTTACATTATACTCCCATAAATTATAGTGTGGCTTATCAAAACTGCTCAATAAGAACGTCAGTCCTTGGGGCCACATTGCTTCTATTCCTGAGTCATAAATACGTGGATTGGACTCAAACTAAGGGTGCTACTTGGGACAAGTTTCTCTCTTAACTGTTCAGATAAGTTTTGATTGATGCCCCAAACTACACTTAGGAGTGGCAAACCACTGGAACCTCGATCCCCATCAGTTGATTTCTACTCGGAATTATTCGGGTAGATAGTTTACTTACCCACAAACGTCAATCCTATCCAGTGATTTTAGGTTTGGGAATGAGATGAGAGCCATTTTCCCTATTTCAGCCAGTAAATATGCCCCGGTAGTACTGGAAAGTGGCTGAATTAATGTCCATTCTGAAAAAATTGTAACTGCTGAAATATGATTCTTAGGAATTTCATTTGCTGGTGAGGTTTCTACTGCGAACAAATCGTGAGGAATTGTACTGATGCTCTCTCGCATTTTTCACCCCTCGAGCACAGCTAGTCGATTACAGTAATTCAAAGTTAATTGGGGGAAAACGATTTAAAACGTTCGAAAACTGATGCTGTAGAGGTTTAAAAGATTAGCGGCACCTCCCAACTTCCCCTACTTTGGTTTGTGATCTTCGAACATTTTCTTGGTCGATTCCATTAGTTTATTATCCTCGATAATGAAGTAATGGAATTGACCAAGAAAATGTTTTATCACAAAACCGTGTTGTTTGAATCAGTTGTTCCCTGAAAATATGTGTAATCGAGTTTGTTGTTATAAGCTACCTACGAGTATGATCGAGGTTATAAGTATATCTTGTTTAAGCTATTGCCGAAGTAGCTACATGTAAAAACCCCAGAATATCTGTACAAATTAGGTATAAGTTGCTTATCATCAATATAAAGGTTCCATAAAGGTTTTGCCCATTCTTCCAATTATTTACAGTAGTTATAAGATTCATACAGATATTGTATACAGAAAAATAGTGATCCAAATAGAAGGGCTATTTGTACACAAGATACCGTTGTGGGAAAATTTGTAGGGAAGTATTTTATTTGGTTTTCTGATTCTACGTATCGTGAAATGTAAAACCTACAAATTTTGATAGGGGGTAGGGGGTCAAAAACCCTATCGATTGCAATGGTTCATTATTGAAGATAATAAACAAAAATGGGGAACGTAGGCAGCTGCCGGTAATCTGTTGAAACCTCACCAGAATACGTTGTCGGTTGAATGAAAACAGAGAAGGATCACCATTATTTTAGTCTCTTTACATCTGTATTCTTTTCCGTTAGCGAACTCCCATTAGCTTTAAATGGACGTAATTGATTAGCTGAACTCGAGGAGAAAAAATGCCAGAGCATATATACAATCCCTCATGATTTGTGGGGGTGGTTAAGTCCTACATTGTTGATTACCCCGGAGATCAGACTATCTATTCGGCATCAGCTATACATACCAGTGATGTATATATTTATATAAAATAAGTAAATAAGTTGCCCTTGGCGTCTCGAAGGCCATCTCTCCACCAGACGCGATCTGTTACAGTAGCTTGGACCATCGCATTCCAACGGTCTGCAGACTCCGCAATACTTCATCCAGCCATCGATTTCTTGGGCAACTGACCCCTTCTTCGTCGTCATTCCATTCCTTCTCTTGACGTTTCTTTTGGCCCAGGCATTCTGTCAACATGGCCTGGGCATCCTGAACGACCAGCCCTTATGAATCTCACGATGTCATCGTGTATCACGACTTCAGCGATTTCACGATTTCTCCTCATCCCCCCCATACTCCTCCATTATTTACCACTACCACGACAAATCCCCCAGATAATTTATCTTCTGAAGAACCTTTGTCTCCCCTCCTCGTCTGCCCTTGTTATCCACCATCCAATATGAACCGTTGGCATCTCGGCCACAACGCAGGACACTACAAATAAGGGTTGTATACAACCTCATTATAGCCAATACGAGACCACTGGTAATGAGCCGACAATCGGCATAGAAATCTCATACCCTCTTCTTTTGTTGGTTTATTGTCTCCAATAATAAACCACTGGAATGGACCAAACTTGGAATGGACTTGATGGCACTTCCAAGTTCAAAGACTAGCTTCATTCATTAAAAAAACCTACCATGAGAAAAATATCTGCAGAACCAAATTGTACGATATAGGGCAGGCATTCGATAGCATATGGCATAAAGGTCTGTCGCAGAAAACCGCCTTTGCCTGCACGACAACCTGTACGACCTCATAGAGCAATAACAAGTAAGGGTTCTAGACCAGCCTTCTGTGGCAGAGGGTGAGTTTTCTGGACTGCAAGCCAACGACCTCGCGTATGCCATCTCAGACCTTACTGGGTAGGACGTTTCTCATAGAATACAACTCGACGTAGAAAAATTGGTACTGTGGAGTTTCAAGTGGAGAGTTATAATCAACCCTCAAATGAGCTTAATTATTGTAACTTTCACGTTCGACAGACGATACATTGAACCAGATGTGCTCTAGTTGGGCGTCAGCACACCAAAAGCTGAGACCGCACGATACTTGGGAGTAATCATGGACTAATCCCTCACTTCTTCCACACGTGTCCCAGCTTTCAACCTCCAGCGCCTACACCTACTCCGTGCAATGAGTTGATTCTACGAGGAGAACAACACTCACCCCAACGCCCTGGCAGCAGAAGGTTGTCTTCATCCTACCGCCCCTGTAGACTACATCGTCCCGAGCACACTCTGGACAGATTTTTGGCTTTAGCCGATGCAGTAATGTAAAGAAAGGAAGCCAATTTCATCATATTGCCGATGTTGCAATAATCAGCAGTAGGAAGCAATAAATTCATTTGTATTACTTGTCATTAAGGTACATTATACGAGTAGTATGATGGGTTGGGCATGAGATTGAAAGAATGGGTATGAAAAAAAACTTCTGTATACGACACTCCTATGCGTTCCAAATCTCAATGAGCATAATAATTATTAGCCCTCTGCGCCGTTTTCTCTCCGTTTAGATGATATATTTTTTGTTTACCAACTTAATTAATCGTATCACGCAATTTGATATCATTTTTCGAAATGGACCTAATTGCACGTCCATTCTCCCCGTCTCTGAGTCCAGCTCAGCTGACCATTGTTGGTAAAAGCTCCTCCCTTACAACCCATCACCTCTCAATCGACACTTGTCAAATATCCCCTGTCACCGCCACAAGGGGCTCCCGACCGTCACTCCGGAACTAGAAACCGTCTATACCATCGTCACTCCATCGAACTGTGATGTGTGAGAACGTGAAAAAAAGGAGGTGAATTACTGGTAGTGGCTCGCTATGGAATACCTCGTGCATTCCGGACTTCATCGGTCGGAAAATTTATCGTTTTGCGCTCGCCCACCGTGTCAAAAATCGTCAGTTTAGCGGTTTCGAGATTAATGACTAAGATTCGATTTCATCACGTTGGTTCACAATAGACACATGAAATGGCAAACAATCTAAAACAGTAGATCTACTCCTGCCCCGGATCAGAGTATTTGAGTAGGTTAACAGGTATCTAAACAAACTTCATCAATAAAGATTTAATTATTAAGATGATTAGTCTCAATAATTAAGATTTTAATTTCCGTAAGTCTTTACACACTCTAGTTGAGGTCTAAACATGAGGTTCCCAGCTACAACATAACCCTTGAATGCAAGTTCCCAGACCTTAACATATCGTCGTCCCGCAAGAAAAGTGACACAACTCGAAAAATTTCGATTTTTGTTTTATTTCACAAATAGGATTGGTTTAGTCATGTCTTGCAACAGGAAAAGGGTCACAAACGTAGTTGCACCGAAAACCGCTAGAGTGAGCGAAGGGTCACTTTGCCGCCATCGAAAACGGAACGTGATAGGTCTTCAACAACGACACATCTCAGTGCACTGATGATCTCCACAAGGGGTACGTCGTCATTCTAAAGGAATTTACGCAGACGTTCGTACATTTGGAATCGTATTTGGATCAAAATGAAATAGTAGCACACGAAGCTGAAAAAAAGGAAATCTTTATTTAGGCTCCCCTGAAAAATTTAGTTTTTTCGAGTTGTGTCACTTTTCTTGCGGGACGACGATATGGGGAACCCCCGTCACAGCTGTGGGTTTGGTTTTTTGGACGCCTTGGTTCCTCAAAAGGAATATAGTATCCACAACAGTAATTACTGATCGTTGACGAAGAGGAAATAACCCTCTTTTGCCTTCTTCCGTGAACTTACTCCATTCATGTGTGGCAATATTGACCATTAGTTGAGACCAGAGTGGTACGATTCATGACCAAACTTACTCTTCCACTAGTGGACTCTTGAGGCCTTGTTATTGAGTACAAGAATGCTAAATTATCTCTTTTTTACACCTCCATTGTAAGATGCCTATAGAGTAGGCACGTGAAGAAAAAAACAGCGTTATATGAAGATGTTTTGTGAAGGATCTACTATGATCGCTATGTGCTTCAACTACTCAATGATCCATGAACTTGAAAAATGTCTCTGGTCTCTGTGAGTATAAAATCGCTCTGAAGAAGTCAACACTTTACCCTCTGAAGTAGATACTTCATAAAAACAGCCCTATTCAGAATATTTCGAATCTTCGAACGTATTTCACCTAAGGAAACATCTCCCATTGCCACCAACAGCCTCGCTTGACTATCCCGGGAATAGACAAGTCTAGTAAACAATGTCCAGCTCTCTAGCCAACCATACCCCCTTTCATCCTCCCAATTATCACGCTCCTTCAGGCTTGGTTGCTTCAATCTGTTGATTCAGTTTGTGGGTGCTTCGTACACAACACTGAGCGGAATCGGTGAATTTGTAGTGGACTAATACCGTCAACTTACGATAATTTGAATACTAGGATACAAATTTAACTTGTTCAAACTTTGACCTTAATTTTCGAATTTCACTCTTGCTTTGCCGTAATACTATAATGTCCTCAGGATAGAGTAAGTTGAACAATAATTTTAAGGGTAGTTTAGATTAATAGTAGCAATTGGCAATAAGAAAAAATGATGGGTGACTGTTTTAAATTGAATATAATACCTATAATTTTAAATTTAATATTAAATAAATTTTATATTGCTCTGTTTCTTCTTTAGTACAATTCACTAAAACAGCAGCTGTTTTAGTGAATTTTACTATACAAATATTATTTTAATTTACATTGAATAATGTGGGTTTCAGGGTGTGGTAAACTTGGACCCAGAACGGTCGAAGGCAAATTGGCGACGATGGTCTACGCCTTGGTAGGAGTTCCGCTCATGCTCGTCTGCCTCACGCATTTAGGCGGCCAGCTTGCCGATCTCATACACACCGTCTATTTCCATCTCTGCTCCTGCCCGCACAAGAAGCCTCCAAGCAATGGTAAGCTCGTTGGTAAATTTGCACACATTTTTCCTCAAAGGCTTGTTATTCATTCTGTCTAGATCACTGTTCTGTAACTGTACCCCAGTAGCTGTGCCCCATAATGAGTTTGAATCAAGCTCAGGTTGATCACTTATCCTCAGTACTGGTTTAAATGAAGGGACCAACAGCTGGTATTACAACGTTCCCTTTAAAGTATTACTTCTAAGGTATCATTTTGCTTCCCTTAGATTAGATTAGATTGTAGCAGGAACTGAGAATGGGACCGATCCCCATCGGTCGCACTGAAACCTGGGCTTATTGTGCTGGACGTTGCACTCCCTCAACCAGGCTGATGATCCCCTTTACCAGGTTGTTTACCGACAAGATCTCTTCGATACTAAGGTCCTGAGGATTCACACTCAAACAGGAGATGAGGTACCGTTACGTCCTCCTCCCAGCAAAGTCAGTACAAAGGATCTCCCTTGCATACAACCATCCTGTGCAGATTTTCAAAACAACACCCCTGCCTGTCAGCATCCTTACCAGGAGTCTCCTTTTTCCCCTTGGCAGCTCCAGTGCTTCTGAGCTCCTTCCCCTACAGGGTGTCAACTTTTCATTGGAGCTCCTGTTAGGGTATTTGTTAAAGCTCGCGAATAAATTATTGCACACCTGTTGATTCGAGTTTACCATTAAATCCCGCAAGGTAGGGAATTAGTGTGGAGATACAAAAAAATTACTCACATCAATAAGGTGTATCACTTTACGCAATGGACTTCGTTCCCTGCATACATGTATACCCTCTATACTCTGTTTCTAACTGCTTTAGTATTGAGGAGCGCATGCCCTTGGGTACTAGAGAAGTGGCTCGGTCAATGACAGGGGTCGTTTACCACGGCGTTGCCAAAAGTGGAAAAAACTGCTTCAGTGTCTCTTGATCAACAGTATGGCTTCAGTGTCCGCCCCACCACCTCTAAAGCAGTTAGAAACATACTATAATTTTGAGGGCGTTTTGAACCAAATTCACTCAATGTCGATTTGAATTGTTCGTCGTTGAAAGTAAGTATAGACTTATCTTCATCTCTAGACTAACTCGTTGTTTGATGTATAGATCGCATGGAGTATCAACTGGAGGAACGAGGATGCAAAATGCGGAGCGTAGAAGTAGTTGGGGGCGGCTGCGGTCGCGCCGTTTGCCGTCTGACTTCGCTCGACAGTATGCTCGACTACCCTCGTGCTGCCACTGCTCACGACAGCGATGAAGATGATACCGATCTTTGCAGGGGGTAGGTCTTCATTTGGTTATTCAATACTCATAGTTTTCTTAATAATTATACAACATGCTGTCTCATATTCTTGCAAACCTTGAAAACAGCAGAAAGCGTAATAGTTGTGTGGAGTATGTGGGTAGGAAACTTCCATTGAAATAATAATTTCCAAACATTTGTGGCCACCAAAAGCCATCAAGTACCTATTTTTGCGTTTTTTAAAAAGTTTATAGATTTCTTCTACAATCTAACGTAGGTTACATTATTATTTTATATTTTATACATAACCATTGCAGGCCTGCATATGGTGAAATACTATTCTATGCATACGTATACGTTCGGGGGTATATGCCACACTGTGCTAAAACCGACGTATCTCCGACAGTTGATGAGCTACAGCCTTCGTTGGAAGATGAACTTTTGCTCTACAGAAATCAGATGCGGTTCCCGCCAAAAACCCATATTGTGGACCTCAATGACTAGTAAACAAAACTTCCTCGTTCAGCCTGAGCTTTCCTCTCTATTCCCGACCACATCAGTGGTGCCTCAGGGGCCCTACATCGGACCTATTTGCTTCCTGATATTCGTAAATGATGTAGCGTCGATATTTTCGAGCGAAGTCTGTTTTTCGTTGTTTGCTGGTGACCTCAAACTTTTTTGCACCATCCGGACTCCTCATGACACGTTTCTGCGATCGTACCTTGACTCACTGAGTAATTGGTGTAGGCAAAATAATTGACATTTGAACCTCGGCAAATGCGCTACACAACACGACTTGGTTCCCCGTTCTACGCAAATGCAATCGTCCGAATCGAGAGACCAGCGAAAATTCTTATGTTACATCTCATTCAAAAAGGGAATCCCTTGGGCAGAGTTCGAAATCGATCGGATGTTGGTGGTTTGTGGGCTTATTTCTCTTGAGGCCCTTTCTCTTGTGCCGGTGGTCGACTGCCCTCAGCTTCTTCACCAAATTTGTTTTCTCGCCTCACTGCACTGTACTCGTAATAGCATCTCATTCTGTGTAGTAGAGCTCCATTAACAACTTTTTGTCATTTGTCATAAAACAAATGAACAAAATTTATTTAATAAAGTACTAAGAGTGAATACCGCAAGAGTGTGTGGTCGCCCCAACGGCATTTTTCAAAGCTCAGTGAATCGTACACTTTGCATACTAAATCTTGTCGTGGTATAGAGGGCTGGTCTAGGATTGACCACAATTCCGACTAATCTAAATCTCTGATGATTACGATCGAGTTCATATACGAGTGCAGTATTTAATGATGGGGTGAGAATTCCCAAACACCTCGTATTATAATCGTCTAGAGCCGTGATCTTAAGACTTTAATTATAAATTTGAGTACAACGTTATTCCAATTATTTAATTAGCCGCCAAACCGGTTTGGAACGTCTATCAAAGGCTTTAGGCACATGACGGATCCTGACTCCACCATCACCCAAAACTTTTGTAATCTGAAGCAACAAACCTCCTCATCGGCCAGAAAGAGTTATGGTGTTAGTTCTTCCACGCTCACTTGTTAATTTTTCGAGGTTTCAGCTCAAACTTTCCTCATTTTGGCAGCCGGTTGAAAAAACCAAGTTTCGATGAGAGTGAAATTACTTGGTTAAATATTCATCATGGCCATTTCCTTGCTATACAAACGTTTGTCACAGTCTCTTACTTCCATTAAACCTGGTAAACTTTTGAACTCTATTTTCCTTAGTGAATTACTTTTTTACAATAGTACAGTTAGGACACATTATTTACAGTTCAAATCATAATTAATAAACGTAAATTGATCAATGAGTGAACGAAGACTGTTGTGACAACGATCCTGATTGGATGCGAGTAAGAGCATTAGAAGGCTTTTCTGTTAAAATTAAAGTACCTTTTGTGAAAAGTATTCGATATTGAAAAATGTCGATGTTTTCAAGCGGTGTGATGGGATCCGACGTTTTACATCTAATAGAAACATCGATAAATTTGTTAGTGGACACCCCTACCTCTACCATTCAGAAGTTAAATTGTAAACTACCTATAAATAACCTACAGGTATGGCGTTATACTTACCTCGTTGTGGTTTTTAGACCTGCGCTCAACGACACGCCCAGTCGAATGCCGCTTATATGGCGACGAGGAAGTGAAATGCCTCGGCCAGGTACGCCGCCGCCACCTCGAATGCCGCCTGTGCCGCAGCGCCGACCTCCTGTACCGCCGCTCGTTGCTGTTCTCCTAATCATCATTTACGTCTGCGCAGGCGCCTGGTTTTTCACGACATGGGGCGAACGGCGCTCCTACCTGGAAGGCCTCTACTTCACATTTACCGCACTCACTACTATAGGTACCTACCTACTTACCTCGTTTCATTTAATTTATTTATTTGACAATTTATAATACAAAAAGCCACAGTCATGCAGCATGGCTATTAGAACGAATTTTCGAAGAAATGACTGGTTTTATGTAAAATGTCTCCATTTTACTGGTTTTATAACAACTTTCGTCTCCTCTTTTTGCCGTACTAGACTTAATTGCTGGTTATTTTTAAAAAAACTATGTCGTGAGTCAATGTGAACTAGCATAGTCCTTTGGCATTGACACAGAGATACTTTGGCATAAAATAAAATATCATCAAAAGAGCACTTGTCTAGAAAGTAGCTAAAGTTTGGACGATTATTTCTACAGCACAATTATGTTCAATTACAACCCCCATCAAAATCAGTTCAACTTTTCGTTTTGATGATCCGGAGAGACAGCATTTCATAGTTATACAGGTTTTCATGCAATTCACGTAATAATAATTCGAAAAAAAACAAAACTATGAACTCAAAAAGTTCGCTTTTGGTACATCAACATTGTGGCATCTCTATAGGCTCATCGTTTCTCCAGTAAATAATGACTGTTGACTTCCAGTGTATATTGTACTTAACCCGTGGTATGGATTCATGTTTTGTGTGCATTTGTTGTAAGTAAAATCAATTACCTACCTAATTGCATGCGTTCCTCTCCAGGACTCAGCGACCTGGTGCCGAGCCGCCACAAAAAGTCGGACAGCCAGCTGCAACTTCTCGCTGTCTGCCTTTACATCCTCTTCGGGCTGATACTCATCGCGACGGCCTTCGCTCTCGTGCAGGAGCAGGTCGTCTCCAAGACGCGTCAAATCGCCATTTCTCTGGGAGTCGTCAAACGGGAAGAGCTCCCTGTATGATACCTGTCCGCCCAACACCTCATTCAAGACTTGTTTTCCCTCGCCCGTGCATCAACAATAAATTACTCGTCAAATGATCTTAGTGAAGGAAACGAGGTTTGCAGCCTGTACGAGCTCTTGCGTCGAAAACCTGCCAGAAAGCGCTGGTATTCATCCGAATTTGTTTTACCACAAGTACAAAAACGCTGCACATTGTTACATAACGATTTATTTTTTCTAGTGTCTAACCCTCCTAACCCTCGTGTCCAGATCACTGGTCTGCCCTAATACTCCATGAGCCTTGTAATTTACAAGTTGTAAACACAAATCGGTGTTTGCTGGACTCCATTCCAAAGTTGACGAAAATTTGATGGATTGTAGAGATTGTAGAGTTTTAGCTAGACCGCGACAGTTATTGGTTTTCTGCTCATATATCCTAAACCATGTGGTCTTCCAAAATGCGGGCTCTCATATAATCGTTTAATGTAAGCTCTTATATAATCGCTTATATATTATATAAGCTCATATATGAGAACGAGTGCTTTTTTTGCACTAAAGTTGTGGGTACTTGAACCAGTAGGGGGGGGGGGGGGGCAAAGAAATGTATTGAGGAGGGAGATGAGATATGTTTGTAAAATTTACTATCCCAAACCTACAGTTTTTCACCCTTAGAGAAAACTTGCCTTTTTTTGACCTCCTGTGTCATAATAACTGTTACCTATTATTGTTATTATCTTAACTGTTATTATTGGGCCAAAATACTTTTGACCAATAATTTTAGAGAAAATGTAATTTTTGACCCCTTCCCCCCTCCCCCGTAAAGAGTTCAGGCTCCTCGTGTTCGAAAACTCAGCAAACATACCAAATTCTACCATCCCCAAACAATTCCTCAAATTTTCGTTAACTTGGACTATAATCAATTTTTACGGTTCTTCTCATAACATATAATGTAGGTTTACCTATGGAGAGCGATCGGCAGGTCGTAGGTACTACGTTCCGATGATAAGATTGAAGTGTTAAGTGTGAGGATGGGCAATGTTTACCAACATTGCTAAAAAGTTGACAGCCCTCAACTTCAGCCTAACGCTTGTCGGCTGAAAATTACTGCTCCGATTGAAAAATGTCGTAGGATCAAAGTTGTAGGAAATTTAATTCTGAATCAGATGCTTTTTGAAATTTGCCCACTCTTGTGCTCAATGTTTGAAATTCTCTTTTTGGAAGGTAGAGCACTAATTTGCCTGGGCTACTTACTCTCACCGAGTGAACTCTTATGGGCTACTAGGTACAATGAGGGTTCTCCTTGTACCTACCCAATTTCTAACTTTCATGGGTGATTCTACAAACATTTTGTTTTTCAGATTCTTCAACATAAGACGAGCATCCTTATGACCATTATTAATTTATTGAGATTCCCGTGATGGAAACATTTGTACTGCCTAATTAGAGTTTTCAACGAAAAGTGTTAATCATTAATTAATGTTGATTGAGGGTTTGTTGGAAATAGATGGAAATTTTCTGAAATGTGTACTTTCAGACAATACCAAATTTAACTCTCTTTCAAATTTCGTCTGGCCTATGACTGCTAGGACAGTATTTTTCCACCCCAAAGCTACGGGTTGAGTAGTATCAATATGATAATCTTAAATGTAGTGCTCAGTGATAAACGGTGTACGACTAAACATGTCTGGAAGCTCCAATTCCAAAACATCACGGTTTTTAGATCATTTTATAGGGCACTGGGATCCACACAATACTTACAAAGGTACGAGTACATATAATGCTCCAATGAATATAATTGTGTAGCCTAAAAAATATAAATCTGTAAATATTGTAAATAATCTATACATTTACACTTAAGGAGAATGGTCAGTAAATGGAGTATTTACGCGAGTGTAAATATTTACGAAACTGGTTTGCTACATAAATAATCTTTTTCCGTGAATTTAGAAGCGGAAACAATAGAACTGAATGTTTGTATGTTGGTTTTTTTTGCGTACAATTTATGCTTCCCTGTGTTTATAAAACCACCCCCAAACCTTGTATTTAATAAATTTATATTTTCAACTGTTCGAATAAAAATATGTATGATAGTGTTGTTCTCCATGCATCCTGACTGCTTTCAACGTCGAGTGAAAAATTGTTGTTAGGACAAGCATCGGCTCGATTGCCCTTGTCCTGAAATGTGAGGTTTCGGCCAATAGTTATCAAGGGCTGGAACTGGACCAATGTTTGAGAGGGGACGGGCATGTCACATCTCTGATAGATTCATAGACGTCAGGAGGTGAAGAACTTTCTTCCTAAGGAGCTTGTACTTAGCTTTGGTTCAGCCATTCGTGCTATACGGGATCTTTCAAAGGGGATTTACTTACAACAGTTGATTAAAATGTTGACAAGCGGATTTCCTACCATTTCTGGAAAAGGGTGTCACCAGAGCCCAAAAGCAATACTACGTGCAATCCCCCTTTGGAGAACATTTCATGGTCAACGAGCTCTGGGTTATATAATCTTTCGTGATAGAAGTTAAATTTTCGGTTTTGTTCAGTTGGTAGTTTTCTTTATTATCATGTACATACCTATTTTTTGTATTTGGGAATACATTTGGTATGCAATGGATTCATGTTTATGACATAGGTAGTAATAAATTATCGAGGATGTTAATTTGTAGATGCAACTCCTCATCGATCAGGTCCTGGACTTGCAGTGAGGAGTATGTTTTCATTTTGTAATTATTTGTACCAGTTTAATTTCTGTACGCACAAAAATAAATGCAGATCAAAAAACATGATTTAAAAATTGGGTAACCCGTAGGTTGACTGAGGTGAAGCGTTGCTGATGTCACGGTGAGCAGATGCTGCAGGGTGTGTTTGTCCTCTGAAGATTCGCTGAACGTAAGCGGGCTGAGGCTGGTAACCTGCGACATCCTTACTTATGAAAGTCGAGGAAATGGAGCCAGTCGGGTAACGGTAGTAAGGCGATATCGGCAAAACTGAAACACGAAATGAATTGAAATTTTGAAGTGTTATTGCTTCCTGTGGCTAGGAGTTAGGATGCGTTGTTTATGAGTTATAAGCGAAAAACTGAAAGAAGATGAAAATACTCGTATTTAAGACTATCTTAAGGTTGTAGAACGATTTCCAGCATTCCCCAGGTCGTTAGAGTACTTAGAGCAGAGTAAATTCTCCAGAATGAGATCATCTTCGTCCTAACCTCGTTAGTACACACAAATTTATGCAATAACGCACTAAGACACTGGAGCTGGGTTTCCGTCGCAATTACACTTTAAACACCACATTAGATAAAGTATGTTTTGTTAATGTACATTAAAAGTGTAGGTACATGTACATCTTACCAATGGGCACGTCAGTATTCTGATTACTCCCTGGTGCTGTTTGTCTAGCTAGAAGGTGAAGGATTGTACAATTAAAAAACGTATGATTGATGCGAAATATGACAGAATTTAAAAGTAGGTATCTAGTTCATAATTGTTATTATAATGGATTTTTCATAATTTAATGAAGTAATGCAAAGTAGGTAAGACTCACATTGGGTTTGCTGTTCATTTTGAATAGTCTGCGTTAGGTAGGACTCAGTTGAGAGGTCAGGTCTGCCAGGAGTGCGGTGCTTTTGGAGGATCGCAATATACCTTACAGGTGCTTCGTACCTGATCGTGGGGCGCTGATAACTTTGTACTACGTAACTATGACCTACAACTCCGGATTCTGGATTAATATAAGCAGGAGTTTCATAGATCACATTTGGATTCCCTTGCCGGTGATAGGGAGCTGAGTAGTATCTTTGAGTTTGGTCAGTCTGTTTGTTTGCTCCTGAAGATGTACGAATGGGCAAGTCGTACGTGGATTCTCTATAATCAGAACTGACTACTTCCGGGGTGCCCAAAATTTTGCCTTCTTCCTGAGATTTAGAGCTGTCATTTATAATATTATGTCCATCCGAGCTGCGATAAGATGAGGCGCCAAAATGTTGAGAGACTGGACTTGGAAATTCTGGCACATCAACTTTCACACTTTCGTATTTCGTTGTAGAAGACTGTTGAGGAGGTGACAAAGTTCTTTCATTTTGTGAAGCAACGCCTGGGAATGCAGGTGCCTGACCTGGAAATTCATATTTTCGATTTGGGTAAGATGGACTTTGAAAGGTCGTATCAGTTTGGGCGCGCTGAAAATCAGAAATCACTCCTGGCAATTCGTATTTTGAATTGGCGTACGATTCATTTTCGAGTTTTACTTCAGTTTGGGATTGGTGAGTATCTGATTCTACAGTTGAAACATCATATTTTGGATTCGGGTAAGATGGATTTTGGAACAAGGTACCGGGTTGGGAGTGTTGAACATCAGGTGCCTGACCTGGAAATTCATATTTTCGATTTGCATAAGATGGACTTTGGAATGTTGTATCAGTTTGTGATCGGTGAATATCTGATTCTATGGCTGAAACATCATATTTTGGATTCGGGTAAGATGGATTTTGGAATTCGGTACCGGGTTGGGAGTGTTGAACATCAGGTGCCTCTCCTGGAAATTCATATTTTCGATTTGGATAAGGTGGACTTTGGAATGTCGTACCAATTTTGGCTCGCTGAACATCAGAAATCACTTCTGGAAATACATATTTTGGATTCGGGTATGATGGATTTGCGAGATTTGTTTCAGTTTGGGATCGGTGAATATTTGATTCTATGGCTGAAACATCATATTTTGAATGTGGGTAAGATGGATTTTGGAATACGGCATCGGGTTGGGAGCGTTGAACATCAGGTATTTCACCTGGAAATTCATATTTTCGATTTGTATAAGATGGACTTTGGAATGTCTTTTCAGTTTGGGATCGGTGAATATCTGATTCTATGGCAGAAACATCATATTTCGGATATGAGTAAGATGGATTTTGGAATGTACCAGTTTGGCCGCGTTGGACATCTGATACTATCGCTGCAACATCGAATTTTGGATTTGGGTAAGGTGGACTTTGGAACGTCGTATTGTTTTGGGCGCGCTGAACCTCAGTTACGTCACCTGCAAATTCATATTTTGGATTCGGGTAGGATGGATTATCAAATTTTATCTCAGGCTCTGATCGGTGCACATCTTGCGAGTGGCGATAATTCTGGTACAAACGGCCTTCGAAATCAGGCGTTGATTCAACTGTAACTTCTTGGTTTGGAACCTTCTGTTGGTTTCGATTATTATAATCATTGTTTATATCGTTTCTCAAATTTTGAATTTCTGTAGGCCGATGTGAGTCAGTATTGTACTCGATGTTTTTCGACTGGCTTTGGTACGTGGGGCTGTTCACTCTGCTCGTTTGCTCGTAAGATGTTGCGTATTTCGCTTTGTGATAAGGAGCGTACTCTGCATATTCTACACCCGATCCCTGATCGTTTGTGCTCTGCCTGGACACCACTGGCGGCACGTAGGACACAATCAGCTCTTCGTTACTTAGATCTTGAGGTGATCGAAATTGGTTGGAATTGAAAGTTTCTTGGACAAAATTGTAGTTTATGGACTTGTCACTATTCTGCAGATCTGATTGTAGTGGGCCACTATAAAACGAATTTTTCAAGGATTGACCCTAAAAAAAAAAAACGAGAAATTATTTTTTGATTATTCACTAAGAAGTAGGTACAACATGTTACGAGTAGTGTAACTTTCAAAATTTGAGTAAGTATTCAAAACCACCATCGAAACCAAACAATTAGAAAAGCAGTTTTTCTAGGTTCTTACTTCTGGTGGAGGGAGTCCATACAAGACGTCTGCCTGTGAAGATGAGGTCTCTCCGGCTTTTGTTGGCTTTTGGTGTGCATTGGGTAACGTTGCCTCATGATCTGAAGAAAAAACGGGTTTTTCAGTCACACATCATCTCAATATTCCAAACAGATCTGGTCAGCAATCCTGTTTTTATTACTGACTAGCTCGACAGGATCACAGGGAGATGTGATCTACAACCAACAATTATTGTCGTTGTCACCGATTTAGAGGCTGGCTTGCGCCAGCCAAACTTTTAGCTTGCCATTTTCATTTGGGGGGCGAAAAATCCAAAATCTTGGGTTAGCCCCTGATTACAGGGAGAATGTACTGATGTGGGTAAGTGGCTCAAAATATTTTATGAACTGATGTTTCTCGAAGCTGCCCACGTCGAAATGTGCTTTAAAGAAATTACATCAGTGAAAGCAAACGGTGGGAAGCAGGTTGCTAAATTCATCACCCACATCCGAAATCAGATTCCCCCACATTCTCGGATTCTCATTTTATTTTGATTCATTTATTTATTTCTGTGCACACTCACACTTTTAAAGTTGTTGACATGTTGCTAAAGTACCAAAGTGAGGCTCAGATAAAAATCAATAGCATAGGTCCAGACAGAGCAACAAAGAACTCGCACACTAAACAACAACAACAAAAATCCACAGTCATGCAGCATGGCTACAAGAGCGAATTTTTGAAGACTTCACTGGTTTTATATAGTTAGGTAAAATGTCTCTATTGAAGAACATGATGTCCATGAAGAACATCTCTACTAGAGATTCTCTAGTGCACAACCACGTTTCTTCATCTTCAAAGTGCTCCAGTTTGAGAACGGAATAAGATATCGCAATTCTGAAGTCACCATCGTGTTAAAACCTTTAAAATAAAGGGTCATTTGTCGGACTGTTTCATTTTGGGAATTTATGGGTAATTTTTCCCCCCTAAAATTCCCCAAACCCCCCTTAGAGTTGCCCGATTCTGCCCATCTACGAACTTAGCCTTTCGATTGCAAAGACAGATGTTTTGCGCAAATTTAAACTTTTTATCTCAATTCTATGAAGAGTTATCGTCCGGAGTGACACATATATAATATATATGTGGGATGTGGAGGTTCTTGAGGTTCGGTCAGTGTTTCTCTGTGTGTAGTGTTGATGTAGAACTATCTCAGTTTAATAGTATTGTGGAGAAGGGTATGTGCATATAATTTTTGGTGTCTTTTGGCAGTGGATTCAGGATGCTCTGAAACGGATTTTGGTATGAAACTTTTTCGGAAAAAAGTTTAAACATTTTGGACCGAGAACAATAAATAGCTTCATTTTCTACGAAAATTCGCTAAAAAGACGTATTAAATACGTATTAAATAAATTTTATTGAATAACTCCACAAAACTCCTCCTTCCTCCTCAGCTCTTCGCTCAGTGTACCACTAGGGGTTGCTGTTAGGGGTTCCAAATCACCCAGTTTACAATCGCCCCAAGAGCCGATTCAGAGAAGAAATCGCCGATATTCCCATCGAGATGTGCAACAGAGCGGCTGAAAACTACAGAATACGTACGCCTTCGTCAGTGCATATCCGTTGAGGGGCGTGGGGCTTTTTGACATACGTTTTAGGACTTAAGTAGTCAAAATGAGGTGATGTATGGAATTTAATAAAACGAACCGCATTGTTTTTTATTGGTTGCGCCGTTTTTTAAATTGCCCTTTGAAACTCACTGATTGTATTGGCTCTCCCTGTACCTTTCATCGAGTGAAACCTCACTACTTTACTACCTCGCCTTCATTGAAAATATAATCAAAAATACACTTTCAGGCGTATTAATGAATGAGAGAGCTTTGTATCAAGTAATAACAAAGTCTCTCTGCTTCTTCAGCGTCTAAATAGTTTAGCCCTTGGTAATTCAAATCCACAAACATAATGATTGGCACTTACCGCTTGTTTGAGGGGCGACATTAAACAATTGTTGACCCTTTTGTTGTCCTCTAGTTGGTCCTTGATGGAAATCTGTGATGGGTGTTACATCTGCCGGAACTTGAGGAATGCCGAGTATCTCCGTAAAGCTTATGCTGAAGATCGCAATGAATATCTGTTAATTCGAAATTAAGGAATTAACAAGCAGGGAATTACTAAGTATAATACAAGAGTTACACAGTGAAGATTGTGAGTGGAAACCAGAAGCTCCTAATAAAGAGGTTAAAAATATCAAATTAGTATCATTAGTTAAGCAGATTCGATTGGTATTTTTCGTCTCATTAAGGTTGACAGGTTCCTTCATGAATGTGGCCTCCCTTCCCCCTGATCAAGCGTTAGAAATAGCACTTTGTTTGCTCTAGCACTAGTCAATGTAGATGCCCGAACCTGGAAAGAGTGTCGTCGTACAAATATGTACCTACGTACGAATCGTACTTGGGCGTTTTATTAGATGACATCTGGTCATCTGGTTACATTGTATGAACTGGTCCAAGCACGACGAGTATTTTTGTGGGAGAATCAGGAAATTTATTCCAATATTTAAACATGTTAGATCAGCAGTCTCTAGGGACCTTGAGGCCAATTTTTTTTATCACTTGCACAGTCTACTCTGCAGTACGCAATCTCTATTTGGGGTGGAGCCTATCAAACTGTAATGATGAAGCCAGTGAAATATATTCAATATGCACGTAAGCTCCCACGTTTTTCTTTTCACCAACTAATGGACAAAGCCAAGGTCCTCACCGTAACGCAGCGTTTTGTAAAAAATCTTCTCCTTTACCATATGAAATCTGATATTACATCCCCTTCGTCCACCCTCCAGTATCCAATTAGACTCAATATTGAACAAAGTGTTGTTAATTCTCGCCCCGCGTTAACTCTAACAGACCTAAAATGGCCTACCTCGAAATGGCCTGGGGAAACCTGGGAATCGATCTAAAACTCAAGATAGTCTTGAAAACGTTCAATCTGAGTTTTACCCCTCTAAGGGTTGAGCTTAACTTGCTTCAGTTTTTCGCTTATAACTCCTAAACAACGCGTCCCATCGAAAACTTTACCGAATGACATATCGAAGAATATTGAATTCTGCGTCGATTGAATCCCCAAAATCAAAATTGAACCAATTAGTAGAGTAGTCATCGACGGCTGAAAAACGACAATATTGGCTACAATTTGTCAATTTACGACTATCTGCCGTATGTAGCATCAAAGGTAAGTCCTACAGTAGGACCAGTGACTGGTCCTATTAAAACACTTCACGGATCAAAGTTGTAATGGTGTAGAGCATTTAACGGCAAGTTCAAAGAACACCTAAATTTTAAAATTGGTCAAATTTTAAACGTACCTATACCTACGCCGAATGTCATTTTGGAACACCTTGCTGACCTTTATTAAAATTTTCTTGAATTTAGTAGTATATTTTCACTAAAAGTTGAAGAAAATGTTTTATAATATAAAATATTATTCACCTTCCACTGGTCGCGCCGGCTATCGGTTATCGCTACGATTCGTTGTTTAGGAGTTACAAATGTACTCTCTCATGATTACATGACTAGTGTAATAACCTTTAATGAATACTTCAATAAATCAATCATTTCTTCACATTTTTTTGTCGTTTATACACGGAAAAAGACTATTGAATTAGACGGAGGACGAAAACAATAATTACTAATTGGATTTCTATTTCCCAGGAATAGATCAAAATGGACCTTTGCTAATTAAGTTGTGATGAGTAGGTATCTAATGACATTAGAGAGCATCGGAGTATTTTCGTTTTAAACTCAACCTTCGCCTCTCAAGGTAAGTACTAAGGGGGACCCTCACACGGGCAAAGACAAATACGTTTGATATTTTGAACAAAAATATCTTGCGAAATATTGCACGATACGACTAGCCTCGCCTTTCTTACCCTACAAAATACGGGTCCGCCAAAATTTCAATTTTTCCAGAAAAATATTCATCGCCCCTTTTTTGCACAATTTTTCTCCTCACACTCATTATTTTTGCGCAAACACGACATCTTCAAAATATTGTGCAAAATTTTGCAAATCTTGCATTATTGTGCAAGGAATGGAATTGACTCCCTTTATCTCCAAACAACCGAGGCACGTGTCGTTTAGTTAATAATAAGTTAGTGACTTTTTGCTTCATCACTTCCGACCTCGTCTAGTGTTTCAAGCTCTATTTACAACACAGACAAGGCCAATATTACCATTGGAGTAAATTTGTTTGAAAAACATCAGGAGAGGATCCAGAAATCGTTTAGACAAGAATATTGACTTTAAATAGGTAGGTGTGTAAGTATAAGAAATAAAATCTAAATCTGAAACAACAGTACAAAATTAGTGGTAGCGAGGAGACAGTACCCGTTTTCCCATAGATTGGCTCACAATTCGATTTTGGAAGTTTGGAGTCCTATTGAAAATAATGAAACAAATTATTGAGAACTAAATAAAGAGCATTGAATGGGACCAGGAAATATGATACCTATTTACTAGTCACTTTTGCGAATTTTTTGCTTCTGTGTGAAGCGAATTTTTCCATGTTTTTTAGGTCGAGGAAACCGAAACTGATGTCGTATTTGATCAACGATTGAAGAATTGAAGCTTAAGTCCTTAAAACCAACTTTTCAAGGGTCAAAAATTTTGAAGAAATGGATAAAGTCAACGCAATTTGTTATTATAACAACAGAGGAGAGAACAAGTTGGATGCCCCCCATTCGGAGAAAAGAATGAAGATTTAGTGAAGTTTTCGTCTAGGGCTTGTGAGATATCGCGTTTTCCATGATTTGGAGTTGATTTTCACCTGCGTTGTAAAATTGGGATATGAGCTAAGTTTCGGTATTAGATGTAGGTCAACTGTAGGTGTACTACTTCATTGTTTCTGGGATACCTAGAACCTAACTGTGATTAAGGCCCTGGTAGTGGGCCACTTTACCACATGTACCTATTTATGAAAATTGCATTACCATTGCACTGCTCAATAATGAGGTAAGGAAGTCATTGAATAAACCGCTTTGACCAGACTTCAACTTTTGAAAGTCCAATTAAATGGGAAGGAGGAGCCCCAAAATGGGTAAACATGGAATTTTTTCACCGATTTAGTGAGCATTTCGACTAATTAAGCAATGATTTACAATGTTTACGTGAGTACCTATTATGATTTACGTCTGTTGTAGATTAAAACGACGTTTATAACAAAATTATGGTTGCATCAGATGGCGAAAAGATGGTAGAAATTGTAAAAATCGTTAGTCAGTAAGTGCATGCCGTTATATTCTAACGGCGTGCACTTACTAACCGACGATTTTTACAAGTTCTTTGTTTTGGAATTTTCTCAATCAAAATACCTTACGGATATCCTACGTCCTAGCAAAATTCTTAAATCATTCGTCCAGAATCAACCAAATACCAACTCACCAAGGACCAAAGAGGACATCGTAGGATTTACATCTACTTACCACTCTGAACATGACGAGGAGCTCAGTAGAAAGTGTCATGCAGTCGACAGTTCGGTCATTAATATAACGACGTCCGACGCAGCAGTGGGGTGAAAAGTACGAAGAGACGACGTCGAGTCAGAAAAACACCTGGAAGGTAACTGAACGTTGGATTCAAGGATGACTCTGGTCATTGGGCGTGAAATAACGTCGAGAACTTATCATGAACGTATTTTAATGTCATCAACCAACACTTATGATGTCAGGTGACGATGCAATGACTGATACACGAAGGTGCAGGAACAGTTGCATAGCTAGAGGAGGGAGTTTAATATTTTGAATTTTTAACATGAATAATGTTTTTGCGGTGGCCTACCAGAGTTGAAAAGCGTAACGAAGTTTAAGTCACGAAATTATGTCACGAA
Organism: Stenodema calcarata; assembly: GCA_963920205.1. Lineage (NCBI taxonomy): Eukaryota > Metazoa > Arthropoda > Insecta > Hemiptera > Miridae > Stenodema > Stenodema calcarata. Next base: position 9,614,431 of record OY986056.1, read on the forward strand.
GATTTTTAATGATTTTCACGTACAACCGAGCCGTTTCTAGGGAAATGAAACTTCTTTAGTTTTCAACGGACAAAAATCGTTTTCCATTCGTTGGAAAGCCTTTAATTTATGCATAAATTATATACTGCCAAAACCGCTGTAAATATCGAAGAAGCTGAGATACAGCCCTGAGTAAATAAAACTGTAAACAACATTCTAATAAATTTTCCGCACATTTCTTAATATTTTCCATACAGACAAAGAAAAGGGATAAGGAAAAGGGGAAACGGGACGCAAAAACATTATTCATGTTTTGCATAGCAAATACCTCGTTCTATACAAAGTATAGAAGAGAAAAGATCCGGGGGGTCCAGGGGGGCTTGCAAGGGGGAGTTTTTTAAATTTTGTTATTAATGATTAACCAGAATCGTTTTTCTGATACATCAGAGCGTTTTTGTGGTATCACTTCCTATATCACAACACTTTTTGCGAGTCGTGATGGGGTCCATTGGTTTGGTCCTTTCAGTCTCCGTATGTCTCCGCTGTATTTTGGCATGGATATGTCGTATGGCTGGGGATCATTCCCACAGTTGTGTGGTACAAATTTGCTCCTACAGCTACTTTCTATGCTATTCACACTAATGAAACTCTAATTCGGTACGTAGCCTTCTTAGGACTTGAACTTGATGCTGCCCATGCTCCGTATCAGATGAGTAGCTCCTAAAGCTAATTTCTATGCTATTCACACTATGAAGCTGTAATTTGTTATGTAGCCTCTTTAGGACTTTAACTTGATGCTGCCCGAGCCCAGGATCAGCTGAGTAGCTCCTAAAGCTAGTTTCTGAGCTATTCACATTATGAAGGTGTCATTTGGAATGTAGCCTCCTTAGGACCCACACTTTAAGCAGAATAGGCCCAGGATCTGCTGAGTAGCTCCTAAAGCTGATTTCTATGCTATTCACACTGAGAAGCTGTGATTTGGTATGTAGCCTCCTTAGGACCCACACTTTAAGCAGAATAGGCCCAGGATCAGCTGAGTAGCTCCTAAAGCTAATTTCTATGCTATTCAATCGATGAAGCTGTATTTTGGTATATAGCCTCCTTAGGACCCACACTTTAAGTAGAATAGACCCAAGATCAGCTGAGTGGCCTCCATAGAACTCACACTTTAAGCAGAATAGGCCCAGGATCAGCTGAGTAGCTCCTAAAGCTAATTTCTGTGCTATTCACTCTGAGAAGCTGTAATTTGGTATGTAGCCTCCTTAGAACTCACACTTGAAGCAGGATATGCTGAGTGGCTTCTAAAGCTAATTTCTACGCTATTCAATCGATGAAGCTGTAATTTGGTATGTAGCCTCCTTAGAACTCACACTTTAAGCAGGATATGCTGAGTGGCTTCTAAAGCTAATTTCTATGCTATTCAATCGATGAAGCTGTAATTTGGTATGCAGCCTCCTCAGGCCAAATCACATGTGACAACTGCCAGTTGGAAATTGATACTGGCAACTAAACATTCATTTTTTTCGCCTCATGTTTCCCTCGATCATTTTCACTTCGAATCATTCGCTATCAGAGTCATTTTGTGCTAGGTACTAAAAATGTATCATTATTTATATATATATAAATAATGATACATTTTTAGTGCCTAGCACAAAATGACTATATATACTGCAGTATATATAGTATATATACTGCAGACTATGTCAAGTATATTTTGCACAACGAAACGTTAGTTCACTGTTTGGACTGTTTAGTTCGAAACGAGATAATCGTATTTTTACCTCAACAAAGCCAAACCAAATGGAGCTAACGAATTTTTATAAATTCATGTCAATTTTTGAGATCGATTTTTATTTTTTGAGATAGGTATCTATTTAATTTCCTGAATACCGATTTTCGGAAGTTCTATTATTAAACTTGAGAAATTGAAGTTACCAATACAGAATGATTTCTGAGTTAGGTAATGTTTTTAATAGGTAATCTGACAGATACCTTACTTTTTGAGGTCAATAAAAGCCTTGCTTACGTTGTAATTTCAATTTGATGGAGCTTGTTTAGATAACAAGGTGGAAGGTACAGATACCAAGGTGAAAACTGGTCAAAATAAAAATACAGCGTGAATACATTACAGCGTCTTTAATTACAATCTTTCCTTTTTGAATTAGTTCTGTATTTCACATTCCACCAGGCTGACTAAATAAATTAGGTAGTGGATCCGGTTTTACGAACAATTTTCGTTTTTTTTGTGTAAATTTCCTCTAAATAATACATCGTCACAGTGCAAAACATGAACAACGAACGGGTGGAATTCCCATTAGTCCACATCATAATTGAAATCCGCATGAATCGACCTCATCATTCAGTGAAAAATGTTGAACGAAAAAAATAATAGAACGTTTTTCACTCGGTGGCTATCCAGACTTGTGCTAATTGAACACCCCTAAGCCGATAACGACAAACAAATATTCCATACCATAGTGGTTTTTGTGGCTTTTTTTGGTTTTTCAACTATAATAAACATTCAATATACACACAGTTATACACAGCTAAAGCTATAAAACATCTACAGTTTGAGACATCTAACACTTTCCAAGGTCACATTTTTTTCAATAATTTTTTTCCTTTTTATAGCTTACGCCAATACGAAGGCGGAAAGTCTGGAAAGCCACTTTTCGTGCTTACAATTAAATACAATTTTGTCAAATCAACAAAATTACCAACCCACCAAGACTAATATAACTAGGTTTTTTTCTAAAAGGCCTCAAAGTACACAACCAGTCACTAACTAATCATAAACTATCTATTTCAATATTATGCATATAGAAAGAGGTACGTTGATACAAACGACACATCTAGAATCAAAAATAAAAACAAGCACACTTTTTTCGTTTTTTGTATTGAATTTCTTGAGGTACAGGTTGCAACAACGCGCCAAAAAAACGACTTCGTTATCTCATTTTTTAAACTTTTTTTGCAATGCTTAAATTCTAATGTTATTGTTAAGATGTTTTTAAAGCGATTATGGTGGATTTCGTCGAACTATTTACAAAGGGTTGAGCACGTGAAATAAAACAAATTCAAGATACAAAAAATTTGAGAATCCACAATATGTTGGACTAGGGGAAACAATATTGTTTTTGAAATATTTACGTTTTCACAAGACGTAGTAGATTTAGTTTTCATGGGGAAATGAGAATTTCGTTGTAAACCATTTTCTTGAAGGGTGACCAAAATCATATTGAAATGGGGCCTTATGGGCTAGTGCAACGAATCAAATGAGAGGTGTGAGCGTGGAGCAATGATTAGCAGATTTTTGGTTTATTTAAAAATTGAATGGTTAAAGAGGTTTCCGTTTCAGGGGGCGAGTAAAGTTTCTCTATGTGTTTTAGGACAGATTAAAGCTTGTCTGTGAACAGGAGATGTACACAATGGAATCCACAAGTTCTGCCTTCGGTTCTATTGAGATTTCAGCACTCATTTGGTTTTCCAACACAAGCAGAGGTATGGAAGTCGAGGTGGATGTGGGGGAGGAGGTAAGGACTGAAGCTCCTAGTAGTGTAGGGTGAATAGAATACCCCTTAGTAAGCTGTGAGGGTGGGGGGCTGGAATTTTTTAGATTTTTTTATGGTCTAAAATAGCATTCCTGGTATTATTTTTGCCAAACAATCATTCAAGGCCTACTTACTTAAAAATTTGTTGAAATATTCAACATTTCACTCCTTTAATCAATTGTCAGTTTGATGAATTACTCCAGTCAAATCAGGAAGAGCCCACATGGAGGGGGGTTGGAGGGAAAGGCTTAGGGGCGGATCCTGACTTTGAATTCGGGGGGGGGGGGGGGATGAGCTTCATAGCCTAACCTAACCTAGCCTAGCCTAACCTAAACTAACCTTGCCTAACCTCTTAGCCTTTTCATTCTTTCTATTCTGTTCTAGGGAATCACTGACAATAACCTACGAGTAATTTCTACCTAACTCCTGCTTGCCCAGCGCTTGTGCTGGCCAGGAATTTCGTTTGGGGGAGGGGTCCAAAAGCAGGGGTTCCTATGACCTCCACTCCCACACTGACTACGTTACTGATGTACAAGTAGGAGCTAGGTAGAAATTTAAATCCACCACTGGATAGGCCGTTATCACGAGGATTTACATTCAGTAGAATCCCGCCTTCGCCGTCCTTCTCGTCTCAGTTAGTGAGTTTTTAAGTACCTACATACGACGTAGGCATTCTTCATTTTTTGGGACTATTGCACATGAAAAGTGCAGCAAAAAAATTGATTTAGTGTGAAAATTTGTTTTGTATCGTTGTAGCTTTTTCAATTTGCTTGGAACGATCAATTTCTTTCATTTTCCTAGGAGGAGTCAGAGGGTATAGGGTAAGAGAGATATCATGCCAAGCATATTTTTACCTAGTATACGCCACCCTCCGTTCACTCCTTGACAAATGTTAAAGCTGGGTGCACAATGTCATCAAACCCATTAGATGGAGTGAAAAAAACCAACCTCCGCGGTAATTGCTGCTGCAGCCTTCATCTGGCCCATCACATCCAAAACTCTCAAACATTCACGAACGGTGGTCGCAAACAACATTTGAGGCTTGTCGTATTTGCAACGTTCACGTCTGGTACCACCCTGCCATTGGATGCTGTTTAAATAAATGAGATTGAAATATAAAATTTAAAAAAATTAAAAATTCAAGAAAATTAAAAATCTAAAATTTTGGAAAATTTGGTCAAAATAGAGCCACAAATCTGGCGCAGCCAACAACTCACAAAATGTCGAGGCTGAGATTGAACATGGACGTCTTTGACGTGGCAAAGAGTGTTTTATCAAAAGAGTGCAGGTGCGGTGATTGACCCAGGTTAGGTCAGGTTTAGGTTAGGTTAGATTAGGTCAGGTTAGGGTTGGGTTAGGTTTGATTAGGTCAGGTTAGGTTGGGTTAGGTCAGGTTAGGTTATGTTAAGTTAGATTAGGTAAGGTTAGGTTAAATTAGATCAGCCCAGGTTAGGTCAAGTTAAGGTGGGTTAGTTTAGGTTATGAACCTCATGACCCCCACATATAAAAGTCTGGATAAGCCCCTGCTCAATTTCCAAGAAGCGATTAATGTAAGTAAGTATTCAAAACTCTTTTATACACACCTTAAACCACAATGGTAACTCTTTCAGACCGGTCAATTGGACAAGCTGTTCAAAATGGAACCTGTTATGCATCACACTATCAGTTCAAACTCCCCCTGTCCAACTACTTTTTGAAGGACATACAAGAAACGACAAACAATAAGGTGGTTATTCGACCACAAATCGACTGCGCATGTCCAAATATTCAGATTCAATGGCATGTTGCGCTATTATTGTTTGAACATCAAACTTGTACGTTTTGAATTTTTGGGTACTGATGCGGTCCAAAGAGCGAAAAATCCCGGTTAGGAGTAACTTGGAACTGCCAGAACATTTGGGTTCAGACTGGCAATGAAGATTTCGTAACTTTTTTGAGTTTGAAGGCAGTCGAATCGAATTCGTCATTTAAGTGAGTTCGGCCTCCTATTTATTTATTTATTTTATTTTTTTCAACTTTATCACTCAGACTATTTGTGAACGAATTATAATATCTACTTTATAATTTATATGTACTTATTGTACGGTCTCCTTCCCTGCCGTTGGGGTCATTGCTGCCGTATCTTGGTTGACCTCCTTGCAGTGAAGAGGAAGCTGATCTACCTCTGGCAATCCTCAGAAGAGTCATCAGAACATGGCAAAATGAGTGGAATCTGATGACAGGGGAACCCATGTGCTTATCCCCAGGTGAGCCCATGGCTCGACCGGAGGCTTTACACTTAATGTTCCTGTCGGGCAGTGGAAACATCCGGTCATATCTACACCGAAGACCGCTAGCAGACATCGCAAAGTGCTGGTACTGCAGTGTACCAAACGACTATACCTAGCACACATTTTTCGACTGCGCCAGATGGACGAAAGAGAAGGATAATAAGATGAGACTGGGAGCTGGGACTAGCGAGAATGGTGTTCCTAAATCTTCCTTTCTTCAATAAAAATCTCGTGAACACCCAGCAGATCTTAGGATCTTAGAGAGAGAGTGCCAAACCTGCTGGGCATTTTCGATATAAAACCCTGAGCCCACAACTTGACACCACATCATTGCTATACACTCTCAACACTGCATATCGTTGGCCCATTAGTGGTACCTCGTAAGTGACAAAAATATGCGTTTTTGGGGTTTTTGGAACCGTTCAGAAAAATTTGCCACGTCGATTCAATGATACTTCACTGAGAAAAACTTCCTCAATTCTCTAAAAGCTTTTGATGCTCCACCACGTATGGATGATCCAACTAGTATTTCCTCGTTATATTACTGATATAGAGATAATTAGAAAAAAGGAACTAGTGGTCAGTTCAAGCTGAAATAACATTTAGCCAATTTTCAATTTTCAGAGTCAACTTTGCCACTAGGCATTAAGGATCTTCAGTGGTCTTCAATTTTGTTTGAGCCATTTTCCATAATTTAAAATCAAATATATGTGAGCTCTTTTGCAATTTTCTTTCTTACTAATAAATACATTGACGTACTTCTAAAGATGCTATTTCAAAATCCTACCCCTCTGAAATTTGGGACATTTTGATTTGTAGATCTGTGCTTGAACAGCATAAGCTGTAGAAGTGATAACACGTAAGTTGAAGGAGAAAAAAAAATGCAATTTACCAGTGAGAACTCTCAAGTGCAGTTTTCGATCAAAAGCTAAAATTTCACGTCAAACACCACTCAAGTATAGTCCAGGCAAGTTCTAGCATCCCAAATGACTCGAGAGCTGGAAATCGTTTTAATCTCTCTTGGGGGTCCTAAATAACGGGTATGTGACTTAGCGACGGTCTCCAAGTCGTGCTTCAGATTTTAGAGCCTAAAAACCGCGAAATTTTCGACCTTTTTTCAGTTTTTCGCGGATAACATGAAACGTGCGCATCCTACAGAAAATTACGCCCCAATCGATTTTGAAGAACATTGAATTTCGTGACGAATGACGTTCGAATATCAAAAATCGTTCGAACCGTTCAGACGCAATCCCCCGTCAAAGATAGGCAATCTCAACAACTTCGCTAAAAAAGTTGACAGCTCTCAACTTCTGACGACTGTGGGTAGACAATGACTGCTCCGATTGAAAAATGTCACCGGACCAAAGTCGTGGGAAATTCGCTTCTAAATCAGGTGTATTTTTAAATTTTAAATTCGCTCGCTCCAGTGCTAAGTGGTGACTTGAGATGGTTTGCTGAGTGTCCTTGGTTCTCGTGTTTTTTATTCGACCACTCTGGGCACTCTGTAAATGCAGACTGGATTCCCTCTGGGTGGGCGTATTGCCTGACCCCCCCCCCCCCCCCCCCCCGAGAACAACCAAACAAAGTCGGGGCTTAGAATTTCCGCTAAGTTAGTCCAACGCAGAAAATCTCGTCTGAACTTTTCACTAGAATTTGAGGTTTGTCCAATTTGCGAAGTTAAAATTCGCCTACTTTTGACGGACGATTTCGGCTGAAAGGCTGAACCGATTTCGATGTTTGTAACGCCATTCGACGCGGTAGTTAATGCTCTTCAAAAAAGGATGGATTAACATTTTCTGTTGGATGCGTACTTTCAGAGTTGTACGCGAAAAACTGAAAAAAAGTGCGAAACGTTCGCGATTTTTAGTCTGTCAAATCTGAAGCCACCAAAAGGGATTAAAACCATTTCCAGCACTCGAGCAATTTTTGGAAGCTGGAGATTTTTTGCTGGGCTACTAGTTATTCTCTATGAGCAAACACTAGTTCTTGTAGTCAAGGTACGAAAAACGTTCCATATTTTATACACGATAAGGTTTTTGCTTCTCCCGAAAAGTGAGGTTTTTAGTGACGCCACTCACAAGGTACCACATCAAGGCTGACGACATCCCCTTCATTCAACAGAATTGTTCAACAAAGATAAACTCCTTTCAGTTAAACAAATAAGAAATACGAAGTGTTTAAAATTTCAGGATAAATATCTCAATCAATATTTTCAGGACAAAAGGTTTCCTACTTTCCACCTCGTGTATTGCAACCCATTGTATCTTTTAGGATTCACTCGATATAATAAACATCATCTAAAACACCGATAGTTTAATAAAGATCTCGTTTCTTTGGTTCAAAAAAGTGCAATCTAGTCTAGATTTTTGTCACCATTATTTTCCTTTATACATCTACTTTTTTTTCTCTACGAAGTAGAATTGTGTTGATTACAAGAAACCTTTTCTTCTTTTAAATTATTAATCTTTTCAATATTTCGTAAAATACCACTGAGTAACAATAAACTGTCATACATAACATCTATAATTGACAGCCGATAACGGTGAATCGCAAAAGATACGGTTTTTTAAACATTTTAATGTCGTTTTCAACACGAATTAGCCAAATAACACAAAGCTACTCAAAATTGAAGACTTTTTTGGAATAGACATTCTTAGAGTTGAATAGTGCTACAATAACTTTTTTTTGTTAAATGGTGTTAACACTCAAGTTTTGACGCAAATATTGATAGACGACACAGTAATAACGCTTGTATAGTAGTACATCACAATACTTATTCTATGAGGCCAGGGAAGATTATTTGTTAATATAAATTTGTTAAATTCATGCTTTTTTTTGTCCTTGTTTTATTTTTGGTTTTTCACATTCTAAAAACATCACATAGCACGTGGTATCTACATTAAATTTCAATAACTTCCACCTAAACGCCTTGTACCCGCGAGTTCGACATGTAAGTGTGTATGTATTAGACGACAAATCATAATCACAATTCGTAATTTGAACAAACAAAATCATCTAGTTTCAATAGTTTTTGGTACAAAAAAGAGTAAGTACCTAGTTTTTTGTTCCTCGAACATTTTCTGAAACCAGTAAGTGTTCAAAAAAAAAAAAAATACTTCGAACATGTATAAACCAAGACAGGAAAATTCATGTGGCCCTAATTACTTAAAGTCGAGGAAACCCAATATCAACCGAACAACCACCCACATTTATAAAATATCACTTCAACGTTAGCGAAAATGTCAGGATGAGAGGAGACTAAGTTCACAGACTCTCAGCTTAGCTATTGGCTAGATAGGCTATCTTCTAAAAATTAGTAGTTTTCTTTTTTTTTTAGTATCAAACCTATAGGACAATATATACAATGCTAATTATTTACAGTTCTTAAAAGGTGCTTAATATGTATAAAGTCTATCATTTTAACATTTAACCTGACAACTTTGTCTCATTTTTATACTCATCTAAAATTCTAAAAAAAATTTGAAAAGAAGAGCTAAAATTTTGACGCGAAATAATTAGAAAAATAGGTCCAAGATAATCGACAGGCGATTCGATAGTCTCTCAAGACGAGATTTTTGAGGTTATCAATTGCAAAGTACGAGTTTTTTTTTAATAATTGATTTTTAGTACTTCGTCGTGTACAAAAGCGCGAATTTAACAACAGTTGTCTGCGAACTAAGGCCTGTCTCAAGGTGCGTTTACAGTTCTCGAGTTTTCCTCGCGAGGCAAGATTCGTGTAGGCGGTTCTAGAACCCGAAACACGTCTGTGCGAGGATCCTGCACGAGTAGACGTGTGTTTGAGACGGTATTGCAACGCTCGACATGGCCATCTCGCGAGGACTGACGGCTCGCGCGTCTGTTTCGCTGTGCAGCCTCGGTCGAGGCATCATCCGTCAGCCTCGCGAGGAAAACTCGCGAAGTGTAAACTCACCTTCACACTGGAAGCGACTTTGGGCGACATTTAAAGCGCTGGGGAAATCCTCCCATAAGAATAGTAGATTTGGTTCAAAATTTTTTGGCGCAATCCAGAATGTTGCTAATGTTGTTAAAAAAATTTCTCGGGTCTTCCCTGAGTTCCCGTAACTCCCACAATTTCGCGCCCTTTTGGAGGATCGGGTGAACCAATTCTGTCCTTCGACTTCTGTTCTAGAGGTGACAAGGCCCTAACTCAGAGAGGTAATAAGTCCCTAACTCCCCCAAAGTGGCTTCCAGCGTGAGACCAGCCTAAAAGTGCTACTAGATTACGGAATACAAACGAATAATTGATCCAAACCTTTCTATCCTTAGAATACCAACTGCTAAAAATACCCTTGAATAATCACTAGTATTTACAATTTTGTCACTATCACTTATTTACAATCATTTCCAAGGAACTACTTGGCAAACTGACGTGTAAAAGGAATTTTCTAATAGTTGAAAAAACGACCCTAAAACTCCAGTTGAGGTGTATCCGGTGTAGGACGAAAAACGTGAGCAAAAAAGTCAGAAATTGGAAAAATTAATAAAAATCAATATTTGGAGCAGGGAGTTTATTATACTTACCTAGAAAGGATAACGAACGAAATTGGGGGATATCAGAAGTAGTCAAGATTTTCGTTACGGAATGCATAGGTAGCCTAAAATGGCAGTGGATTTTTTCAGTCGAATCAAAATTCAATAGACTCGAATATATTGAAAACGGACCAAAAATGAAATGAGGTGAAAGTGAGGTACATAGAACACTATTAAATCACGTGAGGTTCTTACGCGAAAATTATCCAACTGATTTTTCTTTTTTTCCAGTAAAAGAACACATAATTTTACCCATAACACTACATACAGCTTACAAAAATAATACTCAAGACATATTTTTATTTATTTATTTTTTTTTTAGACTACGACTACAAATCTAAACCTTTTGAACATTTGAAAAAAACAAGCTTTGAAATAATGAAATGAAATATCGAAAGATTTATTGAAGGTATATCGTCATATTGGGTTAGAAAACACGATGGAAAAACCAGTAAAAGAAAAAGGTACGAAAGACAAAATCATAAGCTATAAACTAATTATGAGATCTTTGGAAAAGAAACAAACCCATAAAAATAAGTTATTAAATAATTGTTCAACTGAGAGTTTCAAGAAAATTGCACAGGTATCAATATAATTTTACATCGATATATCGTTACCAACACGCCAAAAGGGCCAATTTGGTTTATTTTGCTCATTTTTGTTTTAGTTCATCTACAGATACGCGAAACGAATTAACGAATTCTTCCACAGGCCGAATTTGTTGAGCATTTCAGAATTTCCACGTCTACACATGAGCTTGTCATATAGTGGGAAAATCCAACTGGTTGTCAGTCAGAGAAATGTTTGTTCTTTTTTTCTCTGAAGAGTAGACTACAGCGTTCAAATTCGCATACCATTACCGGCCTTCATGGTACTCAAAAGTGCACTAAAACGAAAATTACCAAAAGAGCAGATTGGCTCTTTTGGCGCGGTGATAACCACATGTACTCATTTTTTTTTTGGAAGCTAAACAGGTACCTATTCAATTTTCGTCTAGCTAAGCAACTCGACATTCGAAATTCGGGATAAATTCAAAGTGAAGTTTGTGGATGTCCTAAGGAATTTCACCAATTTTGCCCAATATTTACACGCTTTAAATTTAAAACGCCACCACATAGATTTGTTATAATATTTTACGCATAATGTTTTTTTTTCTTTTTCGCTTATTGACAGACAACACCAATTAGACACAAAAAATTAGCTGCTTTCGTGGTACATAGTTTGACTATTACAAGTTTAAATATTACAGTATGACATCGTTTAGGTAGTTTTCCAAATCAATTTTCACGTAGACCATCCTATGTAAAAAGAGGAGAGAAAAAAAAAAATCGAGCCAAAATGAAACCTACCTATATTCAAAATTCAGTGGTTTAAAATTAAAAGTAAAAAAAACAAAAATTCTTTATAAATTATTTACTGAGAAAACACACAGCAGTGATAGTAGAGAAAATACGGGGCTACCGCGATTTTTGCCCTAACTTCCTAATCTTACCAAATCACCTAAATTGTAATACCTTCGTCGGACCGTCCCCAAACTTCTACTGCAAAAACAAAGAAGAAATCCTCCATCTTATCCCAAAATTTGAACCCTTTTTGAGCTCTTGAAGGACGAAAATCGCAGTAGCCCCATATTTACCCTACTATTACTGCTGCGTGTTTTCTCAGCAAATAATTTGAAAAGAATGAATATTTTTTGAAATTCAATTTAAAATTTTTAACTGTAGTTTTAACGGTAGCCCCATATTTACCCTACTAGTAATTTTATACAATGCGGTTAATCCCTGTAAAGACCGATACGGTTTTAACCTTTAAATACACCCTACTGATTTTGTTTGTAGATAAACAAGACAATCGTTAGGGTTTAAAGTGTCTGAAGGTAGAAACCCGAGATCAAGAATTATCTCGATTCAAATGTCAGCAAAAGTTTAAAAAACCAGAAGAAACCAAAGTAGAAAAGTCGTGTTTTAAGTATCACAAAAAAAGGTTTTCTGAAATACCCTAAGCTAAGTCTCTACTGTAACGGATATCGCTTTTTTAGGCTCTACCATAATATATATTTTTAGAATGTTTGTATCAACTTTTTCTTAATTTTTTCCACTTTTATTCAATAAGATTTGAGAAAATAGGGTTTTTAAAAATCTAAACTATTTCTCTAAGAACTGATTATTTAGTAGCGCGTTGTAATTCCAAAATTCTACTCAGATCATTGGAGAGAAAAATCCTGGACGAACTCAAATTTTGAGATTGCAGAGGTTAAATTGTTTGTTACTAATAAATCCTACGTTGTATGATTTTCACCTAGAACAAGAACGATTTTTTTCAAAGAAGTGTATTGTAACTACGTTTTAATCAAATTGTCAACAATTTCAGTAACTCGAATTTTTGTTCCCAGATAATATCTGTAGCTCGTGAGAACGGAAACTCTACCTAAGGAGTCATTCAAGTATATTTTGACAATTGAGAATTTTCAAAAATTAGAAGAGGGTGATAAAGTGTCAAAAGGCTGATAACGGAGAAAACCGGTGAAATTATATTTAACTACTCGTTGATGATGAGAAAAGGGGAATTTTAGAGAACTTGAATGGCTACTTGCAGGTGTTTGAAAATTCTATTTGCTACTAATTCGAAGGTGAAATTGTACCAGAAATGCGATTCTTCAGATGTGACTCGAAATTGGTTCACTGAAGTGGCAACAAATTTGAAGTTAACGGGGTGAACCGATTTGTGAAAGTTTCAAAAAATTGAAGAAAAAAATTATGAATTCGTCTATTTGCTAAAATTTCGCGTATTGTTTATCATTACGAAAGTTTGATACCTTGAAAATGCATGTAGAACAACTAATCTGACAAATCACCAAAATTTGGTATTTCTGAAGAACTTCTTGAATTCGCGACTTTGGATGCAATTTGAAGAGTTCAGGGAACAAAGAGGTGATATCCTTTTTTTCGATTTTGAGGTTGGCAATATGTACCTCTATGCCTTTCAATCAGCTTATATTACCACCCAAAATTTATATTATTACAATTTATATACTTCGTTTTGGTGAACTTCCGAACTTTCAAATTCGTTTTTCTCGAAATCAGATAAGAAAGATATCACCCCTTTCTCCCCCGGACTCTTCATTTGGTATCAAACTTTATGGAAAATACGAGCTTTCCCACGTTACACTGTTTAGTTTTGAGTACACATTGAAAGTGCATATAAGGGACAATAAAATTGTGAGTTACTCACACGAGTTGTGGTCTCTCCCAGCAGAAAATTCAAATTTGTAAGTAATTTAATAATAGGCCGATCAAAGTAAAAAACCCTATACAACGGTGTTTCCCTGAACATAAGTGAGCTAGATCGAGGAAAAATACCCAATTACAAATAATACAAATAAATATTTACAAGTTTCTAGTAACAAAACCTCTAAAACACTGGAAATGAACGACATAATGATGAGAAGAAAAATTAAAATTAAAGGCGAAAAAGTCTTGTCTCATGTTTTTAACGCTAGTATCTACAATACGCACACAGATGTTATGACATTATTTACAAAGAAACGTTCGTTTAGGAAAATATGAAATAATATTACAGGAATTACAATGAACAAATTAAAATCAAACGCCTCATTAACCAAAATACACACCGAGGGTGAAGTGGCAACATGACAACTCAATTTGGTCGTATTGGCTATGTAGCGAATTTCTCGCCGAATCTGTTGGCTGTGGTATTTTATCTGTCGTAGAAACTTCACAAGTCAATAAGAGAGTTCATAAAGTCAATTGCAACCTGCTGCAGTGCCACGCAAAAACGTAAGTATTCATCGTCATTTTTAGGGTAGGGGCAAGGGTGTGGATATCATTATCAACTTCTGGATATCATTCAAGCTCGACGAGATGGGTGGGGATCAGTGCTGATTTCCCAGGTTCAGAGGATACTGGATTGAACGGTGGGAGAGATCCCATTCTGCCTGCAGCATTGAAGGAAACACTCTCCATAGGAGTGAGTGTATGCAGGGTAGTTTCAACGCTTGGGAGGCCCGAGTCGACCTGGCAAACTATTCGTCGCAAATAGTAGAAGTCAGGCAAGAAGACATCGATCGAGCAATCGTATGGTCTAACTTAGCTGCACCCTGGGCAAGTCCACCCTGCGCTACATTAGTAGAGAGCAACACCTATTTGGCACAAGTCCTGTAGAAAGTTCACTTCCACCCCTCTGATGCTGCCTCACTTACCTACGCAATGACGCTATGAAACATGCCAAGTACAGGACCCGCTTAGAATCGGTACAGAGACGACGTACCCTCAGGATATGCAGCTCATACCGAACCCAGTGGCAGAGAACCCATATGCAGCTCATATCAGGCCCTGTGGCACAAGTAATTGCTGACCCATCGCACTTGAAACCAAATAGCGCAAGAAGATTTACCTCAGAAAAAATGAAGACAGATTCAAACTGTAAAGCAAGAAGAAAGGCTTGAAACGCTCACAAGATGGCAGGCTGCTTGGACAGCAGAGTCCCGAGGCCGTTGGACCGCACGCCTCACACCCAATATAAGAGCATGGACTGAAAGAAGACATGGGGATGTGAGCTACTATCTCACGCAATTTCTGACAGGACATGGCTATTTTCGCTCATACCTGGTCAAGATTGGCAAAATAGATGATCCAACATGTAGATGTTGTGCGACTGGATGTGACGACGTTTTCCACACCTTCTTCGCCTGTGCTCGATGGGAGCAGCATCGAATGGGATTGAGGATTATCATAGGAGAGCTCACCCCAGAAACCACTATTGGGAAGATGATACAGAGCAAGGAAGCATGGGATGCAGTGTCGAATTTTGTAATCACCATTTTGAAGTACAAGGAGGTGAACAGGAGGTGGGAAGAAGAATGAAAATAGATTATAAAGAGAACTGAATGAGATGCCAATAGGCTCAGATATGACCCCACCCTGAAGTAATGTTGAAAAGGCGGTTCCAGGGTGGGAGTTTAAAGAAGATCGTTTTGCCATATCCTTCGGGGGGGAAAAGAGCTTTTTTTGGCCCATGATCCTAATTACCCGGCATAGATCTCGAGATCACCTCAAAGATTCTTCGTTGTCTCTCAAAGTCTCCATTGTATACCTTGGCACCGTATCTTGGCTCTCACTGCTGAACAGCAAGTTTGCTAAAGTAATTGTTATACAACTCAGAATGCAATCCCATTCTTAAAGCCTTTCTCCACAGTCACAATACAACTTGGGCACTTTAGATATTGAGCCCATTTGCGCTATCTTCAAGTTGTTAAGCGAGTCTGATCCAGTCACCGGACAGAGTATTGTATTGGCTTCTATATAGGGCTCAGTGATGGCGGTGAGTAAAATTGTAGATGTGAGCAAGAAGTGGTTCAACTCAAGATTGATGAGAGCCACCACTGCGAATCCGGATCTCACCACTGAGGAGTGCTAATGCAGGTCCAGACAATGATGAGACAAGCGCCATTGAAAGAACTCACATTCCGATGTGCTGCAGACCCAATACCAATTTGAGGAGCTGGCAATGAGACTGCAGGCTGGGCTTGGGAGCCATTTATATGGTTTCTGGCCCTTGCCATAACATCTGGATATCATTCGAGCTCGACGAGATGGGGGGGTCAGTGCTGATTTCCCAGGTTCAGAGGATACTGGATCGAACGGTGGAAGAGATGGCTCCCATTCTGCTTGCAGCATTGAAGGATACACTCTCCCTAGGAGTGTTTGCAAGAGATATTCAACGCTGCCTGAGTCTACCTGGCATCTCTACCATGTCTAGCCTCGCCATAACATCGTGGTAGGGACGCAACACGCCTCTCATCCCTAACATGATTTCATTCACCAAAACTGAGAGAGAAAGGCAGGGACAGGTCATAGTGACCTATAGGCCAAATCGTTAATTACTGGGTATCTAGCTGTAAGACAATTTTTAAACTGCTTAAAAATATGTATAATAACTGTTTTTGTGAATTAATTAAAACTAAACAAAAAGTTCTTTAAAATTCCGAACGAGTTTTCGCCTGGCCCTTCATAGGGGACAACTGGCGGACGTCTGACGACGTTCAGAGGACCTGCCAAATGCGTTCATCTTTCAATTTCTCACATGTAACATGTATGTAACAGCTATCTTAACCGAGATTTCACACTTGGCCTATCTCAGCCAAAAACTGAACATTATGCAATTTTAGCAGAATTTTGGTGTTGGATGAAACTTGTAACGTTTAGTTCGTCACTGCAGCTAAGTGCCTTTGATTGCATTTATAAGGTGAGAAATCAGTTTTTGACGTCTCCTGTAAAATCAGGGATAAATGAGTTATATCATGCACTTCACCCTCAATTTGGGTTTATAAGTTACAAATTTCGCCTAAGGTGGCGTAGACAAAAAATTAATTAAGCATTGCACTCCTAAATTCTAATTCAAAGTGATGACAAAATTCCCATTCAAGGTAAGATAAAATTAAAGTCTTACAAAAATTAACTAAAGAAACTATAATGAAAGCACTCAGGACCAATAAACGTTATTGACTGCTTAACGGTTGAAATATTTACAAGATTACCATCTAATAGATTAGGAGTAAAGAAAAAATGCACACCATTCAATTTGTTGTTTCATTTGAATGATTCTGCTACTTCTACACGTTACATCCTATTTAGTTGACTGAAAAATTGTTGGTTGTGCAGCTTTTTTCTTTTTCAGTGAGGATTTTTGTCTCAGTCCAGCCCTAGCTCTCACTAAAAAATCACATTTCTTTCACTTGTTTTAAACTGTCGATGCAGTTATGATAGAAACTTCTGAAACATTACTTATGTAGGCAGTATAAACTAAACATTAAAAGTTGAAAAGGTGGGTTTTGAAAACAACCCATAAGGTACAGGAAACTCAAAACTTCCAAGTACGAGGATAAAATCAACACGTTACAGCAAAAGTGCAAAAAGCACTTGTAAATTGGCTCTTTTTCTTTTGACAAAACTGAGAACGCTCGTAGGAAGTGTTTTATAAGGACAAGCCTACTAACAGCGTGAACGTATTTTTCATAGACGCCCCTTGAAGAAGCTCCAAAAAATGATAAAGTAGAATTGTACTGGCGCTTAACAAAATGACGTGTAGTGACCTCTTTTTACTACTTTTTTGAGTATCCAGAAAACTTACAAGACTTCCACCCTCTGAACTTGAGTATACAAGTAGGAGGTTTTCTAAGCTTACTTCGCAATGTTTACATATCGGTTCCATATTCTCTCATTGCGCTCTATTTTCAACTTCTCGCCGTGTCGACGAAACATATTTTTGTACAAGGGGTAACGCGCTTTGTGACACGTCTTATTTTATAGGTGAAGTGTAGCCGGGGTGTGTCAGTGGAAGAGTAACCTCGGCTGAAGCAAATGTCACTCCCACTGGTGCGGTGAGGGCGGCAGCTCTGACGGGTGGGCCACTGTCGAACTGCAACAATCCGTTACGAAATTTACATATTTAAACAAATTCTTTTACTGCGATAAATTAGGTATGCGATTGTCTTTATGAGATGGTCTGGAATCAAATACACTTGAGACCAAAAAAACCGGCGCAGTTGAATTGTTGTCGAAGAGCCAAGTTTAAATCGATAACAGTTGGGTTAGAGTCAATAGTAAGGTCAATAACAAGGTTAACAGAGATTAGGTGCAGAGGTCCATCCCTGTTTTTCCTTAACTATCCAGTTTTTTCCTGTAGGGCTCTTATGAATTCACGATAGAAACCTACAGGAAACCGTGAAACTGGTAGCTACACCAGAAGGCCGGCATCAGGCGACGGATCCTGTTCCAAACCCAAGCAGCTCAGTCCAAGCAGCGTGATCTCCAGAAAATTGAAGACGAGCCGTTCGGTGTGCTGGGGTGAGTAGAGGACCTAAAGTACGGACTATGGAGTGAAGATTAACATCAGCAGGCTTCTGTAGGCTTCTATCGTGAATTCAAGAGAGCATTACAGGAAAAAACTGGATAGTTAAGGAAAACAGGACCTCTGCACGTAACCTTGTTATTGACCTTACTATTGACTCTAACCCAACTGTTATCGATTTAAACTTGACTCTTCGACAACAAACAATTCAACTGCGCCGGTTTTTTGGGTCTCCAGTGTAGAAAAACTCTACTAATTCCTTCCACAATGCGCTGAAATATTGTTCAAATTGAATAAGAACAAGAAAATCGTTAAAAATCATGTGAGGAGCTTTCTTTCAAACGGGCTTATATCCACTTTTATATTGGAACATTTTTGGGAAACTGAAAAAAATATATATATATGACCTCAAGCACTACCCACGAGATGTGACGGCTGTGGCGAACCAATCATTATGAATCAGAGATCAGTGCGCAAAGATGGCAAATTTAGCATGGAACTCTGTGGGCGTGGAACCAGTCATGCAGGAAAATGATGATGGAACTCCAAGGCTGGTGGAAGACATCAGGATTCACGGCCTCTGGGATGTAGAAAGGGCGGCGTACTTGGACACCGGCGTAATTAACGCAGACGCTCCCTCCTATGCCTCCCAGGATTGGTCAACAGTCTCCCAAAACGCGGCAAACGCGAAACACGCAAAATACGACACAGCAGCAGAAGATTTAAGAGGTTCATTCACTCCGTTGGTCGTTTCTTGCGAAGGAGCTCTCCACAAGGAGTGCTCTGCCTTCCTGAAGAGACTATCTGAGGTTCTAGCCATCAAGTCGTCGAAGCCACTGTCTCAAGTGACACAGTGGGTACGGGTGAAAACCCAGATGTCGGTTGACCGGGCAGTGTCACTGAGAATGAGGGGATCAAGGGGGAAGGGCAGATGCCTTGGATTGGAGGACGGCGCCCTAATGCCTCTAATCGTGCTGTAGGAAGCCTGTTGGACTCCTGGAGTTCTCTGCTGACTTGGCTTCGAACGAATCATAACAAGACAAAATCAATTTGTGGATTCATCGTTCCATCATCATTCATCACTACCTAATGAATAATCCCCGCCAATAAATTAAACTTGGTCTTCTCATATGACACGATGCAAGTTTCTCAAGGTTCCCAAATTTTCCTTATAGTTTCTACCTTGTAATGTTAATAAGACCATACATTTTCAAACATCTACCACACATTTTGGAGGTGGCACGACCATTCTCAATTTGGATTTAAGCCCGTTTGATGAAAAACCGTGAATATGAGCCATTTTGAAAAAAAAAAAAATGGTTTTTGGAACTCTTGAATAAAAACATCAAATCCTGGCAATCGAAAGGCTATGTTCGTAGATGGGCAGAATCGGCCCAATCTATGGGGGGGGGGGGGAGTTTTAGGTACCTATATATCCTGTAGGTATATCTTCACGTAACTTTAACAAATTCTCTATTGATTGGCGTGTAATTGAAACTATTCCATGAGCTCTTTCAAATCAAAACGAAGAAAAAACCCTTTTTCAGGACATTAAAGTTGTGAAGGTCGAGGCAGGACACGGACGGAGAATGACGAATTGACTATTTAAACTTTTTTTTTCTATTGCATGAACTCATTAATCGTAAAAATGAGAAAAGTGGTTCTCAATAAAGTCAAATACAATAATTTAAAAAAAATTCCACTCGAAAAATTATGATAGGGCTTGGAAAAAAATGTCTCTATCTGGGAGAATGGAGCATCTGATTATAGAGGTATGGATAGCGTACAATGATCAATCCCCCGTTTGGCGCGTGAACGGATTCTTGCGACAGAGTTTTGAGCGTGTCGAAACTAACAAGTCCGCTCAGTAACTCTTAATTTACGACATACCATCTAATCATTTACGTCATAGGTAGGTATATAATTTTTGCACACAATAACTCAGAACGATAATGTTAAATTAGTGTTGAATTAGTTACAAGAAGAAAATCATAATGGGGGCATGGTATTGGTGACAGAGGAAATCTCAAAACATATAACACCAAGAATGAAAGGCACATATAGATTGCATTACACCACATTACCACAGGCAGAGACCAGAAGAAGCAAATCAAATCAGTTACAAGCAAAACAGTTTAAATTCTACGGGAAGACAAATAGTTAGATGAAATTTAAATCATTATTTTAAATTTTTATAATTTGTACAATTTGGTCAAGAATATGAAAGCAGATCAGGATGAACTTCGTGGTGGTACCGCCCGTGGTGGACAACGCCACAATTTGAATCAACTTCCTAGAGGAAACCGGTGTCATATAATATATTATGGGAAAATGTTGGGATTGACAAAGGACCTTTAAAACATACCCTTGTTAGAAAGGTGACACATTTCAGAATAATATTGAACAAGTTTAGGTTTATATAATATATTTTGTATTCATCAATCAGCAAATTCTGTATGGAATATCAATCCAACAGTCTTATGGGTTGTGCTTCATCTCATAGTGATGTGTTGGATAAGAGCAGATGAGGCCTTCAGAGTCGAAAGTAGATTACTCTCTTTTTTTAACTACGATATTATTACGAGTGATGGGCAAACTACTGGACCTACAAAAAAAAGCCATGAGAGAAGATTGTGAAGACATTTTGATAGGCTTTAATTTAAGACTAGAATGGTGCTTCTAGACCGAATGGTTTTCTCGAAAACTAACAAAAAACCGAAAAGCTGGAAACCGGCATTCTGGATCCAACTGAGTTGAAATGTGCACGTCGACATGAAGAGATTTTACTGTTTTATCCTTTACTTTCCCAAAGAGCGTTAAATGCGTCGATGAACCCCATATACCTAACATCAAATTTGGTCACCACACGCGTTCAAAGAGTGGCTGACCTGCGGAAAACACGTTTGTCGGTCTCTTTTGGCTGTAGCTTCGAAACTATTCGTCCGATCCAAAATTGCTTTTCATCGTCTGAAAGCTAATTAATTTTTCTTTCAGACCCCATATATAAATTTTTAATCAAGTCCCTTAAAACACCCATGCCAGCACGCTAAAAACTCCGTACTGTTGTGAAATCCAAGTTTTTTTCGGTCCATTTTTCGCTATAACTCCGAGAAAATTTGTCCGATTCAAAATTTCTTTTTCTCATCATAAAGCTGGTTGAATTCACTATCAAACCCCATATATGAAATTTTGAATAGAACCCGGTAAACACCCACGCCAGTACGCTACATGTGTATACAAATGTACATATGTTTAGTGGGTATTTTTCGGGATTGAATCCAAATTTCATATACGAGATCTGATAGTAAATTTAACCAACTTCGAGATGGAAATTTTATATCGGACGAATATTTTCGGAGTTATAGCGAAAAATGAGCCAAAAAATTGGATTTCACAACAGTTCGGGTTTTTAAGCGTGCTGGCATGGATGAATTAAGACTTGATTAACATTTCATATATGGGTTAATATTCATCAAATTCTTCACTCATGTTCTTTTTGTAGGACTCGTAGTTTGGCGGTTACGAGACAAGAAAAATTACTGTAACATAAGATTTGCACTTCTGGAAACAAGGCCTGTTTTTGCAGAGCTCTATCTCGGGTTCTACATGGTATACGGAGTTAGAGCGGGTGTAATCTGAGCCCAAGCGCGGTGGACCGACGGTCAGACTGTCTTATCTGAATGTAAACTGAGCCCAGCCCTCTAATCGCTCATCGATGCGAGTGGTAATCTCAGCCCAACCCCAGGAATCTATCAGTTTCTCCAATGTAAACATCCCCCAATCAACTAATTAGTACCATATAGATTAGTTGGACATATAGATCAAGTGGACTGGATAGCGGAATAAAAACATACTCTTAATAACATTTGGTGGAATGAACGGCTACTTTTAACTGGTTCCTTGGGCTCAGTTTACATTGAACGAGTTGTGGAGATGACGAGTGTGAGTGCATCCTGGGCTGAGTTTACACTTCAAGGGGTTGGGCAAGTAGGAAGGATTGGGCTCAGTTTACATCGGCTACCTCGGATTTGGGCTCAGCTTACAATCGACCTTGAAATTGTAGGGAATTTGATATTCTTTAAAAAGGACCGAATAACTTTTTTAACCAAGAGGCTGCGTAACTGCTTTTTTGGCCGAAAACTAAAACTAGGGCGAAAATTTCGCTGGTTTCCAATCATCACGAAGTTAGCACACCGATCTCAGGGTTGCAAATTTAGGAACACACTACCTGTAGGGGTCCTAACAATATACTTGAAAAAAATAGTGGATACATGCGCTTATGCAAAGTTTGTTGTCTTTATTGACTGGGCTATTATAAGGAGTAATAACTGTGGTACCCAGTATCCCCCTGTTAACACTATTACTTGAACATAATACCATTGTGAGTTTTCTTTAATGAAATGAACAAAACTGGAGGAGTAGGTGAGGTAGTTGGGGATGTACAGGCCATAAAAGGATCTAGGAGTAGAAGAAGAAAGACAGACAGAAATAAACATGGTCGATATACGCTTATTCAAGGAAGAAGATGCAAATTGTGGAGTACAAACGGGGGTGTAACTTTGGATCACTATTCAATTTGAAATTTAAAGAAAAAGGGCAAGGATTTTTTGTGAAGTGGGAAGTGCTGTACCGTAAATATGGCGGAGTTGTAGCGCGGCCTCTGGTTGTTGGCTTTTCTTGCCTTACCTGGCGAAGCTTTTGAACGCCGCCGACTGGGGGTTGATGCAGAGTGGTACTCGATTCGAGTTAAGCTGCTCGGTGATGAACTTATGCATTTCCTCTGAAAACGGAAAACAAGCCACACGATTACAATCAAGTTCAGTAAAAGTCACCGGCACTGGTGGTAACCAATTTTAGTAACAATTTATAATATGAACTACAAACAAGTATTTGAAATTACCTTCGTTCAATAGAAACGAAAAATGTCTCAGAAAAATGAATTTGATACCACAAAACCACGGATCACTAAATCCGAGGACCCATTACATCTACACTCCTATTTGGCTCTAAACCTTATAAATGCCCATTCACACGGTAATCAGGACTGGCTGGATGGACATGATTGACTGTTGTAATGTATGGTTTGCTGAGTTTCCTCTGGTCCCGGGGAGGTTAGGCAGTATGCCCACCCAGAGAGACATCCTGGTCTGCATTCACAGACCTGGGTATCCAGTGCGTGGTTAAAACAAAACATCAGGAACCGAGACACTCAGCAAACCATCACACTGTTTAAATAACAACAATAAACTGGCCTTGTGGCCTCTTTCACACAGAGAGCTTCATGATTTTTCATTATCACTGCAGCCAGTCAAAGTTCGGGAGGGATGCAGTTCCTCATGTTTGTATCTTTGAGCTGAACACTATTCTTCACCTAGTCAAGGACCTCATCATTCGAAATTGAAGAGCTTTTTTCCATTCCGTCTAAGTTCTTGGTAAAGCGTGGCAAAAACTCCTGCTTCATCGCGTATTTTGGTTGGATGTGCCCAAAACCTGCTTGATCGTTGGCGTTTCCGTCGTCGATGTTTGTGTCGACTGTAGAGAATGTATACATATGCATATGGCAGCAGCTCGCGTGCAATCCTCAAGGAGCCAGGATTGCTTCCTGTGTGGATGGTCGGTAGGTAGGCGGTAATGGGGACTGGCCAGGAATGGTCGGTAGGTAGGCGGTATCAGGGCGGAAGAAGTGAAGCTCCCCATGTAAAAGAGGTCTACGGTGGCTTGTGTTTTCAGCCCGCCACCCCTTTGGTTAAGTCTGGCGACGACGACCATTTCAAATCTATCAGAAATTGAATAACTCTTTTCTGCCATTTATACATTGATTTTATGTGTCTTGTTACGACTTTTCTCCATTTTGGATCATCAAGACAAGATGCCTGAATGCCATACACATTTTTCAAAATTCTGGAATTTTCAACTTCCTGAGTGTACTCCCGTCGAGAATTTGACTGGAATCGGTCAATAAAGGTAGAGAAAAGGTTTTTAATTATTCGAAGACCACAATTTGGTTTGATTAGTGCTCTGGGTCGTAGTCATCACGAAGACACTATTATTGTGGGTAATGTAGTGGAAAGATCGAGGCGGAGGATACAGATTTGATGATTCTCCTGACTGACCAAATATAACTTAACAGCTGGGATCAATCATGTTCCAAATGAAACCTGGGCAGAACAATCAGCAAACCGAGATCTAGTCCTGACACAGCTACCCGAAGATGCAAAACGACACATCTTGTTTCTCCGTTCAATAATCTGAAGCACAACCTAGAAACCGTCGTAAACTTATATACCCGTTATCCAGGACCCCCAAGCGGGATTAAGATGATTTCACCTCTCGAGCAATTTTTGGAGGGAAGATCCCTTTTTCGCATTAACTTTTCTGGGCTTAAAGTGATCTGGAATCAACATCCCTACCACACATACCATTACTGCGCCCATTATGGCGAGTAGGGAATACTAGTGGAGAGAGTAGTGCGTATACCGCAACATTTTCACATCACGAGGAGACAAACAACGGTGGGCAAGACAATGTAGACTGATATGGGATAGGAAAATAAGCGAGAAGGTAGTTTTGGCGTTTCCGTCTTTCCACCATCCCCACCACACACCCCAAGGACCAATCAGACTGCACTCCAGACACTGTGGTTTACGCATTGCCTTAACAATCCGATCCATGTAAACCCCCATCAATTGTCCTTACATTCTCACCTTGTGTACGTCCTAATGCAGCCTGTATCTCCTGGTGTTATATATACGAGTATATAACGAACAACACAACAAACCTTCATCACTTCACTCCGTCCTACCTTTTACTTGTTGTACCGACGTGAGCTTTTTCTCCCAGAGGTCGTCGAAGGTATGCTGGGTGACAGGCTCAAAATCGACGGTGTACTGTCGCATGGCATTGGTGGTTGTGTAGCAGCACTTGCACATGCACGAGTGGTAACGGAGCCGTCCTTCATCGAGGTAAGGATGCGCCAGGGCGTCAACCACGCTGATTCTCTTGTCCTGGAAATAGAAATAATATTCATTAGCTTGGGTTGACTAAGAGCATACAATAGGTAATATCAAGTATAAGATGAACAAAATTTTTTATTTAAAGAATTTGAACACCTATAGCGCCAAGGCAGAACAACAAGTCCACCACTCCATGCCACACTTTTTTTTAGTAGGATACACCTCCAAGCCTCCTGACATTATTTACATCCATCAAGTTCAATACTGATGATCTGGATTCAGTATTAGCCCACTGCAGTTACGCCAAAATGGCGGCCTCATGGTGTGACTTTTCGAATTTTCTCACCCACAGGCCACATGGATACTTTGATACATGGGTCGTTTCAAAATTATGGGTAATTTCCTGTCACACAGCTCTTGTGCCTACAGTTTTTTTCATAGAAATTCCATTTTTTTGGGAGGACGTGATAGTACGGCCCAACTAATTTGAACAAACTAATTTGAGGTCAAAACGCTAATTAGTTCCATAATTAAAATGAGTTAATTACCCCATTTTATCTCTCCTACTCATGTCACATGGGGAAGGTAAGGAAGTTTCCAGATTTTCAAGTTCCCACCAACCCATGTTTTATTACTGACCAAAACCTTTTTAGCTGCGGGATACTCACTTCTACAATAATATCTTAGGGAAAAAAGGAAATTTCATCATTTACATGTGTATTTACCACGTTTTATGTTGGTCACGCAGTTTTTTCTCTCTCCCAACAATCTTTTGAAATCACTCCCCCAGAACCCCTAGAATAGGAAATTTCCTGTTGTGAAATCCAAGGCAATACTGCTTCAATATAGCTGCCAGAGCACATCTGTGTCGTTTTCATCCAAAGCTAGTAGCTTTCAATAAGTCAACAAGTGAGGATTTCACAACAGTATTTTAATATTCTCTCAATTTCGTCGTACTCAAATCGATAGTGATCGTTCAGCATACAAAAAATTTAGAAACAGGGTGAAAAATGTAGTAAGAAATGCTATATTCAATTCAGACAAAACCCTATTTAAAAATGCGAAAAATCCAAAAGAAATATTCAAGATTTTCAAACAGAAGGGACTAGGCAAATCCAAAAGTAAAAACTCATCAAGTACAGACCCGTCCGTTAATCTGGATGGGTTAAATACATATTTCTGCAATTTGGGCAGTGAGCAAAACGTCGATTCGAATCTTGTAACATACTATAATCGTATTAGTGAAAATTGTACAAATACCTTTGATTTTTCCTCAGTCACATCAAATGAGGTAAAGCTTGCAATCAACAGTATTTCATCGAAAGCAGTAGGACCCGACAATGTTTCGTGCATTTTAATTAAATTAATAGCAGAAAAAGTCATGGATGTACTAGTCCATATCTTCAACTATTCTACCTCTGTGGGCATTTATCCGAATGATTGGAAGAACGCGTTCGTGCTTCCCTTAGAAAAGAATAATCCTGCCGTCAATTTCTGTGATTTTAGGCCCATTACTCTAATTTCTATACTTGCAAAAATTTTTGATAAAGTCGTGTACGCTAAATTTTATGCATACGTTGAAGAAAATAGTATTCTTGATGTATATCAATCAGGTTATCGAAAATGCTCTAGTACGCATACAGCTTTGATCAAAATGACAGATGATGTCAGAGAAAATATAGATAAGAGTGAGTTGACCCTGTTCGCAAGCCTAGATCTTAGTCATGCATTTAATAGTCTTGAGCACTCCCTTTTTATGTCAATTCTTAAATCCATCGGATGTTCCGATTCTGTAATCTCTTGGTTTAAATCGTATTTATCTAACAGAATGCAATGTGTCCGCACTACTAAAGGCAAAACCTCTTCTTGGTTAAAAATCAATAGAGGTACCCCACAGGGTACAACATTGTCGGGTTTAATTTTCGCCTTATACTTGAATCGCATCTGTGATGCAATTGCAGTCTGTAGGAGAATTCTGTATGCCGATGACCTCAATTTATACCTCTCAACGAAGGTGGATCAGATAAGATCAAAGGTGGAAGTTGTGAATCTCGAAATTGCAAACCTAATTGTATGGTTCAAGAAACATGGATTGGTGGTGAACCCACGAAAGAGCTCGAGCATGATTATAGGTCATAGTAGATTGCGCGCCACCATATGTATTTCCGAAATACCGAAACTTGAAGTAGGTAACGTCAGTCTCGAATATGGTGATCACATCAAGTGTCTTGGTGTTATTATGCAGAGCAACCTTTCGTGGGACAAACAAACGAGTGCAGTGTGTAATAGAACAAGAGCCTTATTGTATAGTTTCAACAAGCTGTTAACTTATAAATCACGTAACCTTAAAATTAGCCTATTTAACTCAATGATTATGCCTCAGTTACTATACTGTCTTTCCGCGATGTGCGATATTGATTTCGTATGTAGACAGAAACTTCAGAGAGTCCTCAACTCATCCATTAGATTTATCCTTAACCTAAAATTTGATGATAGAATCTATGACAAATTTAAGAAAATGAAAATCCTTAAGTATGATGATCTCATCCAATTTGTTCTTTTAACTACAGTTCACCGTGTTGTATCATCTAAAAGGCCGTCATACCTATCATGTAAATTTAAAACCTTCTCTGATACTCATAATGTCAACACTCGTTTCAGAGACATAAATTTCCGCCTCCCTTTTTGCCGAACGACTGTGTTCCAAAAATCGTTCACTTTCAAAAGCGTGCAACATTTTAACGATCTTCCAAAGGAGATAAGAGAGATCCAGAGCTATAATACTTTCAAGACGAAAGTCAAGGAATTTTTGCTTTCCAAATATTAGCACACCCAGCGAAAAGTGAAATGAAGTTTAATTTTCTTTTTGTCACTTTATGTTCCTCCTATTTTTCATCATGTATTTACGCAGATGTCTGTTTATTTTCTTTTTGAATTGTATCTGGTTAGGTGGTAGAATGGTCTGATGTGACCAAATCTTGCCAGATTATGTAAATAAAGCGATAATCAATCAATCCCTACAACCATCTCATCAATTAAGGTAACATTTAATCAGTTAAATAATAATAAATTAAAAATAATAATTAAAAACAAAAAAACACCAAAAAACGAGGTTTTGTTCACAAAAAAAGTTGAGGTTGAAATGACCTATAATTTTGAAAAGACCCACATATAAAATTTCGAACTAATTGAGGAAAAATGATATTTTTATGATTTGTTTGACTGAAAAATGATTGAAATAAATTGTTATAGATTTTTACTTTCCCCCAATTCGTACGAGGTCCTTCAAGTGCTACAAGTACACCAAAAATCATACATACTCATAATATTATATGGTCTAAATATTAAAATCATAATACGATTTTACGAGTATGTAGCCATATTATGTAGGCATATAATATGCCTTTGAAGTCAGATTCCTCAAATCAGCCATTTTGTACATTGGTGGTTGCAACATATTATGGTATAGGTACTTATAGCATTTCCAAGTCAAATTCAACCTTTTCCAAGTCAAATTCAACCTTTTCCAAGTCAAATTCAACCTTTTCCAAGTCAAATTCAACCTTTTCCAAGTCAAATTCAACCTTTTCCAAGTCAAATTCAACCTTTTCCAAGTCAAATTCAACCTTTTCCAACTCAAATTCAACCTTTTCCAACTCAAATTCAACCTTTTCTAAAACAAATTCAACCTTTTCCAAAACAAATTCAACCGTTTCACCGAAATTATGAAAAATACGCACAAGCCCTAAATGTAGTACCAAATGCTTGTCTGAGATTGGGGACTGGGCTGAAAACAATACTCCAAACGCAGTAGGTACCTATACATAAAACAAAATCATGTTTTATTAAAAAAGAAATCAACAAAAAATATAATTTAAAAAAAAAATGCTTCTAGGAAAAGGTTGAATTTGACTTGGAAAAGGTTGAATTTGAGTTGGAAAAGGTTGAAGTTGACATGGAAAAGGTTGAATTTGACTTGGAAAAGGTTGAATTTGAGTTGGAAAAGGTTGAAGTTGACATGGAAAAGGTTGGATTTGACTTGGAAAAGGTTGAATTTGAGTTGGAAAAGGTTGAAGTTGACATGGAAAAGGTTGAATTTGACTTGGAAAAGGTTGAATTTGAGTTGGAAAAGGTTGAAGTTGACATGGAAAAGGTTGGATTTGACTTGGAAAAGGTTGAATTTGACTTGGAAAAGGTTGAATTAGTTTTGGAAAAGGTTGAATTTGTTTTGGAAAAGGTTGAATTTGTTTTGGAAAAGGTTGAATTTGACTTGGAAAAGGTTGAATTTGAGTTGAAAAGGTTGAATTTGAGTTGGAAAAGGTTCGATTTGACTTGGAAAAGGTTGAATTTCACTAGGAAATGCTGTTTATATATGGTCTATATGTGGTCTAACCACTGTTAGGTACTCCAAATATCATCTAATTCGGCTCCTTCATTCTAAGGGTGACTAGTTCTCGTGTCTAACATTATGTTGAGGTGAAGGAATTCTCACTTATATTCATCCTTTATGCTTGAACTGTAATGAGCATCATAAACATGAAGTACGCACAAATACCATTTAGATGTAGTTAGGGGTTCCTTGGTTTACATGGGGAGAAATAATTGAAGAAATATTGAGTTCAACGATGCTGTGTGGGAGGTGGTTTTTGGGGTCGGCGGTATATTTGTACTGAGTAAAAATGAACGTAATTCATGTTAGTAAAATAAATCTAAAAGTAGAGGACGATATAATAGAACTCGCTGTCCGTCGACAAAACATCCCAATTGCGATCAACCTCAGGAAGAACGATCCACCTCTAGCTCGGCAGTATTTTTTACGTAACAAACCCCGACACGTGAGCGAAAAACGTGATTCCCCTCACCCCTCACTTTATACGGTGTACTTCCATCCTCGTTCCTCAGTTTCCAATTAAGAACGCGAACGAAAGATGGAGATCGATTTTGGGAGGCGATTGTCGTGGAAACACAATCGGACGTTGTTGTACGGGCGGAGCTCGACAAGCGTTCAGAGTTATTCCAGTTGGGATCCGAATCGTATCTCGTCTTCGTTGACCCTTCCCGAATCCGCCGGAAGTGGGTTTTGTTCGAAGAGCAAAATCATGGATGATGAAGAACACAGACCTAAACAACATACGTGCCTTTGAGCATTGATCCTCGGAATCCTCCTGACTTGCCACCACTGATCACCCACTCTCGTGATTGTAACAAAACCAGTATGTCTTGTACGGTTTGCAAATGAGTGAACTCCAATAGTTGCGCAAAGTATCATGGCATTTTCTTCGACACACAGATGAAATTTAGTAAGCAGATCCAGAACACGAATGCAAAATTGAGAACATTGCTCTATGTTTTTTCAAGCTTGCAGGAGTAATGTAAATAACTGCTCTGTTGGGAACATTTCAGTGGCGATAATGGGGGGGGGGGGGGGGACTATAGTAGAGGAGTCCTCTAATTGGCGTGTGACGTGATGAGAGGGTGCAGTTCATCAACTGGCCTCTGTGTTGGGTGTGGGTTGCGAAGGTGTCGAATCAGAAGAAGTCTTTGCTGTGCTACTTGATCATGTTACGCTGGGTGGTAAGGAATCTGGGGGTCTCTTTCTCTTGAGTCGTCTTCTGAGGCGTGGTTCCGGTGGATTGTTGACCAGGCTGGTAATTAGCTGATTTGTGTGATGTGTCATAGTGTGGTGAAGGTTGTTATTGTTGTGTTGTGTTGGATGACTTCGGCTACATAGAGAATGTTCAGATCAGTATGTAGGGTACTGCCTCGCACATGTATGGTGTACCATGGTGCTGACGTGATTAACCGAAGCACCCTGTTCTGATTTACCTGTATCTTATTTATGTGTGTAGTAGCAGCGGCTCCCCAGATTCCGCCAGCATAGGCCCATATTGGTCGAATGAGTGTTAGGGAAATCTGTCGTTTGTATGAGAGAGGTAGAGTCGATCTGTGGTCCAGGAGGTGTCTGAGGGTTCGAATTCTGTCTCCCACTTTGCCTACCAGGTATTTTATGTGGACTGCCCAAGTCAGATGTTGGTCCAGGTGAAGCCAGAGGTACCGGAAGTTACCTGCAAGAGTCTTGAATACTAAATTACGAGTACTCAGAAAAGTTTATTTTGCCTTGATGGAATCTGTTTTGTCCTATTATTTACCAGTATGGAGTAGCACCTACAAGAAAAATTTGGTTCCTATCCAAATCACCCAGAAGGCAATCATCAGAAAAATAGCGAGAACCGGAAGGCTCGTGCATACTGCCATACCGTTTTTAGATATTAAAATCCTACCCTTCCACAAATTAATTTCTTCAAGTAATACTAAACAGATATTGAAAACTAAGCACTATAATTATAATAATCATAATTTATTATAATCATAATTATAATAATCTACCAACACATACAATTAATACCTACCAGGTTCAGGAATGATAATAAGATTTGAACTCCTATAAATACAAGGGTCTTTGTGATTTCAATGATTTGCCGAACCAACTTAGAAACCAACTAATGTTCAATAAATTCTCAAGCCGTTCAAGAGATCAATTAGTCGACCACTTAGCAAAAGCTTCCTAATTAATCTCCATCGCTTAAGTCCCGTGTCCCCTGTAGGTTGAAATACCATTGTATGAACTGCCATTAAATTATCCCATTTACGAGTATAACTATAATCCTTATACATATTTTACATGCATTTAATTGACATTGTCCCACTTAATAATTTTCCCTATTTGATGAATCCCTTAATAATTTGAATTCTTAATGTAGGACCTATTGCTTTTCTAACGATTCCGGGTATGTCCACCACATATTGTCACTTGGCGCTATATATACGAGTATTTAGCAATCTAAGTACCTCCCAAGGCTTTGGACTCCCTCATCTTCCAACACGAGCTTTGTCCCATATGGGAGATTAATTTCCACGATTAATTGTATGATTCTGTATGTATATGTGATGATTGCATAGTATTGGTGTTAAAAACCAAATCTCCAACATTTTAATTTGTAATTTTGAAAATTTAATAATAAATAAATAAATAAATGTACCTATTGGGGATTTTTTCTGGATTGTTTGTGTGTGGGTTATATTGTTTTCACAAAAGTTTACACGTTTACAAAAATAGGGCTCGTAATTGAAACACGCCTGTCTCTATTGAAGATCTTGTCTTCCAACTTGTCGGGTCTGTGCATAATTCATAAAAGCTGCCCAGTTCATCTGATTTATTGTATTTGCAAGGCTTCTGAGAATTAGATGAAACAGGTAGTAGTGGTGGTGATGAGTACCTAATGAGTACAAAAGTAAAGTAATGAGCCATTTCAGGCTGGATGACATCGCGAAAGTAATAATTCGTCTAAGAATTATATAAGTATTACTGGTGGTCAAGAGTAATCAGTGGTGGTACAACTACAGTGAAGTTTCTCTCCAATTTAAGGCTTGTTCATCTGGCAAATAGCTACTGCCAACATCATTGAAAGAAGCGAAAAGCTCCCTGCAGGTGCAACAGAGGAGGGTGAAAGGGGGGGTTGTGGGAAGAAGACGGGGAACAGGAAAACATTGGTGGTGGTGGTTAGGGGTAGGAGGATCAGGTTTCTATATGCACACTCAACAGAGAGGTACGAAGCACCGAGCATCCTATATACGTGGCTGGCGGGCAAAATAGATATCAATCCTTTTTGCGGCTGAGGAGGTTTTTTGGCGGGCCAGTTTTTAGAACGGAGTTGTTTTTTGGGGCGATACTGTTTACAGAATCAACGTTGACTGTCTAAATTTTCTCCGATATTCGATCGAATCATTCCTCAGGTTGTGGAAAGTGTCGATGCAAGGATTGAGGGATGTCCTCCTTTGATTGTCCTAAACCCATTCCAGCCGACACGTCTCGGGGCCTCACGCGACGCTTTCCGTCCATTCGCTCGCCGAATGGTTTCTGTTTTCTTGCGGTTTTTTGTGCAACCCGCAACAAGAAAAGTAGAATCCGCTTTTCTCCATTGATGAAGAGCGAGAATCGGATGAACTTGACACACTACAGATAAATAAAAACTAAACGGATAAATATGGCAGAATCTATTGAAACTCAGCATATTGATCATATCAGCCATCTCGCAGCATCTGATGTGGTGAGAACGTATCTACAAACTGATCAACTGGTAGATGGCACGAGTAGGTATATTAACAAAAGTATTGGCTGTAGGCAAATTTGAATATTTCAGAAACAGGCTCGGCGTAAATGATTTAACTCTCAAGAGTCAATATTTAACCTCTTTAATCGCTAATTTTAATCATATCTCAGGTCATATTTGTTCAGTTATGAACAAAATGAAGGAGTAAACAAGCATAATAGTTTTTCGCGGACTATCAACAATTTATTTGAATCATTTTTCAGTAAAACAATATCATAAAAATCATTTTTTCCTTGTATTAAACTGGCCTGTGGGAGAGAAAATTCGAAAAGTCACACCATGAGGCCACCATTTTGGCGTAACTTGCTCTTCCTGTGGGCTGATACTGAATTCAGATCATCAGTTTTCTCGATTTCACTTGTTTTCTAGAAAATACTAGCAATCTTTGACAAGTCAATTTACCTGTTGCACCGAAAAATACTTAGATGAAGTGGAGATCGTAGTGCAGACATCAGTCAAATAGATAATATCTATTTTATACAAATATTACTACAGTCAAATTTAAACAAATATATTATACAAAAAAAAAAAGATCGCAGGTTTTTTGTTGACGTCAGTGTTGTTTTACAGTGATGCAGAGTCGTTCATGGAGAACACCTGGATGCATAACGATTCGGACACTGCTCAAGTTTGCAGTTACATCTTGAGCAGTGTCAGCAAAACTAGATCGGCCCATGTGTGAAAATTAGTGATTTCCCAAGTGTGGGACATGATTGTTAGATAGGAGCGGCCGTCTTGTGGTTGTTCAACGGACACCTTTTACGCTCATCTTGCAACATCATCCATGCCAGGTGCTTCCGTTATGCTGTCCGTAGTGGCGAAACAAGCGAGGAGGTTATGTTGTTGTCAATCGGCAATCGCCGTGTTCACGTCAAATTCCATCGTGAAGATCGATAGCGAAGGGAACGGGGAGGTTTGATAGGCGGAGGGAGATGCAGAAGGTTGATTGATCTGTCCTCCGTATATACCTCCGACAGATCTACCCGGAGAACTTGGGCGGTGTACGCCATCCTCCAACCAGCGGACAGAGGGGAGCTCATCGCCCTTTCGAACAATAGGAGGGTATTGCTGTGGTGACGAGTGACGTGTTATGCCCCCACCTTCCTCAGAATGGGACAACTAGACGGATCTACGGGTGCAATTAGGGAGCTGTCTGCAGCTGGCGGGCGACCACTGATACGATAGAGCCATAACAGCTGATAAACATCAAGACAAAACACCGAATAGTGGAATGAATACCACATAGGTATAGTGTTACAGACAGACTATTAAGGGGATTTAGTGTAACTTCACACACAACTTAGAGAGTGAGTATTTAATATTAATCAATCACTTGTTGTCTCTGAGTTGAATTTCCTATTTTCAAGAAATCAACACTACAAAACTGTACCTGAAAAAATGGTCTATTTCTATTGCAAGTCCCCTATGGGCTGTTGCTATTATCATTTTTCTCACCAAAACCTTTCGGCCGTCTTTGTAACTAATTTCTGAACTAGTCAGAATTTATGATTGAACCCTGGAAACTTTCATTGCAACTAGTGATTCAGTTGGATCACTTCAGTAAAAACCAACTCGTACCTATTACCTTAGGGGTTTATGACAAAGCTTAATTATGAGGACTTACAGGATCGAAGACGAGCATTTGACAAAGGAGATGAACAGCTTCATGGGTCGCGAGGGCAGAGAGGGTGTAGAGAGCTGAAAGGGCCGGAGGTTTGGTCATTTTTCGAAGCATGTGGCTTTTGGCGCCGTCACACGCGTGCCGCATGTCCTCCAGTGAAGGCGTCCCCAAGAGATCCGTAATCAGTTCCAACTGAAATTGTAGGCAACATTTTGATTAAATGCGAGATTCAAAGCAAACGATATCATACAAATAATTCACAGAGCAGTATGAACATTTTTATAAGTGTTAATGAGGTCTAAGGTGTAAGATTTGGTTCCGGGATTTTGAATTAGAGTCCAGGTGGGTCTTCAGAGGCTGATGGTTTGGTAATCCGATGCGTCACTAAACACCATTTAGACCCTCCAGGACACAGTTGGAAATCAACACATTTGATGGAACTGCGAACTGGGATGCCTGGGATATTCAGATAAGAGCGGGTGGGATGATTCCATGAGGATGGCCACACTGGAATCAAGTCGGTTGGCCCAGCCAGGTACATACTCTTAGTGCATGCTTTAGAAAAGCAATTTGGAATGAAACAAGCGAAACATGCCAAAGTACAGTAGTTGCAGTACAGGCTTGGTCAGGGGTGGCGATGCATACCAAACTTGAGGCAATGGTAGTGTATAATTGTATGAGGAGGTTAAAGGACCCAGTGGTGCGAGAGAAACTAATGGGGCTTTGGCTAGTCACTGGATGAAGTATTGGCTATTGCATTGAGATTTCAAATTATTGCTCAGACAGTCAAAATTTTCCTAGGTCAATACGTGGAAAAGGTAGCTGCAATAACCCACGTGAGATATGATCAAGAACATGAGCGTCTACCTAAGTATGACCAGTATATAACTGAGGGTTCAATTTTGCTGGTCAGGCATTGAGTTTGCCCACACCCCAGGTAGCTGCAATAACCCAGGTGAGCTATGGTCAAAATCCCAGAGCATGAGCGGCTACCTAAGTATAACCAGAATAAAACTAAGGGCCCAAATTTGCCATTCAGGCATGGAGTTTGCCCACACCCCAGAAAGCTGCAATAACCCAGGTGAGCTATGGTCAGGAGCATGAGGGTCCACCTAAGTATGACCAGAATAAAAGTAAGGACCCAAATTTGCAGGTTAGGCATTGGGTTTGCCCACACCTCCCTGTCGAGTATCACAGCCCTCGTCTAATGAAAACCAGTCATGGTAGCGCAGGACAGCCCCAGAAAAAGGACTATGGTCATGAGCTATGGTCAGAATAAAACTGAGGGCCCAAATTTACCGTTCAGGCATTGGGTTTGCCCACAACTCCCTGTCGAGTATCACAGCCCTCGTCTAATGAAAACCAGTCATGGCAGCGCAGGACAGCCCCAGGAAAAGGACCTTCGCCGGATTGAGACAGGACAAACCGGGCAATGTGTTTTGATATACAGAGCTGCGCCAGACAACGGGTATCGTCAACGGTGTTTCCTGACAATCGGTGGTAGGTACGGGTGCATCAAGGACCATTTGCAATTCCGATCTTGTGGAGAGGGTTGGTTTACCAAACTGCTCAGTGGGTATGATATTCCGATCAATCTCACTAGAGCCAACACCAGTGAAAGGGGAAGCTGAGGTGGGCATAGATCCAGCTGCCACTCAATACTTGTACAAGGGGAAGGAACTCACCCGTTGGGGAGTTGTATCGCATGAACATGACAGAAATTGAAAGGAGTTGTCGCCCTTTGATGAATGCCTATTAAACGAACAAGATGGTGCTGCTGGGTTACCTACTCATTTCCGTACAGACCCCTTGATTGGTTGAGAGATTTCATGCTCAGTGGCCAACATCTTGAGATGTTGTAGTGGTATTTCCGTAGTATTATTTGATCATACGGCGTTATAAGTACATCTCACTTCCATATGTTTGCATCTTTCTTTCCACCGTGAAATTCTAAGTGAAATAAAACCTTATTTGCAAGATTTTTCATTGAAGAAGTCTAGAAAAATCATACTTATTAAATCAGCATCTTGTTATTCTCCAAGAATCCTCTGCCAGAATTGTAAGTAATAAAAGGTGAGATGAGGCGGTATACTGATTAGAAGCGAGCGGGTTATGCGGTCTGGAACGAACGAATCCACATCGGATCGATTCCGAGGGGAGGTCTCGAAAATCCCTAGCAATCAACGGAAGGTTTTTAGACCAAAGCCCCAAGAGGAAGGCGGGAAAAGTTCATTTCGAAAGGAGCAGCGGCACAAAATTATCTCGCGTGCACACGTGTCGAACGGTTTTCCTGAAAGGAGATTCTCAGCTTCCGATGAGAACCAACGAGATCAATGCGACTTGGGAAGGTCTTAACGACAACACGTTCAGAGGGCAATCTACGTGCTCATCACAACCCGAATCACGAGTTGGTTCAATAAATATTATTTACGTTGGAAACAGCACAAGACGTTATGGAACATCCAGAAACCCTCAATTTTAACAACGCTCTGCGCTTAGCTAACAAGAAACACAGGGATCATTCACTGTTTTGATGAAGATTCAATAGTGCTGTAGGTATATTTTATGCTAAGTGTGCAGCACATGATGTACCCAGTGGAATCCGGTCCAGTAAAATAAAGAAAAGGACCTCGAAGTGACGGGGGAAAGCTGTAAATCGTTCTAAAACCTTAAGATAGTTTTGAAAACGAGTAATCTGTGTTTGTACCCTTCCACAGTTTGAACTTAAATTCTGTAAACCTTGATATTTTCGGACTTTCTTCGGTTTGTCGTTTATAACTCCCAAACAACGCATCCTAGCGAAAACCTTGCCAAGAGACAAATTAAAGGTCATTAAATTCTGCGTCGATTGACCCCTCGAACTTTAAAATTTGTGTAATATATGGGGTAGTAATTGACGGCTGGAAAACTACAATTTTTCCCCATATTGGCTAAAATGTACCATTTGAATATGAATGCTAAGTTCGACGTTTTGGGGCACCAAAAGGTAAAGCTGAACCTCTGGAGGGGTACAAACTCAGTTAACTCGTTTTCAAGACTATCTTGAGGTTTTGGAACGATTTCCCCCACAGCTCAGCTTTCCCCAGGTCACTTCAAGGTACTCCCCCCTTTGAGGTCTAATTTAACTGAACTACCAGTGGAACCAGTGATGCGAGTCAACAAATGAGGATGATCCATTACAGGTGGATTACGAGGTGCAGGGAACGTCCTCAGAAGAGGACACGTTCTGGGGCCTTTGACCTCCACCGAGTTCAGGTTCCAGACGGTCATTGTGGTCTGTACGGTGCATCCTACGTCCGCCCGTCACGTCACATCTCGATCCTGCGGCGGATCCCTCTGATAGCTCCGACCGTGAGCGTCCTGCATACGACCGCAGTTCCGTCGAACTCTTCCCACGCTCTCGTCAGCTCTTGTAAGTGCTACTGCAGGGGATTTTCTCAAGTTGTTCCAGCATTCTCACAGTGGTACCCAAAATCAGTTAGTTCGCTGGAAACTACTACCAAAAATGGGCAAATGGAGGAACTGAAAATACTAGCTCCAGGAATTTTTCAGGAGGGTCCCCCCTGAACAAGAAAAGATGCAGTCCCTCCAAATCCCAGTGCTGTGGGGTGGTGGTGGTGGGACCTTCAACGGTTCCATCTTTCAGTTTTTCGCTTATAACTCAAAAACGGTGCGTTACAGAGAAAAAGTTCTCTGGTACTAAATAAAAGCTTATTAAATTTGCTACAAGTTTTGTTTCATACATTTTTATGACAAACTGGACCGTTTTCATGCTACCGGCTCCAGAAACTAGATTTTTGTTCAGATCCTTACTCGGGATCTAAAAGACAAAAATATTCGAAAAACACGAGAAAAACAATTTTCTTGAAAATTACCACCTTTTCGGAGCCGGTAGCACTTGAACAAACATTCATGGGACTCATTGTGCATTATTTTGCATTTTCTTTAAAATGGAGGTTTACAAGATTTCACATAAAGCACAACCCAGACACTAGTACTGTTCTAGTGCGACTGAACCGTTTGTCTGATGCATAGGGAACCCTCGTTACACCATCTACGAAATATCGTGAAAATCGAGTACGATTACTCAAGATTACACTGAATATATCGCACTTTACAAGACTGAATGTAATGTTCAATAAGCATATAACGGGTTTTCAGAGAATGAGCGTCTACTCTGTCGTATTATACCACAGAATACAATCTAACTTCAGAACTTATTTCAACCGAGGGTGGTGTTTGCAGTAATCGGGAAGGTCCTGAAATGTTCTAATGGTCAACAAACAACTGGAGCTTCTTCAATCGTATCATTAGGCCAACCCACTTTCCCTCGAGATTTTGAGATTCTGGCAATTGCTTGGAAAAAAATTGCGAAAAATAGCGTGAAAAGACTGCAAATCGTTACACACCGGTTTATTATTCGTGTAATGGTAAACCCTTTGCCCGGATCACTCTATTCACCGGTCAAGTTGAGCAAACATTAATATTAGAAATTAAATATACCTACGGTCACAAATTTAATAAATTTCGGCGAAATGGGCCCACAGAATCACGGATAATTTGCCAACAACAGACAAAGTACGAATCCACGCAGGTACCTATTTCGAAATGTGAAATTACCAATATTGAGGAGATAAAAATGAGTAAGGAGTGATGTTGGGAGTATCGAGGGTTGGTCCAAATAAAACAATTTTTCTAGGCCGACGTTTCGCAATAAATGTATTGCATTTTCAGGGCTTGGGAAAGCTGTGGCAGCTGTTTAGAGTGGAGGGTTCATAGCGGGTAGGTAGGATCGTCAGAGTCCCAAAGTATGCATGTGGAAGGGCGCAAACACTATTTGTCCACATACGTACTGAAAAGATCTGTATTATTAGATGCAATATGTGAGTTGCCCTATAGTGTTTGCGCCCTTCCACATGCACACTTTGGGACTCTGACGATCCTACCTACCCGCTATGAACCCTCCACTCTAAACAGCTCCCACAACTTTCCCAAGCCCTGAAGATGCAATACATTTATTGCGAAACGTCGGCCTAGAAAAATTGTTTTATTTGGACCAACCCTCGATACTCCCAACATCACTCCTTACAATACCAGTGGTCAAGAACCTTTAACCTAATAAGAATGAATTTCTCGGGCAATTAAAAAGAGATGCACCATCGAAGTGATAAACCAATACTACAGGGTAAGCTTAGATACGCCATTCAATAGTTCATATTAGAGAGTTTAGAGAATTAGGTAAGATCATGGAGCAGATTGTTTGAAGTAATCGTAGGTGTATAAATGTACAACAGTGATACAGAAACGCGAGGTAACAAAGTTTTTCCGCTCAGGGTGAAGTAGGGCGCACGACGTTAAAGCACGAAAAGGGACTCAGTTCAATTAGCAATAGTAACATTTTCACGAGTCCAATGAAGGGGAGTCAGATCGCTTAGCTCGAGCCCCAGAAATTAAACGCTACGCCCGCCCACAGCATCCGTGCACCCTTTCACAACCCAACCCACGGGAGTTTTCCTCTTCAGTACTAAAGATTACGCCGAGTTCCCGCACTGCAGCAACATCGTTAACAGGCACGAGAGGCCTGCAGCTGCAACAAACGAGCTGTAGCAAAGGCTAAGAATATGGTAGATTTCAGGGAGTAAGTTCACGAAAGGCCTCTTTTGGCAATTAGAAGCGTGTGATGTCTGTGAATAAAATGGAATGGGAGAGACATGACGCCCAAAACACATAATATATTATATTATGTCCGTAATATGCCTTTCCATGAATACCGAAACCGTGAATGTGCCAAAAATCGAAATCTGAGTTGGGCATCACTTGCTGGGAGTATTGACCTCCTCTATTTTTGAAAAATCCTTAGTAATGCTTAGAAAAACTCTTAGAAATCCTTACAAAACACTGAGCATTTCTAAGGATTTGCATAAATTGAAGACGTCAATACCTACCTACTCCCCGCAAGTGATGCCCAACTCAGATTTCGATTTTTTGGCACATTCATGGTTTTGGCATGAAGGGGACGTTATAGGCTCTAAAAATATAAACTCTTGAAAATGAGGCATTTATTAGATAGCAACTAAAAAAGTCTGTAAATTCTTCCAAAACGGTTTATATAGTCCTGAAGATGAAATGAAAGTATAGATTGAAACGTTGACGCAGGAGAAAATTGCACCACATTACTGAACATTTGAGTTATGCAGACGTGAACCCATGCTTGGTCTTCTCTAACTCTAAATTAATTTGTTATCGTTGATATTTATGATATGATCAGATGGACTGGATGGAAAAGAATGAGGAACGACGATATACTGACTAGAAGATTCCACAATGAAGTAACTTATTTTTCTGTTTATCAGTTAAATAAGTTCATTAATAAAGTAATTAGCGAGTTTTTTTAAACAATTAAAAGGGGTTTGATGGCATTCAACATTTCAATCACTTTCAAGCTTTAATGAATGTGGTATTATTACTGCAGGGCGATGTTCAATTTTGATCAACAAAGCCTATAGATCGGCCAATATTTCATGTCCCAGGATTTGAAGGCATTCCTGGCAGATTATAATATCCGCAATGTACTGACAGATCGTACGGTTGAACGGAACACTTTGGAACACCATCGAACTAGGTGCCAGAGAAAGTAACTTGCCTATTAGCCGTACGGGGCAGACGTCGCAACGAGCCCATTCTCGTCAGATCACGGAAGTTAGGCGACGTCGGGCGTGGATATTACTTGGATGGGTGACCGCCGGTGAGGTGGGTCTCCCGTCCAAGTAATCTTCCACGCTTCTGTACGGCGATCCCCTCTCAACTCAAGGGGGCGAGGCAATGAGTAGCTTTAAGCGAAATCATCGGAACAATACTGATCCACCTAGGTGGACAGCCGATGACGTCCGCGACGCCTAAAAAACGGCAGTCGGACGGAAATCCAACCTGAAATGGTTGCTTACTTTACTTTTTTTACTTTAATTTTTCGCCAATGGGAAACAGACATTCTGCCTGCCTGCCTCCATAAGATCGATGATTTGTTAATCCACCAATTGTACTCCCCACGAAAACATCCACCAATTGTACTCCCCATGAAAACATCCACCAATTGTACTCCTACTTGGCTCTTGAACCCAGGCTAAGTTTTCCTAAGGAAACTTGATCGCCTTTCAAAATTCGATTCACTGGTAGAAGAAGTCCCTCTTAGACGGAACTCATGATTATGCTCGAATCCGATATCCAAACTGTCGAGAGTCTATCGTTTCCTTCAGAAATCAAGTCTCCACTTGGAACCGATGAACTTACGACGGATGTCCTGGTCGAGCCTGACTGGGTACCTGACTGCATTCCACCTACTACTCCCAGTCAGCAGGCAACCCCAACCCCCAACTCGCCTCCTCTGCGAAGAAGTACTCGAATACGGAAAACCCCTAAGTTCCTGGGCGACCATGTGCCATTCTGAGGGAAGGACTAGTGTGATATTATTAGGTACTACAGTTAGTCTAGCTTTCATATGAGGACGTTGCAGTGGAAGTTTCGAAGGAACTCTTTCCCATAATTCATTATTTCATTGCATATAAGTGGAAAAATCTGGATAAAAAGGGAAAATTTCTATCTGATCCATCTGAAAGCAACATAAATATTTCTTAAGGATGATGAGTATCGTCTTCCGAGGA
This sequence comes from Stenodema calcarata, assembly GCA_963920205.1. NCBI lineage: Eukaryota > Metazoa > Arthropoda > Insecta > Hemiptera > Miridae > Stenodema > Stenodema calcarata. The sequence continues at coordinate 9,657,054 of OY986056.1, forward strand.
GGAGTCCTTGCTCTCCTGACCATTCCTCAGAATTATCACAGTCACAGTCACAGGTACATGGTATTTATCCAAAGTTCTTTAATCTTCTGTGTATGACCACTCACCTGTAGGACTGGACTCTGAGCTTGGAAAAGGATGCGACGGCCGAGGAGCTCTCCGAAGATGCAGCCCACGCTCCAGACATCGACGGCAGCCGAGTAGTGGCGGGCGCCCATGAGGATTTCAGGAGCTCTGTAGTACTGCGTCACAACCTCCTGCGTCATCTTCATGTTCTTGTCAGGCTCCTCCACTCTCGCCAGCCCAAAATCGCAGATCTACAACCCCGCAACAATTATTAGATTGAATTTGGCCCAAGATTCGGTACCTTCCTCCTATTTCAGTCATCCATCAGTACAAAACAATTTGTTGACTATTACTGAGGCGACTAGTCAGGCTAACAACACGAGTATTCGTAGGGAAATAGCGGTGGAAAAAAGTGAGACCTCCAAGCTACACATGGGGGAGAGCACTATGGCCAAATCTAATGGCACCTATGGCACTATTTCATTAGCAGTCAGATAAGAACTGAATTCAGTATCTTTACTTTCTTTTGCAAAACTAATCTCAGTTGTCGTGGTGTAAGATCCTACTCTCTTTTACAGGTCCAAGATAAATCCAAAACCCCGAGCCCTGTGTCGGTACTAACCCTTTTCCCGTCGTATACTCCACCCCCTCCACAAACACACACACCTTAAGATCAACATCTCGCAGGGTTCCGGGTTCTTTTTTTTCGCTATCATTATATATTTTTATGACCTCATAACATCCGGTTTTACGACAAGGTAGAGAATTTCCTTTGTGGAAGTAACGTCAGAACCCTTACTTCAACTGGAGGGGTGCGACAGCAAAGGCATCCAGACAATTTTAGGGTTATAAGACGCGGCCAAGGAGGGTTCTCCCCAGCTTTTTCGCTCAGGGTACTACGTGAGGAATGAGCAAGATTGGTACGTTGTTTACCAACTCATTGTTGAATGTGCAATTTCCTGGTCCAAAAGTGTAAGATTGTTGAGTACCTACTGACCTCAAGTCATCTACAGAACGACCAGCACTTTGAAATGAAATTGTGTTCGAAAAAAAGTGCAAGTTCTGCATATACCCGTGAAAAACTACAAGGTTATTCATTGGAGGTTGACCTAAAGATGTCTCACCAAAGATATACCCCCAGGTCTTACCCAGGTCCCATAACAAATTCGTTGCTAATGCGCATGTGCTAACAAAAGATACAGAACAATTCAATTAATACATCTCACAAGTATATATTATTATGATTCAAATTCTCATACGATTTTTGTAAACAAGCCTGGATTTTATTATTCTATTTGGAAGTTTAGTGGACACATTTGGTTGCAGAATAACCACAACCACTCACTAAGAACCTTAAAAAAGAAACCAAATTAATAATTAGTAAGTGATAATCTGATGGGTAGTTATCGGGAGGAAATTACCTTGAGGACGCAGTTGCTATTGACAAGGAGGTTTCCAGGTTTGATGTCTCGATGAAGAATACGGGCCGAGTGCAAGTATTTCAGACCTAAAACAAAAATATACGGAGCAACTGAGATATAACATATTATGTTGTGTACAAGCGCGATATCAGTCAGTAGGAACATATCACAGAAAATAGGTACGTCTGGGTGTTCCTTTTGGCATTCACATCAGAAGAGGTTTTTTCCCCGCTATCAACGGGACATTAATAACGATTTTCACGATTCTTGTTTTGTCAGTGCTCTCGAGGAGTTTGGAAATTGTAGGAACATCCCATTGGGATCTTTTTGAAATATTGTTTAACAAGCTCTGCAGAAGAGTTTTGTTAAATTGGGAATGTTTGAAAAGTAAGAATGTGGCAAGTTTTTGTGGTGGATTTTGTACGTTTTATGCTGCTGATTTTAGACGCGAACGATACGTGGTACATCTTTGATATTTTGGGGAAAGTCCTCATATAAGTCTAGTCTTAGTCTAGATTGTATGGTGAAAATTTCAGCGAAATCAGTCAATTCTCTCGAGAACCACGAAAACCCCTGAAATCTGTCACACTTTCTTACTCCGTTCTTGGGTAATTCTGTACAAATTTGGTTCCACGTCAATCCGTCTTTATGATTCCAAATTCTTGCACGCGCAAAGCTACACGAAAGAATGTTCGAAATACGCTGACATTTGAGGAGTAGTTACGAGTAAACCAGCACATATGTCCATATCAGTACTTTTCCCGTGGTCTTGAGGTGATGCATGCAAGGAAGTCGATTGTCACACAATAGCCTACATTTCACACCACCCTAGAAAACTACGCTTACGTGATCGCTTCAACACTTCTCAAACGGAAGTTTTGAAACAGTTTTGTCCTTATTGAGATCCGTTTTGAAACATGGTGAATATATCCCTCGATTTTAATTTATAATTACTTCCTGCTTCACGAGTAGCCATAATCAGCCTGAACGTACAATATTTCAGCTCGTCCTATTCCCCACTTGATTCACCTGGCTTTGAAGAGGAAGAATACCATTACCGGTGCGTTTTCAGTTACCATTCTTCATTTACAAGAAATAATCTATCTAGGGGGAGCTATGTACCTTGAATACAGTTCTACCTTGGGACATTGAATATAATACCAAGACGGTGCAAGCAAATTTTGGTGTGTGAGGCAGTGTTGCCAGACAACTTGCCTCGAAATTCCCTACGGACCGTTTCCAAAATCCCTACTATTATGATGTAGAAAGTTGAAAACTGGGATAGAGCACACGTAGAACACGGTAGAACGAAAGGAACTATTTATTTTTTTAGACATCAGTGCTGCCAACACTTTACAACTGAATCAGTGCCATCATGACAGTCTCCCCCACTTGAATAAGAAGCACATACTTTTCCAACTACAAATTACTCGTCTTTCAAACTTATTAACGTTATTATTAAAACATTATAACACAAATCATTGTAGCACATAGCCGCTAAGGTGACGTGGAGCGCGTCTATCCCGAACAGACCTACGTAACTCTGGTGGTTGCAGCTGAGGCGTTGACTGGTGCCTAGGGGGACTGGCTCTTTGTGCCGGACTCCCAGACGACTGGTGACCCTCCGATGGCTGAGGGACAAACGGCACTCCAAATGTTACTGACCGCTGCGGTGTTGGAGGAGCAGCTTCCACACTATTTTCTACTGGCACTGGCACTAACGTTGTCATCAGTTGGTTGATGTGACGCTTTATAGTACGACCTTCATCCAGTCTTACCAGATAGTGCCTCGATCCCAGCACACGAGTGACAACACCGAAACCCCAGACTGCCTTGTTATTAGGGTACAGGCGTACTTGGACTCTCTCCCCCTTGGACAGAGTACGAGCAGCTGGTGCAGGAGTGCAAGTCGTCTTTGGTGACGTAGGGAACACCGCATCCAACTGTATCCGAAAGTGACGGTTGAGGTACAGCTCAGCTGGAGATTTCCCACAAGAAAGTGGCGTGGCTCGGTGACGGAAGACAATCTTCTGGATCTTGTCTCGAACTGTTCCTGGTTCTGCCGCAATTGATGCAAATCTCCGCTTGAACGTTTGGACATTACGTTCGGCAAGGCCATTTGTGGCCGGGTGACCTGGCGCTATCAATTTCTGAAAAATCCCGCGAGTCCTGCAATATTCTTTGAAGGTTTCACTTGTGAAAATCGTGGCGTTGTCCGAGACAAGCACTGCAGGATACCCATGAGAAGAGAAAACTTCATTCAAAAGTTGAATAGTTGAGTCTGTAGAAGGCGCATCTTTCCTTGTTTTTATTTCGGTCCATTTTGACTTTGCATCTACGCAAATGAGGAAGTAGTGACCCTCATACGGTCCTGCATAGTCCATATGAACCCTTTCCCAATTTGACGAGGGTTCATCCCATGGGTGTACTATTGCAAGAGGCGGGTTTTTACGGAGCTTAGCACAAGTCTCACACGCTTTCACCATCCGTTCAATTTCACCATCAATTCCTTCCCAATAAACATATCGCCTCGCCAACTGCTTCATCTTCGTGACCCCAATGTGGGTAAGGTGCAATTCTTCAAGTATTGGTGCACGAAGACTCTGAGGAACTACCACTCTTTCTAATCTGAACAACACACCATCCTGTATAGTGTAGGGTGTATCTATGGTATTCTCCTGCATGGACCTGACGATTTTCTGTAGATTCTCGTCTTTCTGAGTCTCTTGTGCAATGACTGCAGCAGATATTGTTGAACCAGACACTTGGAATAAAGTCTCGTTACACACTTGTTTCACTTCCTCGTTGATTTCAGCGTCAACTGTTCTCGTTGTCCTCTCTATTGGAGCCCTTGAAAGGCAATCTACATTCGCATTGTCCTTTCCCCTCTTGAACTTCACCACGTACTCAAAACCTGAGAGAAAAGTTGCATATCGGAGCAATCTTGCTGATGTCATTTGGGGCAACGATCGATTGTGTCCAAAAATCCTTGAGAGGGGCTCATTGTCCGTGACTAGAGTGAACACTCTCCCATACAGGTAATTGAAAAAATGGCCCACCGCAAAAACAATTGCCAATGCCTCCCTGTCCAACTGGCTATAATTCTGCTCTGACTGGGTTAAGGATCTAGAAGCATACGCCACAGGTCTTTCATCTCCATTCACTATATGGCTCAATACCGCAGCTACACCAACTGGGCTGGCGTCTGTGGTCAAAACCACTGGCAGTGACGGGTTGTATGGAACAAGTACTCGGTCACTGCACATTTCTGCTTTCAATTTCAAAAATGCAGACTCACAGCGCGCATCCCAGTGAAAACGGCGATTTTTCTGCAGTAGCTGGCGAAGGGGGTATGACAAGGTAGAAAAATCTGGAACAAACCGAGCATAATAGGTAATTAGACCCAAAAACTGTCTAACTCCATCACCATTCTTTGGGCGTGGCATATTCTTGAGAGCTGCAATCTTCTGTGGTGACTTCATGATCTTGTTGTGTTCAATAACGTGGCCCAAGTATTCTATCTTTGAGACAAAGAAGGCGCATTTATTTTTATTTAGATGTAAATCATTTTTCGCTAGTCTTGTTAAACATGCTCGTAGATTTTGTGCACACTCCTCGTATGATTGACCATGGACGATAATATCGTCAAAATACGTTTCTGTATTCTCCAAGCCCTGTATGATTTGAGACATTATCCGGTTGAACTCCGAAGGGGCGGTCTTGATCCCAAAACTCAACCGATTCATACGATAAGTACCACGATGTGTCGATATTGTCTGAATCTCACTACTCTTTTCATCAACCAGAATATGTAAGTAAGCTTTATGTAAATCTAGCTTACAGAAGTACTTTGAATTGCGCAGACTTGATAACACGTCATCTATTCGACGGATTGGAAAATTTGCAGATACTAGCCTTTCATTTACTCCACATTTATAATCTACGCAGAGGCGCACAGTCCCATCTGGTTTGGGAACAACCACCAACGGCGAACCCCAATCACTTGTTGCTATCGGAGTAATTATGCCTGAATTTTCAAGAATATCGAGTTCCTTCTCAACGCGGCTTCTCAGGGCGTATGGTACATCTCTTTCGCGCGTAAAAACTGGTGATACATCCTTCCTTAGAACTAGTGAGACTTTCAAATCCGGTACACATCCGATTCTTGCTTCAAATATGTTTGAAAATTCGTTGAAAATGTCGTCGACTCCAAAAACAGTAGAAACAGAGGAACAGGTAGGCGGCTGAACACGGCTCATCTCTTCATCCACCTGTCTCAGGTCAACGCCCAGATCTCGAATCCATTCTCGACCTAATATCGCGTCATGACCAGCAGCTACAATATATAAATCCGCATTAATTTCTTTTTTATTATATTTTACAGTGACAGAAACTCTACCTTTGCATGGGACAACATCATTCGAATAGGCTCTAAAATTAATGTTAGTTGGGACAGGTTCAATTCCCAGATTTAGCGCAAAAAATTTATCTTCAGGTAGAATGGAGAATCTTGCACCAGAATCCACTTCCATTTTCTGGGTCTTCCCGTCTATAAATACTGTGACAACATATTTTCCTGTGTTCGAGTGGCATTCATATAAATCAACCAAATTTATTCCATAGGAGAACGATTGCCAATTATTATGATGTAGAAAGTTGAAAACTGGGATAGAGCACACGTAGAACACGGTAGAACGAAAGGAACGAATCTGACTCACTGGCGCGAACATGTTGTACGAGTACTAGTGACTGTTCCTGATCATATTCGGTATCTATACGGTGGCATTTTGCTTTTTCTTTAGACAATGTAACAATACAAACTCGATCGACATGACCAGTCTTATTGCAAGATTTACACTTCAAATTATTCTTACTGATTCTGCATTCATTCGCGCGATGATTAGCTCTTCCGCACTTGAAGCATAAATCAGCGATCCCCAACGCACGATAATCCATCGGCCTGCGAGACAGTGACGAGGAACGACTCCGGTTCCAATTGCTGGAACGGTTCGGCGCATAAGATCGATCTGCTTGGGTAAAGTTTGAATTTTGGCGGTTACGCGCGCGACTAAACTGTGACAACCGATTCGTATCGATAGAACTGGTACCTGTTGCAGGAACGGGACTAGGCTGCTGCAATTCTCGACTCTGAATCCGTGCAGCTTCGATCGAGATAGCTTTCGACACAATATCATCAAATTTGGCGGAATCATCTTGCAACAACTTTTCTCTTATTTCATTGTCCTTTATACCTCTGATGAACTGCGCGCGGAGAAACAGCTCAGCTGCCGATACTGATTTGTTGCAGGAACATTTGACTGTGAAATGACAGTCGGCTAAGCTTCCTTGTAATGCAGCAACAAATTCCGCGATTGATTGCTTTTGATCTTGAGTTGTCGAGAGAAAATAGTGTTGCGATACCACTGCACTTTGTTTCGGAGCTAGCATACCTGAAAACGCCTTGACTAGATCTTCGTACGGCAAGTCCCTGACGTACTTATCGGGTCCCAGCATCGCCGACAGGTTATTGTAATGAGTAGACCCAATTGACGCGGCCAATAACTGCGATTTTTTTGTTTTCACGCCCCTGATCTCGGTATAATTTTCGAATCTTTCCATATAATTGTTGAACTTTTCCTTCTTCGGGTCGAATGGTTCGAACGGCGGCACATTTGTTGGATCGGCGGCGGCACCGGCAGTTCCCGACCCGGTTGCGCCCGACTGTATTAGTTTGTCGAACATTACCTTTTGGTTTGCGCACAATTTGTCAGCTAGACCATCGAGCAACACTTTTAACATTCTTTCGTCCATCTTCGTCGCCAATTATTATGATGTAGAAAGTTGAAAACTGGGATAGAGCACACGTAGAACACGGTAGAACGAAAGGAACTATTTATTTTTTTAGACATCAGTGCTGCCAACACTTTACAACTGAATCAGTGCCATCATGACAGTCGATTGTCACACAATAGCCTACATTTCACACCACCCTAGAAAACTACGCTTACGTGATCGCTTCAACACTTCTCAAACGGAAGTTTTGAAACAGTTTTGTCCTTATTGAGATCCGTTTTGAAACATGGTGAATATATCCCTCGATTTTAATTTATAATTACTTCCTGCTTCACGAGTAGCCATAATCAGCCTGAACGTACAATATTTCAGCTCGTCCTATTCCCCACTTGATTCACCTGGCTTTGAAGAGGAAGAATACCATTACCGGTGCGTTTTCAGTTACCATTCTTCATTTACAAGAAATAATCTATCTAGGGGGAGCTATGTACCTTGAATACAGTTCTACCTTGGGACATTGAATATAATACCAAGACGGTGCAAGCAAATTTTGGTGTGTGAGGCAGTGTTGCCAGACAACTTGCCTCGAAATTCCCTACGGACCGTTTCCAAAATCCCTACTTTTCCCTACAAATTCCCTACTGTGTTAAAAAATTCTCTACGCGTAAAATTTTGATTGCTGAAAATGTAAAAGAACAAAAGAAGATCACTTCCCTCCTAGTCATCTACAAAACGACAATATCACTGCATTCACTGCTGCTGGTTTGGTTTGAGGATTGAAATAACCATTGAACCACTGAGTTGCACAATGTAATTAATATTGCTGTCTCAATAATAGTTAGATTAGGTCCAGTCATTTTTTTTTCAGGACAAGAATTGTTAGGTACTTGAGAAATATCACTGATATAAATATAATAAGGCTTATTACTAAGGCTCAAGAATGGTAGCATTGGTTACATTAGCCTTGGAATACCTATTTAAAAAAATCTTAATGTCGACGACCAGGAATGACTACGAGGAGAAAATATAATTAAAATGGTAAAACAGTAATAGTACGAGTTCGTACAGTGTTCGTAAAACAAGTAACAGAAAAATTTGGGATTGAAAATAGAAAGAAGAGCAGTAAAATCTTAGGTTAATCTCAAGAGGTTATCAAAAATAAATCAAAAACTATTCATCAAAGAGACCATCAAAAACCAATCAAATCGTCTTCGTCACTATCGAGGGATTGCTCGCTTTTATTAGAAGCGTATAAGCTCTGTGACGCAAGCAACTCCATCATATTTGGTGTGATGGGGTGGTTGTAACTTTCTCCTTCATATCCTTCATACCACAAGTGGTTTTCCGATCACGAATAAATGTACTAAAATCGTATATTTATTCAATTTATTAGAATTTTGCCAGTGTTTGAATCACGTAACCTAGCTTGACCAAAAATCCCTACGTTCAGCGTAGGGATTCCCTACGCTCAATGCACCCCCAAAATTCCCTACGTGTAGGGAAAAATCCCTACATCTGGCAACACTGGTGTGAGGTTCGTATCGTAACAACACTTTTCATGGCCTTCAATTGCAGCTGTAGTTTCATCGCGATTACTTCAAGTTTCAATTTTTTACAGTAATTTTGTTGATTTTGGACACCAAACTGAATTTTTTCTTCAGTTTTCGAATTTTCTATTTTTTTGTATGAGTGCTATTGAAAATTTCAATATCTCGATGTATTGTTCACTAAAAAATGCCTACAATTGCCATACTATTTTTCACTGTTTCTCATTGCGTGTGTCTTCCACGTCATATCAAAGTCAAAATGGTGAGCAGTTGTACCATGGGACACCCAAGGGAGGTGCGAAAACACCTCTATTCATTCTGTGACTGAAAAGGAATGTAGTTGTAGATTTGGGAATGTTTATAATAATTACTAATAATATTCCTTTTGCAAGACCTTTATGAAATCCAGTGAAATATTCCACCAATCAATGGAAGCACTTAGGTACAGTGAGGTGAAAATTTGGCCTATTATTATATTTTCTCCGTTTGCATCTACTTTTCCAAATACCAGAATATTTCATTGTTACCACTCCATATTGATTCTCGTAAAATTCCAACTCAGTGTGCCATCAAAAACATTGTATCTGAGAGGCCTTAACACTTTGTCCAAGGGTAAAGCAGCAACGTTGTACCATAGGACACTTCAATGGGTCCACCAGTTTCCCTTGTACATTTCATTGATTAGGTATATATATATACCTAATCAATGAAAGATATATCTTCATATAAATTCACAAAAAAGTTTTAAGTTATTCATGATGTCATTTGAACAGGAGTTTACGGTAAACAAATGTGTCAGACAGTTAAATTGGCTCGGGGAGTTGAAGGGAATGCGTTTCCGTAGTCTGGATTTGGGATGGATGGTGATGGGGAAGGGTGCTATCTACTGTGTGGGTCGGAACATCCTCTTCGATAGCGGGTTAGGAAACACCGGAACTACCCTGAGTCTTCTACCGCCCTAATGATCCCGGAGACAAACCTAGTGATCCCAAGGGAACCTGCGACCAACTTAACCTAAATTACTCTCCCAAGGGAACACCCTTGGAACACATTCCGTTTTCCACACATTCAGCAACAGGGTGCCATGAACTAGGAGTTTTAACGACGGTCACCACAGCTCTCAAGTCAAAAACCTTCCAACAGTCCAACCTACACCCTTCTTCACGATAATTCTTCGATTTTCACGAATTTCAAGGTTCTTGGTAAATTTCAAAAGGTCAGTAATTGCTTTGCACCTGATACAGGCGAGTTCTTCAACATTCTTTAAAAGTACAGTAAAACCTCGATTAACCGGGGCCCATTAACCGGGGAGCTTATTAACCGTGGGTTGATTCCACACTTGTATGTTGTGTGTTGTACAATAAAAATTGTTTCTAGTGCAAACTAAATTAGTTTTCTAGCGAGAAGACATTCATGGATACTCTTTAACAAGCAGGTAAAATGTACTTTACACTTGAATTTTGAAAAAGAGGAAGATATTGTTCTCGGTCCAAATTGTTTGAAAATTCGTTTTAGATCATCCTGAATTCGAAATCATATGTATATTTATATATTTATGTATGTGTCATTCCAGACGACAACTCTCAATAGAACTGAGATCAAGATTATACTTTCATATAATTTAAAGTTTCTAAGTTGTAGTACGAGTATTTATGATCCAAATTATACAAGATATACAAAAGAATCGTAAACATGTTTAAGAAACATTAATGATATACAGCATGTACTTTTCCTCAAAGTCACATAAAACTAAGACATGAAATTAGACGTAATTATGAATTGTTTAAGTATATTTTGTCGGGACCTAAATGAATAGTAAGAAACTAGAAAAGCAGCTTCCAAAGACTTGTGCGACCCGAGTTATAGCCGTAAACCACTAAATGTTCACTTTTTTCGATTTTCTCTCAATATTTCATTAAAGCAAGGGTCTAACGAGGATCTCTTGTAAAACAGGCCTGATTTTCGAAAAAGGGACCATACCCATAATGACTTGACCTTTTGCTAACACTAATGTACATCATGACTGGACTAATAAATAGAAATGTATAGCTGGGTTGAGTTTGTTGGCACGGTGTTCAGCCGTGCCAGAGCTTCCGGGATCCCCCTGAAGGCCTTCAGGTGTACATTCAGGCAAGTTAAGCCAGTCGCCGAGCCAAGGCCAAAACCTGTTAGTAACTGGATGTTGGGCTCCTATTAACCGGTAAGTGTTTGAAAATACAGTAATCTCCTCAAGTTTGTTCGGCATAAGAATTTTCCTGAGGTGTCTTCAGGTGTTGTTTTTATTTTGCCTGTCCTCCATTGATTCACGTCACTGGACTGCACTCATCGCTTGGAGTTTGACGAGTTGTTGAAGGACCTCATCCAAGATACTGGACCAGGACTGGCCCCCCGATCAAGATCTCCCCAGCGGCCAAACTTGAACGAAGGATTGGAAAAGCAAGCAGTACGTCGAGTCAACTTACAAATATTCCCATCCCGATCCGGTACGCGCTTCATTATTCAAGCAAAGACATTTTCACATTCATAACCCGTATTTGGTTGTGTTGACGTACTTAGGTAATAAGACAGCTGTAAGTATTTGGCTTGTTTTCCAGTTTTCCAACCTCAGGCTTCCTATGGCATGTATATTCTGTGCCACTACGTGGAGAACCAAATCACTACGTGACATAAACCACTTGGAAAAAAGGGAGCAAACGAGAACTACTTGAAAAAGAGGTCATGACAACAATTTTCACACAATCTTAACACGAAAATCTAGGGTAACTGTCACGAAGAATCGATTACAGCTACATTCTTACACCATTGAGGAATTCGAAAATTGATTCGAACATGGAAAGCTTTGCCTTTCATCACTGGTGAGTAGGTTTCATCTCCAAAGCCCAAGATTCCACAGCCTGAATCAATAGCCAGTAAAATGTATTTCCCAACTCACACCAGCACTGATTCCAGTCTCTCCAGAAAAACGAATTTTTGAGAGGGAAATAAGACCGAAACCGTGAAATTTCAATCCACCAAACCCCAAACAAATCTCTCGCTTACAAAGGGGCCGCTGTTTTAACTGTTCCCTTCGTTTAAAGTCGTCGGGAGAGCGGAGCCACCGCTTTGAATCCACCCTCAGTCTTCTTCTTCAACTTCCGATTTAATTAACGGAAATCGTGTCGAGGGATGAAAACAAAACTGTACTGGCACTGAGGGACACATTCTTCAGTCTGACGAGCTCCCCCTCATCCTCCTCATTCCTCAGATTTGTTGTTCCAAACTTGTACTAATCCTTTTTGTGTTATTCGAGCTTTTCTCGCGAGTCGCCTCCTCTCGAAAGTTTCTTTTCATTCGTACCACAAAGATTTTTCGAGACTCTCCCTAAGGGTTAAGAGTTTTTCAGGAAACAAACAGCTTTTTCAGAAACTTCCGACGTTTTTCAGAATAAATAAGTTCTGATTGATATTTGAATTGAAAACTCATCTTTCCGTTCACAGCAGTATTGAATATTTTGGGACACAGCTGGGTGGACCCAGTTATAGTAATATTCCTGTCAATATAAACCAATAACGGGCAAATGGAGGAACTAAAAATACAAGTTCCAATTCTTTCAGGAATGTGGTAGGGGGAGCGTTAAATGTTCCATATTTAATTTTTTCTCGAAAACGGTGGGTTGTAGTGAAACAGTTCTTCAGTACCAAATGAAAGCTTATTAAGGTTTGGTTATATACATTTTTATGAAAAACTGTACCGTTTTCAAATGAATACAAAAACTCGCCAAAAACTGCGCCTAGTAGTGTTATAGTTTCCTTCCTGCTCGTTCAACTATGTCAGATGAAGAGAAAATCCTCAGGTAGAATCCATTGAAGATAGAGAAGAACTTGCCTAAGGAGGCTACATACCAAATTACCGCTTCATAGTGTGAATAGCATAGGCATTACCTTCAGGAGCCACTCAGCTGATCCTGGGCATATGCTACTTGAAGTGTAAGTCCTAAGGAGGAAGGAGGCTACATACGAAATTTCACGTCTCTACCACCACGGGAAGTGGCCAAATTTCTATAGGGTATTTGGCATTTACATACCTACCAAATTAAAGCTTCATAGTTTGTAAACAAACATTTTGTTTTTTCACATTTATTAGGAAGACTGCTACGCCTATAGCTCTGCTAATCGTACAGCCATAGAGTTATGGTGAGTTATGGTTATGGTGTTCGTTAAATCCAGAGCTTTCCAACGAGTGGTGAACTAGTCTTGTATGATCAAAAATGGCGAAGATAAATTTCAATAGCAACGGTTTGATTGAAATTGGAAATCATTATAAAGACGCTCCGTTTTCGTCAGTTATGTGAAGGCTAAAACATGTTCCATGTTAAAAAACCATGCCATTGAGGGTATAATGAGTTACCTAATTGTTGAACACAACATTTACACAAAATTTACAGAATTGATGTCGCATGACTGGAATAGTATTTTGAAGGAAGAAGACAGCGGATTGATCTCTACACTTGAAAAAACTTTGACTTCAACAGAATTTTTAATGAAGAAGTTTCTTCATTGCTCGTTTTATGCCGGCGGTTCTCTTTCAACCGAGTGATTTTATTCTAATGAATCGGAATTAAAGAGACGAATGAGAAAAAAAAGGCGTTCAGCAACTCGGAAAAAAGGGACGAAGAGACGTAAAGAAAAATGAACGAGATGGGGCTGAAGAAAGAACATAAACTTTTAGCCCTTTAAATCTAACTAGTCAAGTTGAATGTTAAATGAGGCGGATTTCGGGGTGATTCCGGGAGGGGATGGATATCGGAAGACTTCGAGGAGTTGACATTGGGAACGAAGTTTTCAGAACCCGCCGGGTTTAGGCGTCGGGCACGATGTGTACTTGATAGTTGGAACAATCAAAATTTGATTTAATGTACCTTTTGGTAGGCAAAGCGCATTGTAAAGGAACTAACGAGATTTCACTTTTGAAGTTATTTGAAGGTATAACAAATGATCCAATAAAACAGGAGACAAACGTGGGTCACTGGGGTAATGCCAAAATGTCGAGGTTAATGTCGAGGTTTTTGTTGAGTACTAGAAAAACAGGTAAATATTCACAGGGAAGGAGTAACATGATGTTACAATATATTATGAGCAAATTTTTGTAGTACCCTACAAACTACCTAAATGACTATCCCAATAATATTTAACCTCGACCACACGCTGAAGGCGGCTGTAAACTGTGGAAAACTGTAAAAAACGATTTTGTTTTTGGTACCAGGCGAAACGTTATGACGCTATGTTTAACTCGAACTGACATAATATGTCAATTTATATTACGGGTTCTTTTTCCACTTTATACCGGTATTTTAGAGGTCCAATAATTCAGTTCCCAGACCTAAAGAAAATGGGGATCCTACATGTAGACCAACAGAACAATCTAGACCCTTTTGTGAGATTGTTTCAAGAACATCCCACAATTGACCGATTTTTGACGATTTTTCACACACCATAAGGCCTATTCGACCGACTTATTGTTTCCCATTATAGGTAGCGAGTCTGATCATCTATACATATGGGGAAACCTTCTGATTTTGGTTTATTATCTTCAATAATAAACCATGGAATCGACAATGAAAAGTTATTTTTGACCCAAACATTTTTTTGAACAGTTTTGGAGTCTGTCTTGTAAATATCTTCATTTATAAGGTCCAGCTAGATAAACGATTTATCGTCGCCAAACGGTATTGCACCGAAAGCTTGTTGATCTTCAGTAACATCAGCAATACTTCGAAACTTTCAGCGCTGATATACGGGTTTCAAAAGGGAACCTCTCAATCCTCTCAATAAAGGGAAAAGAGAACTTGAAACCATCCTAGAGAGAAGCTCCTGAGCTTAACATAGTGGTCCACATGTTATGCCCCCAAACATCCTCAACACGACGTCTCTCTAAAAACATCTACAACAGATGGCGACGTTAACTGTGAGCCGAAAACAAAAACATCGAACAAAAACTAGAACGCAGCATCTCTAAAGATAGAGACATGACAATCAAGTCAGACGAGGTCTAATTTAATAAAATCCCGTGATAAGGTACCATCATACTTTTTATAGCCTCCGCTATAAAATGTTAAACTGGATATAGAAAACGATGCAAATTTTTCCACAACAGTTTACTATTTTTGGTTTTTATGCCCTTCTGTGATCAAAAAGGTCCAGGACTTTTGGAATTGTGAGGCCCCGCGTTAACGTAGACGGTTCATTTTGCGCTAATCACTGCGCTCATTTTGTAATTACAACCCTATTGATCGTAAGAATACGAACAGCATAATGCGTAACCAAAGCCTTTCTGCACAGTACACGAAGAAGCAACAGTGACCTGGGCGACGCTTGCCGAGCCCTATCACGATCGTCTGCACAAAATACGCACAATACGCCATGCGCACAATGTGAAACAATTAATCGTTTTCGCTATCTTGAAACCCTAAGAAATTCGCGCCAAAAAATTCGGCAGAAAAGACCAGAACTGTGGGCGATAGGAGAATGACCTGGCACTTTTTGATCACACCTCGTATTATCCTTGTGACTCATGGTTTACGAAAAGTAACGAGGACCATCCTTGACCCGGCTTTAGCATTATCCTGTACATAACAACGTGTACAGAAAATAATGATACAATACGACCACGTGAATAAAATCATTTCAATGAATTACAAGTTAACAAGTTACTTAACCCCCACTTGAATTTCATAATATTAAAAATATTTCACAATATTAAAATTATTTCATGGTGTTCTTTTCGAATCAATTTCCCTCTCCCCCTTAGTGTGCCCTCATTAACCACTACGAGTGTATCTCTCGTATATCCAACTTCCTTAAACATTCTATAACCACAATACAAACGTCTATTGTGAAGGCTAGAAATAATTCTCTAGAGATAATGATTTTTAAATTTGACACCATGGGTTTGAAAATCTGCTAATACTGCAAAGGTGTGGAGCAGTTGGTAGTTTGCATAGAAACTTGCTTCATACAAAGGTACTTCGTACATTCGGTAGGTGGTACTAACAAATCCAACCTATTTCTTATGTCCCAGGTTCAGTTGTAACAAACTTTCCCCAAATAGGTAACAAGTCTTTCAATCAGATTTGAGCGAAATGTCCGGTAATCGACTCATCTCTTTTCCTCTCTCAGGAAAATCACTTCCGAAGTTCTCCGGCTCATCAGAAAAAAGTCACTCACAAACAACCCGGTTTCCCCGCCTTTAAAATTCTTACACCATCAATTCTCCAAAAGATTGACAACCCATTCATCAAGTGGTCCGTTCCCCTCCGAACAACGACCGATCTCGAGGGAAGGTCTTTGCTTTTCAAATTATTTTTATCCCCTTCCCTCCCAGCCATCTGATCCAATTCATTATCATTTTGCTTCCATGATTAGAACAGGAGTACAAAACCGCGCAGTGGGCTCCCAAATACACTTTAGCAAACAAGATGAAAAGTACCTTCTCGAATGAGTTAATTCAATGGTACGGATTCACTTTCACAGAATATCATCATGCACATTCGAGAGGTTGAACAACTACGATGATCGACATAGATCGATATTAACATTCCATACCGTGCTCTAAAACAATAAAACTGATTCTTATGAAGTCTTCACGGATTAGGCTGGCTTGATTCTGCTTTCACGTGGTTTGTATAAATCTCCAATTTACCATTGAATGGATTGAATGCAATCTCGCAACGGCCGTCAAGGTTTGATTTTCAAGTAATTGTGATATTTGGGTAGAGATCAGCAACTTTTTTCGACCCCCATTGATATTTTTCAAATAAAGCGTCCAAATGCGCCGAGGTCCAAATAAAGACTCCTCTCTGTAATAAATTTACAAACAATTTAAATCTTCTAAAAAATTATTCATCATATCTTTAGTTTTTCTGTGTTTTACCCTCCGGATGGCAAAACCAAAATTTTCCTAATTATTGTTAATAAGCTGACATGTTCTTCTTAATCCTTCGAATTAAGAAGCTGCACACTATAGTGTCTATAGATTACTGATTTGCTCTTTGGGACATTATGACTAACGTTCTTGGGCTATGCTGAGTGTTGAAATGTTGAAAATGACAACATTTTCAAAATTTCAACATCCTTATCGGAATTAATATCATCGATACGCATGTACCATCAGGAAACCATCGTATTCTGTTTTGTTTGAATTATTTAACAATCCATGCTTAACAAATTATTCATTAATAATAATACCATTCATTTACATAAAGAAAAGTATTGGATACTTGAAGTAAAATTATTCGAGTACAAATTCATGTAGGTAAGGCAATTTCTGATGTCCAAAATTTAAAGAAATTGTCCGGAGATCAGGAGTTGCAGCTACAAAGTTTGGGAACATAAAACTTCCATTAATGATCAAAAAATCAAATCACGTCCTAGAGAAAAGGATTCATAATGTAAGTAGGAAAACATATCAATTGGAGTAAATTTAGTGCATAAGTAAGTCGAGGGGTAAGAATTACAAATTTTAAAAACAAAGGTTTGCTAGGGCTCCGATATCCAGATCTAAATACGAATATAAGTCGCATACTGACTTTATTGACGCCTCAAATGATCTAAAAGTAGCTCAGAATAGAGTACACGAATGCATGAAAAGTAACTTTTACGGCAGATAAGGGAAGAAATTTATTTCAAAATTTAAATTTAAGGATGATGGATTTAGCATTTATTTGATTCATCATTGGAATGTGAGCTTTTTGAATACATATACAGACTTAGTTGTTTTAATTGCTAACGGCAACTTTATTATATTAACTCCGATAAGGATAATAAAAAACCACGGAACAACAGAAAAATTCGCAACTAAGCTCAATAAACACCACCTCAAACAAGATAACCTGGAGATGTTCACCATTTCAAACAACGAAGACCAACATCGGATCTCGCATATTTTTGTTTGCCAATCGAAATACGCCTTATTGAAAGACTGCGCTGTGAAATGAATCAAATATCACATTGAATACATCTACAATAATTAACCATTGTACGAGTAAATATTATTCAGTTGTAATGAATAAATAGCGAGAGAACAAACGTTATCTTTTCAATAGCCTCGACAGAATGCGGTCATATTGTAAATGAACGGCGTGATCTACCGATTTCTACACTAAACTTGTAGTTTTCCGGATTTTTCTCGCTAGCCGGGCTTTAATTCCCTCGTAAATCGGCGTTTTCGTTGGTCCTCCGCCCACAAACTTTTATAGAACACTGCCAACGGGAATGACGGGAGCTGCGTAAATTATTCATGCCATCCACCCGGCGACTTGTCACTTTTAAAATAAAGTCACTTTGTAGATTTAGAAGTGGCGGAGAAGAAAAAAAAATCTCATGAATACTAGTGGAAGAAAACGGGAAGTAATAAAAGAGAGGGAATTATAGTAACGGAAACATTCATAGCAAAGTTTCCCCATTGATGTGTTTAATATAAATAAAGGTTAAGATCTAGAATTCGTGAAAGAGTGGGATTTGGAATAGTGGGGGAATCAACTGTAATGTTTGTTTCCTAAATGAATTCATTTTTGCTTCACTTAGTATGACGGGTCTGTAGGATCGAAGTCACAAAATCACAAAGTTCATACGTGTAAGGATCTTTCGGATTATGATCGTTAGTACACCGGAAATGGGTGCGCCACCTCAGCATACCAAACCTCTTCTTAGTTAATGCCCCTCTCAAGTAAGAAAAAAATCTCATTCTGGTTCTTCTAAGCTCCAGAACAGCATCCCCCCAGGGCATCAAAGACAATACAAATGACGGCCCTCACAAGGTGGATCCTTTTGTATGATGATACTCACGATCTGATTAGATTTTTCAATTCGAATACGAAATGTGGATACGGTTCGGCCGTCGGGCTGTGGCATAGTATCACGTATAATATACGTGATACGTATAATATTATTCAATATAGTCAAGGTTCTAGCACCACTATTAAATAGCTCATGACGTCGGTGGATACTCATGACGAAAATCCCAAACTTCGCCAATGTGTAAGTGCTGATTTTTTGACTCTATCTTCGGTGAACGTTTCAGTGTACTTGCAATTGCCATTAGCAAATACTGGTCGACTGTAACTTTTCCACCACAAATTGACAAAAGGAGCTCATGCTTCTGACGAAGTGAGGTATTACCGCATTAAACAAGATGACACGTACTCAGAACAAAAATTAGTTAATGCTGGTGTTCCACAAGGCAGTGAGTTCTGCCTCCTCCTCCATACATACTGCACACAAGCGACCTACTGGACCTAGACTGTAACTTTTGCAAACGACACTGGGGTTCTCACGGTTGGGGAGAACAACAGTGAATTTAAGAGATCTATCTCCAAAATCACTCGTGGACCGCTAAATGGAGAATCAAACTAGACAAGGTCGGTGCATATCGACAACATCCCGGGTTTTCTCAACGATGCTGTGATTCCCTACTTGAATCACGTCAAATACCAAGGCATGACACGAGACGACAAGCTACGGTGGGAAGAACTCGTGAAAAAGAAAATATAGAACTTTTCTTAAAAGTTCACAATAAGTTCACGATGTCACTTCACAATAAACTGCTTCTGTGCAATCAAGTACTCAGGCCTTCGTGGGTCTACAGAGCAATACTGTGTGGCTGTACCTGTGGCTCTATCAAACAGGCAGATCATACAACGATTTCAGAATGTAGTACTACCGTGGTATATCCGCAACACGCTCTAAATCGCTATCTTGAGATGGAAAGCGTCGACCGAGTGATGAAGCAGCGCGCTAACGCTCATCTTGAGAGACTTAAAAACATGTGAATGAAGAAGTCCAGTTTCTCAAAGCATAATATGACGCGGCAATAAATCCGAAAGACAAAGGACTAAGTTATGTACCTTTAGCCCTAAATGCCAAGTATTGTAATATAATTAGGTCAGACATTAATGAGATCTACATCTTGGAGCATTAATAAAATATAAATTGAAAAAAAAAACAACACATATCGACAGAAGGTAGCAGTGCAAGATCCTTCGCAGATTTTGTGGTTTTACGATCATATAACCTCTTCAGCACATCACGTCAAGGAGACTTGTTTTCCACAGCCTTCCAAACGACACTTAAAAGAGCTCCGAACGGCTGTTGTGTCCAACGCAGTGAATTCCTGTAAGAGCGTCCCATGAAGGGATCCTGAAAGGGTGGAATAGCATTACCCTGTAAAACACGCGGAAATGCTCCCAGGGCGACACAACACACAATTCTGGGGGTGGAAACACACTCTGCGGCCTTTTTCCAACTCCATGTAATATTCATGTTGGCTCATTTCAGTAATCCACGACGCGGCCCGACCTCGGGTTTCCGTAAATGAAGTCTTGATTCGTTCAATTAAATGCGAACAAAACTGTTGCTGATTGTGGAATATATTAAGTGCGAATTGCTAATACACACATGAATCTGTAGGGTTATTATAGATATTTTCATACATTTTTCATGTCTGGATAATTGCTGTCAATTTTACGAAAAATTGTACTTACAGAAGTCTGCGAATAGATAATATCTGGCACATTATGCGACATGTTACAGAAGGGAAATACTGGTTAAGGAGGATTACTCCTCGTAGAGTGAGAAAGGGAATTGGCCGAGGAAGATGATGATGATGACGTGATGACTAATCCATCATTCCCAGAATTCCCATTTCTTGGTCAGGTTGGGTTATCGTACTCATTCGTAAGACTAGGAATGAAAGTTCGCCTCAATACTCTAATTATACGGTCTAGTTTTGGGGCTAACAAGAATTGTATCCTTGCATCAGGTTTGCTGCTGTGGCCGAGTATGACAGAGTGGTTTACGTAGCTGATATGCTGGATGTCTACCAACACGGCTTCTCACTGATGTGATATCAGGTCGCCTATAACGATTGAACTCAGTTCAGTTGGCGGTGCATCGGTAGTTGCAACAGGATGTGCAGAACAACTTCAGCTCAAATTTCCAGATTGAAATTACAAGAACCAGGATGGATCTGAAGCAGAGATTGGTTGCGAATGTGCTTCCTTTCATCGTCGACGGGTGGTAGGAAGATCTTTCAAGCTTCCACAAGTTGCGTCGATAAGAGAAGCGTTTCGATATGCGAGGTCTGGTGCAGTGCCGTCTATCGTCATGCTGTCTACCGCCTGTTGGCGTTTTATTGAAACTTTCACATTTCAAGATGGACGGCAGTTTCCATCATATTTTGTTGGACATCTTGGAACTTGTTCATTTCATGAGATTGTCCGACCAAAAGGTTCATTTTGTGTGGACTAGAGCCGCAGACGCCATATCGCTCCTTTTATTCCCACGTGAGCTGCGCTAGATTTGTACGTGAGTACCCACCGAGCCATGAAGAGCCAATGGCAGATCCTATACGACGTCAGGAAAATCCTAGCGTCTCTGTGAAGCCATGGTTCCATCACTTCGAGCTGGACAGAAAGTCAATAATAGCCCAATTTCGCAGTAATCATGGTTTCTGCTCGGCTTATTTGCATCGAATCAAACAGCGTGATTCACCCCTCTGCACCAACTGTAACGTTCAAAACGATACGCTGGAACATTTGCACTTGGTATGCCCAATCTACGCTGCTGAAAGGAAACGAATGCTGGACACGTAGATCCCACAACTGGAAAACCCCGTTCATTATAACCAAGTGGTGCACTCGAAGTCCCTGCCATTCTACTCGTATACATCGATGTGCACATTTATCAGTGACATTCAAGTGAAAATTTAGTTTCTTTTACAGTTTTATTTACTTTAATTCAATTAAAATAAGAATAAAATTATGTAGGTGAACCAAATAAAAATGCTTCATAGCTGTTGTGCAGGGCTAATGCCAATTGAAGAAAAAATAATAATAAAAAATAAACCGTTGTGGAAAATTTTGCAGCGGTTTTTTGGGGTCGACTGCTTGTGATCTTCGATTATTAGGCTGTTGAAACGCACTATTACAACTGTACGTATTATGACTAAGTCTATGTGAACGTGGTGATGGAACATAACTACCGACCGGGAGGCTAGATTTATTTGCATGATCTAGAACTAAGAATAATTACACAGTCGTGCGAGCTTAAATACATACTTTCTACTTCAATAAGAATACCGTTTTGACAACAGCTGGTATGGAAGTCCATTTGAATGAGTGCAACTAGCATATAATATAATAATAAAATCTGTTTTTTTTGGTCATTTTCCTTTTAGTGTATCTACAGATAGGCGAAAACGAAAACTAGGTACAAAAGAAGCTAATTGGCGCTTTTGGCGTGGTTGCTACGATGAATATCCATCAATATAATCTTTAGAGGCTAGTTTAGAGAGATCCCTCTTTCAGGCGCCAACTGCTTGGTAATCAACATGATAATTCTTATACCACTAGGGTTTTGCCACAAGCTTCTGCTCGTCCATCACGCTCATTCCAGACCTCGAATCCGCCAGCTGACTAATGAACCAGTCCGATTAATAAATCTAAAGCCGCATCTCTCCTAATCAGTTACCGGCGTGGCATTAATTCAATCACTCGCCCACCAGCGATAGCGATATTTCGACGGAGCTCCTCGAGTGAGGAAGGAAGCGGCGGGATTTCAAATGAAATTTGAATGTTCCACCCGTGTTGAAGCGTTTTTCGAGAAGGTGTATATTTTTTCCCTTTTGTTATCCGATCAGCCGTCAATTAAAATGTCGTAAGCCTTTTGATTTGATGCATCTCAATCAACTACATTCACCACATATGTACACGGCTACAAAGCGATTAATCGTATTGAACAAAATATTTTAGTTAAATCGATTCCGACGAAATTACACGGAATTATTTCAAGTGCACCTCTTGTACGCGGATCTCACCCTCCACGCATTTCACGTGAAAAATTGTTAAAATTACGAACATTTTCACCCTGGAGATTGCCGAGGTCCGCCGTACTCTGGTAAAAACGGCCAATTCAGTTGAACATCTGGTCAGTTCGAGTCAAAGGAGCGTTGAACGGGTTTTGTACAGTTATTAGGATTTGTTGAGATGTTAGTGGCTACACTTGAAGTCGTTATTTGAACGCGTTGAGTGTGGGAACGGAAGAAATGGGATATTTTGCTCCTGCAGAGTCTAAGAACAATTACTAAGATTTGGCTC
The DNA here is from genome assembly GCA_963920205.1 of Stenodema calcarata. Taxonomy (NCBI): domain Eukaryota; kingdom Metazoa; phylum Arthropoda; class Insecta; order Hemiptera; family Miridae; genus Stenodema; species Stenodema calcarata. The sequence goes on from OY986056.1 coordinate 9,680,006, forward strand.
TAAGGTCGACAATTGATAACTTTTGATGGGTTATCCTTACAGTAACCCTAAAACCGAGAGCCTCCAATACAAATACAAAGTCTGCAAATACAAGTTTTGATCTCTTGGAACAGCAAAAATGTATTGTAGTTACCTATATTTTTATATTTGTATCTATTTTCTGCAGATCTACGTTGAGGCATATAGCCCCAAAGAACAGAAACAAGAGCAGCATATTAAAATATATATGAGGCACTAAATCATAATCAAATTCACCTTGTCAAATTCACCATAATCAATTTCCAACTTGTCAAGCGATCCTAATAACATACCGGACAACGATTTTTGACTTGTTTTCCAGCGAAATTGGCCGTTTCTACTACTTAGCGTCGGTTTCTGACGGAAAGATGAGGGATAGGCTTGAAATGGTTCAGCCGTATGGCCGAGCAATGACATTCGTACAGCTTTCCACGCCCAATTGATACAAAGTTGTACATCGATCGTATAGGGTGTGCCAATCTGGGATCAAAAATATAACCGATATTGTTCAAGGCAAATTGTTTCATTTTGAAAAGATTTCGTCAATGTGTTATTGCTGTTCAGGATGCGTCGTCTCCTTAAGCGCTGTTTCATGTTAGCCTACATTCTGATTCTGTAGAACGGGGTTATGGAATTTCAAATAGGTACCTAGCCACCCGGGTGTATGGATTTTTAAATAGTAATACGGTTCTACTGCTTCCAATCTATTTGATGAATATGTACTCAGCTTTGACAAGGTAGTGCCTACAAACGACATACACGACGCGGAACGAGGTCGTATGTATACGAAATAGTATCGTCATTTGGGACTGGGTCATTACAACAGTTTTAGCAATGAATATTGAACCTGAAGTACAGTATACCCCAACTGAAGTACACCACTTCCGTATACTCGATAGAGGGAAATTCGAAAAGGAATACACGTGAAGACCGAAATGCAGCAACTTTCGTGCCACTTGACCCTCACCCTTAGAGGAATATTACACCCAACTTTGAGGTTCAATCATGAAATAACAATCACCGGAAACTTTGAAGGGTCCCGCTGGGAGCAACTTATGTGCTTCATGATGGCCGAGAGCAAAGACAAATGGGTTCATTACGATATCGCCTCAAAACTCCTACCAAATTATACAGAGGAAGGTTGCGAATTAATTGAGTTCAAAAATCCTTAGAAATAGTCACTTTCCTCAGGTACCTATGAATGGGAAAATTCATAATATGTTCGCGAAAAAAGTAATATTTTCCACCATTTCAACCTGGAGGCAGTAAATATATAACTATCTTGAATGTTGAATCAACATAATATGTTGACATTAATAATACATTTATATTATATATCAAGCCAATTCGAAGCCTGAAAGAGATGAGTGAGTACTGTTGTGGTCCTGTAAGCAGAGTAATGAGATCTCATTAAAACCTGAGAGAGGGAAGAGTCAGCATTGCAGATCTGTTATATCTATATATATCTTTAGTTCATATAATATATGAACTCCAAGCAAAAGATATATATGGATATAACAGATCTGCAATGCTGACTCTTCCCTTTCCCAGGTTTCAATGAGATCTCATTACTCTGCTTACAGGACCACAACAGTACGGATTCTATGGGTAACTTCGGATTCTGCTGAAGTACTGTACTGCCGTCTTAAGGAAGATAGTCCTATCTCCATTTTGATAGTTTTGAGAAAAACGAGGTTTTGTGAATTGCTGAGTATTTTCTATACAGTTGAAGTTAGAAATGCCGTTAGAACGTTGATTTACAAGGACTTCTGATGGAGATATGGCTTTCTAACTTAGTCCAATCGATAGATCTCGTCAAAATCTATAGGAATATGTCCTAACCTCGAAAAGTTAAAAAATGGAGTTAGGACTTTCTTTCTTGGGACGGCAGTGTACATATTATGTATAGTACTTTAACAGAAGCCGGAGTTACCCAGTTCTCTGAATGTATTGTTGAGGGCAATTGGCCCATAATATCGCAGTTCACAATCCAGTTCTTATTCTCCCAATTACCCATTTACGAATATAACTGCAGTAGATGAAATTGAGTATAAACAAAATAAAACATACAAATTTATTGAAACTTAATATTTGCTGTATTCAAATAATATAATATATGAGTAGTTAGAATTAAACTGGGGTTTCAGAAAGAATACAACCGCAGAACTTTCATAGTGGAAGGTTATTCTCAATAACCTAAGATCACATATGTAGCACACAATCCCTCAGATGTCGCGCTGTACACCTAAAAATCCATCCATAAAACATTTTTGAGCCGACTTCATGATTTATTCATTATATCAGAAGGATTCATCATGATCAATAGCTCAATCCTTTCGATTATTTATTTGACCCTAACGAAGAGTCACCCCCCCCCCTCCCCCTCCCCCCCGGAACTTCATTGTTTGACGTAACGAATGACTAAGGCGAGCCCGTTGTCATGATTTGACTTATGTTCTTACAACCATGTAGCGCTCTGTCAGTTTGAGAACTTTTCTCCTTCATTAAACCTATTTTACTTATGAATCGACGTAACTACTATTTCTCGACTTCAAAAGGGTCTATTTATGTTAATGTTTGTCCAACCTGGATAACGCGTTATTAATGTCTTTTGCTTCTTTCGAACATAAGACGGGGTTTTGAAGATGGCCTTTGAGTTGAAGTTGTAACACGACTAGGTATTTATTATACAGGTAGATCCAGATAGATCAAACAGGTAGATCCGACAGTCAAATTATTATCAAATGATTATATTACCAGAGGCGATGAGGTGGATTTTGAGGAGACTACTATATTATTATAATACGAGTACAGCCGTCGTAGAAAGAACGTATAAATATTAATATCAAATTTTGTCCTAAAAATTTTGAATTCGGGATGCAGCCTTGGATCAGTCCGCGGATGATCCTTGAAACAGTTCATAACCTTATGTGAATTAGCTTGTATAGATCTTGATTCAGACAATTTTTCATGTCCACTCGGAGAGTTCTTAGTCAATTCCAACGGTTCATTATTGAAAATAATAAACCAAAATTGAACTACACGCTTTTCTCGCAACTGGTGCACATGGGAATCTCTCTCTTCGAATGTACTTATTAAGAAGAAAATCCAATCGGACGAAGAAGTATAAGTAAAACATAATGGAGTCGTTATCCCAATAATTCTGTTTCGATGCATTTCCTGCGTGAAATGCTCTGGGACAAGGAAAACTGCCAAAATTCGGTCAAAAATCGAGATACAAGACTTGTCTTTAGGGCTTTAGTATGAGAATCCTATTTGAGCGATCCTATTTGCCGTTGTATACTAGGGTTGGAAAGATCGAAGTCGAAACTTCGATTGTATCGAAAAATGGGGTTCTACTTTTTGGATAATCGATATCGAAATGAGCGTTCGAATATTTCGATCTTTTCGAAATTAATCGTCGATTTTCGATCGTACCGGGAAGGTAGCAGTTTTCTTGAAAAAATGGCCCAAACCCTCAAGATAAACGAAAGTCGTTTAGTAACTGAGGAAGCGCTCCCCTCGACTCTCCGACTCTTCTACTGGCTGGGAAATATTTTTTTACATGCCTCTTGAAAGGCAGTGTGTTTGTATAACTGATTTGTTATACTTAAATGTTTCTCTTTACTTCTAAAGTTTAACATATCTTCTTACTTATGTTCCTTTTTTACTTTTATAGTATGACTTCTCGTGAGATAAACTGTGTATTTTATTTATTGAATCAATTATCAGTAATGGTCAAAAGATTTAAGGCATTTTTTTATAAAAAAAAAAAAAAGTTCGATTTTTCGATTATAATCGATGGAAATCGAAAGATTTCGACGATTTCCGACATGGCATCGAAATACGAGCAATCGAAAAGTCGATTATTCGAAAATCGACTTTTGGCTTCGATTGCCCAACCCTGTTGTATACAGTTTTTGGGAGATGCATCAGACTAAAGGGGCTTGTGTTGATTGTATATAATAAACTTTACAAAATTATGATTGTGATCATTGGTAAATTGATAGATAACGTCTTCTTACCTCGGAGGATTTGGTATAGGAAGACCTTGATGTGATCTGAGGACAGACGCTGGGGTGACACGATGATTTTGTGCAGGTCACTCTGGAGCAGCTCCGTGATGACGTATCTGAGATAGTTAATTGGTCAAGGACGATTTTGGTGGAAATCGAATGAATCAAATAAGCATAAGACATTATTAAAAATACATTAAATGTGGTGAGAATCACTCTGCGCCATTTAAAAAAATTGAATGCTAAACCATAAGGAGTGATTCATCTATTACAAGTATGTAATAGAACTCTGACGAATGTAAATAGATTTGCAGATCTATAATTTTTCATAAGTACTTAACTTAATAAACCTGAAAAAGGTACAATACAGGTAATTTGCACAGGTACAATACAGGTTTTTGAACAGTTTTTCGCCTTAAAGTCGTCACGTTTACAGCTTTGTTACGTAGGTACTTCAGTTTTCGTTTTAGTTGCCACGGTGAAAAATGAATCTAAAACGTCTCGGACAAGACTTGACGTAGAAGTTTTCTCCTTGTCGATTTTGCGACACGGGTTCTCCTAATGGCACCTTTAGGTTCCTGCCTTAAGGCTCAATAGCCCTTGTATAGTTCTAAAATCAGCCACCACGTAGCAGCACCAAAATGAAGGAAATTTAGATAGGGGATAATTCGAGTTCTATTGAACCGATTTTAGATCTGAAAACGGCTATGGACGTAAAAAGAGCGTAGAATTTTCGGAAATTAGTCGAAATGAGTCATAATCAAAAATTGAGAAAGTTGCGATCGTTTTTTTACATTTCCAAGCCATTTTTTGAAAAACTGAGGTAGCTCTGCAATGCACTGTATCGTCCTGAGTCCAAAACAATTTTCAGATTTCAAATCGGTTAATTAGAACCGACCGAAACGCGATTTTACGGTGTAGGAGAGGCAAGGGGTGGAGGTGATGAAGGAATCGCGGCAAGGGGCTGTTCTCTTCGTCGAAAACGATATGGAAAAATGGTACAAACACGGTGCGTAATAGGGTGGAGTTTGGACTACGTCCTAACTAAGAGTACCTAGAAGGCAACAAGGCGTTGATTTGGGGAACCAGTGAGTGGGGGAAGCCTCACACATCGTCGGGTCCCACTAGGCCCCTCTAGTATATTGAGATTGGTCCCTATCCGCAGCGTTTCTGACCCTCGAAAACATCGAAGTATGCCAACAAGAGAGCCGTCTACATTGAACCAACCACGATACATTATGTTGCTACAATCTGTATACTAAAATCTTCATTTACTGGTATATAAAAGAAGTATATTTTGAAATTTATACCTACTTTCTTCACCCTATCACCAAAGCCTGAAAAAGATAGGTAGTATTGCAATCGGCTTGAAAATCAAATTTCGAAATGAAAAATTCCTTATCAACATATAAACCCGTTTCAGAACATTCTAAACAAATTTCTGTGTGTGGGTATGTGATTATGTATGGAAGTCGTCACGATTGCGGCCGGTAGGAAGAATACATTTTTATAATGTAGGTAGTTTCTTCATAATATTTTAATTATGGTTTATAAAATAGTTTTATCGTAATATTGAGATATACTCAATATTATACAATACACCACATTACTAAACAAGTAAACTTGTACAATAATATACAAGTATACTGTACAATATTATATGGTAATAAACAACGCCATTCTTTCGCCCGCTGTTCGAATCAACTTGCAAAGGGAAGTGGTTTCCCAACCTCATTGGGATCATCTAATGTGTTGACGTTTCCAAGGAAACGAATGATGACCTTGGTTTACGTGCTTTGATGCCTACCGGCCCGCCTGTTTGTTGCCCCCTTCTCCCTTGCCGCGATTCCTTCATCACCTCCACCCCTTGCCTCTCCCATTCCGTAAAATCGCGTTTCGGTCGGTTCTAATTAACCGATTTGAAATCTGAAAATTGTTTTGGACTCAGGACGATGCAGTGCATTGCAGAGCTACCTCAGTTTTTCAAAAAATGGCTTGGAAATGTAAAAAAACGATCGCAACTTTCTCAATTTTTGATTATGACTCATTTCGACTAATTTCCGAAAATTCTACGCTCTTTTTACGTCCATAGCCGTTTTCAGATCTAAAATCGGTTCAATAGAACTCGAATTATCACCTATCTAAATTTAGGGTCGATGGTGCAGCCATCTATTGAATTTTCTTACAAGTTTTTTTTGGGCTATTGAGCCTTAATTATTTTATCCACAATCTTGGCGATTTCTCTCAGAACGGATTCCATGTCGATGTGAATGCAAGTGACAACGGCTTCCTACATCTATCAATACCAACAAGGGGTTCTAATGACTGAACCATGTACAACAAGTCGGAATGAGTTGAAAGTTGAACTTCCTATAGAACCTCCACTACGATTGTATTAAGTACTAAATAGTGAACCAAGTTACGTCTTCCAATGTCGTAGTTTGCTACACTATTCTGACCCGAGGTAAGAAAGTTATCCGCGATCGGGACGTGGAGAAGTTACCAGGACGTCATCGCAAACCTACGAGTATTTATTAGTAGGTACTTCCTGTTAGATTATTTGCAGTCGGTAAGTACATGTGAAAAATCCCTGAGTTATATTGATGATTAAAATGTTTTCGTATTGGTTGTTATCGTCACCTGCTGTGATCATAAACGTGATATACAGCAGAATGCCTCACTGTAGACTGGTTTCGCAGGCGGTGCGCATGCGTAGCTAGCCGCAGGCTGCTTGCAGAAACCGACAAGTCGTCGTTACATCAACACATCAAAGGTCCCAATGTTTGATTCCTATACGTCGACACAATCTCAACTCCAAAACATCCAACCAACTCTCCCGGACATTAATTTTAACATATTTTCTTTGAAAGAGGTAGGTAAATAAATCCAATATCCCATCGTGAAGGCCATAAAAATATCGACACAATAACAAAATCAAACAACTTTTGAGAGAATCAAACAGACAGGGTCATGGGTAATGGTTGAAATGGGGTCAATCATATTAATGCTAAGAGAAATAGTTTGGTGAATTTTCCCATTTATAGCGTGATCTACAAACCGGCGATGGTCACAACACTAATGTTTTCGAATGAGAAAACACGCCTGGAGAACTTATTTCTAAACTAGAAAAACTCTGCGAATTCTTGACACAACGGTTCATTATCTTCTTGGTGTAGATCACCGTTCTGTCTAGATCAAGAAATGATAGATGAAACGATAAAGATGATTAATTAATTTCAACTACGGTTCTACGCTTTGTACAAATATGATTCTGGAATTTCCATCTACCTAGTTCGGCAATAATTTAATACTTACATTTAAGTATAGTTAATATATAGTAATAGTTAATATATAGTTATTAGTTAAGAATATAACTATATAGTTATATAACTGTATAGTTAATAGTTAAGAATATAACTGTATTGTTAATAGTTAAGAATATAGTAATAGTTAATATTTATATCAACTATTATTAATTACTCAAAAGTATTAAGAATTAATATTAGTTACAAAAAAAAAACATCAAAATCCTTCTTCAACTGCTTGAGATCACGTTGTCGGCTTGAGATCAAGTTATCCGCTTGAGGCCAGGTTATTCACTTGAGATCACGCTATCGGCTTGAGATCACGTATGCGCTTAGGATAACGTTATCAGCTTGAGATCACGTTATCCGTTCGAAATCACGCTATTTACTAGAGATCTCGATATTCACTTGAGATCTCGTTATTCACTTGAGATCACGCTATTCCCTTGAAACAACTTAATCCCATGAGATCTCATCTTCTTATATGGCGTTGTACTTCCTCCTCCCTAATTCCACCACCCTCCTCCTCTTCCAAACGCTCTACTCCTCCCGCCATTCCTCAACGCCAACCGCTCTACTTCTCCCCCTCCCCCTTCTCCGCAACTCCAACCGCTCTACTCCCCCCCCCTTCTCCGCAACTCCAACCGCTCTACTCCTCCCCCCTTCTCTACTCCAACCGCTCTACTCCTCCCACCACCACTACTTCTCCCTCCCCCCTCAATATTCCTCCCTCTCTCCCTATTTCTCCCTCCCCCTCCTCAATCCTCTCTCCGCCCCCAGCAAGAAACCGAGTGAATATTGCATTGTCATATTCCTCGACCTATTTCGTCGTTGTACCTACAACTTGTAGGACCAACGTGGCGTATCTCAAAATTTCCAATTTCACAAGATGTTCTCATTGATTCCAGCCCGAAAATTTGAATGCAGAAAGCTCAAAACCTCTAAACGGGAAAAATTGAGTTACGCCATGTTGGTCCTACCACGAAGATATTTAAAATTTCAAGTCTCTTGCTCGTCGGGGAAAACTTTGTTCAAACCTGAACTAAAAGTTCAAAATTCGTTCTACAAGTTTCGAGGACCATTGTGGGGTTTGACCAAACCCGTAAATCAAATTTTGTAATTTTAGCACAACGCTAACTGGAAAAAGTGCGGACCAACAATTTTTGAGGGGGGGGGGGGGGGTAAATTGTTTTCTTTGGTCGATTCCAGTAGTTCATTATCAAAGATAATAAACCAAAATTCAGTAATTTTCGAGAGACCATCTCTCATTTTTCTAATCAAGCATTTTCATTCTTGCACTAGTTTTTGACATTTTATGTCTTCACTTTGCTACATAAACTCGAAAATTAAACGCGGGACATGCAACGGAAAAATGCAACGTCACGAAAATATTTCTGATGATTTTCGCTTACAACCGATTCGTTGCTACGGAACTTTATCTTCGCCAGTTATCATCGTACAAAAATCGTTCACCACTCGTTGGATAGCTCTCGATTTACCTAACCGTATTACGTTAACCACTGCGGAGTGCGTGGCCGACAAGCTGCGGTATGAGCGTGATTGTTTAAATAATTGTTTACACACAGGTGATCATTCTCAAAAATTTATATTGTCAACACGAATGCAAGCTTCATATAAGTTTCTGATGGGAGGGGGCGCAAAGACATAAAATGTCCCTCGTGGTTGCGTACTTGTACGAAAGCTGTACCCACCGCTTGTGTTTATCCATTTCTTTAGAATCAAACTCCTCATACAATTTAACATCGTTTTTTGATCTGACGGTTAGTTTCCTAATTTTTTTGATGGGCCTTTTTGATGGGACTTCACAAACAAGTCAAAAATTCGCCAAAAATCTTGGATTCGTAGCTCCGAAATGGTTTTGGTCTCATTTTACGCGTAATTCAATTGTCTACGACGTCTAGTTCGAAGGGTTTTTCTACTTGACTGTTGGTTTCCGCGTTTTTTTTTTTTTTTTTTTTGTTATGTGATATTTAAAAACAATAATTTTTTTTGGATTTAGCATACGGATATAGAGTAGGATTTCAAATAAAATGGTTGGTGTGAGTAAAAAGTATTCTCTTAGACAAGAACAAAAACTGGTAAAAATCCTGCAAACATCTATTCTGCTCAGCTTCAAGTAAGTTTAACACAAAATATAAAAGTAATGGAATAAAAGTATAATGTACTAATGTATTTGCAAAGATTCAACCATACAGGAAAAACAAAATTTGTCAGTATTTGATATTTTTCAATATTTAATGTCAATATTACCTATATTTGTTATATAATCAATATATATATTTGGCACATCAAAACATAACAACTGAGCTTCAGCCCAACAACTTAATTTCCTATAACATAATAATATTATGCTGTTGAGTTTTTAGCCCAGAGGCTGTAACTCAGGAGAACACTCAATCACTACGTTTGTCGCATTGTCACATCACGAGGTTGTTCTATCAGATTCATGTGTTAATGGAGCAGCAGTTCGTATTTTATTGCATGTCATCATTTCTGATGAACCAAGAGGCGATGACAACACTATTAAGTGTCTGGTTCTGGAAAGTTTGAATAGTCTTACTGTTTTTTTAGTGCAGCCCCAGAGCTGGATATCAGAAGTCCACAAAGGTCTTAGGATGTGCTTGCAGATGAGCAATTTGTTATGCACTGATAGTTCAGAATAGCACTGATAGTTCTTTGTTATGCACTGATAGTTCAGAATAGCAGCCAGTACGTGGCGAGAGACTTGCACTAGTAATAATTATTAGAACTTCTCGCAATCTATGTGGCACTGGGCTTCTAGTTAGTTCGCAATATTTATTTATTTATTATACACAACACTGGCAAGCTCATTAAACAGAGCAATTCGAGAAAATATTAAACAGAGAACATATGGGAAAAAAAAGGATCTACTTCTTTGAAGGCAGCATATCGAGGGTCACACGGCAACACCCCACATCGTCACTTAAGGCCAAAATGAGTTATGCATACCATTCAAAGCGTCTTCCCTCGGCGGATCGATCTAACTATGTATAAGTTAGGTACCTAAGTTAGGTAACACTAAATCTCACGATTTATTTTACTGAATTACTCAGTAAACATAGTCATCAGCAGATGGTTTTTTGGCTCTGCTGAAAAGTCGCCCAAATGACGATGTGGGAAGTTGCCGTGAGACCCTCGATATACAACGTAAACACCGCTGACATAATACAGCTGACATAATAATATTATTTAGTATGTTGAATGTTTTGGTGTTTACGTTGTATATCGAGGGTCTCACGGCAACTTCCCACATCGTCATTTGGGCGACTTTTCAGCAGAGCCAAAAAACTATCTGCTGATGACTATGTTTACTGAGTAATTCAGTAAAATAAATCGTGAGATTTAGTGTTACCTAACTTAGGTACGTAACTTATACATAGTTAGATCGATCCGCCAAGGGAAGACGCTTCGAATGGTATACATAACTCATTTTGGCCTAAAGTGACGATGTGGGGTGTTGCTGTGAGACCCTCGTTATGATGCCTTCATAGAAGTGGATCTATTTATTTATTTATTTCTTTTTTTTTTCATATGTTCTCTGTTTTAATGGTTATAAGTCAGGTCATGGACATCGTTGTTAGATGTAATGAAATTACTAAAAATGAATGGGTGTACTTAATCCACCGGATGGTTAATCCATGACCACGATTACACTAGACCCCTTGTTAAATCAATAAAGCGTGTTTTATTATTATTACTATTATTGATGCGGGCCCGGTGGACGCTGACTCCATTCACGAGCGTTTGTTGAGATCGTTCGCGCGTTGACGTACGAACTCCAAAAAACATGACTCCGCAATTTTTTGTAGCTCTCCGGTCCCAGTGGACGAGAGGCCTTGAGAGGAAGAAAGAGTGAGACGGCGGCCCACAGGGAAGTTTTATTTATAAATGTTATAAATAAATTATTATTTCGCACACTGGGAGCAATACTGGCACACACAAAAAAAAATCGGCGAACGCTTGAAGTAATACTGGTATAAGTCATAAATCGTCGATTTCCAGCTCAATGAACTATCGGATCTGGCGAGCTGTACAAAGGGGTAAGACTGGATTGGGGCGTCTGGGCTATAAGGACATGGTTCCAACATCATTTCCTAATAGTTCCGATTTTATTCTTGAACCAGTATTGCTCCAAGCGTTCGCCGAATTTTATTTTTGTAGGTACCAGTATTGCGCCCAGCGTGTCATTTGGTCTGTCCCGAATTTAGTTGGAAAGCTGGAGACAGCGTTACTGACTAGTTACCCACTCGGCCCACTCCATCTGGTCTCCTCCTCGAATGAACACACAATACTTTTGCTCATTACTTCAATTATTTCATAATATTCGTAATATAGTGATCTAGACAGAAAGTAATAAACCATCGTGTGGAAAATTAGCAGCGTTTTTTTCGGAGGAACCAAAACTGCTCCACAATTTTTGTTTCGCCGGATATAACTGTACGACCGAGGCGGTAGAATTAGAACGTCAGATAAATCCCTCAGGTCTCCTTCCCACGTGACGGCATAAAATCCGAGTTAACACCAGGCAGTGGTGTTTTTCGCTATCAGGTGCACGGCATATCCCTCCCGCCAGGGTTTAAACCCCTCCCACGTTCGCAATCGTTATTATTCCAACCGAGATTCCTCTCTCTGTTTTCATCAATTTTTTCAGAGTATAATGCAAATGTGCCAGGTCATTTAAATGTATTTTCAATTACACCTACAACGCCAGTAAGTAACGCTCGCTCTTCCAAAAGTACTGGTTTGAATCGCTAACTGCGCCAATTTGTATGGAATTCATAACCCGTCTGAAAATATCCAGTTGATTTATGTGCAGAGGTTTTTGCAACAGTCTTCAGCTTTTTCGCCTCCAAAGAGCATCGATATACAAGGCTTGTCTAAAATGAATCAGACCAGCGGATCTCCGTATTGGTGCTATTCTTTGTCATCAGTCGTGGCATCCTTCGAAGTAGTCCTCATTTCATTGAACCACACGGTGCTTCCGCATCTTGAAGCAGTCCTCGTCCTCGAACGCAGATTTCGGAATGGCCTTCAGCTCTGAATCGTCTCGATGTCGTCTAACCCCTTTCCTTTGAACGCCATTTGACCAAGACCAAATGTCCTTAAGAAGGTTATTACTGGCGATGGATCGTGGGTTTATGGTTACAACGGGATGTTCCCATAATTGAAAATGGCGCTCAAAGGAAAGCGGTTCGAGATTCGAAGTAATGCGACGTGCGAGGTGAAGGCCATTCTAAAATCTAGCGTTCGAGGACTGCTTCAAGCTGTGGAAGCACCGCTGGGATCATGTGGTTCAATCAAATGGGGACAAGTTCGGAGGATGCCATGGCCCGGATGACGAAGAGTAACACCAATGCGGAGATGAACGCAGGTTGGATACTTTTCAGACAGGTCTCGTATGGTTCAGTGAGGTTTGGACATTGACAGCCCAGGTAATGCGTTTTCGGTCTCTTGGTCTGGATTCCTCACTTCAACGAGAGCATATGGTTTCGTGCATTCATTGAACGTATCATTCTTCACTGTATTATTGGGAGGTTCCACATCGAAAGGTGAAGATTATCCCGTCATGTGACACTGACCACTCGCCTCAACTAGGTACCTTATTTCTACAGCCTGGATCGAGGTTTCAGAGGTAGTAGCCCATGACTCGTAGGAATGTGTGAGGACAAGGACGTAGGTCGACTTGAGCACGGTCACTAGAAATTTGCAGTGCTCAGCGTGGTACAATTCGCCAGCAGCAGCTCTTCGAGCATTTACTGATGCTGATGAGCTTGCGAACCCTGGTACTTAAATTCCCTAACCTGGTGAAGAGCAGTAGATTTGGCTTTGAATTCATGCCTAGTCTGTCTTACAATAACTATAATTCATTGTATTTTCCAGACTAGCCCGCATCTACATCTACAGCCACGATGACCATATTAAGGCTGTTTTGAACTTCCTGAGCAGAATCAGCGGCCATGTATTGTACTCAATTACATAAACAATCGTTCAATCATTAAACTCTTGATTCCCATCTGTTCGATTACAATTGTCATCACCACCAACAGAACGAAATGGTCATAATGTAAGGGATGCCCTCCAGCTGAATCACGACGGGATTTAAAACTCTCCCCGTTCCGTGTAGAATCACAAAGCGTTCCTCGTCTCAGACCGTCCCCACCGTTTACTAACGGGGCATTCGAAGGGAAGAGAACTATTTTTACGAGTCGAGTTGCAGCATCGCTTCCCTGTAAGGTAAAAAGCAAGTTGGAAGGATTTGAATTTGAATAACTGGCCTCTTGAAAGAAGGATTTTCGAAGGATCTCACAATTTTTTCTGTGAAATGGGCGCCAAACGTTCGTGTAGAAAGGCAAAATAGATGCAAAGGTAGATTACTGTGATTGGAGCATAATCCACGAACGCCGTTTGGTCAAAGAAGTAGGTATGTAGCACAATCATCCAAACCACCTGCTCATCACATACAGAGACCTCCAATACATAGATCGTATGAGACAAAGTCAAACTCATCGATAATAATAATAGGTAGTAATTTATTTCACGTGGCATTCAAAAGCAAAATATTTGCAAGTACGAGTACAATTCGAGCAATTGGTGGGACTGGCTTCAATAATCAAAGGTAGAAGACTCCCTTCGCACTATAAAATCTTCAGAGACGTGTGAATGTGTCCAATTCATATAAACCCCCAAAAGTCTACGTTACCTTGGTCTCAAGCCCTTAGCAAGTGGTCTAAATTCATATTTAACGGCAGTATAAATAATATTATATTTTCTGAACGTAATATTTCTCTTGGACCTTCAGTTTAGACGGTTGAAACTGACGGTTATCCTCTTTTACGATGGGTACCAAAGATAGTAAATGAGGTCGAGTCGAGATAAGTGAGTCACTAGGACGACAAGCTATTGACAATAATTTGGGGATTTTGCCTGTATATTCGTAGATTCAACATCTCTTCGGTGCTAAAATTACACCAAGCTCATAGCTCATTCCACCCCTCGTCGGTTGGGCTTAACTATGAAATATTCAAGGGAACGTGGACATTCTTCTCAGAAGGAAAACTAAGTTTACAGAGAGAAGGTTTCTGTGACTTGACACAAGGGAGTTACTTTGAGGTCACAAAGGGCTACTCGGGTTGAATGGAGACCGACGTGGGAGCGGTGCTCTATTAGCATATCCTACTCCCGCCGGCTACACCTCATTTTCACAGGTGCCGTCGCCTCCATAGCTAACGATAACGTAACCCAACAGCCCAATGCGTAGGGAACCTACTCTACGAACCCATGAGGGATTTAGAAAAAGGTGGTGTAATTCAATATTAAGTTTATTGTGTTATAGGAAGCTCCGAGAAGGGCAAGGCTTCAAACGAGGGTTAATTGAATGAGTCAGTGTATTAATAGTATGAGATGGTACATTTTATGCTAGACATCAATACACAGGCACACCAAAATATCTGTAACCAGTAGGGATGGCAATCATACATCGATGTTTTTGCGGGAAACATCGATGTCGGGGTTTCGATGCATCAGCACATCGATACATCGATGTTTCAATTTTTTTCGCCATAGATTACTGAATGTTTTATTCTAACGTTTTTCTCACATACCTAGGAATATTATTTCTGAATTTTTATTTCCTTTAAATGAAAATATCGAGGCGTGTTGGCTGAAAAGTGTCGATACTTCCAATATTTCTTCCGAATAGTATCGATACGGATATCTCCCATGTATCGGAAGTCTCGTGACGTCCCTTATAATAACCTTCTCTTCTCTTTTCTTGTCCTGACGCTGTAGCCTTATAATAACCTTCCCTTCCCATCACATATTCTTTTTCCACTTTTATTGTCACGGCAACGCATGGTTTCACTTTCGCTTCTCCTTCTCGTTTCTGGCTTCGATTCCGTTTCCTACGTTACGTTCACGTTACGTATACGATTTTTGACATTTTATGTCTTTACTCTGGCACATAACTCGAAAAACGTTATACAAAAGCGTTACACGAAATCGTCACGAAAATTTCTGATGATTTTCGCTTACAACCGATTCGTTGCTACGGAACTTTATCTTCGCCAGTTATCATCGTACAAAAATCGTTCACCACTCGTTGGATAGCTCTCGATTTACCTAACCATATTACGTTAACCACTGCGGAGTGCGTGGCCGACAAGCTGCGGTATGAGCGTGATTGTTTAAATAATTGTTTACACACAGGTGATCATTCTCAATAATTTATATTGTCTATACGAATGCAAGCTTCATAATTAAGTATAACAACTACGCTACTGGGGTAGGTGATGTAGCATTGTTAAAAGGTTCTTGAATCACTTCTTTAAAGACGTAAAATGTCCCAATGTGTTGCAGACTCGTATGCAAGCACTTAATTCTCGACTGTATCAACAACAGGATGGAGTTGACATTCTTTTGACATTTTCATGTCTTTGCTTTGGCACATAAACTGAAACGGGAAAAATTTGTTTCCTTGATTCACCCTTTCCCTCAGATCACGTCAGAACACAAGCGGCAGGCGGGCCACTACGTCAGACGCACCTATGACACACGAGCGTATGACGTCAGACGGCTGGCAGAAGGCCAAGTAGTACGTCAGAGCCTATGACGCACGTGCGTATGACGTCAGACGGCTGGCAGAAGGTCAAGTAGTACGTCAGAGTCTATGACGCACAAGCGTATGACGTCAGACGGCTGGCAGAAGGCCAAGTAGTACGTCAGAGCCTATGACGCACGAGCGTATGACGTCAGACGGCTGGCAGGAGGCTAAGTAGTACGTCAGAGCCTATGACGCACGAGCGTATGACGGCTGGCAGGAGGCTAACAAGTACGTCACAGCCTATGCCGTAAGAGCCTATGACGTCAGAGGGCTGGCTGGCTAGGTGATCGGGTTTTAATAAGCCTCTGGAATTCCGCGCCTTCATTTTGCATTCATTTACATCTTCACGTTGAAAAATCCTTCATCTTGTCGCTAATTTTATTTTAACACGCCACGCTATTATTAAATTGTGGAAATCAAACTTGTGCAGACTATTCAATTCATCGTTTGAAAGTTTTTTTCTTGAAACTGAATTATAATGGTAACAAATAAAATAAAACTGAAAATAAAAGTATTGTTCTTTTTCAGAGCTTATAATTTTTTCTTTTCGTCTTGCATGAAAAAAAGAATAGAAATAAAATAAAAAATTGATTGAAAACCATCGATGTTTTTGGGGTCCGATGTTTTTGGAGCATCGATGCCGGCCTGTCGATGCATCGATGTTTTCATTTTTTTGCCATCCCTAGGGATAATAAATAATCGATTAAGCGGATTAATGGATTAATTTTTCACATAATCGATTATTTTTTATTCTATGCCAGTATGGTTCGATTATTAATCGAGTACGTTGAGTTCGTTGCATCCTTTATACAGACGACCTGCCCAATTTTTCCCTGACTTTATTGAAATAATCGATTAATCAATTATTAAGGCTCCCATTAATCGGTGAATCGATTGATCGTTAGTCGATATCCATCCCTAGTATCCAAAACAACCTTCTGACCGACGACACGAAAACTCAGAACAAGAAACTTCATATCACACAACCATGACATGGTTGTGTGATATGAAGTTGCTTGAGTCAACTGTTTCTAAGTACAAACATTAGCCTGGAGTTCTTCCGTTTCATTCACGCTCGTGTTGACGATTTATCTCGATTCTACTATCGAGCCCTCATTGTGAAAGAACGCTCCGAGTGGTTTGAAAAGAGTCATTGAATCAAGATCTGTTCGGAATTGAAAACTACACCGTTCCATCAGAAATTAACGAGAGATGAGTTATTCGAAGGCAATAAACCATCAGTAAAGATCTGACGTTCTATCACATTATATCGAACGACTGATACCGCTATGGCCGTATTGTGACTAGCTAAACGGGTGTATGGTAGGGGGTTTGTTACCCGAAGTGCAATACGACCGGTGGCGTTGTGACTGGCTTTGGTGCCTTAGTACTTTGGATACGGGTTTCATGATGAGCAAACCACCAAATAATCTTGCAAATTGCAACTTAGAAAACGGAATTGTTTTGTACGACTTTGAAAGGCTGAGGTCCCCAAGATTGGAACTTGAAGCCGCCGCCTGAAAGGAAATGAGAATATATGGAGCTGGATGGGGTCCTCTTCGAAAAGTTTCACCCTCTAGTGAAACACGGCAATATATCCCTGTTGACGCCGCCCTTTCCCTCGATTCAACCCTAATATCCTTCTCCCCCGAAACTTAGCGACCTTCCTGAGATTCGTGACGTTCTGCTTCGGGATGCAGCAGCTTGCGACAGTTCGATTTCTCATGCCTTCCGTCCCTCTGAACTTCTATACGGGAATAGAAACGTCAACGATCTCGACGCCAATATAAATCCATCCTGAAGGCAAATCCGTCTTACAGAAACCAAGGTGAATGATGGACCGTTCACTGTCAGACTGCATAAATAAATAACTGATTATTTAAGAAAGATAAATTGAATTGAATAGCAATCAAGATTCCGAAGAGCAGTAGACTGTAAATTATATACAAATCATTGTTGGTATATTAACTTCTTTAATGAAACATTTGGATCGACCAAGAAAAAAAGAAGTTCTTCTGCATCGACCACTCTTCCGTGTACAATATCCCTCTTCGACTGAGGGGGAGGGTCAGTAACGAGATCAGTTATAGTACGAGTATATTCAGTTTTCCAGCAAACTTTTATTAGGATAGTGAATTCGCACATGTATCATTCACGGGTTTTTACTTGGACTACCTACGACAATATTCAACAAGAAGTACCCACATACAAATATTCAATATAACGTACTGTATGTAGACACGAAAAGTAAATTTTTCCTCAATGGTTTTTGGGATCTTCAGCACAGATCCCCTTCAAAAATATCAAGCCTGGTTTCCACTGAGCGCGCATCGTTCGCGAACGTTTGCAGTTGTTCGCAAACAGGTAAACGCCGCGCAAAACGTTCGCGAACGCGTAGAGAAGGGTACTGTTTCCACTGCCCGCGCACGGCCAAACTATCAGTTGTTCTCGAGCATTCGTGAGTGATCCGAGTAATTCGTTTCAATTTCGAAATCAATAAAAACCCAAGAAAATAGTAAGTAACATTTCAAATCGTTCAAAATGCTGGATACTATTGGATACTAAGTTCGGAGAGAAGATTCCAACCATGGCACCCGCACTATCTTAGGTAGCCATATGTGCTGCTTCAATAGTACTTCTCTCCGAACTTAATATCCAATAGTATCCAGCATTTTGAACGATTTGAAATGTTACTTACTATTTTCTTGGGTGTTTATTGATTTCGAAATTGAAATTGAAATTGGAAAACATTGTATTGTACATAGGACTAGTCCCTCATAGTGTACGTCAAATGACTTAGGATTAATGACGTTATAAAAATACAATTAAATATAGAAAAAAAGAAGGAAGGAAGGACTTCTGCCATAAATATCGGAATATCGACGTAGGAAGTATTGATGTTTGATTCCCGATAAATATCAAGTATCGACATCAGGTTCCGATACTATCGACCATCGATATATCGATATTTTATCGTCGATATCCCATCCCTTCTAGAACCATCTAGAACTGGAAGAACCCCCAACCCTTTCGAGGAAGAACAAAATTCGTCGCGAACGAAAGAACATGCGCGTGGGCATGTTTCCACTGGGCGCTCAACGAATGCAAATCCCTTTGATGATTCGCGGAAAAACCGACAGCCGTCGGATCAACCCCGCGCACGAACGAACAGTGTTTGGGAACAATGTTCGGCGCGGGTGAGTGTTTCAACTGCACGCGCATCACGATCGCAAACGTTTGCAAACCCTGTTCGCGAACGATGCGCGCTCAGTGGAAACCAGGCTTCAGGGTTTCCAGAGGAAAGTTTTGCTACAGTTTTGATTTTTACACATTTAGCCCTAGAACACAGCACTGGGGTGTCGAACACAGTTTTTAGGTTCTGTTCGTTGAAGAAACCTTAACCCGGTGAAATGTAAATAATAATCAGAAACCCTAGGTTGATAGGAAGGGGTTCAAAAATGAATGTTGGAATTTTCAAAACGTCATATCTCGAAAATTACAAGTATAACGGTATAGTTTTCAGTAGGTTGAAACTCCCCCGGTGGAGTGTTGTGAATGCGTACTTGGCGTACTTTTCGAGAAAAAAAAGGACACGCAGTTCTACCAACATACCTATCTAAGATGACTTGGTGTAGAGAACATTTTTGACCTTCTCAGCCAAATTTTCTAAAACCCATTATTTTGGAATTTCTATTCTAATTGTGACTTTTTTCTCTGAAATATTCTGATGTTTTTTCAATTTTTCAAAGTTTTACCTTTACATAAATAGTTGGGTTTTTTTCTTTAAACAATTGTCCAGTTATAAGGAGAACAAAGGGTGACATAAATAAAGTTCCTGACTGCCAAACGAAAACTCAAAAATGAAAAATCGCAAACCATTTTATTTGTCTTTTAACTGCTCTTTTGAGCACATTTGCCCCAACTTCAAAACAACGAGATCTTGTGGGGTTTCTAAGCTACTTACACATTTACCCCAAGTTCCACGGTAAATTTGGCATATTTAACAAAATATAAAACCATGAAAAAAGTATCATGTTCTTTGGGTGATTTGTATTCTACAGATGTTTCTGAACCATCTGAGTCATATGAGTCACCACAGCATTACTAGAAGCTGTCAAAGGTGAACTTAATGAAAATCGGTACCTACACATTTATTCACAGGTAAGGTCTCACTCCCCCCCGTTCATTTTAATTGAGTTGAATTGATTGAGTTCATTTGTTGAAGGAAAATCAAGAGTTGTATCAATGGGTGTTTAACACTGCAACACCATCATTTTCATTACTCTCCTAGCTTGTACTTTCGCTTAAAGAAAAAACAAAATAATAATAGGTAATGATGATAATAATAAATAAATAAATAACATGGACGCAAATTCTCCGTTGTCAAGAGGAGGAAATGATGGTCAAAAAATCCGATTTCGCGTAGGTCAGGTAGAAGTGAGCAGGTTTGACGAGTTTGTGCACCAACCGAAAGTGGTCGTCACTCATCCAAGTCAGATCCCCTGAGGCGAGTCAATGAATCGGAATCTGTTTACAACCACATCGAAATAGCCGCTGGTCGTAATTAAATCGCTATAACTACCTGATTTTTATCTGGGTTACCTAATTGGAAAACAATAAATGTAGGAATAAATTGATTGTACATGATAATATCAGGTAGTTATAGTATATATTATATTATTGTACATGGGCAGCGGAGTTTTGTATCAATGGAATGAGTTCAATATGATCGATTGTTTTGAATTATTCAAAAGGCTTTCTCCAGGACAAATTCGCTCCTGCGTGAAATTTCATCGATTCAAATTAATTCCTAGTTATGAGCCCTCAATGGAGTGCAACCATTTCCATTGTCTACATTCGTCTGGTTCTCGGTATTTCTTTTCAATATCCAGTCGAGTCGTAGTTGGCCGCAATTTGCATTCAGCTCCCTCTCGCGCGACTAATCATGTGAATTCAAACATGCAAAACTGAAACACGGTTGCATTTTCAATCCAATACCGATGAAAACACAAAACGGATTTCCGCGTACCGGGTTATCACGATGGGACTGGATTGTTAAATAACAACCTTATTCAAATGAAGCAACGCTGCTCTAAGGGCTTTTTCCCTCATCCACTGGTTGTATCCAACCGGTTCCATCCCCTCTCTGCCACACGATCTTCTGACCACAATTGGGTATTTCAGTGGGTCTAAAAACGCCAAGTCTTGGAGATTGGTTGGAAATTCCAGTGTACCAATTTTCATCTCTGACTTCCCTCGACTTTAGCCATCAAACATTTATGGAATACTCTGTCTGATTGGCACAATAAAAACACCCAAGTGGGAGGTTTATACGACAAAAACGCGAGAATAAGAACCATCAATTGGTACTTACAGTCATTGTAAGTACGAGTCTAGTGTAGGTAAAACAACACAAAAAATCGAAATCCTCACCAATCGTTCACATTTGAAATTCCGCCACTGTCAATAATAGGCCGTCATTCATCCAACAAGTTGACACTGAGAAAAATAAATATCCCAAAGTGAAGACGAACAGAAATTCGTTAATGACAAGACTGAAACACTGAATCTTGCCGACAACATGATCGTGAGAGAAATAGAGAAATTTATTCATAAAATAAAATAAAATAACTAAAAATAAGAAGTGCACTTGAGAATAATATTGCCCAGCTGTAGGCTAGGCCTGTAGAGTTGCTGTAAATTTGATTTTCTCACCCTTTCTGTTTTTTGGGTCGCTGAACACGAATTTGAAGACTGTGGGAAAAAATTTGTCACTTTTGACCAATTGGCAACTCTAATTGTTTGATAAATGGATTTGTCAAAAAAACCTTCCTTTTGGAAAATATAGGCTGA
Source organism: Stenodema calcarata (assembly GCA_963920205.1). Taxonomy (NCBI): domain Eukaryota; kingdom Metazoa; phylum Arthropoda; class Insecta; order Hemiptera; family Miridae; genus Stenodema; species Stenodema calcarata. The sequence goes on from OY986056.1 coordinate 9,701,839, forward strand.
AAACTAGAAGAAAAACTCTGCAAATTCTTGACACAACGGTTCATTATCTTCTTTGTACAGATCACCCTTCTGTCTAGATCACTAGGTCTAAATGTCTAGATCCTAAATGTTAGATTAATTATTATTATCAATTATCACTAATTATTAACAATTTTATCAAGTACCTAGTGAAAATTATTATAATTTATTGTTAGGTATTAATAATTTGTATTTATTATTAATAAGATTTATTATTATTATGATTAATTAATACGATATAATTCTGGGGTTTTAATACTACGTCGGTAATAATTTTTCTATAAAAGAAGTACCTACCAACAAACATTCGAAATTACCTTCATTTCCGTAGCACGAAACGCACCTCAGAACAACAAACTCGACTTCACTTAAGCCATATGATGTTCCAAAGAGCTTGTTAGTATGAAAATGGACCTGTATTTCAACAGTTTGATTCACGATCGGGTTGTGAGGCACAATCTTTGAGCCGTCATTGTGAACGAACGGCTGGTCGTACAAAGTTGCGGATGGTCTTAAAAAATTCTACGGAACAAACTCTATCTAAATATGAAATAAAAAACATACCGTTTGATGGGAATTTTTCGAGATATGGAATTTTCAAAATTTCAAAATTCGTTTTGAACCCCTTCCCCTTGACCTAGGGTTATGAAAAGTTTCGTGGATCATTGTGGGGCTGGTCCAAACCCAGAAACCAAATTTCGTAATTTTAACTCAACGCTAACTGGGCAAAGTGCCTCGGACGGCGGACGGCGGACGGCGGACGGCGTACGGCGTACGGCGGACGGACGGATTTTTTTTTATTCGATTTTCTGAATCTACGTATCTTGAAACGTAAACCAACAAATTTTGAGGGGGGGTTAAAATTTTTTTTTCTTTGGGCGATTCCAATGGTTCATTATCGAAGATAATAAACCAAAAACAGTCATGCAGCATGACTAAAATAGCAAATTTTGGAAGAAATAACTGGTTTTTGTGATGTTTGGAACATCTGATTCAACCATTTGTTGGCCGAGTAACACCTCATTTTATAGTGTCTTTTGGCAGTGAATTCAGGATGGTCTGAAACGGATTTTCGCATAACGATGTAACGGATAATGATGTAAATTCAGGGAGGGGTTGTAGTTTGACTACCAGTAACAGGAGCAGAAAATGTAAAGCTGTATTCTAACCTGAAACTGATGCTGTAGTAAGTAGCACACTGTATGTAAAATGCGTCTTTTGGACGTAATTTTCAAATTATACGTTTTCACATAAAGCCATATTGCATTACAGGGCAATTCATGTTGCAACCACACTGGCTCAGCCTATTGTTGGGCACATTAATTTTTGTTAATGATTTGTCAGTCACTAAACCGAATTTCATTCAGCACTTTAGGCGACACATTGTTTTGCGACTTCATGAAGCGAGAATACACTTTTCTACCTTCAGTGGCGATGAATCAGTAACAGTTGAACAAATTTGACGAAGGAGCGAATCGACTCAACTTGCAGCTTTCAGGTTTAAAAGGCACTAATGCTGTGAACCGGCTTGTATAATAAATAGGAAGCAGCTCAAAATGAAATCTACCTTAGAAAATAGAAAAAGAAGTCAAGATGCCTTGAAGGTTGAAATGCATTAAAACTTGGTCCAGAAGACAGGAAAAGGAGGAGCTCTTTCGGAAGGACTGCGATGAGAGCCTTCCTTTCAGTTTTTTGAGTTCAGTGGAACATTTTCCACCATTTCTTAGTATTAACTCTATGAATTGTGATAACTATGTAAAGTGAGAATGCGTAGTGGATGTCTAATCGAAAAACCACTATGATGATGGTTAGCAGGCAAAGATGTGGATATAAACCGCACGATGCTACAAAAATATTTAATATGAAGAATTCGGGATGTAAGTGCCTTCTAGTGTTATCGTAGTGTGGAATGAACAACGGAAACCATGAATGAAAATATTGTTACCAGAAAAAAACGTCGTCGGCCTAAGGCTGGGCAATGGTGACTTTAGGTTGGTAGTAGACCTTGTTCGAGCCCCTAGGGCGTTCTCATCAGAGTCCCCTAATCTAAGAAGGACATCAGGACCTGTCTACAGACATGATAACTGAGGCCCACATAGAAGAGATTATTTTGTATAAGTGTACAATATGATGATGCCTCGACGAGATTCCTGAAAGGGAGATCTAACGGGTTTGAAGATCGGATTTCTAAAACACGATGTGAAATATTGTAGGAAGATGTCATGATGATGTGGTCCTGTCTGAGATGGGTACGTGGACACAAATATCATTATTAGGGTAATATAAGATAGAAAGGATGTGAGTACACATCTGAACCACCATATTGTGAATTTCACAAGAAAGTAACCTACTGCAGTGAAAAAATTGCCGAAATTTGTAAATCTGTTGGTTTTTTCACGGAAAAAGACTTGGCATTTTGAAGGCACGACCCTCACAATCAACTGTACCCTTCGACATAGTTAGGTATGGTATTCTCAGGACACCAATACATAAATATGTGTTTTGTGTCTTCAAGTACCATGTACCTTGAATCCTTGTATCTTGTTCTGTCTACTCACGATCTGTACAATATTCGTCTATAGTAGTGGTATGTGTACACCTCCACTGCTCCCAGTAAAAGAAACAACACCGGTTTGACATCCTTGGTCCTTATACAAAGTGATTGCAGTTTATAGGCAAAACAATTAGTGGAATTGATGAAAATATAGCGGAATTTTATTTAAGACCGTTCAAATTCGGTCTTTTGAAGTTCGAAGGGTCAATTCGATCACAAGTCCAAGCTGCTTAACTGGGAGTTTTTGGAAATAAATTTGGAATATTTCACAAAGAGAAACCAATGGGTGAGTGAGTGTGTTCAATAAGGCGTTGATAATGATTGGGAGGTTGACGTTCGACAGGAATAGGGAAAAGATAGTCAGAAATCTTCTACCTAGTCCTAACGAGTTTTTCTTCGAAGACTCCTGTTTCCAGACAATCATTCCCTCCTTTTATAACCACTCGAAGGGGATAGAGGGATGCTCCTCGTGTGGTTCAGTCTGTATAATTTATCCTGGGTCCTCATTTCATAGTCTTCGGCGCAGAGGGGATGTTGGTGCTTAGGGTCGGGCAGCTGGATTTCCTCTCAAACAGGTCCCCCAGATGTCTGGCAAGGCTACCTGGGTCTCCTTGAGTCTACCCGAACCCGAGCGCTTTTTGTTATAGTCAGCAGACCCGCTTGGAATCCGAGGATCATCTTTCAGAAACAAAGAACTTCAGAATGCTACGACGTCTGGCTGAAATACCTTTTGTTCTTCAAGTGCAATATGTTCTACCGAAATATTGATTAACTCATATTTCATCACAATTACCATCCCATCATCGTCATTTCTATTTTCATTCACCCCTCAATCGGTAGGGATTTGGCTGCCGAAGGCTGAGGAAGTAGTTCCTTTTGGAATTTCTTGCACCTGTGGATGTCCTGTGATCTTTTCAGGTAGAAAATATCCAGACAGGAGCAACAGCCTTCTCAGACTACTACAGTGTTATTCACGTTGAGGATGACACGGCAATGAAAAGTAAATTGAAATAATTAAACTCCTTCAACAACAACTTCTAATCTGGGAGCCAAACCGGAAAGTTAGCGTATAATTTATGAATATGTATGCCACCCTGAGCTCAATCTCCCATGTTTTAAAAGAGGAGCCCAGAGAGAGATGGCTAAAACTTATGAATTCGCGTATATTTTCACGGATTAGTATAAATGTTGCAGCTTGGTAACTGTCGGTTTTGTTCGTTTGCGGGTTTGGTTACTTCAAGTCAAGTAAGTGGTAGCTCACGATTTTGTCAATATGTCGGAGTCTCATTCACTCAGTAGTATCTTAAAACTTGAAGGCAGGTCAAAACTAAAACAACTGAAAATCTTCCAGACGAAGACATTGACTGGTGCACCATGTAGCCAGCGATGCTGAGGTATCCCAATTTCAAATGGATGCTGCTCGGGAAGCAAAAGTCGAAGACAAAAGGAAGTAACAACACAATGCAGCCTTAGCCAAAATCTATCTAAATCTGTCCTTCATGTTAAGTTCGGCGCAAACTGCCTTGAAGGCTTGGAACGCCCTTGCTACCGCGTACGAATATAAAGGTTTGTTACGCAGATTTGGCTCTTTTGTGGACTCTTTTGACGTTGAGACTCGCGAATTTTTCTACCATGGAACTCTATGTCAACGAGGTGATCTTGGTTTCTCAAATATCAGCCGGTATTGGCAATCCTCTTGACGAGTTGGTTGCAGTTATGTTGCTTAGTGGTTTGACTGAACACTATGACCCCATGATGGTGGCTACTGAGAATTTGAGTGTATCACTCTCAACGGATTATGCGAAGGGCCAGTTATTGTTACAAGGAGTGGTTGTGAATTAATGGGATTTGCCGATGCTAACTGGGCGAATGATGTAAATGATCGTAAATCGTCTAGTGGATTTGTTTATAATATAAAGAGTTACACACTGTTGTTTACGAGCTTCCCAGCGTAGAGCTCCATCAGACATAATATCATGTCTGATGGAGCTCTACGCTGGGAAGCTCGTAAACAACAGTGTGTAACTCTTTCTGGTACTGAAGCCGAGTATGCAGCGATATTCCTCAAAGGACTAGTTTCGAAAATAGTTGAGGATACGGAACCAATTTTGTTGCATAATGACAACCAAAGTCACTGTGAGGAACAGTTTCTGTGATGCAGTATGGTACCTCACTATTGAAACTTTTCCATCCAAGGAGGAAGGTATTAGCTAAATTTTTGGTTCAGTAAATTGGAGGAAGGTTTTGAGATAGCGTGAAGGAAGATCTGCGTTACCGAGGGAAAAACCCCTTACAAAATGGAATGACCATTGGTCATATTGAGGGTTTCTTGACCATTGGAGTGCTCCTCTTGGTAGATATTTATTGTGATAATTCTATATCAAATATAGTGGTTCCCCACATGCACAAAACAAAGCATACTTCAGTGAAATTTCATTTTATTCGAGAGGTAGTAAACAATGGTTTTGTTAAACTTGAATATTTGTCAATTTCTGAGATGGTATCAGAAGTTTTGGCCAAGAGTTAGAATGGTTCAAAGTATACATTTTGCACTAATGGATTAGGAGTATGTTGAATTTATACGTCGTTGATGCAGTTTGTTCTTCATTCAGATATTTTGATGTATTGTTGTGTGATGCTAGCAAATAGTGAGGTGAAAACATACTTTGTTTTGAGGTTTATTTTTTGTTGGCATACTAGGCTAAGTGGGGGTATTGGAATACGGGTGTAAGTGATGTGTAATCTAGTTGATATCTTTTATCAGCCCTTTTAGCGGTCTGTCAGTGTCTTTTAGCGTCAGTTAGCCTTTTGCAAGGTGTCTCCGTTTACAGGCTTTCTATATAATTCCCAAGCTCTGAATATTACAATAGAAACCTCTGCTAATCTCAGGCAGACTCAATTTCAAACATTGCTCTTTCATTTCATTAACTTGAGCGAACTTCTCAATCAGTCGTTGTTTACTACTCACTTTAAAACAAACAAAGTGGTATCAAAGGGGTCAGTAGCAAATATTTTGAGGTCTATTGATTCTGATTGGAGAGGAGTTTCTATTATTGAAGAGTATTGCTACAATTATGCAGGTGAAATCCAATGAATAAGTTACACCAGAGATGGCCACTTTCGTCGAATTGGACAAAAATACGAGAAACGATGTAGCGAGGGCCGATTATATCATTGGATTAGAGTGCGTGCAACTGGGGACATCTGCCGCCCTTCTAATGGACGAGGCAGCCGCTCGGCGTGAAACCGGCCGGGAAATATGCAAATTCAGAATACTCCTGTGCGATTCCCATGTGATTACCAGCGTGAAACTATGATACGTTACAGCTGCAGACTGTGGAAAACATTCAGACCAAGGTCGCACATTAGTGCAATAATAATTTCGTAGGAGGAAAATCCAGTCAAACAGAATCCCTCTACGACCTAATGAGCGAATCCTCGATGTAACCTACGAATTGGTTATTCTCTTTCTTCGGCATCCGTCACGCAATAACCAGGAAGTATGAACACACAATGTTTGATAGACGGCCTAGAATAATATGCCTCAACATTATACATTGAATTACGACTAGATGAGCGAATTCTAAGGGGAGCTACTATAAGTAGCTGATGTGTGTCGGCCTTTCCGAATTTCAATATCGTCGGCAGGTGGCTTCTAATATCGTAAGAACATCGTCCAACATCCAAATTGGGCAATGAATATTGAACGCTCATTAGGCGCTAGTGGAAGCCGTGAAATTTTAATTAGAGTCTCCAAGGGCATAACGAATTGAACATTACAATAATTAATGACTTTTTGCGAACGGAGGACGGATATTACAGTCATGAACGTAACTCAGGGCTCTCCAGGCTATAAAACCGTTCCATATAATGATCGCGTATCAATTGATTAGACAGTATTGAAGAGATTTCATTAGAATCAACCCGTTAACGTTCTAAATCACGTAGTAACGCACGGTAACAGTTAAAGGGAAGTAGTTGTTCAATAATTTAGTGAGATGCCGAAGAGTCCGAAAATCTCCATTAAGTACTTTTAATGAGACAGGTCAAAAGTGGCCTTAATTAGGCACTTTTGGCTAAACTTCAGACTTTCAATTAATGAATATCGAACCCAACATTTCCACTGTTTCGGACAGTTGAGTGTTTACTTATGTATGTTTGCACTCGAACGTTGACAATGAGATTTTACTTTTGTTGAATGGATTGGCCGAAGTTTTAAGGGTACTTGTATATGGATTCCCACATCGTACCGAATTAATTGTATGGAATCCCAACAGCAAATTGTGCTAACGGATGCGCAAGCAACATGACCAACAACATTAAGCGTGAACCGGAAGTCATCTCCAGATTCAAGAAATATACCTAGTTGAAATGTAACTGAAACCAACAAATATTGTGGTATCGTTGAAGATAACAACCAATGAATGATCAAGTGAGGTTACAATGATGGCTTGATAGCCATAATAGATCATATTTGCCGGTGGTTCATAGTATGGTAGTGAGATTGGAGATGGAGTTTACATAACTTCTGAAGGTTTTCCGCGTCCTTCAAATTATGACGATCAGTTATACCTCCGAGTCAGTAGCATTGCAGTAAGTGGTGAAGTACAGAGGGGTACCGAAAGAGCGGACTTATTGGCCAAAACAGGATCTTCGAATGGAACCCCTGTAAATCCTACACTAGCAGCGTCTGATTTCTATTTGTTGTAGAAACGGCCAACTCTAAAGAGGGTTGCGAAAAATGGCCAAATCCAAAATACGAGCATATATTTTAATACTTACTCCCCTTCATGTCCCCCTTGTACCACAAACGGTGGTTTACAACGCACTACCCCGAAGTAGGTACCTAAAACCAAAGAGTTTTGGTTGTTGAATCTTTTAGGCTAATAATTTTCTTTCACAATAATAATTATTATTATTGTGAACAAAAATCAACGTTCCTGCAAAAAATTACTGTTTGGGAGTTTGAAAGTAGGCTTTTTTCTATTGTAATGTTCAGATGTGATTATTTGTTTGGTAAGTAACAATCGTATGTAACTCTAACGTGGCTGTATAATGTAAGTCACAAATGGCAAATTAAGCAAAAATCCACAGTTATGCAGCATGGTTGTATGAGCGAATTTTTGAAGAAATAACTAGTTCTTTGTAAAATGTCTCTATTGAAGAACATGATGTCCATAATGAACATCTCAAGTATCAACCACGTTTCTTCATCTTCCAAGTGCTCCATTTTGATAACGGAATAGTATATCACAATTCTGATTTTACCATCGTGATCATTGTAAAAAAAACTCTTGGCAGACTGTTTCATTTTGGGAATTTATGGCTAATTTTTCCCCCCTAACGTACAACTTGGCTGCTGATTCCGGCCCTATGCTGCTTCAAGTGTAACTCCTAAGGATTTTTTCTAAGGCTAATTTCATGTCTCTGCCACTACGGTTATTGGCTAATTTTCTACACTTGAGGTATTTGGTATTTACATAAACGCTTGGAAAAATCCTCAGAAAACACCTGAGTATTTCTAAGGATTTTTCATAAATGAAGGAGATCAATATGAAGACTGTTATGCCCATAGCTCTGCCATTCGTACAGTCACAGAGAATGAATAGGAAAATCGCAGTTAAACGAGAGCGGAATGAACAATTTTTCTAAGATCAAAAAATGGCGAAGATCGATTTCCCTATCAACGGTTTGGTTATAAACGGAAATCATTGTAAAATCAGAAATAGATTAGCGTAACGGATGGACGCTGGGTTTTTGCCAATTTTGTGAAACATGAGCTAAAATTGGAAGAGTAGAAACCACAAATCAGTGGTTCGTATTTTGGATTCCTTCCGTTTTGTCGTGCCAGCAAAATAACATTTACAATATTTACATTTTCAAAGCTTCGCCAAAATGTTCGAGGTTAAGATACAAATGAGCTGACGAACAATGATTCATCTAAATCAACAGTTTAGAGTAAAAACTTCGATAACCCACGTAATCGTCTGGTCAGAGGACGCGGCGAGATTACATCGGGCATTGCGGAACTGTATAACCGCGACGCCTTGGCCGTCGTCATTCGGCGTTTGCCTCGTCATCATCGTCCAGTTATGACGTCACGAATGACCTTGATCATGCCGAGATCGGTAACTACCTTCTGCACATAAACAAACCTCCGCTTTTATGGTGTTCGAAGGCAATAACATTTGAAGCTCGTGCCTTCATCTTATTCTCGTTTCGGTGATGTTATTAGCTTCGCTTCCTGAACTACCGCATATAGAGATGGGAGCTGATGGAATGAAATCATACACGGAATCTAGTGCATGATTCGTGCTTCTTGCTAGTGCCTTGTTCGGGCTGTAGAGACAGCCTTCTGCATTGAACGATTTTATTCGTTATTATTATTCAATTTGGTCAATTATTATCATAAATAATACCATTGAGACCAGACCAAGAGAAAAAAGTCTAACCCCTCTAAATACTTGGTTTTTGTTCCTAGATTCTTTTCGTGTCTACAAAGAGGCAATTTTGAATATTAAATTTTGTCCGTAGGTGATTTCCGATATGAATTTCCGCCAATGTACAATGTAAAACCTCACAATGTGTATAAATGAAAATTCAGCCCCAAAAAATGCATTAGTCATTTTATTAGCGAATTTTCGTAGAAAAGGAAGCTATTGCTCTCAGTCCAAAATGTTTAAAAGTCAAATTTCCGAAAGGTTTTCATACTAAAATCCGTTTCAGACCATCCTGAATTCACTGTCAATAGACACCATAAATCGTATGTAGGTAGTTACATAATATTATACATATGTATAAATACATGTATTTATACGAGTATGTAACTCTCGATAGAAATGAGATAAAAAGTTCAAATTTGCACAAAAATCCGTCCTAACAATCAAAACTTCGTAGATGGACAGAATCGGGCCTCTTCAAGGGAGGGGGGAGAGTGTTAGGGGGTAAAAATTACCTGTAAATTCCCAAAATGAAACAGTCTGACAAGTGACACATCACTTTAAAGGTTTTTTTGCTCTGAACACGATGGTAAAATCAGAATTACGATATCTTATTCCGTTCTCAAGCTGGAGCGCCTTGAAAATGAAGAAACCTGGATGTTACTTGTGATGCTCTTCACTGTTCATCTGCTCTAAAATGAAAATGGAATGAGATATCGCCATTCTGACTTCACCGTCGTGTTCATTGTTGAAAAATTTATAAACTGAGGTGTTACAAGGCAAAAAATCGAGAGAAACGTTTATTATAAAACCAGTATAAAAGAGACATCTAACGTAAAACCAGTTGTTTTTCGAAAATTCGCTCTTATAGCCATGCTGCATTTTAAAACCCGAAAAGGACATTAGTCAAACTCTCACATGAGTGATCTTAATGGGCGATCTATACAGAATTTAATTAACCGTTGTGGAAAAATTAGTAGTGTTTCCTGTATGACCAAAAACCTAGTCTCTCTTTCAACCCACCAATAATTCCGAGTTAACAGAGATTCCATCAGTAACATCAGGGTTGCGACCTGAGTTCAGGACGGTGAAAATACCGAATTCGTTCAAAAACTCACAGGAACGAAATTAAGAAATAGAAAGTCGGCGAATGGGCAGAGCAACGTCCTCCAAAACGCTCGCCATGTGACACGCGAACCGAACTGAAGGTTACTAGGGAGAGACGTTGGATCTTCTCTTTTATTTTTACTTTTTACTGCCGTAAAAGGGAGAGAAATCGGACGGGAGCCGCGGGAGACCACTTGTTGAGCTGGCGGTTATCACACTATAAATCTCTGATAAAACACCCCCCCCCCCCCCTCCGCTCAACACACCACCATCGGTTCACAGGGAAGGTATATAGCGAATCTTCATTTCACATTGAGAGTGACGAGATTTAAAAATGAACAAGAACAGAAAAATGGTTCATCAGTTGAAAACACAGTATATTCAAAATGAGGCATATTCTTCTAGTGGAAACATCTGATAATGAAACTCCGTTCATGTTCAGAACCCTTAAATCACAACGCCGGCTTAGCCGACATCCTTCCCTATATTAACTGACCTTCATACACACCATCTGGACCTGTATACCTGTAGACCTGATCTTCCTTATATCTTTGTTAATTTTAAAACTGAAGAATTATCAATAGATAGGAACTAACCAACCTAATGGATAAGCCACGTGTTAAGAGCTTGCCAGGGCTACCAATAAACCATAGCCGAATTTCTGTAATTCACAGTTACCACTCTTATATTATCCATGTTCTATTATGAATAATAATGTAATTTAAAGTAATTATAATAATAAAATTAAATGATACAATGATACAATGAGGGCTCAAAGTCACTTCCGAATCAGAATCACTCGGAATCACTTCCGGTCCCCATTAGTCCGGCAAACGGTACATTCCAAGTTTTTGAAGGTCTCCGTTTGAATCTCATTGAGCAGTACCACAGTACATTCCAAAATTCCTGAAGAAATGACATTAGAATGGTGAACTTTCTGCCAGAACCCGTTTAGACCAACAGATTATGCCCAACAGTATAACGTGTGCAAAATCTGAAGTTTAGGTGTTCCTTCCAAAAATCCAATCAAAAACTGGCAACTGTTTTTATTCAACAAATATTCGAAAACCCAGCCAGAAGTAATCGATAATCGCCTCAAACCGTAAATCGATAGGAAAAACTGTTATTTGATGGATCCTTCACACCCATAGATTTAATTGAACATAAATCGATATCCTACAAAAAAAGGGGTTGCGGGAATTTACAAAAGTATTTGCAGTGAACAAAAGGGGAGTTTACACTGGTAAACTTTGAAGCTGATGTCTGAAAAATCAATTATTTAGAGTTGAGGCGTTTTTCGAAGGTTAACAGGGCAGTACGGATCTCCGGTACAAAGGAATTATTCACGTATCTGTGTTAATGAAAAATATAAAATTTGGAATAAAATTAACTAAGACAGTTGAGGTGTTTCAAGCGAAGCGTTGAGGTGTTTCTACTCAACAAACATGCAATTGAAGCGTTTTCCCCCAACATCAAGCTTATTAGAGATTTCACTCCTATTCATTTCAACCCCTTCCGGATCGAATTTTGAAATTTCGACTCGACCGTTCTGCCCTGGTAAAACACCTCAACTCAAAATTCAAAACATTGCAGAAATTCGCCTCAAAGTTTTTCACTGAAACCTTTGATGGTAAGTTATTGCAACTCACTATAAAAACCCCATTCTTTGGTGAGATATCGATATGACTTCAACCACTTCAACGGTGAATAAAGTTAATATAAAGTTAAGGCGATTTTAAAATTTCTCAATTCAAACTATTAAGTAAAATGCCTCTACTTGCTCGTGAGGCAGTCACCTTAACGTAAACACCTCAATCAAACGGATGTTTGTTAGGAAATTTTGATTGACTGCCTCAACCGAAATCTGAAGCCAAAATAATGTAAATCTTTGTAAACTTACAAGTAAAACGTAAACTTACTTGTAAAACGCCTCATCTCAATATTTTGGTGATTTCAGGCGTTTTACCTTAAACTAGCGCGAAAATAGGTAAATATGTTTTGAGGCATTTTCATCCTTGAGTTGAGGCGTTTTACCCTAACATTGACCAATTTTCGTAATATTATGTTCAGGATTTCCCCCACTTCCGGTTCCAATTTTGGACGTCACCATCGAAGAGGTTAGGTCCAAAATGGTGGGGTTCCGTGAAAACCCCATTTTCGTAAACATTGGACTTATTTAACAGGTCAGCATTAGAATGGTGAGGTTGAATTCAGGAGGGGAACGTAGAAATCCTATTTTGGACAATTTTGGAGTTGAGGTGTTTTTCATTGACAGGGCAGCGTAGTAGGTAGGTACTTCATTTCGAAGTTATTGCAAGCCACCACCACGAATTGAACAGTAGGTTTGATTAATAGATATTTTTGTTAATACACACAATTCTCATCAAAATTTCTTGGTCAAACTTCCTGGTTCCTCGACTTTCTCCGGTAATGAAGAGGAAGAAGATGAGATTTGGAGGAGGAGGGCGAGATTGTTTGTGGATTACCATATGATTGGGCGGGGCAGACGCCCTTGGGTTGCCATGGAAACACGTCGATCGGCCTCCTCAAACCCCATTTCCACCCTTCGCAACGTCGACCGGTTTTCCAGTGAGCGAGGGTGTGTCCCGGAGTTTCCCAACCCCCTTGTTCGACCGTCACAACCGACCCCCGACACCTCCCATTGTGGTTTATTACTGAAGATCGACCAAAGAATTGGATTTTACCAAAATAAGTTGTTTTTTATACCTTTTGGTTGATTATCTACATTATGGTTAATGAACTCACCCCCCCCCCCCCCCTTCAATTTGAGGGTTTACGTTGTACGCCGTCCGCGCCACTTTTCTAAAGGCCGGTTCCAAAAAAAGTGTCAACCACACGGTTAGAGAAAATCCGTTCGTCAACCATGGTTAAAAAAAGTGTCGTTCCAAAAAAGATCATAATCGATTTATTTTGCGATATCTCGAAAAAATGACCGTGGTTGATCACTGGGGTTACAGGACGTAACCACGATGGACTCGAATTCTATTGGCCGAGAGGTGAAGGCCGCATTCTCCCAGTAATTGCATATGGCCGCTGTGGAACAGCTGTTGTGTTTGTGACTCGATAGGTCCTCTCTTTTTGCCACCAATTTTCCAGTTTGTGAGATGGCTGAGTTGGCGAAGAGATGCCATAAAATTATGAAATTTGATTTAAGGATTTGGACCAGACCAAGGATGATCCTTAAGACTTTTCATAATCTATAGGCCTTCAAAACAATGTTGAAATTTAGAAAACGTCATATCTCGAACATCTCAAATGGAACGGGTAGTGTTCTGTGTTATTTAGAATAGAGTGTAGTTCAGACAATTATTTAGGACCATCTGGAGCTTTGTGTAACCAGCCGTTCGTACACAATGGGGGCTCAAAGGTAGAGACAATAAAAAGTCGTCAACATAAGGGTTGACTTGTATCAAGTTTCATACTGGCCCAACGGATTCAAACAGCAAAACTATTTAATAGTTTTGAGATATCGAGTATCTTGTTCTGAGAGTTTTCGTGTCTACGGAAAGAAGGTAATTTCGAGTATTTTATGGTAAGTAGGTACTTCCTGTTATAAATTATTGCGGACTGAAAATCCCAGAATTATATTTATAAAGATTAATGCAGAAGTGACCTGGACAGAAGGGTGATCTGTACAGAACCAATTGTCCCAAAATTAGCAGTTTTTTAAATACATTTTCAACAAGGTTTGCAGGTTTACATTTCAATATAGAATTCCTCGTAGAATCAGAAAATCCAATTTCAAAAAAGCTATTCAACTGCGAAATCATATTCGAATTCATTTATTTCATATTCAATTTTGAACATTCCGCTTCCGAAAATAACGAACTCGCATCAAAATCGTAGGAGTCCCAGGGATCGGAGCGATGTTTTTAGCAATGTTTTTAGAAGTTCAGAGGGTCCAGTGTGAGAAATAGCTGCGGATGTTTGATGAAGGTTCAGCTCAAAACAACGGAAATTCGCACTTTTACAGGAAGATTCCTGAAATACCTATTTGAGACGTAGAACTGCAGTTAGTCTCATTCGATTCTGCGTTAAAACAAGCGTAAGATCGGCCATCATTAGCGCTCAATAACTTTACATGTAAATGCATGAGTGGAGGTAAAAATACTAAAAACTAAGTTTCAATCGCGGCTAATTATACATTTAAACTGTATTTAGAAACATAAGTTCCTGTATTTATAATGTTTAGCGTGTTGAGGCAGGTCATTTTTTAGAAATGTTCATCTCACGTACCCTCAACCTACTGGAACATCCAAGGTAGTGAATTGTTTAAATTGCGTTTACATATCTTTCAAATTTCGATAATTAAATAAATAAATTTAATTTAATTTATTATAATTAAATTTTCTATGTACATGTTCATTTTTCATTGAAGACTCGATAATAACGCGTGAGATTTCAATCGTTCAGAAGATTCAAACTACACGTGGTTTTGTGATATCGTGTTCCTTCTTCTGAGAAACTTTTCGAATATATAGGGAGATAGTAATTTCGACTATTTGGCAGTGGGTACTACCCGTTATAGAATACTACCGCCGTAGTACAAAACCCAGAATGGTACCAAACAAATGCATCGTCTGTCCATGCTGCCTCAAGTTGTCTGCATTTGGTTAGGAGATGGCTTGGAAGTGTAGATTTGCAGCTAAACGTCACTAAATCATATTTTGTTGCCTTTTGGTTGAGCAACAATTCGGTTCCCGTCATGAACAGCATTAAATGTCATGATCTGTGTTGCTGCGCCCTAATGAGCAACAATCGCCCAAATATTGGGCAGGTGACACTCACTAAGTATTTTGGGGTTATTGAGGATCAATTACTGTCCTGTGAATGATGTGGTATTAATCATACCTATGTGCTTAGATATCAGAAATTTCATGTCTCCTGCTACTGTTATTATGTTTTATCGGCCCATAATTCATACAGCATACTCGTGTCGGGATCTGCTTCTCAAACGTATTTAGAACCACTGAGTGTCGTTCGAAAGCGACGTTTGGTTTCTGTGGAAAACCCAATTTTCTTCGAAGGAAAATCTCGTGACGCCCTTGAAGGTTCACGTTCTGCGAACCCCCCCCCCCCCCCCCGGTACAGCTTTTCCCGGAAACGATCCGACCAGATCTTAACTTACTCAGAACTCGGTTCAATTCAGCCCGAACCGACTCAACGTCGCCCTCACACCCCGATTTCCTTCTCTGCTATTTCCATAACGTTCCGAGATGCTCCTGTTCGGGTGAACGAAGGATCTAATAACCAAGTGACATGATCGTTAAATGCAGAATCACATAACCTATTTACAATTTTTGGGATTTTCACCATACAGAAACTCAAATTGATCCCTTTTTGTAAACTTAAATTTGTTTAAATCCGCTATAGATCTACGTCTTTTGCTCGATAAACACTCTGTACGATTTCGAATCTGCCGAAAGACTACAAAATTTTGTTTCGCTGACCCTCAATCTGACTCAACAGCTTTTCCAATTTCATTCATAAATGCCCTCAAATTGTTCATATTGGAGAGTGGAAAATACATCATCTTTTCGCATACCTATGTAGATCTCAGATTACTTGATTGCCAAATCAAATTTAAAATGTCTCGAACGAACTCACACAGGCAGGAGACAGTTGGATGTTGTTTACTTTGCAGAAATGTATAGAATCGTACAAAGAGTGACCGTCACGCTGGTGGGGTAAACCTCTCTCAGAGTGGATCTCGATCTTATTGGAGATAGATTGAAACCCAATCTTACTGGTCAAGCACACCCCTTGGGCAGTGATATATCGTCTTACTTCGGCTCCCTAAGACAGGTTCTCTGTATGAATCCGTTCGTCCTTTTCTGATTCTTGACGGATATTCTCTCTACTTCCCTTAGTCCTTTCCTTACAGGACCTCAAAGAGTTTGTTATTTTCAAAGGCTTGACTTGTAACCTGTTTCATACCTAGTCGATGAAGGGTTACGCTATTATTGTTTTCAACCGTATATACGTATGTATGTACATGGTAGGCATACAGTAAACCAATAATTCAAGTCCGATTTATAACCAGTCCTAATATCAAACGGAGTAATTGATATGCTGTAATGGAAACACTTATCGGCGTTTTAGACACTGTAGGTTGTACATTTTCCAATCGGCAAAAATGCTAATGGAAATAGCGCCATTACTATGGGACAAAAGCTGATGGGCCTGTAGTGGATATGGCAATGAGGCAATGGCTTTCGGAGGATTGCAAAAGTGGCGAAAAGGATGATATGACTAGGGGCGGTAGTATACAGTGAGTAACAAAATCAAGGAGGCGATGGCTTTCGGAGGCCATGGAATCGGAGGCGTTGAGCGAAGAAGAGGTGAGATCCACCGAACAACGCATCCAATTCACTGCGAAATCACAAGTTGCAACGAGATGTAGACAATCCTGATCGACGAATAGAGTCAATGAATTTTTCAAGCTATTTCAAGTGGTATCCCTGGATAGCAGTTCATTTCCCAAGCACATCAAAACTACCTACAGATCCCTCCGCCTGATGAATTGATCATTTTCCAACCTTGAAAGGCTGATTTAGTGAAGTGGTGTCTTCAGGGGATTGTCGACGCCCTCCCGGTGGGGAGGACTGCAATTAATTCCGGATCAATGCTAAATCGAAGAGACCTAATTATTCAAAGAGTTAAGTCTTCCTTCACTCCATCTGTTCGTTTTTTCTCAAAACTATTACTTGAATTGGATGTTTGCTAATGGTTTTAGACATAGCAAATCATAAAGAAACTCGTTAACTTGATTATAAAACGTTTAAACAGAAGAAACCCTACGTTCAAGATTTGAAATGTATCTAATTCAGAAGAGGCAAATTCGAAGAGTTTTGAACAATAACCACAAATGATTTACGATAATCGTAGAAAGGATAGCCTCAATACTCTTCAACGAATAAAAATGGAGTAACATTAAATATGTTAGTCAATCTTTAAGGACTAAATGATTCCATGATTCATCAACATCTCTTATATTAAGGCGCTGCAAAGTCCTTACACATACATTTATTATTCTAGTGGACATAGACAACCAATTCTGTAATCTTTGGTTGAAATCGACTTCCTCTCCCCAGAACTTGGAAAAATGACCTCACAAGTGAAGTTGACCTAAACAACAATTTTTTCTTTGGTTGATTCCAATGGTTCATTATCGAAGATAATAAACCAAAACAAAAACAGCTAAATCTTAATTTTGACATCTGAATTTCCGGTGGTTTTGGCAATTTTTTCCAGATGCTTTCCCATGAAAAGTTGGTTTTCAGGGGTTAAAACCTCAATTCTTAAATCTTAGGTCGGAATCGAATTCGCAATAGGTTTCCTCGACCCCAAAAACACCGAATCTTCAGTGATCGATTGCACTCATGTACGTATTGCAAAACCGCGTCTGCATGGGGACGAATATGTTAAAGGTTACCCCCGAAACGTGTGATGCTAAATGCATGTTCACGATGTAGATGTCTGCTGGCCTCGATCTGTACACGACAGTCAAATTTGGAGAAACTGTACAATCCAGCAAATCATGCAAGGCACTACAAATGCAGTACTTCTTGGAGTACTCCTCCCAACGTACGAACGACTCCTTCACGTACAATAAGAACTAATTTGTTATTGTTGTTTCAGGTTTCATGCCATAACCATTAATCGCCCGACCAATTAATTCGTTTGATATTCCGTAAATGTCCTGTCATGCTACATGAATAGAACGTTTTTGGTTATCAAAACGTCAAATCTCTCGATCTACTTGATACGGGGATTTCGGTGGTCCAGAATTTCCCTTTGAATTCATCATCGTATTTGTGCCAGCTCTTCATTGAGCTTGAAACGTTGTTTGAGATACCACTTGAGCTGGTATGTGAAGTGATCGGCAGAAGAGGTTGGGGGAGGCTCGATCAAAACTTTTCCGACTAATAGACATGCAAAAATCAGGGGATCTGAGAGGTTCGGGCGGTAAAATTGGATCGACTCCTCTTTTCAAAAAGATCGCGATTGAAAACAGTAATGAGGTGAATCTACCGTAATTATAGTGAGCGCTTGCCGAGTCCGATTCCCAAACTCCCTAGCGAAACTCCTTCATCGATTGTCCTGCCAGAGGCAGTGAGGAGGTTGGCTGAGAAAAAGTTTACCAGTTGTTTAATTGATTTTCACTCTCTCGAGCCGCTGTTGTGAACATCCTCTTCTTCTTGGTCGGAATTGATCGCTGACTTGTACGACAATACTAGGAGTAGGAGAGAGAGAACATTATTCCCTCCTAGAATAATAATTCTCTAGCTCGGCTGTGAAACATTTTCAATAACAGAGTTACTCTGGACCTCAACGGTTACTCAATACGCGGACGTCTGGTCTTCTTACAAACACAGGATTATACCGTTTTATTGATAACTAGGGGTGGATTCAGAACTCTCAAACGGATTCGTATCCCAAATATTTCCGAAATATCGTGTTCTCTAAAAGTCGTTCCAATTGCGTCTTCAAGTTCGAAAAGGGAGAATGAGTCTCATGATTGGTTCGAGCACTGTTCAGGGAATCCGAAGCTCATCCGTTCCAGAGATGAAGTCGGATCACGTCGCCTCGAGGCGTTCGGAATTGACTTCACCGGCATTACACCTCCCCCTTCACCGGCCATTTTCCGTTGGGCTTTTCCTTCCCGCAATTTCTAAGCTTTTTCCTTCGCCACCCTTTAATTTCAACCTGACTATCGAAATTAAATTGTTGACTTTTCTCCCGAGGATGACTCGGAGTACTCTTCATCCCCGCGGATAGACGCGAGAGTGTCCCTCAAACTGTGTGTGAAGGGGCATTTTTCATAAATAGAGGTCACAAATTGAGGTCAATGCCCCTCGCAAGAGATGCCGAACTCAAATTTCGATTTTTGGTATATTCATGGTTTTGGCATAGAAGGGCATATATGCATTTTTATGATCTTGATGACTAGTGGAAGTATATGGATGCGTTGAATGACCAAATACTAGTCGTTGGTGTGAAGGTTTTCAATTCCACGACGTTTCTGCCCAGGAGCTGGGCCCTATTCATGTGGATATATTATGAGATGAAGTAAATGTCACATCGGGGATTTGAGCAGGGGATAGCACACGGTAACAACAGGGTTCACACTAACGACTAGTATTTGGTCATTCAACGCATCCATATGCATTTTTATATATAAGTATTTTTTCTCCTTCTAAACATACCGAGTAGAAGGCTCGAAAACAGCTTGGGACGAGAATTTCACGTTTACCATGGGATCACCCATATGTATTGTGGGTGTCAAAATGGTTCTTTTCTCTGAGTGGGAAGGGGAAGGGTAACCAGCAGCTCAGTGATGATCTTATCAATTTGCCAACTAAATTTCTGGTCGAATGCAATCAATGTCAAGAAGTACCTACCAACAAAATTAAAAATTACTTGATGTGTGTCATCCCGCGACTTATACTCGTATGATATTTCAACACAACCAGAATTTCAGTATTATGAAAAAGCATTCAGGCAAAGGGTGAGATGGAAAAGCTAGTCTGATTCTCTCGTCTATTGAAGAAGGGTTTGCTGGACGCTATACGAGTATTGATTCCTTGGAAGTATGTTGGAAAGGCGAGCGTCCTGGACAAAGAACGATCTCTCCTCTATTTTCGCTATATCTATCCTTCAGAGCGGAGATTAGCGGCCGTCGGGGGTTTAGATAGGAACTAATGTTCCGGAACTCTCGCCGGAGTTGAAAGGTGAGGGAGCAACGTCCCTATCTGTGGGTTCAATAAATGAGAGGATGATGAAAAACTCTGCAAATTTTTTTCACAACGGTTCAATATCTTCCGTATAGATTGCCACTCTGCCATGATCAGTGTATAAAATATCCTTGCGAGTTCCACAACTATACGAAAGAATCGGAGGAGTAAGCTAAAATATTGCGTGTTCGTTCGTGAAGGTGACCAGTTAACCAAGTAATGACCCCTTCAGTTTCCCAACTAAATTTCGTTCTGACTAATTCTTACAATTCTCACTAATTCTAATTCATCATCACAAGTATAATTCTGGGGTTTTTACTTGCGCCAACCAAAAAAGCTCACCCGTTTCGTCTCTTTGCGTAACGTCTAGGAGACTCTATAGAAACGTTCGTTTTCACTCTCCCTTGTAAGGGGCCATGAAATGACGTAAAGTTCACTGAAGAGTTCCGAAACCCAAAGTGGAGTGAGAGGTGTAGAGTTGAATCCTTTAGAAAATAGTTTGAGGGAACCTCTCAGGGCGTTGTAATCTTCTCGAACCCTTCACCTCATCACGAAATTGACGGACATTGTTCAAAAAGAGCGACGCCATGCCTGGCACACACGAGCGACTCCTCTTCCAGGTTCCCTTTTGTTTCCACGATCTGTTCGCTTTTGTACAGAGAACTGTTCCAGGAACAATTAAAGTTGGTCTCAGAGACAATTGTTCTGTGAGCCGAATACCTACTTAATCTATAGCTCTGATGGGTAATTGATTAACAATCGCGGAATCTCGATGAAGTCTGTTGTACCAACTTGAATAAAAACGGCGAAACAACAACTGCCTGAGTGTTGAGATGAAAACAATACTCTACTAATCATGTTCATGTAATCATTCAAAAATGTTTTCTTGACTAAATTCACAATTAATTTTTGGAGTATTTCTTTCGCGTGTACCAGGGTAGCGGAAGTACTATCATCACGGCTTCTCATCTCATCGACCTGGTGCTCTTCTTGAAGGTCCATTCGATCCCAATCAAACACCTCGATTCGATATGAAGTCGACTTTTTTCGTTTTATTCGATGGATTTGAGTCGACAATTGCTCTTCTTGAAGGTCCATTCGATCTCAATCAAACACCTCGATTCTATAATATAGACTTCATATTATTCATATTCAGGGTTCGTGCCGATTTTCAATTTTCAATTTCCCTGACTTTTCCCTGATTTCCAGACCAAAAATTTCGATTTTTCCCTGACTTTTCACAACGTTTCAGGATCCTTTAAACAGTAACGTTTTGCATGAATCGAAAATTTTAGATGCGCAAATGAAGAAAAACAATATAAGGAACAAGTTTTTTTATTCATAAAAAACTCTGCAAATTCTTGACACAACGGTTTATTATCTTCCTTGTGCAGATCACCCTTCTGTCTATACCAGACTGTGTTGCAAATCGGCTCCATACCATATTCTCACCGTACTCATACCATACCATACGAATTTCTTTCCTATCATACCATACTGTACTATACCAAATCATACATACAATAATATACCATACCATACTCATACCGTGTCATACAAACCGAGTGAATATTGAAATGTCATCCATTTCTGACCTATATTTAAAATTTCAAGTATCTAGCTCATCATCAAAATTTAATTTGTTTAAACGAATAGGTATTATTTAAACAATTTTACAGACAAGAAACCGAGTGAATATTGCATTGTGATCCAGTTCTGAACTATTTTTAAAATTTAAAGTCAATAGCTCAACATCAAAATTTAATTTGTATTATTACAAAAAGGTATTATTTAAACAATTTTACAGATGAGAAACCGAGTGAATATTGCAATGTGGTCTATCCCCGACTCACGGTTAAAATTTCTAGACTGTAGTTTATCGGGAAGATGAAAAAAGGTAGTTTTATTCTGGGCGTCTGGGAGTTGACTCACCTAACGGCCGTTTTCGACACGAAGTTTAGTGTTTTTCCTAAACCTTTGCGCGCTCACTGTGAACGAACGGCTGGTCGCACAAAAATCCAATTGGTCTTAAAAGATTCGTAATTTTTCAGGTCATTCAAAAGTGAACTAAAAATTACACGGTTCAGTTAAATATTTTGAGATATGACATTGTCGAAATTTTAAATTTCGTTTTGAACCCCTTCCCCTTGACCTAGGGTTATGAAAAGTTTCGAGGATCATTGTGGGGTTGGTCCAAACCCGTAAACCGAATTTTGTAATTTTTTCTCAACGCTAACTAGGCAAAGTGCGGAGGACGTCGTACGGCGCACAGTGGCGCAACATAGCACTATTTTGGAAAAAAGTACCACCGATTAATGCTTCTTATAGGAAATTGTATGCTGAATGAATCAAAAAGGTCGAACAAACATTGGGTCGCAAATCAAGCCTTCCCAGAGTTTTGGCCAAAAAACGTAAGAAAACATCTAATGTAAAATATATTTTATACTATCTCAAGCTTATACGAGAAATGTATTTCCATACTTCCATCTAAATAAAATACATTCAACTGTGAATCGGAACTTGAAAATACATTAATAAGATGTAATAAAGTAGTTATCAGACTTTTTATTTGCAAACAGCTCATTATCAGTCTCAAATTGCAATAAGTACTTAAGTAAAAAGGTATGAAAACTATAGTCGAAAACTCATTGTCAGAAAATTGACATTACAGTTGGGCTTAGGTACCTATTTACATAGTTTTTGACATTTTCATGTCTTTGCTTTGGCACATAAACTGAAACGGGAAAAATGTGTTCCCTTGATTCACCCTTTCCCTCAGATCACGTCAGAACACAAGCGACCGGCGGGCCATTACGTCAGAGCCTATGACGCACAAGAGTATGACGTAAGACGGCTGGCAGAAGGCCAACTAGTACGTCAGAGCCTATGACGCACGAGCGTATGACGTAAGACGGCTGGCAGAAGGCCAACTAGTACGTCAGAGCCTATGACGCACGAGAGTATGACGTAAGACGGCTGGCAGAAGGCCAACAAGTACGTCAGAGCCTATGACGCACGAGAGTATGACGTAAGACGGCTGGCAGAAGGCCAACAAGTACGTCAGAGCCTATGACGCACGAGAGTATGACGTAAGACGGCTGGCAGAAGGCCAACAAGTACGTCAGAGCCTATGACGCACGAGCGTATGACGTAAGACGGCTGGCAGAAGGCCAACAAGTACGTCAGAGCCTATGACGCACGAGAGTATGACGTAAGACGGCTGGCAGAAGGCCAACAAGTACGTCAGAGCCTATGACGCACGAGCGTATGACGTAAGACGGCTGGCAGAAGGCCAACTAGTACGCCAGAGCCTATGACGCACGAGAGTATGGCGTAAGACTGCTGGCAGAAAGCCAACTAGTACGTCAGATCCTATGACGCACGAGCGTATGACGTAAGACGGCTGACAGGAGGCCAACAAGTACGTCAGAGCCTATGATCATTGTGGGGCTGGTCCAAACCCAGAAACCAAATTTCGTAATTTTAGCTCAACGTTAACTGGGCAAAGTGGCGCGGACGGCGGACGGTGTACGGCGGACGGACGGATTTTTTTTTATTCGATTTTCTGAATCTACGTATCTTGAAACGTAAACCAACAAATTTTGAGGGGGGGTTAAAAATTTTTTCTCTTTGGGCGATTCCAATGGTTCATTATCGAAGATAATAAACCAAAAAGGGCTAAAAGCAGTGTAGTGTTGCCTGATTCACCGGAAACTCCATTGATTAATTTATATGATAGCTTATCGAAGCCAACTGCTGTTTTATAGCATGATTGAACGTCAAAATATGTCAAAATTCTGTATTTAATACAAAATGATATTTTGCTGCGATGGCTACCATATTATGCTATGTTTTTTACCACTACAGACCGTCAAAACATGTCAAATGCAAAATATGCTACGGTTGATCCATACAGTTGGTATACTCGCCTTGCAGTAGAGAGGATGGTAGGGCGGAAGGAAAAGGTCCTGCCAAGGACATAAAGGGCTAAAACCAGTGTTGTATTACATGATTCACCTGAAACTCCATTGATGAATTTTATGATAATTTATCGCAGCATAATGATGTTTTCTAGCATAGCTGAACGTCAAAATATGCTACGATGGCAAGCCACTGTCACAATGTACTTCTGCTCATTCTTCAGTTCGTATGAGCTTCGCCTGGATACTGACCTACGTCGATGCCAGGTATTTCTGGGTTGTTACCACTTAATAAAACAACGGTTCATTATCTTCTTTGTACAGATCACCCTTCTGTCTAGATCACTAGGTCTAAATGTCTAGATCCTAAATGTTAGATTAATTATTATTATCAATAATTGATAATAATAATAATTAGTGATAATTATTATCACTAATTATTAACAATTTTATCAAGTACCTACCTAGTGAAAATTATTATAATTTATTGTTAGGTATTAATAATTTGTATTTATTATTAATTATGATTAATTAATACGATATAATTCTGGGGTTTTTAATAGGTACTACGTCGGTAATAAAAATTATTTTTCTATAAAAGAAGTACCTACCAACAAACATTCGAAATTACCTTCATTTCCGTAGCACGAAACGCACCTCAGAACAACCAACTCGACATCACTTAAGCCATATGATGTTCCAAAGAGCTAGTTAGTATGAAAATGGACCTGTATTTCAACAGTTTGATTCACGATCGGGTTGTGAGGCACAATCTTTGAGCCCTCATTGTGAACGAACGGCTGGTCGTACAAAGCTGCGGATGGTCTTAAAAAATTCTACGGAACAAACTCTATCGAAATATGAAATAAACTCTGCAAATTCTTGACACAACGGTTCATTATCTTCTTTGTACAGATCACCCTTCTGTCTAGATCACTAGGTCTAAATGTCTAGATCCTAAATGTTAGATTAATTATTATTATCAATTATCACTAATTATTAACAATTTTATCAAGTACCTACCTAGTGAAAATTATTATAATTTATTGTTAGGTATTAATAATTTGTATTTATTATTAATTATGATTAATTAATACGATATAATTCTGGGGTTTTTAATACTACGTCGGTAATAATTTTTCTATAAACCAACAAACATTCGAAATTACCTTCATTTCCGTAGCACGAAACACACCTCAGAACAACAAACTCGACATCACTTAAGCCATATGATGTTCCAAAGAGCTTGTTAGTATGAAAATGGACCTGTATTTCAACAGTTTGATTCACGGTCGTGTTGTGAGGCACAATCTTTGAGCCCTCATTGTGAACGAACGGCTGGTCGTACAAAGCTGCGGATGGTCTTAAAAAATTCTACGGAACAAACTCTATCGAAATATGAAATAAAAAACATACCGGTACATGAGAATTTTTCGAGATATGGAATTTTCTAAATTTAACCCTTGACCTAGGGTTATGAAAAGTTTCGAGGACCATTGTGGGGTTGGTCGAAACCCATAAAAAAAATTTCGTAATTTTAGCTCAACGTTAACTGGGCAAAGTGGCGCGGACGGCGGACGGCGTACGGCGGACGGACGGATTTTGGTTTATTATCTTCGATAATGAACCATTGGAATCGCCCAAAGAAAAAAAAATTTTAACCCCCCCTCAAAATTTGTTGGTTTACGTTTCAAGATACGTAGATTCAGAAAATCGAATAAAAAAAAATCCGTCCGTCCGCCGTACGCCGTCCGCCGTCCGAGGCACTTTGCCCAGTTAGCGTTGAGTTAAAATTACGAAATTTGGTTTCTGGGTTTGGACCAGCCCCACAATGATCCACGAAACTTTTCATAACCCTAGGTCAAGGGGAAGGGGTTCAAAACGAATTTTGAAATTTTGAAAATTCCAAAACTCGAAAAATTCATATAGAACGGTATGTTTTTTATTACATATTTAGATAGAGTTTGTTCCGTAGAATTTTTTAAGACCATCCGCAGCTTTGTACGACCAGCCGTTCGTTCACAATGACGGCTCAAAGATTGTGCCTCACAACACGACCGTGAATCAAACTGTTGAAATACAGGTCCATTTTCATACTAACAAGCTCTTTGGAACATCATATGGCTTAAGTGATGTCGAGTTTGTTGTTCTGAGGTGCGTTTCGTGCTACGGAAATGAAGGTAATTTCGAATGTTTGTTGGTAGGTACTTCTTTTATAGAAAAATTATTACCGACGTAGTATTAAAAACCCCAGAATTATATCGCATTAATTAATCATAATTAATAATAATTATTATTATTAATAAATACGAATTATTAATACCTAACAATAAATTATAATAATTTCCAGTAGTTACTTGATAAGATTGTTAATAATTAGTGATAATTGATAATAATAATTAATCTAACATTTAGGATCTAGACATTTAGACCTAGTGATCTAGACAGAAGGGTGATCTGTACAAAGAAGATAATGAACCGTTGTGTCAAGAATTTGCAGAGTTTTTTTTTATTCGATTTTCTGAATCTACGTATCTTGAAACGTAAACCAACAAATTTTGAGGGGGGGTTAAAATTTTTTTTTCTTTGGGCGATTCCAATGGTTCATTATCGAAGATAATAAACCAAAAACGAAGTTTACTTAAAACAAAGTAAGAGATAGAATCACAAGATAAAACACATAAAAGTTTTGAGTACGTGGTTTACATAAACCATACCTTACAAAGGTAAAGGGGTTTTCGACGCGTATCATGGGTTTTTCGCAATTCTGCACCCGATTTGAGATTTTTCCCTGACCAAAATCCAATATCCCTGACTTTTCCATGACTTCCAGTGCCCATTTATATTTCCCTGACTTTTCCATGACTTCCCTGACTTCCCTGACCGGCACGAACCCTGATATTATGAAGTCGACTTTTTTCGTATTATTCGATGTATTTGAGTTGACAATTGCTCTTCTTGAAGGTCTATTCGATCTCAATCAAACACCTCGATTCGATATGAAGTCCACTTTTTTCGTTTTATTGGATGT
This sequence comes from Stenodema calcarata, assembly GCA_963920205.1. Lineage (NCBI taxonomy): Eukaryota > Metazoa > Arthropoda > Insecta > Hemiptera > Miridae > Stenodema > Stenodema calcarata. Next base: position 9,728,667 of record OY986056.1, read on the forward strand.
ATTTGAGTCGACAATTGCTCTTCTTGAAGGTCCATTCGATCTCAATCAAACACCTCGATTCGATATGAAGTCGACTTCTTTCGTTTTATTCGATGTATTTGAGTCGACAATTGCTCTTCTTGAAGGTCCATTCGATCTCAATCAAACACCTCGATTCGATATGAAATCCACTTTTTTCGTTTTATTGGATGTATTTGAGCTGGCTCAAAGGGCCTCGCTCTGCACAATAAGTCGAGGTTTTGGTGCGGCGGGTGGAGATCGGTCCTCTAATCCAGCACCAAAGAAAATCGATAAAAATTTCATCGTCATCAGACTTTTTTGGTTCCTCATGGACCCAAATGACTTCCTTACAACAGAGCAATTCAGAGTCAGATACTTTAACTTTCTCGACTTAGTACTTCTACTTATGCAACTTTATAACCTCCAGTAAACGTACAAACCTGCAACTACGAAAATATATTTATTTTGATGACATTCGCCTCCGCTTTTCAATTAATCACGACCCCTTCTCACAGATCCCTCGTCATCCATCAGCACACTCACCCGGAACTCCCCTCTTGGTTACACTTAACAAGGAAGCTACAATTACGTCTCATCAGAGAGAGGGGATCTCATCGATCAGGGACGTTAATCCATAACGATTCGAACTACGTTCAAAAAAGAACAGAGATTATGGTAAGAGGTGATTGTGAGAGACGCCAGAGCGAGTGGAGGTGACGCATGCATGTATCAACAAGCCACAAAAAAAGACCAAATTATGTAATAGAGAGAGCCTCAGTGGTAGTGAAACACGCCAATGCAATAATATTATTCGGATTTTTAAACAAATCCATTTTGGGCCATTCTGGATTCAACCCTAGACTTAAACACACTGTTTCATTCCGGACGATTTCTGACATAAGTTAGGACAGTATGGATGAGTTAAAAGACCAAATACATATTTTAGATCGCTAAAAGTTAGTTAAGTTCACTAAGGAAACCGCCCTTGAAAATGTATCTAAGAACATGTGGTGGCAATTACACGGGTATTTAATAACAGTCTATTTTCTTGAAGCCAACTTGAATGAGTGGAAGGTTTAAGTAGGATTGTACATATTGGACATGGACTTAAGAGGCTACTAAAACACATCAGCAGAGGTGGTGCCAGACAGAAAATACATGTTTGGTAAAATATGTTATGGATTTCAACCTGTATCGTAGAAAAGTTGGTTAAGAGGTGCCATCGCTGGTGGTAAATGCCAGAAATTAATACGTGTTAGGAAAAGTTTTCTACAATTTTGACCCCTTTCTTCGTTCAAGAATGCATTACAGAGAACTGAACCGGCTCGGTAGTTCACAGTAGGTTACTATGGTTTATTGTAGGTTGCTTTTTCAAGGTGATATCACAGACTAAACTAACAAGCTGTGCCAGATGGTAACAAGCTGGTTGGTAGCTTGCTGAGCATCAGCTGTACTACACACTACCTAGATATCCGAAGAATGTCGAACATAATGATTTCTGGACTTAAACACTTATTACACCTTCATTGCAAAAACATGCAAACAACGCGTTGAGAGCAATAAGGACGATAGTTCGAGGAAATTTTATAGCATCTCATCAGACAGATTTGAAGGTGACTGGATTGTATTGCAATCGAGGATGGATAACAGGCACTGAGGATAAGTAATACAGCGGAGCAAGAGGAAGAACACTGGTGGGAAATTATACCCGTTGGGGTCGGATGAATATTCATGCAAGGGCTATGGGAGCTGGGATAGGAGCGATAGGTGGCAGAAGGCGAGTGATTAGCCTGGCCGGGTTTATCCATGGATGAAACGGGAACGAGGGAAATACTTGGGCCACAAAGAGAAGTATTCTCGGGGTGAATCCGAAAACCTGTTGACGACCTTGATAGGGGAAAAAGTTAGTCGTGCAGTATGACTTGACGAGCGAATTTTTGCTGTAATATGCCTACAAATTATTTCAATCACGAAAAACCTTTTTTGTTCCTTTAAGAAACGATAAGCAGTTTTTTCACTTAGTTTTTTGACCTCTAAAATTAAAATCTTCAACTCGCATTCAGGATCACCCTGCCCTTTACCAAGGTGCGTAAAGCCATGCGAAAAGACTGACATTTTGAGAGGGCAAGTGGGCTTGAGTCTCATATGGTTCAAAATGAATTGCATCAAAATTGGATTGCATCTTTCGGCTGCGCACACCCCACCGGGATTTCCTCGCAATACCACGCCTATACGAATAACATGGTCGAACTGCATAGTCCAATATAATTGGTTTGGTAAATATGAATCTATTTTATCGACCATGACCACTATGAAAAACCACACTTTACCAAAGGAAAAAATCTTCCCAAAGATATCGCATATAAGAAAAGAAATACTGGCCTTACTCAGGGAATACACTAGCTTTAGGTCTTAACCCGCGAGAGGTGACCCCTCACCAAGATCAGCTTTTAGAAGTATGTAACACCTCATTCCTCCTAGGTATGTTTTGATGATCTGAATGACAAGGAAAGTTGCATTTACAGATATTGGCGATTTGTAATGACAAGAAAAACACCCGAGAAATTTCTTATACATTATGTGCAAATTTGAAAATTTAAGGAGTCACACCGTTGTGACGGTGACACGCGAGACTTTCTCTCACATAATTTTTTTGTAAATGTATTCAACTATTAGTAATATGTTACCTTACAATTTTGTTGATTAAAGTATTGTTTAATTTGTACTTAGGTCCTATGGAACATGTTTGAGGGTGGTTTACCAGAGACAGTTCCTGTCAAATAGTGCTTGAATCAACTAAGACAACAATAAAGTATATGAGTAAAAATAAGAATCAACATAGGATTACCAAAGGTGAATTGTAGATATAATATTATCCATAATAATATTATAATAATAATATATTATATAATATTATCCATGGACTAGTAGGGACTCTGTTAGACTAGGTTTTGGTTTTCCTTCTTCTTTTTAGAGGTCTGGTTAACTGTTGTTCCCATGACGCTACGAGACTCTCAAATGCAGTTGACTAGGGGGTAGTGATGTGCATATTTGCCATAGTTGTCCTAATTACGTCTTCTACCTCTGGTATATCTAGATCCAGGTGTAGGACAGAGCTTCGGATGTACCATTTTTCCCAACTTTTCAGGGGAGACTAAAAATTGTTTTCTCCAAAACTAACAGTATTTCACACTAGAACCCCTACTTATAGCTCACTGTAGGCTCTCCAGAAGTATCCTAAATTTATTAAAAATGGTTTAAATGATTTAAATTTGATGCTCCAATCGAAAAATCGCGATGGTTAGGTGATGTTAGCTCAAGAATTTACAAAAAAAGCGAGAGAAAGTCTTGCATGTCACCGTCATGAAGGTGTGACTCCGCACCATGCCACCTCCCCTAACGATTATTGAAATTCGTAAAGCGCGATCTAGTATTAGTTATCAGACAAGAAAATACTGTTACAATCCCCCTCGGGTAAATTACGATTTATGGTCGCGAAATCAAGAGATTCCTTCCCATAAGAAATATCCGCGGCAATAAGAGAAAGTGACTGGTCCATTATTCAGTAAGTTCCACACCTTGAACTTGACAACACAAGCAAATAACAACATGAATATGTAATAAGTTAACTGCAAGATTGATACGGGTGAATAACAACAGAGAACCCTTCATATTATTTTACACTATTCCCGTATTTCAAAGGCGAAAATACAACACGGCGGGGTGGACCCTACAAACTGCGAGCGAGGGATGTGACGTCATAGGTCGCAGCTGATGCCGGTGTACACCTCCCTCGCCCTTGGCGTATTGATTCACCCCAGGGGGCGTCTGCCCCTCTTTATTATTATCTTTTTTTTTTTTTTTTTTTTTTTTTTTTTTTTAACGAGGCTCCCCGAAAAATCAACTCGTCATCCACAATTTCCGGTCGTTGGCCCTATTAGACCATCTAACGAATTCATCAAAGACCAATTCATTTTTCATTCCCCAAGACACATCGACAACTTTGTAACTTTGTGAGGGGATATTATTTACGTACTCGGTCATATCATCTGTGATTTAATGCTAGGTTTCATAGCCGTGTTGCTTACACCCAAAACATAACCTTAAAACATCTTAGGTCGAAATTTCACTAAGCTCCCAGGGGGAGGACGGCATCGCCTTCTCAACGTCTTCTGTTTAAGCTAGGCCTAACCTGAGGAATAACCCTAAGCCATTTCCCACAATATCAAGTGTCCGCCACTGGTTCATGCAGCAGATAAAATGCTTTTGAAAATCCGAAACATATTCATAAAATAGATTTAAGAAATGTTCTGAGTTCACGATTAACAATTCAAAAAAAACTTTTATTGAATACCTAAAATTATATAATTAAATAATCAAATGAAAATGAAAATATCACTGGTTAGGGTTCAAATGACCGAAGAATAGTCTTTTGACAGTCATTTTGATAGTCAACAGAGTCATCAAAGACATCAATTCAACAGGCGAAGGAGTTCCTAGAGTTCTGCATTCGAGCACAGGACTTTCACGGTAGATAATTAAATTTCGGTAATAACTTCAGAATAGGTGCTGTCTGCTAAATGGAATAGTACAGGGTATAGTTCGCCGCAGAACGCTTCTAGGCTACGCGTTTTATCGAAAACATTGGGGCTCAGAAGAAAGTTTTGCTATAGTTTTGATTTCCTCACTCTTTCTGTTTTTTGGGACGCTGCACGCGATTTTGAAGCTTGCGGGCGAAAATTTTGCCCAGACACTTTTTGACCAAATTTTGGCACTTTTTTCAGTTTTCGGCCTATATCTCAGAAAGGTAGCGTTTTTTATGACAACCCTATTTCATAGAAACTCAAAGTATACGATATTTTCTAAATTTCTCAGGCATAACTTTTTTTTGTAAGACAAATGGCAAATTGCGATTTTCATAAAGAAAATTTTCACAATGTTTTATAAGCATTGTATGAGATTTGTATAAAGAAAATGACCACAATAAATAATTTATTAGTGGAGCGATCAATTCAGCCTTCTCTACATTGTAAATTTCACAGACATGGAAATAAAGCCCCTTTTGGCAAAACGGTTAGTCTTGAACAAAAACACGTTATTTAGGGGAAATATAGGAAATTTTGTCTTCGTTAATTTTGTATGAGATGGGTTTGTCGAAAAAAACGCTTCTTTTTTGGATATAGGTTAACGACTGTAAAAAGTGCCAAAATGTTGTCAAAATGTGGCCGAAAACTACGTTCCGGGCCAACTTTTCGACGGCAAACTTCAAATTCGATTTCAGCGACCCAAAAAACATAAAGGGTGACACAATCAAAACTATAGCTAAACTTTCTGCTGAAAATCCTATGCTTACCCTAGTACCCAAAATTGGAGTTTTGGATAAAAACTCCTCTTGTATTTTTATTCATTTTCAGGCCAAAATAACGTATTTGGCAATACCGAACGAATTCGGGAATTTGAAGCCTTCCATAGCCTTGGAAACGTCGTCTGACGTGAAGATATGCACATTCCGCCTTTTCCTGCCCTTCACCTAATCATTCTGGTTCACCCACTCGAGCCGTTCACAATGCGCCGGTCTATAATATGCTCCAATAACACAGTTTAAACTCCTCTCAACGAAACCGGTTCTTGATGTCGTAACACCTTCTGTCACTATTTCCCGTTGCCGATGCCCATATGCCTCATCACACGAGAGCTGCATCACGTCACTCCTACGTCCTTCCGACAGCTTGTAAAAACACTCGAAGCCCAACAACCCCAATAAAATTTGATGATGGTAATATTGAGGATCTCTAACAGACTCATCGTTGTGACGCTGAGCATTACATCCAGTGTCACTGCATTTGGCGTAAAAGGTAAGAAGTTAGATTCAAGTGCTCCTGTCAAATACACTTGTTTACAATTTTGCTAAATTAGAATTTAAAAAAATAGTACCTCTTCATTTTTCATACTTGCCTCAATTTCTCGATAATTTTTGAATATCCCTAATTTGTCACCATTAACGTCACTCCTTCGAATAGGGACAGAAAAATATCTGATATTATCTCTCCCTATCATATATAACATAGAAGACTATGTGCCAATAGGTCGAAACACTAGCGTGAAATGATTTTAGTCACCTTTCGGCCGATTATTATCACCACAACATTACTACAATCGTGTACGAAAGGTGATGGGTTAAGGTACTGAGCATTCTTTTCAGGTCCCAACCGTTACAGGAATCTACTTCATGTATATCTATTTTTATAATAATTATTAAAAGAACATACTACGCTCTCGGCAAAACACCTGGTGGACAAAATTGAACTAATAGATATTTTGTAGTTTACACGGACAATTATGTCAACAGCTATTATAATCTGCTAGTAGAAAAACGCTAAGTAGACGAAATTCACAGCAGTTCAACATTGTGGGTATAAATAACTGTCCTGCCCAAAGTTAGTTACATAGACTTGTGTATTCAACCGAAGACACTGGCTAGAAGTGATACTGGTAAAAAGAATATTTTACTGGCCACCAGTAACCGCAGTAGTTCAACAATTGATTCAGTGTTCCCAAACCCACAAATAACGACGCCATACACGTATTTTTGGTCTGGAGTTACGACTGCGCCATTGAAGCACCCATGTATATTTATACCACCTTCAAGAGTAGGTACGTGCTGTATAGATTCAAGTCTCAAGAGGTCCATAAATATGTTCTATATTCTATGGTCTAAATTAGGTTCTATATCCAAATAATCACCGTAATATCCAATATGTTAACAACAAGAACACTTATTTCAATTTTATCTGGGGTTTTCCACCTTCCAGAAAGTCCAACACTTTACAATACGGAGAACGAGCGTTTATTTCACTGTGCCAGATTTTTGGGTTCAAAATGGACGGGAGTAGGTGAAGAGGTGAGGACAAAATTTGCTTACACGCATTAGCGAACTTAAATCCCACTCCTACGATAAAACGCGATTTCCCAGCACCGACGCCAACGATTCAAGTGGTTAACAGCTTTTTTGATAACTCGTAGATAAATCTCAGCGGAAGTTTACCGCTTAGCACGAAGCCCTTTGTAGTCTTTGAGAAAAAAAGAAGATGAAACTGGATATGGGTGGATATTCCCTTTGTGAGTGTAACGCCTTCGTCTCGTTATCGTCCACACAGGAAAGGATTTCCTCCTCCCTTTTTTTGCGCTTGATTTCGGCATTTTCCTCCGAGTTATACTCCAAACCCACTTACAAGGAAAAGTGCCTCACAGGTGGTTACAAACCGCATATGAGATTCAATATCCGTATGAATCCAATTTTCCGATACGACATTCCTGTGGAAACGGCAGGTTCAGTCCTTAACCGTTTTTCAACGTCACCTTAGTGTTCCACGAACGGGTAGAAGTTGGGTATATTTTGGCACAAATCGGTACCAAACCAGCATTACACTACTTGCAACACCATTCGTTTTGGACAGCTTCACGATACATTTTTACAATACCGTTTTTTGTGTCGGTGCAGTGGCAGCATTGATTTTTGCGCCCCGACCAATCAGGTGCTTCAGAGGTTCTGACGTCACCGTGCACTTTTTATGAACATGATTATATTTCTCTACCCATAAAAAATTAGGGTAAAATAATTTAGAATGGTTCACATTTTCACGTTTTTGAAGCGATTCTCCAAAAATCATGGGCAAACCCATAATTCGAGGCTGATAATTCCGAAGATATTTGATGTCTTCAACTCTAACGCAGCTCCGGAAGCCGGTAATGGAAATAATCCTGTGTCCAACGGTATTGAAAGCACAGATATAATATATTTATGGCAACTTCTCTTTCCGTTATCACAAATGCATTCTGAAACCTGAACCCACTCGGCCGAAATTAAAATTCTTTTTTTACAGCCTCGATCGATCCATCTTTTAATGAGTTTAGGATCTCACGTGAAAGAAGGGCTTTTCCAAGAGGCACTGTCGTTTTCTCGTCGTGAAAATTGCGTTGACGTTGAATTTGAGGTGAGGGGGAGGGGGGAGGAGTGGAGGGAAAGGAAACTTTGGTTCGACAGGAGTGGAGAAGGTTAAGTGAAAATGGGATCGAAGAACGAGAGAGAGGGATTGGGGAAGTTATAAGAATGAAGGTGGTTGGGAGCCGGTGACCCATGGCTCGATGTTTCTCAATTTTCTCAAGTTTTTCTCCTAAAAATTCGCCTTTTTCCTAATATAATAAGAGTGGCTGCTGCCCCCCCTCCAACATCGACACTAACGAATGTTTCTTGGAGTTTTCCGACTTTAAAAGAGTAAGAGATCTCGGAGAGACCAAAACATACCTTATTGATCAACGCAAACCTGGAATGAACAAACTGGAAATTTCCAAAGGAAACAACCCATTTGGGTAGTTTACGATGTGCATAACTATCGAGGGTATGAACGAAAGGATACATTTCTTGAAAGAAATCGAGGTGTGGAGGCTGTAGGATGTCCAAGGCGGAGAGGACCTGAAACAAATAAAATTCACTCATTATGAGAACATAGTGAACAAAATAGGTGGTTCGTGTTCGTATTGACGAGGTAGGTAGAAAATGAACCGATAACATGAACACGATACGCCCATATTCATAATTAACATTTCAACGCCATAAACGAAAAAGAGGCTGAATAGAAGGAGAATACAGGTATGGAATCCAAATACGAAACGTTATTAGAAATTCCATACAAAGTTCCAAAAGAATAACATGTTCTGGTTGGATTTGGTGGGAAATGTTACTAAGCGCTGAGAAGATGGATTTAGCAATCAGCAAATTCAATATATTTCAACTTTGTTGTTAAATGTCTCATCTTTAGTGCAAGTAACTTTCCCTATCAAAATTATCGAGCTTGATACGCATTTTGCGCTGACGCACACAATCCGAAACTTACAAGTCCTTGAGTGTAGAATGTGATTTTAATTTGGTAGTCTGGAAAAACTCAATACTTTAAATCATAACCGACGTTTTCCCATGGTGTGCCCGTTCAGAACCTCCGGGTAGTCGTATAATGTGTAAATTTACAGGTATGCTCCAATGGTCGATATAGCAAATATTTTGATTGCTAAACTGTACAATATATAGTTTACAAACAATTTTGGGTGTAAACTCGAATTACCGAATTACTCCTTATTAATGGACATGTCGACACGATCGTGTTCAGTACGTAATTCGAGTTTACGGCCAAAATTGTCTGAGGATAGAGAGAAATCGGACACACTGCAATTTGACAGAATTAAATGATTCGAGAAGAGGGTTAAATATTAAGAAAAATTTACGATGTTGTGGTGTATATTTGTAACACTCATATTTGCCATAAAATTGAGAAAAACCTACCAAGTCGAACCATTTCCTCAGTTTAGAAGAGGCCAATTTCCTTGATAGATAGAACTCAAGGTTGGAGATGGAACAACGAACACGACCTCGTCAAGACTTTCGATGAGCCAAATCGGACCCGGATAAAACGAACGCAAGGACGCAGATATTGGCGCAGAGTGAAGGAAGCGCGAGCTCGTGTACTCAGAAGAGAAGGAAACGACAAATGAAGACAGAGGAGCATAATATGATTTTTGTAATTACATCAAAGAAGAAACTATATTTTTAGTGTATAGGCAAATTCAAGGAAAATGTTGAGTAAAACTATCACAAATTATCGATGCCAATAAATTAGCTATATTTTCTTCGATATTTCAGATAGGAAGGTTTCTTCTCATAATCGTGTCACCAACGAAAAACAAACAAAATTAAAAACTCCTTCTGAAAAGGGATTTGAAATATAAATGAGTAAATTATCATTTCATTCAAGTCATACAATATACGAGACTCGTAGAATATTATCATGGGAGGCCCAGTGAGATTGTATAGGGAAGCTAATTATTCACTATTAGTACATATCAATCGTATTTTCTCATCTCTGGGATATAGGTACTGTTTTCGGTCTTCCCCTGGGTATAAGTACTATGCAACATCGTTTCCCCTTCTTCGTTTGATTTCCTGATGAAGTCCCTACTGGTTTTGATTCTTCTGATGCTTCCACGTCAATCTCTTTGCCAGCGCCATTTGCGGTTGCCTTCGGGAAGATTGGTTTCCGAAACCATCATCTTAATCTTTGTTCAATCTCATTTTGATGACGGGTTTAACAAGTGGTCAGCAAGAGTAATCGCTTCTTTTGGATTAATGTTATTCACACAAATAATGTATGAATTGTGAATTTATAAACAAAACCATTGACCATCGAATGTTGTTGGGCCCCATCAAGATAAGTAAAATCCCATACTAGAATAAAAACCGCCTTTGGAATCGACCAAGAAAACAAATGTCCTCTCGTAGAAATACTGATATTCCATATCCGGAGTCTGACCAAGTCGAAAAACTTCATATGTTAGTCTAATATATAACGGTATAGTTTTATGATTTTATTTGAATAGATCTTGATTTTTTAGACAATCCGGTGCAATAAAATCTGAGGGAACGTTCAGAACATCGCACGTGTTATAAATGAAGCAGAAAATATCATGTAAAATAAGAGAAGAAGAAGAAAAACACATTGGTTGAGAGAAAATACTGTGTCCCTTATGACTACGGACGAAACAAAGAATCCCCAGTCATAGAGCGAATTGTCGAAGAAATAACTGGAAACATGAGTTGTAAAAATTTTGGACCGAGAGCAACAGCTTCCTTTTCTTCGAAAATTCACTAACAAGATGTTAGTAACAGTTGTGATGAATGGCTGCTGTGTCTCTCTGTTCAATGGGGGTTAGGCAACATGCCCACCCAGAGGGATATATCGTGTCTGTGCTTCCCCAGAGCGGTCAAACAAAAAGATCGAGAACAGGGGCACAGTAGCCATCACACAGTAATGACGATAATGGGCAGAATGGATCATGTCTTACTGTCTTCGGAGCAGCGCGGGTCGGACACTTTTTGAAGTCACCAATTAAACTTGGAGAATAGTTTTCTAAACCTTCATGCAAGTCCTCCGTGCCTGGTAAGGGCATACCGACAGCCACTGTCTATCAGTGCTTCTCACATTGAATTTCCTACCTGTTAATAATTAACAATTATTGTAATTTCCCTCCGTGCCTGGTAAGGGCATACCGACAGCCACTGTCTATCAGTGCTTCTCACATTGAATTTCCTACCTGTTAATAATTAACAATTATTGTAATTTCCCTCCGTGCCTGGTAAGGGCATACCGACAGCCACTGTCTATCAGTGCTTCTCACATTGAATTTCCTACCTGTTAATAATTAACAATTATTGTAATTTCCGATTTGAAATGAAATAGAAACTAATTAGGAAATAACAGGCATTGGTAAATGGTTACCGTTTGGAATACACGATTGTCGCTCTATCAGGATGAGCCAGATGAGGAGGAAACCCCGATTATTGTCCGGACCTTCGTCGCGTATGGCCTCTCTTCAAACCAATAAAGGAAATCCTCTCGGAATTCAACCCGCGGAATACCTTCCAATATTAATGGTTCAGCAATCCCCCCCCCCCTCCCCCCACCACCACCGCCACAAAGGCCGGGTCTATTAAGTCCTGGTCTCTCACTCAGACCTTCCTTCTAATAGACCTCGATTTTATCATGCGGGCCGAGAGTCTCGAGAGTATTTTCTGTGAATGAACCGCGTAATTCACGGGAGCTTCTGTAGGGAATGAAATATTCCGCTCTCATGGTCCCAACGGCTCTAAGAGTGTGAAAGCGGAAGAGAAAATGATGCCCTAAGCCGTTCCTGGATTTCCTCAGTTGCTACGTACACCCGAATTTCAGATTTCCAACCTGATTCAATTCCCTACACTAACGCGATTTTAATCCAATTAGTTTCAGTGTACAATCCTAATTGATACATTCAACATTAACTATAATTAATAATAATTTACACTACTTGATAATATAAGTATTATAGTTACTGGTAATTCATAATAATAATTAATCTATCATTCAGTAATCTAGACAGAAAGGTGATCTGCACAAAGAAGATTATGAACCGTTGAGTCAAGATGTTGCAGAGTTTTCACAACTTACTACTATTTTCCATTAATTTACATTTACCTTGCAGACGCCATTGCAAATACACAACTTGGATGTGCCTGAGACATATACCTATAGTTTGGGAGACATTTTATAGACTGAGATATTTTATAGATATTTATAGTTTCGTAGGAACAACTATGGCACACAGATCCGTTCAGGATCAAATGTTTATGGTATAGAATTTATTTTATGGATTTGTGAATTGGAGATATTTTTGGGATTATTATCGTTAGGATCGTCTTGAAAAGCTCTATTCACCGCTATAATGCAAATCAGTATTCGTGAATTGAGGAACGATATATTGAACGGGTCAGCTCATCGTCAACATAGCGTAAATCTACCGGCGAAACTCTGGGACAATGTCCAGGTGGAAGAACCCAATGACCAGGTGGTCCGAACTATTCATGGTTTTGTGATACCGAGTTTCTTGTTATTTTGAATATTTACTGGTAGGCACTCCTTGCCATATATTATCGCACAAGTTGGTAGGTACAAGTGAAAACCCCAAAATTATTTAAATCAAAATCATACCTATATGATATTATAAATATTTTACAAATACTATACTATACTATACTATACTATACTATACTATACTATACTATACTATTTTACAAATACTATATTATACGAATAAATTATTGTTACCTAAGTTACTCCAAAATGTAGGTGAGAAGACTGTGTATTAGTTACCTATGGTGACAATCTGGTCGGTTATCAAACGAACACACAATATCTTGACTCATTTCTGTTATGGTGGTCATATGTTTAGAGCAATGGACATGGTGTTGCTAGACGCGTAAAAAGTTGGTTGAATGAATGAATAAATGCATGAAAGACTTACACCATCAGAGGTGAAAATGAACAAGCTTGAACATTATAGATATTTTAAATATAAATACCTTCTATAAGTTAAATGGTAGTGGTACGGAATTACCCCAGCACCACGAAACAGGCTCTGTGCGGTGTGGGGGAGTAGACAAAAAATTTAATAATACAAAAGTCAGCAAAACCTAAGTTTGGCCTTAGTGAAATAAGACAAGAGAAATTGTTTTTCGTATAGTTTGAGCGAGAAAGCTCTACAGTTGACTGAATATTGGGCCAAGCTCGAAGAATATAGGGGAAACCATAAGAAACATAACGAGACGTGGACTATAAGCGGGTGAGAGGGGCTGGTATGTTAGCCTGGGTAGTTGGGCGAGTACGGGGGTAATTAAAAAAACTCTGCAAATTCTTGACACAACGGTTCATTATCTTCTTTGTACAGATCACCCTTCTGTCTAGATCACTAGGTCTAAATGTCTAGATCCTAAATGTTAGATTAATTATTATTATCAATTATCACTAATTATTAACAATTTTATCAAGTAGGTACCTAGTGAAAATTATTATAATTTATTGTTAGGTATTAATAATTCGTATTTATTATTAATAATAATTATTGTTAATTAATACGATATAATTCTGGGGTTTTTAATAGTACGTCGGTAATAATTTTTCTATAAAAGAAGTACCTACCAACAAACATTCGAAATTATGTACCTTCATTTCCGTAGCACGAAACGCACCTCAGAACAATAAACTCGACATCACTCAAGCCATATGATGTTCCAAAGAGCTTGTTAGTATGAAAATGGACCTGTATTTCAACAGTTTGATTCACGATCGTGTGGTGAGGCATAATCTTTGAGCCGTCATTGTGAACGAACGGCTGGTCGTACAATGCTGCGGGTGGTCTTAAAAAATTCTACGGAACAAACTCTATCTAAATATGAAATAAAAAACATACCGTTCTATATGAACTTTTCGAGATATGAGATTTTCAAATTTTCAAAATTCGTTTTGAACCCCTTCCCCTTGACCTAGGGTTATGAAAAGTTTCGAGGACCATTGTGGGGTTGGTTGAAACCCATAAAAAAAATTTCGTAATTTTAGCTCAACGCTAACTGGGCAAAGTGGCGCGGACGGCGGACGGCGTACGGCGGACGGCGTACGGCGTACGGCGTACGGCCGGATTTTTTTTTATTCGATTTTCTGAATCTACGTGTCTTGAAACGTAAACCAACAAATTTTGAGGGGGGGTTAAAAAATTTTTTTCTTTGGGCGATTCCAATGGTTCATTATCGAAGATAATAAACCAAAATCAAGGTGCTTTTAAATATAATTGGTGAATGGCAAAGACCGGAAGCAATTTGAAAAGTTCTTGGGAAGCGAACCGACGAGGTTTCCGGGCTATCGCTTTCAGAAAGATTTTTGAATTATGGTGATGGGGTAGACTACGGTGGGAAGAGCAGAGCACCAGGCCAGGTTGTTTCATTTGCCTGGTTTTGGGAGTGATCGTTGGTCAGTAGGTCTTAGGTAAGGAGATTTACAACTATAAAAATCCAAATTTTGAGGAGAGCTCAACCGGTTTTCCTGGTCGATTCCAGTAGTTCAGTATCGATTATTATAAACCCAAAAAACAACAATAACAAAACTCTTGAAAAATGATAGGGGTGGGACCGAAACGAAGAAAGGAGTAGAGAAAAACTCAATTTTCCTCAACGAACATCACCGATAGTGAGAAATACCCAGGAAAAAAACGGAGGGGCTTAAGCGAAACAACAAAAGGCTGGAGAAAGGACAAACATCAATCTTCTCAGTGAGCCGCCATCAGCGCGACCTCCCTTCAATTCCACAAAGCAAACATCAATTGATTGCGGTGGCGAGGGGGTTCTCGAAAAACCTTTTGTTCCAGACGGCAAAAACAGTTTTGGGTCGGGATCAAAACGTCTGGGAGGTTTCAGAGAAGTGAAAAATGATATGACCGATGCAGCAGGTCCGATTGCGAGGCGTATTTTCATTAGGATATCAAATTGATCCAAAAGTGGAGTTTCGGCGGAAGTAACGAGAATCCTGTGTAGTTCATGTGATAATTAACCATTTCATATACGAGGAACGCCGTTTAATGTGGTGTATATTGCTATCACAATCATTTCACATTAAACCAGCGGCTGTAATTAATGAGAAATCGCGAGTACTACGCCCAAACAGTGCCCAACCTCAAGAGCTTTGTTTTATTCAGGCAAAAGGTTACTAATTAGTAATAAGTACAATTTGGTTCATTTACTGAAAGTGGATTGTTGTGAACTAGGCGGCATCGTTATGTGAACGTCGAGTTCACTGGTATCAGTTGTGGATCCAGTAAATATTGGAATGGATCCAGGAGTACTCAATCGATTTTTCGAGTTTAATAACGAGTTGTTAGTGATGGTGCCAGTGAAATGATTTATGAGTTTGGTATCATTGCTTGCTTTTTGCACACCAGTTTGTAGGGTACTTCGAAAATGTGTACTTACACAAGACGACTAGACAATTATTGTTCATAAAACTGCTTAAATTTGGACTTCTATGGTTTATTAAATCGTATAATAGGTAATACAAGGCACCAAGCGGAGTTTAGTTTGACAACGTAACTTCGATTCGCTCATTGGGTTATGCTGGATGACTGAATGACTAAATTTTTCCACGGATCGGTGAAGGAACGATACTACTGGATCTCTCACTTGTACGATTCCAGTATCCCTGAGAGTATTTTCGCATCGGGAGGAAGCAAAACCATGAGTGCAGCAGCACTGGTCTGGTCATGTCTTTTCTATCATTTCCTTAGTTTGTCGGTGGCTTCAACTTCAAATTAGTAGTGTTCAAATTCTAGGACAGACTCGCGGCTTCGAATCATAATAAGAAGTTCTAAGAAAGAAGAAAGCAAAGTTTTGAGCTCTAAAATGGACATTTTTCAACATTCTTTCATGATTTTTGTCACAGTTGATCCAGAATCAGTTACGTTGATCCAGAATCAGTTAGAATGAATCGATACGTCTACCCCATGAAGAGGCGTAGGTGTATTTTCAGTGAATACACATAATTTTAAGCAAGTAAGGTACCTGTTTTTATCTGTTGTAGTCGGTGATATAATAATGGCTTGATCAAACGGTAATAGTCTGGCTACGACTTTTCATCTTTGGCAAAAATTACCACGGTTTTTTTTCTTTTTCATTGTAATTGTTGAAATTACAGAAGTGTGACACAACGGAGAAAACCCGTAGAACCTTAACGGTTGCGCGAGTGAAACTTTTGACAGACATTACAAGACTAAAAAACAGACAGTTCGAAGGTTTCTCCAACGATGAAAAGCAGTACTGCCTTTTGAAGTACGAAAACCAAATGCATAAATCAAACGAGAAAACTTAGTAGGTTTGGGTATTGTCGTTTTTCTTTGTTAGGAAAATTAGTACCTACGGCTTTTCGTCGTTGAAAACCAGTGGAAAATTGATAAACCGTAGATGTTTTGCCTGAATAACTCTGTGACAAAGATTTTCCGAGTTTGTTCAGTTGGGAAACAAATACTCGTAGAACAAAAAATTACGAATCGAACCATATCATTATCTCAAAATTGCCAAAATGGCTCCCTAAGGCTTGGACGGCAGAGTTGTACGTGAGAACATTTTGGAGACATAAATGGAACTTTCAATCGTTCACATGAAATCTTTTAAATCGTTGATTACAATGGTGAAACTCATTTCTCCTAATCAACGATTTTTTGGTTGTACGTGTCTAACGTGAAGTAATGATTTTCAAAAAATTTACATTAAACGACAAACTTGTAAGCATATATTTTTTGGGCAAGAACAAATTTTACGAAGAGAATTTTTAGGAATATCTGGTAACAGAAAACAATCGTAATGACTCAAACGATGAGCTGTAGTAAGCGAGGCCAAAACCAAAATTGAAGCAGTAGGTAACACTCCCACATCACTCCCCTCCCAGTGTCAACGAAAGGAATTTAAGTACTTTGTAGGAAACCGCACTTGACGTCCAACACGAGTAGTGGTAGGTGTTGGGGTTGACTCAATAGGTGGGTACTATGGGAGTACCATATCAGAGATTAAGCTGACAAGAACATGTTTCTATATGCGATCTTAGCCAAGTAGGCGGAGAAGCGATACCCTATATCTCTACTCCCTGCACCTGGAAACTGGCAGGTCTCCTTTGGTCCTGTACACATTCAAGTTGCATCTTGAGTATGTTATAAAAACAATTAACATGCCGCCTGTAAGACACCCAAAATGGCGCAAAATGTTTTGGTACAAAGAGTTGGTCGGGATCTGTGAAAAATACGGAATAGACATTAAACATTTCTAAAATGAGAATGTGAAACGTCTGGGCGACGAAATGTTGGTCAAATGGGAACAAGGTCTGAGGGATAAATGTCTTAGTGACCGGGAAAACTCGAGGTTTAGAAGTGCCTACATGTAAATCCCTTCAAATCAAGCTCGGAGTTCATTATATCAGACGAAAATAAACCTCACCTCATAAGCACAATGTTCAAGGTAAGATGTGAACTCATGAATCTTAATGCAGTTCCATGGAGGGAGGGGAATAGGCAAATCTTTTCACTATGTAATAAGGGCGACAGAGCGACACTTTTCAATTTATTGCTATTTGTCCTGTTCTTGCCGAGATCAGGCTGAGGTGGCTTGAGACAAGGGAGATGAACAGGGTAGAATTCACTTCGTTTCTTAATGGTCGAAATTGGAGGGCATTATATCTCTACGTTAATGAGGCCAATAGGTATAGGAAGATGCTTGTGAAAGAGTTTAATTACTGACCAGAATCTAAATAATAAACACTTGCATATAAGAACTTAATTTTGAATTATAACTGTTGTAAGTACCTTGTAGTAAGTAGAATGTACCGTGTTGTGTAAAGTAGTACGTAATTGTTTTGAATCATTGATTTTGAGAAGGATTTTGTAATTTGTTTTGTATTTATATAATTAATAGTGATTTTGTAATTGAAGTTTAGAAACTGTACACCGGCAAAACGGGCACGTCCCATTGCCTATTTGTGTATGAGGGATATTTATTTTATTTTATTTCTGTACAATACACTTTATTCATTCATTCATTCATGGTGGGTCAACAGATTCAAATCTCTGGTTTGATAAACCAACGATTAATTTTAACCGTGGTTAAGAGTGTTTGGTGAAAAAACGATTAATTTTAACCGTGGTTAGGAGTGTTTGGTGAAAAAACTGTCCCTAAAATTTAACATTAAATTAACATTTAATGTTAATTAAATAAACGACAGTTCCATCAAATTTTGTTGGAAAGGCTTCCGTAAGCTGCACGTAACGGGGATTTGTACGCGATCGCCGCTGGACGTAGCGATCACTCGCGGCCGCGAGACGCGTCACGAAAATCCCGCATGTGACGTCACGTAGTGACAGGTGAGAAAACGTAGTGACAGGTGCCCCTCGAGCCCTCCACCTGCCGAAGTGGGTTATGAATTGATATCTGCTGCTGGCCACCTGCCTTTTAAAACATGACTCCCGTAATTTCAAGACCTACCTCTCGTTTCTTTATCCGTTTCTTTGTCTGTCCGTTTTGTATCCGTCTTTCAATTTTTTTCTTCTCCAGCAACTTATTTATGTTATCCCATTTCCTTTACGGAGCCGCTGAAAGCAGTTGAAAAGCCGTCCTGGTAACTCTTAGGCGTTTTTTTCCAGAAACGCCCTTTTAAGAAAAACGAGTTGTCCATCCGCATTTCTATCAAATCCACTCCTAAATGTGTAATAAACTGAGAAAATAAGTAAAGTGGTACTTCAAATATAAAGTGAAATTATGAAGACCCTTTAGCAAGTACAGTGGAATCCGCTTCGTATTAGAATCACAGGACCACCGTACTTTGTACCTAATAAACGGATGTGGAGTGGAGGAAATAAATAAATAAATAAATCTACAGTCATGCAGCATGTTAGAGCAAATTTTCGAAGAAATGACTGGGTTTGTGTAAAATGTCTCTATTTTACTGGTTTTAATGTTGTCACTGTTTTTTGCCGAGTAGCACCTAAGTTCGATTTTTTCAACGCTGAACACGATTATGAAGACAGAATTGCGATACCTTATTTCGTTATGGGATTAGAGCAGATGAACCGTGAAGAACATCTCAAATAACAACCACGTTTCTTCATCTTGAAAGTGCTCCAGTTTGAGATTGGAATAAGATATCGCAATTCCGACTTCACCATCGTTTTCAGCGTAAAAAAACCCTTTATAATGAGCTGTCACTCGCCAGACTGTTCAATTTTACGAATTTAAGGGTAATCCCCCCCTAAAACTCCCCAAACCCCCGCTTGGATTGGCCCAATACTGCTCATTATACGATTGCTGAGACAGATTGTTTGTGCATGTTTAAGTGCTTATCTCAATTCTTTCGATAGTTATCGTCTGGAATGGCACATACATAAATATTTAATCATTATAATGATTGTAATTATTATATGCATATGATTTTGGGTGTCGTTTGGAAGTGAATTGAGGATGGTATTTTCTCGAAAATTCGCTAACAATAAACTATTCATATGAAAATATTTACTCGGTGGTTTTTGGGGTCGCTGATTGGGAGTCCTTAATGAGATTTAAGGAATTCGAACATTGGAACCCGCATCTGCGCATGCACAGACGGAACAAAATTCACTAACTGACCTATACAAACTTATTTGTAGTGATTTGGTTGTTTCTTTGGTCGATTCCAATGGTTCATTATCGACGATAATAAATCAAAATAGACAAAGAAATTCGAAAAAACGTATTCTCAATACATACTTGTACCTCTCTACATAATGAACACTCATTAAATGAGTTTCTTTATGTAGAGAGTGACAAGATACAAAATTTGTATTTAATATTTAATGTTGTATCTTGTCACTCCTTTGTTTTGGAGGGGCGTCGCAATGGTAACAATACGATGTTTTTCAATCGATCTTAATAAGATTTTTGAATTGCTGTATTTACATTCCTGTGTAAGATAAATTTCAACCCTTGAAGGATTTATGATGAATAATATTATGTTTTACCAATAATCAATTTTGTGATAATGTTGGCTAATGGAAAATAAAGGCCGAAGCCAAGTAAAAAAAGAAGAAAAAAATTTGCTCGATTTATAGATTTTATAGAGCCTGGAACGGATGTTAGTATACAAGTTTTTTCGGAAATTCGAGTTTTAACAATTTTGAACCAAGAACAACAGCTTCCTTTTCATTTTGGAAAATTCGCTAATAATAATAATTATTAATTTAATTATTATTAATTATTAATTTCTTTCCAAGAATTACTATTTAGAGGGTTTCTGGTTACAAAATTAATTGTACCTTTAAGGTACTACCTTAAGAATGTTATGTACCTATAATAACATCTCTCTCGTCATCTCATCAGCTGATTGATAACAATATCAGATCTGACATAAGTGAGTCTGGAGAAGTCTCCACATCTCCCTTTCTCCGCATTTCACTTTTCACTACTAGATCACATATCGAATGCAGGGGGTTTGATGAGTTACTTATTATTATAGTTGATATTATTTCTTCACATTTTGCACCAGTAACCACCATCTCCTCCTATGGCTAAGCTACCAAATGCCAGCAATTTTGCCGGAGTTATCTAGCAGAACGAGATATGACCTAGGATAGCCCAATTTCAATTTGACTTTTTCCTATTCCTCTTAAGTTTGTAACCTATACTTGATCTCCCACTGCTAACTCATGAAATCTCTTTGATCTTCTTCTTCGGCTAAAACTTTCTCTCGTTCTTCCTTTCAGACTCCCATTTTTTGTCTTAAATAAATCTTATTGATCTTGTTTGTAATTATTTGATCTTGAGTTCTTAAGGTTCTTTGAGTTTGATCTGAGTTTTCCTTCCGTTGAACCATTCTGGGATAACCATGATTCTAACTTAATGATTCTGTATTGGTATCCCGGTTCTTCATCAAAGTTCGTTTAGCTATTGCGACAGCATTCTCCGCTTCCCCATTCGATAGGGGGAAATAACGACTACTCGTAGTGGGCTGAATCCCATATTCCTAGGCAAAATGAAGAAATTCGTCTGATGTAAACTGAGGACCTCCAACTGTTCGGATCTCAAGAGGAATGCCATGCTCCGCGAACGTGTTCTTCATCTTTCCCATCACCGAACTAGACATCAACATTCCCCGTTGAACCAATTCCAATTATCTGGAGAATCTTAAACAACCACATACCACCTGTCATTACGGGTGATGTTATTTGAATCAAATAACAGCATACTCCGCTCCGTCTGCAGTGTTTGGACGTACTTGCAGGTTAAAGAGGTAGTTTTAAATAGACAATAGAACGGCAGGGCAAATCAAGGGGCTTCGCTAGACTGAGTAGAAGGAGACTGCGGATAATATCGGTTTAGCGATTAGTTGGCTGGGAAGGGGGTTTATCAAGGAATTAGTGGCGAGCGGTGATTCGATAACGATTTGCAACAAGGGGGACGAGATTTGGCAAGCGTTCCAAATTCTCATTTGAGTTCGAGAGATCTAACAAGCGATGCTAGTGCAAAAACCGTAAATCTTTTAAAGTTTAAAAATGATAATAACGTAGCAAATTATTACAGTACAATCAATCGTAAATTAATAAACGTTTCCTGATTCAGGGGTTAAACGGGACAGCATAATGAAGAGGTATCAAAAGTGCACCAAATGAACGCTGCTGGGGAAGGCATTGAAAAAGGTGTTGTGGCACTTCTCATCGCCTCCAGTGGCAATGTGTTGAGTGATCTATGAATAGGGTAGAGAAAATGACATTTTGAGAATTTCCAGAAAAAAGGATTCAAGGACACTCGTGGAAAAATACTTGGGAAAAAGGACCCTGTGAACGCAGGTACTTGAGATGGGCCCTGAGTGTGAAGGCAGAGTCCGTGTCCAAATTAGTCTTCAGGTGCAGAATGTAGCCTGGAGCAGCATGGAACAGCGTCCAGATCAACATACGCTGTACCCAATCTGCCTGCTCATACTCCCAACATCCCTAGCATGACTGAACAAGACTGAGCGGACTGCAGCATGGAACACTTCCATCTTGGCCTTCAGAGGGACAGACGAATCGGCAAACAGCCTTCTCCATAAACCCGTGTGGAAAATCAGGCCTAGTTTTGAAGAGCTGCATCTCGGGAATTAATGGTTGTACAGAGCTTAGTTGGGTATCAAATTGCAGCAAATTTAGTCTAGTTTGAGAGTACTATGTATGAGTTCTGAATGACAACTGATGATGGTACAACAGCCGAATCCGTTCTACAGAGTACTATTTATCTTTGTGGAAATATACTTTGAAATTCGTATTTTATTTCAGAAGATGGATTTCCAGTATTTCGCCGCATCCACAGTACATTATGGTCGGCGTATATTTGTTCCGGACTTTCGAGCTGGGATATCGATTGATTGGAAGTCATTAGCATTCAGTTGATTAATCACGTTAATAGCTTGTCGTTGATATTATTACTATACCATTCGACAATAAACCAATGCACTGGCATCTCATATCATCAATAATTCATCTGGGTTGATAGGCACGTGTGATTAAACGGCGGTCGATATGCACATAACCTGAGACTAATCATCAAAATATACCATATTCTCTCGTGAAGGGATAACGCTGGCTTAGAGGCGAATTATTGTCATCGTGTGGAGTTTTAGAACCATCATGCAATTTCACGTGGGTTTCGTGTATCATGGTCGATCATGGTCGAATATGAACTTTTCAACTCCGTTCATATTCTATTGTATTTGCTCCTTGTATTCAACTCCTTTCATATTGTTTTTGCATTATACATCAAATAATTGTATAATCATTGTTGTACGTTCCCGTTGATGGTTCACACAGAACGGAAGAGGCTCATTTTTCGTTTTTAGAAAGTTCCTGCAGTGGTCTGTGGAAGTTGCCTTTTCTTGTGTTTGAATGGGCCAAATCATCGTTGGAAGTTATGGCATGACTAGTGGACACTTGGTATTCTACGTGTTGGGTTTCTGAACCGTTTCAGGAAACAGCTTCACAGACATCCTCTGTCTCATTTGAGTCGACGTCTGCTACTTGAATCGTACAATGGGGAATTCAGCCAAATTTTTGGGAATGCAATTTGTAGGTATATCAGGTGACCTTATTCCATCCCGGATTCATAGAATTAACGTCATAATCCCGTTTTCTTATAACACATTTATCGATGCTTCAAATCGACTTACTACTTTAAATTTCGTGGATGGACTCAGTTTTCTCGAGATATCATCAGACAATTCGAATAAATTCCATTTGGCAAACTAAAGAATCGAATACTTGGTGTTTTCAAGGCTGGCACAGCTGAGAGCCCTCCCAAACTATTGAGTTCTGAAAATCGATGCCCCACTAGGAGCCCCTTGTGATGCCCTTTGAGGAAACCCAGGATTTCTATCATCTTACTTTCTTTCCGAGATGACATGTTAGTACATGTACAGAGGAGAAAGAGGAAAAACTCATTTGGAAGTCCTTTGAACGTCAAAAGCCTGGAATCATAAGTTCTTGTACTACACGAGTGATTGTAAAGTTCATGTGTACGAACTTTCAGAACAGAACTGTCGACGAACCACGTTTGCGAAGTTGTTATCATCCGACTCACAAACAACGTCAGTTGACAAGTTTCACGATTAATTAAAATGTACAAAATAAACCTACGAATTCCGACTGTAAACTTCCTATGCCCTCAAAATTACAGTACCATTCGAGGATCGCTATTGTTGAGGCGAATTTTATTTTAAAGCAGCGAGTTTGCAGTAACCTTGCCTGTGCAAGTTCACTCGTTTTCATCTCCACACAACATTTTTAGTGACCTCATCACTTGCAGGGCCTTATTGTATTGTGCATCACAAGTCAGTTTCATCACTCCACCAATAACGAAACTCCACCGGAACAAACCACAAAGTGCGCTAAGACATCCATATCCGGAATCAAGAATGAAATGGGTTGAATATCACGATTGCATCGATTGATTCACTTCTATTCCCGTTTATTTGAATCACGACTAGTCAGTTTTTGTTCGGTTCGGCCCTTAGTAGTATTTGGGGGTTACAACACGAACAGGAGTAAACGTTCGAACCGTCCGAACAAGCTGAAGACGGAAACGAATATTACGCCACCGTACTATGCTCGGAGCCGCGATTTCCCGGGAAATTATTTACCAGGGCGGGGCGAGAACCCTTGCGTAACGCTCACGTTTTCGCCCAGCGGGAAAGACCACTTTATTTTGAACGTTTGGAATTCCAAGTAAACCCGCGAGCGAGGCGAGAGAAGGAGGGATTTTGCATAATTCCTGGGGAGGGAGTTTCGAACACTCGAGCGAAAACCCGAATCGTGGAGAAAAGTCGACCTTAGGCCTGAACGGTTGAGTGGAATTCACGACACGGGGGTTCAAACTGCTCAAAATGGTATCTGGGGTTTACTCATCAGTAGGGGTTGGATTCGGTAATAGCATATTCATTTACAAGCAATATCTTGATGTTTTTCAACAAGAACTGCTCGTTTTGACACTTTAAGACAGCGATTCCCAACCTGGGGTGCGCGGAAGCCCCTTTGGGGTTGCGTGGAAAAATAGAGTAACGGCGGACATTTTTGGGAAAATTTTTGATTAATATTTTTCGTTCTTTTCCCACACCACCTGTTCGCTGGTTTCTCCCGGAAACGTTTTAACTCGACTATTTCAACGTCGGCAAGAAGTAGCACTTCTTTCAGAGGATCTTGGAGCATTTGGACTCCAAATTTTGGAGGGTTTCAGTCAATCGTTCGAAGAGTACTTTCCCAAGCTTGAACCTGAACACTACTAGATTTCGGATCCTTTTCTGGAGGAATATCATCAACGTAATATTAAAACATATAATATATTATAGTTACATATTATGTAACTCCTACTCTTTCGATCTCTTTACCTACCAGTGTTACCTACCTACCTACCTGTGTTACTTTTACCTTGATGCTCCTGTGCATTGTTTTTACTACAAACTTATTTTTTTAAATCTGTCTGTGTACTTATACAGTATATTTTATACTTTTATATATATATATACTTGTAAAATAAAATGTGTGTATATGTACTTTTTTTGGTTAAGTCTGTTATTAATCAACATCTGACACAGCGCCGCCACTTACTATACCTATCTATTTGGTATTTACGTAAGTCGGGGGTGTGCTGGCTGAAACTGAGTCGCTGAGGGGTGCGAATGTGAAAAAAGGTTGGGAACCGCTGCTTTAAGACATTTTGAGCCCACTTTTATTTGACATGTTTTTAAATATTTCACCCATATTCTCATATCTCCAAATATTTCATTCATTATTTGTGTGATTTATTTAATAAACGTTTTTCATCTTCTTCGGTGACACGGGTTTGACTGCAGACCGACGAGCAACAAAATTCGCTAAGGGAGCTGTGATACTTTTGATAGTGAGGAAGCAAATTTTGCCTCTTTCGGTTATCTTGGACGTTTGTAGGCTCATTATTGAAAATAATGAATCAAACTCACGAAACCTTGTGAGTTCTACCGGTAAGGAGGTACATTACGTGCGGCACCTGCGAAATCATGACAGCGCCTTTTCCATTTCAAAACTTCAAACATTCGATTGATGTTAATGAAAAGCCGAGTCGAAATGAGAGGTTGATTACCGTGGAGAATATTCCGAATAGCGCGTTCCCTTTTCAAAAGGCCCTCGTGAATACATTGAAATCCTACGGTGAAACCTCTCGTCACAGACGCTAAGAAATGTTGACGTAGCACCACAACTTCGGCTGAAGTTTAGAAGACGTCAAAGCCGACGGGAAACTTTCGGGTAAGGCGAGGTTTTCCCCGAAAATCTCAATTAATGGAGGCGTTGAGTTTAAAACGAAATTGATTGATCCGGTACGACGAAAAGGCACAACGACGAGGTTCATTCGCGAACCCATACACCAATTATCCAACTTTTCACGCATATTTCATCAGGAGTTTCAATATTAAGTTTGGATACTATCGATATGAGAACAGTGGAGATTATTTGCATTCGAAAGGTTTTTTTCCGCTGAACACGACGGTGAAGTCAGAATTGCGATATCTTGAACTGTCTTCAAATTAGAGTACTTTGAAGATGAAGAAACGTGGCTGTTACTTGAGATGATCAATCAAATTAAAGAAAGTGAAATAAAATACAAACTTCTGTAGACTCTTTCAGCATTCTGTGGTCCAGCGGTTATCAACCATGAAAATAAAAGTTTCTTATAGGCAGAGCGAGTCGTATTGCCCGGAATCTTCAATTGAGTTGGCAAGGAGTTATAAACTAAATAAATTAAATAATGAGGGCTTCTTGATGTGAGGGCCAAATTTATCCTAGGATTTACGACATTATGGAGGAGTTGGAAACGGGTGCGCCTGATTAGCGAGGTCTTACTGTATATTCATACTTATATCTTTGAGCCTTATGGTTGGTCATAGCCTTATTTTCGTTTTGTCGTTCATCGTCCATCAAGCTTGATCCATTCACACGTAGAGAACTGAGGGGATTGTTATGTGACTGGTAGGGATGCTTGGGATTCATACGTTCAAATGCGAATCTACGCCGCTTCATTTCACTAATCTCTGGCATACGCCTCGACATTCCACGTTGCATTCCACTCGTGCATTCTTCGAACCGAGAAATGAGAAGAAAACTCCCTGCTTCATCGAAAAACCTTCGACGATCCAGGAAATATTTCGATTCCTCCGATCGCACGGACCTGGACCTTCTTTTCTGCATCCAAGGGGGATCGTTTCGTTTATTCTAGGAGTTCCCAGGATTTTTCAAAGGGACTTCTATTTACTTTTATATCCTAATTCTTACCCATTAAATAATAATTTATACGACGAGAATACAGCTAATTATCGTTCACCATTTTCAACCCGCTTCAATTAGAACAACCTCAATTTTTTCTTAACAATGAATTACAACACCCTGAGAAATAGAAATAATACAAGGAAACCAGATTGTTATAATTACAAAATACAAATAGCTATGAGTAGATGTGAAGATAGTTCTCACATCTGCAACAGCTATTGTATCACCCCGTCTCTCAACATCTTCCTCAACCTTGATAATTAATCCCATCATCTTCCACAGAACTTTACACATTGTGCTTCAATAAAACATCAGAATCAATTTGTGTACTGGGGGACTTTATTTTAATTGCAAGTTCCGGACTAAGTCAAAACAGATGCCCGTAACAGTTAGAAAGAATGGTGGTCTGATGAGGTTTATTTAATTGTGCAGAAGTTGATGAAATCCTCTCTGTCAAGAATTCCCATTAATTTCCTTACTGGCGGATCCATTTCGGAATTAGCGCCATTAGGAAATCATTTCCGACATAAGTGACCTCAATTAGTCGAAATGGAGTCTTTCTCGGACTCACATTTACATAATGGCGTGTTAGTGCGAGCCGGGCTAATGTTTACAAGCCACGCCCTTCGGTTTTTCGTAAACCTGCAACAGGAGTTACCTCTTTACCGTCATTGAAGTGTATTCCATGGGCGCTTCAGTCGTATTTCTACTGAATTATAATATAGTAACATTATAACGTATTATGTATTCTACTGAAACATGAATCAGTATTACAATCGAATTAAATATTGATGAGCGGTTGATGATTATTGGGAACCGTATTGCAATGGCCGATGCTATGAGTTAAAGAGTTTAGATAATTGGTGACTAATTTTGGCCGACTACACTGCCGAGCTGATCATTGGACCCACCAGGGAGTTGGTGTTAGCCAATATCCTCATCTTGAACATCTCAAAGACAAAGTCTTTGCTGATGGACGGGGGTAGTTGTGAGTTGAGAATCCACTCTTGAGTGCAGAAGTACTTGTCGCTGTGAAACGCCCGAACGAGTCGACAAGTACAAGTACCTGGGAGTCCTCGTGGATTCTGCACTCCTCTGGAATCACCACGCTGCCTAACTTCACTCTAGGATGCTTAGATTTGTGTACGTGTTCTATCACGTCTGGCCTGCCTTGTCTGCGGAGAGACTGAAACTCGAATACCTAGCGCTCGTACAGTCAGCACTCCAGTATAGTGTTTTGGAGGGGTGTCACACTTGAGCCATATTCACAAGCTGGTACACCTGCAGAAAGCAGTTTATAAAGTGATGAGAGGGAAAACTAGAAACCCCCACTAAGCTTCTTTATAAGGAGGCAAAGATCTTCACAATCCGGTAGTAATTTGTGCTTTTTTATTTTCGCCACCCCAACATTGTTAAGAAACCCTACTACCATTCCCACCCCACCCATTTCCAGCTGCATGTAATCCTGAAATATTGTAAATCCTAGAGTAAATCTCAACCTGTCATCCATATGTCCCCAGTATATAATTTATCGAATATTCAATACCCTGCAGGACTTTCTTGACCCCCCCCCCCCCCCCAACTTGTAAAGCCCGGAAAAAAAACCAAGGATATCCTCGGCGGTATCATGTTTAATTTCTGTAGGTACTTATCGTACAAATTTTCTCATCTTCATACAATTCATCAGTGTAAATAGAAGCTTTTCTGTCAGAGACTCAAAATGGCACTTGACATGGTATAGAGATTTTTGCCAACTCCTACATGCTCTCCACCACAGGCCGTGCCTACTCGAGTGACCGTATTCAACTATTTTTAATTAAGTATAAAATGTTTATCTTTAATGATGAACCATTGGAATCGACCAAGAATGTAATATTTCTGTTCGTCCGCTAAATTATAATTATCATTACTGCATCCACCCGTGTTTCAATATAAATACTTTTATAGGCGAACCCCTTAATCCAAACTTTATGTTGCTGTTGTGTAGCGACAGGGGCTCAACCGTCCAGCCACGCAGCAAATAATGCAGTACATCACCGGCTTTCCAATCCTATTAAATTCGAATTCCCAAAGTATTTCCCCGAATAATCCACAGCTACATTAATGATTGTATTTAAGGGGTTGATAAAACAATGAGGAAATAATTTTCGATAACATAGATAATATCATCACACAGACAACAGCACAACACAACACAACCACCCGTGATTAAAATTTAATATTTAATTTAATTTATATTTAATATAACTCAAGTTTTATATCGAGGATGAAGTGGCAACATGACAGCTCATTTTCCCCGATTTTAAGGGAGACAGAAAAACTGATTTCTACCCTTATAATGTAACATTGTTACAAGTTTCATGTTACACTGCGCTTCTGCTAAAATGACTTAAATAAACCTTTCAATTCCATTCAAATTACACCTTTTTCGAGTTTTTGAGATGATTTCGAGTCGAATTTCCGATGAGTCGATGTAAATCGATTTTCTTCCTTGATCAGAATCGATTAGGTATGTAAATGTTTCGATGTTTTCAAGTCGTTTTTCGTCGATTTCACCCTAAAGGAATCCCTCAATTCGATTCAAATTACACCTTTTTCGAGTTTTTGTGACGTTTTCAAGTCGAAATGCGGAAATTACGATGAGTCAATGTAACTCGATTTTCTTCCTTGATCAGAATCGATTATATCAATTTTTCGACGTTTTCAAGTCGTTTTTCGTCGATTTCATCCTAAATGAACAACTCAACTCGAATCAAATGCAACCTTTTTCGAGTTCTTGAGACCTTTTCAAGTCGAATTTCAGTACGATTCAGTTCGCTACTACGAGTATGTTATCTTACATTTGTGGAGTGTCGTAAAATAACATAAAGTATGGAGTACTCCACTTAATCGTTGTCTCCAATAACCATATCGAAGGTGAAGCGGCAACATGACATATCTCATTTTTGGCCATATTGAGCTGGAGGTTTGGCTATACAGCATTTTCCGACCAACTTTATTCTTCATTGGTACAGGAGTGGATCCTGAAGGACCAGTACTTCAAACAACTTGGCCTATCTCAACGAAAAATCGAATATTAAGGATGACATCTACCAGAAACGACTCGAAAAGGTCGAAAAATTGAAATAGTCGACTCTTATAAGCAAGAAAATTGAGTGAGATTGCCTCATCGGAATTTCCAAAATTCGACTCGAAAACGTCCAAAAAACTCGAAAAACGTGGAATTTGAATAGAATTGAGGGGTTAATTTAGGGTGAAATCGACCAAATAACACTCGAAAACGTAGAAAAATTGTTATAATCGATTCTGACTAAGCGCCCATCTCACTGCGTTTGCTGTAACTCGACTCGACCTAGATTGTCCCGATGTGGGAATGTATTCGGGAATTTATTCGTGGAGAGGTCCATTCGAAACTCCGTCATATTGGTGGAGGTCTCGTTAGGACTCCCCTCGACAACTCCCACATCCTCACTCGCTCGCCCCCTTCCCACGATCGTCGCTGAACGTTCGCAATAATAAATCAATATCGTGTGCCCAGTTTGATAAGGCCTACTAATTGAACGTTGGCCCTCCTAACAGCCCTTCAGGCCGCCCCTGGTAGATCGACAAACTCGACGTTTGGATGATTTAGATAAATGCACAAAATTGTGGAGCATTTGGCACTATTTGCAAGGAATGCCAGGTCGTTCAAAATCAGCGTGAAATATGTGATGGTTTCCTGATCCTCTGTTCCCGAGTTTTTTGTTCGACCGCTCTGTGAATGCAGACCGTATACCCCTCTGGGTGGGCATATTGACTAACCCCCCGAGAACAGGGAAACTCAGCAAACCGTTCATTACAAATATCAATAATTTACATTCCGTATAAAGTACTGTACAGTAAAATGAAATACATATGAATATATTGTAAAGGTTGGTTGATTGATTTATAGCTTTTAATTTATCCACCTGGGAGAACTAGGCCCTTGGGGTCCTCTGCAGGGAGTTAGATTCAGACAATCAACATCAATAAAAAATAAAATGCAAATAAATAAATGCAGTAAATTTCCATGTCCCATACACAGCGTCATTTCAGTCCATTCACTCACTTTATTTGCTTATACTTCACTCCAAAGTATAAGTCATTCTGGAATAAGAACTAGTGTGAAATATACTTGGATGACACTCACGTTTTCGTGTTTGAAGAAGCAAAGCATCTTGAGCTCCCTGAACACCCTTTTGGATGAAACGAGGGACTGGAATACGTTGGGCAGCTTCTTGAGGGCGACGCGTCGTCCATCACGAGGATCTGTAACGGCCCTGCAACAACCAAAGGTACACATTATAGAGACAAGTTGGAAAATACCTTCAAAGTATACACAATAGGTACCTAATTCAAGAAATATGTTGTTAATATAAGGAACCCCAACTAATACCGTCCAGTACTTCGTGAGGGTCATCCAGCTTAAACTAAACAGTTGAAAGGAAAATCACATAAAATCACAAACACAAATCCACATAGACCAATTCTAATGAAGATGCCATAAAAACATTCGTCGCTTAAGTAGCAGCACAGCCTAACCCACAATTTGGACAAAATAAACACAAAATAAAACAATTTTTTATACAGAATTTCACGCCCAATAGCGTGGCGTCGTCAGAATTTCGAAAATCGGACGCTAAAATCGCGGAAATGTCAATAACTTTTGATCGGAGGATTAATTGATTTTAAGCTATGGAAGGTTACTTCTGACGAGCCTTCAGTAAGCTGAAAGTTGTGATTTTAGTTAGAAATTGCTCGTAATTTTCGAATAGAACAGTTTAAGAGACGATATGAAGAATAAAACAGTTTAAGAGACGATATATTTTTTTTCCTTGTGAAAATTTTATTGCACCAAGTTTACAACTTATTCGCAATTTACATTTGATATGCATTGTTAATTGATTGTTAAGAAGCTAAGATACGTAACATGGCTTCTAAAAGGCTTCAAGGTTTGTGCAGCTGATGCACTGGTATGGGTTCACTGATCCCACTGAACACACTTCATTTCACAACACTTTTCACAACACACTCCACTCCCACAGGTCATGAGGTTTTGTTCTTTTAAGCCTTCTGAGTAGGCCATCAACATCAAGGAGCTGGACAACCTCGTCATTAAGAGACGATATGAAGCTCAATGAGAATGATTGATATTCAGAATACTAACTCCATCGTGGACGTTTAAGAAAGCGCTCAAAGCGAGTTAAAAGATTGATGCCAGATGAGTGGACATGTAAATATCTTGACACAGCTTGATTACAACGACAACAGTAAGCGAGGAGACGGAACTTGCCAGCATAAATCTTGATCAGGGGCACTTGGAATCCATTTTACATAATATGTAAAAGGTTATTTCTAATAAGGAAATATTATTTCTAACAATTAAGAAACGAAAAAGTCCACGGTGGCTTGAATTTTCGTAGGGTCAGTGCGAATGCCGTCCTTAATGATAAAATGTTCCAGATAGGTTGCTGTACGCCTCAAGAACTGACAATTTTGGACATTCAACACCAACCACTTCTTCTTCAACAACGGATACACCTCCACTAAGATCGTCCAAGTACACGTCCACACGTCCTCTGGCTAGGATCAATCAATCGTCGGGACGTGCTCGGGGCATTACAGAGCCTGAAGGGCATTACCTACTATAAATTGCCAGAGGCCATACCTGGTACAAAACGCCGTCGAAGAACGAAAAAACCATAGTACGGAAATGGGTCAGTGGTGACTGGACTCAGTCCACAGCCTACTGAGAGCCAACTTGATTCGCTGCTTATAGAAGATGGCCGCCTATTTCGACAGTCGGAAAGCACAAATGGGCTTAAAACGAAGCTGAATGCTTCTGGGAAGGGCCTTACGTCATTGTTAACAGGCTGAACGACGTAGTTTTCCGGATACAATGCTTCAAGGGGAGCAACCAACTCACACCCTAAAAGAAGGAGAGGGAGAAGTGTTGTGGAACCATATGACACAGTGTTGCTATAGGCACGACGAATTTGGTTGTCCTGTTTTGAATGCAGTTGAGTTCCAATTTTACAGCTATTATCTTAAAGATTACTAACAACTGCAGTAGGAAACTAACGTTTCCTAAGAGAGGATATTTTACATAGTTCTAACAAGTAAGAAAGCGGAAGAGGAGATCTGGGCAGAAAACAGTAAAAATGATGAAGAAGATGGCAAGTGAACATCTGTCAGGGTAGTTAGTGCGAGGTTGTCGCAGGAAATCATCTTCTTACTTCGCACGAACTTGACGCCTGATAACGGCGAGAGGGAATCATTGAGTATGTCGGAGGACTTGAAGAACTATGAGAAACGTTGAAAAGGCAGAAATGGAAGGTACATCGGCTCTGAATAGCTGTGATGGCTTCCGTTCCCGAAGGAGGCAGTCGCTCTTTGTTTTTTTCGTCAGTTGTGGGCTTCGACCGTAACCGTGGGAGGAGGGGGATACAAATGGGTGCAAAGACCTGTAAGACTTTATGGACGGCGAGTTCTTCTCGAACGGGGCTTGACGTCCTCGTCGTGACGACGAGCGTCACGATAAACTGGATGATCTCCGGACTGTGGAAAAAGGCGGAAGAGAACCAGGAAAAGATAAGTGGAGTAGTCTCAAGCACTCTACCGAGGATGTTCTGTTTGAAATGGGATAAGGTAATAAAGGCAACAACACCTCTTGAGAACTGTTGAAAAGCAGTACTTTACAGCCTTTGTGAGATAGTGCATACCATAGTAACAGCCCGAAAATTGAACGATACCGAAAATTGAACGATACCAGAAAATACTACGCTCGTTCAATTGCCAAAGCACCTCTCCGAGCTCATACTCGTCCCATCTTCAATCAGCTCCAACTTTTCAATTTTAACGACCTCTATCAAAAGAGTACTTACAGCCTATTAGAAAGTCGTAAAACAGTCTTACAGCTATTAAGAATTACCAATTTGTCCCTGCCACCCAGATTTGGTCAATGGAATTACATGTCTCTTCATAGGTTAAAGAGCACTGCTCTGATCATAATTTTTCACATACCTACAAAATAATTTTCATTTTAAATAGTTTTTCAATGAAAAAGGGAACGACTATATATAGTATTAGAGCAACTTCTGGTAAATACAAAATAGTAATAAAAACAGCACTAGGCTAAACAAGGATGTTGGTTACCTCAATGGAGATAGTTAATGTAACTTATGTTTTTGCCTCTGGTTTATTGATTATGTATTTTGGATACTACTTTGTACGTTTGATGTTTAATGGAACATATTCCTCTAGAGAGATGTTGATTAGAGATGGCATTAAAGGACTCATCCTCCAACACCCCAGTATGGAGGATCATTTCTAGACTACCAAAAATATTAGGAAAGGAGTGCCTTAGGTGTAACGTGTCTTGGGCAAGGGATTGGGACTCCCTAATGAATAAGTATGGCATATCGCTGAATAAACATGGTGATGTTGTCATGTGGGGCCAGGATTTTGCAAAAGCGCTGGAAGTGGTCGATAAAATGTTTGAAAATTTTAGGAGTAGAGTTTTAGTGTCTGAAAGGCATTTACAGTACCGAGAACTCCGATCCGGCCCGAGAGTAGTGAAAAGCCTCCTGGAAAACAGGCCTCTTTGGGGGTCAAAATGGCTTTTTAAGTTAAGAGGTGACCTTATGCCACTGAGAGGCCGATCTTATGGCTCTGAGGATCAGTCTTGCCCCATGTGCAGTGAAAATGCCTTGGAAGACGCTTTTCACTTCGCCGCGAGGTGTACAGCGTATACTTCGGTTAGGCGTAAGTGGTTTGGCCGAGCGGTGCTTGGGAGAGAGGAGTATATGGATGTGCTCGTGGGAGCAGATACAAAACTGGCCAAATATTGCAGGCTACCCTGGCAGCTGAGCTAGGTTTTAGAGCCATTGCCGAATATAGTCTTTAGACCTTGGTGTCATGTTATTAATTTATTATTGTAAAAAAACTGTTGATTGTTAATTGTTATTATGGTTGTCTAGTTGTTTTTTGCTCCTATCATTCTCTTGTAAATACCTAAAACGTCGCGAACTCATCTGTCGATCCTAATAGGATCAAGATTTTCACATGTCTCTCCATACTATTTATATTGTAATACTTATTTAATCATTTAAATACAGCATGTTTTCTCTTTCTCTCTCTCTTTCTCTATGGAGGATCATTCCAAGATAGATACTCATTTCTATTATTTTTTATGTACTCGTATTAGGGAATAATTCACGGCCCTAGATTTAAGCTTTTTATGCTCATTTATTAACGTAAAGATAAAGAAATGCAAAAGTCGTATCAGGGGTGAGCTCAAGTGCTCCGCAAACTCGTCCTTTGATCAGGAACAGAATTGTGTGCTGATCATTTTGCTCTTAGCTCCAATATACGTAAGTCATTCGTCTACACCATAAAAACCCCCAAGTCGCGCCAGATTATCAGTGATTGGTTATCACAAAACAAATAGTAATTAGGTCAAATTGGCGCTTTCGAAATTACCTAGTAAATGTGAAATCGTTGAACGGGTCTTAAGAATCAAAAGTTGAGGGTCTGTGAAGGGAATCTGAAAATAATTTTATTCGGTCTCAGTAGTTAATTGATTGAAATTGAATTTTAAATAATGCATTTCTAATATCTTGCTATAATTGTGAAAGTTCAATGAAGTAATTAAGTTCTGAAACAGAATAATGTTATTTTCAGATTCCTTTCACAGACCCTCGAGTTTAGATTCTCAAGGCACATTCCACGATTTCACATTTATTTCACTTTCAAAATGTTTGTATTTAGAATGCCCCGAAAATAGATATCCATCGAAAATTTTCTCATAATATCATGTAGGTACCTATTGAACATTTTCAGCCCTTTATTAGACTGCTGATCCTTCAAAGTCGTGTCGATCAAGTTGCAGCAATAGAACACTGACGCAGGAATCCCAGCGGGAAGGTCAGCGGACAAAGGAAACCCAGAGATGCGGTGCCAGACTCCAACCTTCTTCCATACGTACCCCACCTCATCCCTTCAGCCTTCAACTAGTCACAATAAGTGGATTGTATATAATGTCCTCAGCTCCGGGACTTGAACCGCTCGTTCCTCTCCCCTACAGAGAGAGACACAATAACCAGAGGTAAAAGAACCTGCTCTGAAGGCCCGTAGTCTATCACAAATAGCGATTCCAGCCGTGTTCTCTTTTCATCTCTTGACGGCTTTGTTGGGATTCCAAGTCCGTAAAAATCGTATTGCATTGTTCCGACGGTGGAAGGGATTCGACGAACAACCTGGAGACGCCGAAGGAATCATAACTCGTTTCTAGGACTCATATGAGAGACGAGACCGTCAACGCATGATATTATCATTCCTCCATAAGATAACTTCCAGCTTCTCTCATTAGATCACATCTCTTGATTAATATTACTAAACGTAAGAGGAAACAACTTTATTGCTCTTAGATACCACGCCAATCAGCTTACGTTATAATTATTTCAACAAAACTCAGCAAATTCTTGGACAATGGTTTAATATCTTCTGTGCAGACTACCCTTCTGTGTAGATCACTGATCTGTTTTATTTTATATAATTTACTTATATGAATGATTAATTAAATATTTATGGAGAACATCGGTCTCCACCATCTGGAAGAGCCTTGTCGCTGCTGCTGCACCTCCAAAGCTGATGTCCAACTTTTTGTCGAGCTCCTGTTGTTCAACAAATCCGTGACGTTTTTTATTTAGATTTCCTTTAAATTCTAATAGTATTTGGAGCATATTGACACGGTATGTCTTACCGCTAGGGGTCAGCCAAATTTTCCGTCACACTGATTTTGACGGTATCACAAATGTATAGAGGGTAAAATTGGGAGCGTGAGACGTAGTAATGTGTCAGATAAATCAAAAGCTTTCGAAAAAGTGGTGAACGAGTTTTGTACGATGAAAAATGTCGAAGATAAAGTTGAACGTAGCAACAAAGTGAATATAAAGTGGGTGGATCATCAGAAATCAGGAGTCATCCGAGAGAGAAATACGTTGAACGAGATCCAGCGAGGGTAAAACTGAAGGCAACCGATGTATGTATCGGCATGAAATGATTTGAGGTAGATTGATTAAACAATGTATCAGTTTACTTAATATTTTAGTGTACACAGTAGGGATGCAACATCGGAACCAAATAATCGATTATAACATCTAATGATTAACCGTAAGCTAATAATCGATTATAACATCAAACGATTTTTCGTAAGCTAATAATCGATTATAACATCAAATGATTAATCGTAAGCTAATAATCGATGTTCTATTAATCAAATGCAGATAATCGATTTCATAAGTAGGTACTTATTTTAAACGCATAATCATTTGCTTTCCGATGGGTTTCTTGGTCTGTAGGTGACGACCTATTGTTAAATTACAAGGCTAATGAAGATGAAGGAGTGCCAAAACGAATAAAATTGCATAAAATAGATTTTTTAATTATAAATTGAGGGTAGATACCATAAATTGAACCGATGAAAAGTGTATAATACGAGTATACACTTTTCATCGGTTCAATTTATGGTATCTACCCTCAATTTATAATTAAAAAATCTATTTTATGCAATTTTATTCGTTTTGGCACTCCTATATTATTTGAAAAAGTAGTGTAAAAATAAAAGTTTTGAGAGGATTCAAACAAAGAAACAAACATTTTTTAACCCCTCTCAAAATTTGACAAATCGTCGTTGTTGCCTCTTTCCATCATCCATGACGGTTTGTTTTAATTTTTATTAATACATACTTTATTATTAGGTACCTACTGATTAATCGGTTTTCGAATACATCTGGATTTGAAAACATTTTTTAAGCATATTAGAATTTATCAAATCCTGATGTATTCGAAAACCGATTAATCAGAAATAATATCGATTAATCAGTAATAATATCGATTAATCAGTAATAATCGATTAATAAAAGTAATCCGTAGCTAAAAATCGATTAAAATTAATCGATTAATCGGGGTCAACCAATCGATTATCCTATTAATCGATTATTTATTTGCATCCCTAGTACACAGTCATTCCAATTAATCCAATAAATATGACGAAGCGTTTGATGGACCCAGTTCTAGGACAAACTATCCTATAAATTGCAAGTAATCAGAAGTAATGCGAGATGCAAAGTAAGAGATACTGGTGATACATTGGAAAGAAGTGGACACCTGATTTTATTTAGTACATTTTTCAAACTCCTACCCATGTGGATCCACATAACTCGCGTGATGACTTATACTTATTATATAATTATATTATTATACTTATAATTATTATTATACTTACAAATACTTAGCTATTATTTGTACAGATTGTTATTCAATATCTGATATTGAATCACATTTGCATTCAGTTGCTGTTTAGTCGATACTGACTTATCGAGGCCTTATATTGTCAGCCCTTATATTGTCGAGCACCGTTGAAAGCCGCACAAGGCTCTTTCTATCAGCCTTCAACAGCAAAGCCACGTTATATCCACCCTACATTTGGAGCTTGTACATACTCGTATATCGCCTTATACGCGACACCACGTGGCTAACTGTTATGTAGAGCTCTACCACCGCTTTTCATCCTCCATTCAATAAACTCTCTGAAAATAGCAGGCAGTTGCTCCCTAAAAGGTTACTCTTGTCCTCATTCCAATTATCACCTCATTTATTGTACCGCTCAAACTTGACAATCTGTTGTGAAATAGTTTCCTCACATAATATCGCTTACTCCGGGGAACTGGTTTCATTTGAGTAAATTAAACTTCCCTTGTACGTTCGTTGAAAAATCACTTCCTTGATGAAACTTTCTAGTTATGAAACTTCGCTTGTTTTCAACCTGCAAATCTGTCACTTCAACATGTACTTTTCAGGACTTAATTACAAAAAAAGCTGCATATATTTCCACAGCGGTTCATCATTTTTTGTACAGATCTTCCTGTCTAGATCACTGTTTACTATACAATATCCTTGTGGGCTATTTGTACAGCATCGAGTTCCCTCGTCGATTTTTTTCTCTAACTGATGCAAGAATTCTAATGGTGGGAAAAAGTATTTGTTGAGTTTGATATAAAGGGGAGTGATGGAAAGCCCTGTGCAGATAAGGGAAGTGCTTGACTGGCCAGAAAAGAAACAAAACAAAGGTGCTGCTGACGGTCTTAAAAAACGCGTATCTGAAGGGTCTTGAAATGGGTTTGAAAGCGTTTTTCAAGCTCCTCGTATGGGGAGCATAAAACCAGGAAACGGGGTCAGAAACGTGGGTGCGTGCGTCCATCGTGTACCGGACTCGGTACCTTGGAAGGAATAATGATGGGCTCGCATGTTAACCCGCCAGATCTCTTAACACGGTTCCATCCCCTGTTATTAGATCAATTTCAAAGAACTCTTTGTCTCCCAACTAGAGTAAAAGTACCTAACGCTCGTACTTGATGGTAACGCTCGTCGGCCGTCACGCCACTTCGCCCTAACAATGTTGAAATTCAGGATGCAGGCAGGGACCAGCGCGAAAATGATCCTCGAAATTCTTCTTAATCACAGGTACATAGACAGGGGTTGAAAATTAAATTTGAAATTTCCAAAATATCATATCGGAACGGTTCGCGGGCGCAGCGAAAGCCTTGCCAGGGCGCAACTACCCCTGCCCTATACTATTCCATTTAGCAGACAGTAGCAAGTTACTCTGAAGTTATTGCCAAAATTCAATTGATTGTGCCAGGGCCACTCATTTACTGCGAATGTTTGTCCCGTGCACGAACGCAGAACTCTAGGGACTCCTTTGCCATCTCAATTGATGTCTCATTTGATTATTTGCTCTGGTCAAAGTCAATCATGTAACCACTAGGTAGGATAATTTTAGGAATTCAATAAAATCATTTTTGACATGAAAATGTCTTTGCTCTGGCCTCCCCCCGATCTTGTGTAACGATTTTGTGACATCCTCCTCTTAGCATTTTCACGTACAACCAATCCGTAACTAAGTAATTTTAACTCCGCCTGAGTGCATCCCACGGTAATCGTTCACCGCTCGTTGGAATCGTCAGATTTTAAAGAATAGTTTCATGTTAACCAGGCGCAAGTACCTTCAGTCGCAGATGAGCTGTACAGGGTGGAAAAATGAGGGTAAACAATGAAGTCAGCAACACAACTACGAGCGGTTCTAGTTATCTATAAAACTATAAGATCTTGTAGAAGTAGAAGCGGAAAACTTGAAAAATTACTCAAAAGTAGAACTAGTTCTATGATTGTCTCAAGGAAAGGGACGTTTACGTCCATACAAGGGCTTATAGCCCAAAAGCGAAGCTAATGTTTATATCCAAAAAATTATATGTTCTTACATATTGATAAATTTGGCTAATACAAATGAATTTCAATATATTTATATATTCATGAAATTTGGTGAAGATGTAAATTTACTGCAATACCTGTATTAAAACCAGAGGAAAACGAACATTGTGTCCTCCCTTCCCCTAATTTTGTATTGTTATTTCAGATTTGAATTTGATTTCTTGCTACCTACTTATCAAGTACCTACTCAAGTATTTCATGTTTAATAGAAAAACAAATTGCATTTATTGCTATCCAAGTACCTACCTACTTATAGAGTAACCCCCTCACCACTCCACAAGAGATGATTTCTGGATCCTCCCCCTAGTATGAGCACTATTCGATTTTGCGGATGCCTACAAATACAACAAATCTCCGATTCGTTACAGCCAGATGCAGCTCAAGCCATTTGTAAAATGTTGTTTATCCTACAGAACAAAAAGGCATGAATGACCAGAAATAAATATTTAAAAAATATTCTCGGCGCCGATACCACGGAAGATCGCTCAACGGAATTGGATTGGAACGGATTTCCATCGTTAGCCTTTCGGAATGAAAAAAACCTTCTCGCCCAGTAACTGAATGAGCCGCTCCGGAAG
Organism: Stenodema calcarata; assembly: GCA_963920205.1. Taxonomy (NCBI): domain Eukaryota; kingdom Metazoa; phylum Arthropoda; class Insecta; order Hemiptera; family Miridae; genus Stenodema; species Stenodema calcarata. Next base: position 9,769,334 of record OY986056.1, read on the forward strand.
AAGATTTGCAAAAAAGTCCAGTTTGTTGAGCTAAAACGCTTTGTTATGGAGGGTCCGAATGGTAGAAGGACGAAGGGGAGGTTGATTGTTTACGCTACAGAAGCCAATAAAGTTTAAGGGAAGTTGCTGCATAAATCACGACCAGAAACCCGAGCATCGGCTTAAATGGGCTCTTGGCTTCTACTGATTTATTGCGGTCAATCCACCATGTAAGGAGGCCGAACGACGGGTGAATAGGGCCAACTTTTACGTTTGACAATATTTAGTGATGTTGCCGGAGTCGATAGGATGAAGAATAGAAAGATACTTTTTGGCTCAATAGCCGAACATGGTGACTCCAAATCAAAGTCATTAATAATTCCGGCCTGATAACCCTAAGCATTCATGATTTGGTCAAGATAACCTGTGGTCCGATAGCTACTTATTCAACTTCTATTGGAATTTTGATACACTTCATACACCCATGGGTATACACCCATTACTGCCGTTTTGAACTAAAACCACTCATCTCCGCATTCGTCAAAATTTGTGAAAAATCGTATAAACCACTTATATTGTGGGTTTTCCATCTAATTTGGAGGCAGAACGACTTATCTGTGTTTGTCAATTTCAGCCACTTATCGACATTTAACGTCATCCAATTTGCAGGCAAAACCACTTATCAACCAAAATCTGGTGACAAGTGGTTTTGCCTCGAAACGCATACGCGTTTTTCCATAGCAACTGATTTTTCGCTTCACACCCAAGTGCTCCTGCAAATTACTTAACTCGAAACTCGGGACCAGCTGTTTTGTAAACAGATTTTGACTCAATGATATTCAGCTGTGATATTCAGTTTGGCTCGAGTGGTTTTCCCAAAAAACGATGCGTCAGAAAAGGCGAGTGTTTGGAGGCAAAACAGCTCAAGTGGTTTTGCCTCCAAACTGAGTGCTTGAGTTTACATTATCGAAGGGGAAGAACAACATTACTACGATTAATCGAAGCAAATCGACGTTTTCGATATTTAATCGATATCAGCATGATCGATAGGACCTAACGTTAACATCGAGCGGCAATGAAGGGGCCAGCTGAAAAACATCGATGGAAAAAACATCGATGTATCGATGGTTTTCAATCAATTTTTTATTTTATTTCTATTCTTTTTTTCATGCAAGACGAAAAGAAAAAATTATAAGCTCTGAAAAAGAACAATACTTTTATTTTCAGTTTTATTTTATTTGTTACCATTATAATTCAGTTTCAAGAAAAAAACTTTCAAACGATGAATTGAATAGTCTGCACAAGTTTGATTTCCACAATTTAATAATAGCGTGGCGTGTTAAAATAAAATTAGCGACAAGATGAAGGATTTTTCAACGTGAAGATGTAAATGAATGCAAAATGAAGGCGCGGAATTCCAGAGGCTTATTAAAACCCGATCACCTAGCCAGCCAGCCCTCTGACGTCATAGGCTGTGACGTACTTGTTGGCCTCCTGCCAGCCGTCTCACGTCATACGCTCGTGCGTCATAGGCTCTGACGTACTACTTGGCCTTCTGCCAGCCGTCTGACGTCATACGCTCGTGCGTCATAGGTGCGTCTGACGTAGTGGCCCGCCTGTCGCTTGTGTTCTGACGTGATCTGAGGGAAAGGGTGAATCAAGGAAACAAATTTTTCCCGTTTCAGTTTATGTGCCAAAGCAAAGACATGAAAATGTCGAAAGAATGTCAACTCCATCCTGTTGTTGATGCAGTCGGGAATTAAATGCTTGCATACGAGACTGCAACACATTGGGACATTTTATGTCTTTAAAGAAGAGATTCAAGAAACTTCGAACAATGCTACATCACCTACCCCAGTAGCGTAGTTGTTATACTTAATTGTAGGGTTCATCAATAATAATTAATTATTCATAATTATTATGAAGCTTGCATTCGTATAGACAATATAAATTATTGAGAATGATCACCTGTGTGTAAACAATTATTTAAACAATCACGCTCATACCGCAGCTTGTCGGCCACGCACTCCGCAGTGGTTAACGTTATATGGTTAGGTAAATCGAGAGCTATCCAACGAGTGGTGAACGATTTTTGTACGATGATAACTGGCGAAGATAAAGTTCCGTAGCAACGAATCGGTTGTAAGCGAAAATCATCAGAAATTTTCGTGACGATTTCGTGTAACGCTTTTGTGTAACGTTTTTCGAGTTATGTGCCAGAGTAAAGACATAAAATGTCAAAACCTAGAGACATTTTTGGAAGTCGAAATGTTTGCAGATAAGTGGTTTTTTGTTTAAACGGCAGAAGGCACTTCTCTAAAAATTGTGGAATAAGCGTAGCACACAAAAAACCGCGAGATTTTGGGACGGTTTTCAGTTTTTGCTCTATATCTTCTAAACTATCCATTTCCCGACGAAAGCCACTATATACGGTTTCGAAGAACATTAGATGTTTGAATGTTTGATAATTTAGGCCAAACCCCAGCTCTGTAGGGTAATTAGTTACCAAATTACGGTACTTTCAAAATAGGTGAAATTTTAGTTTTAGACCTTCTTTAGACCGAAATTGTGGCTAAAACGTTGATTTTTCGAGTAGAACTCACGGAATAGAAGTTGTAGGCAATTGGGTGCAGAGTGGGGTGTCTAAGGTTCGTCGTTGTCTCAAATTCTCAAAGAAAACCTATATGAGGTAAAAGCCCATTTTTTCCAGAAATAGAAAACCTTTCCTATCTCTAGTTTTTTGGCTAGGCATGCAATAATTTAAAAAACAATGGATATTTTAATATAAACATAAGTCATCTAGGACCGCCAAGAAAAACTAACTATAAAGGTATAGACTACCCTAATGGGTCCAAACAATATACTAATAACTCAGAGAAACATCATGTTTTACAAGGAAGTTGTAAAATGGCTGATAGGATTGAAAAGAGTTTTGCAGATATATGAATTATACAAGACGACCAGAATTTAGTTAGAAAACATTGACGAGACCTTCCAGAGCTAATTACCAACTACCGCCTACTCAGCGGTTCAGGGGTTCGAAATGATTGGAAACTGGTGGCAAGTGGTCACGGAGGCGGTGGTTTGTTGGGGAGTAGAGACAAGACTTATCGACTAAAACCCTTGGAGATTCTCGAGGCGTGTAGACACAAAACACCTAGATTTCCTTGCCCTCGAGACGGCCCAACCTTCACTTCCCTCCGAAGGTTGCCGGTGGATTTTCCGCCATAAAAGACCTGCCTCCTCGTCAAGGCTCTGGTTTTTGCGGCAAACTCAGGGCATAAGAAAAAAACCAAGGATTTCTTTTTTGCAATGTTTCATAGAAGGTTTTGATGGAAAAAGAACGGAACCAATGATTCGGCGCCTATTCAAACCGTGAAATTGAATTCTTATCCCTGCAAGCGGTTATCTAGTGTCTCCAGACGCACTTCCCTGTAGAAGACGAATACGGGTCCTTGACACATTTTCACGTCCCATTGACGTCTCTTTTTTGTGTCGTCAGGCAGGAGGATGACGACTCGTCATTGACGAGAGAGGAGATGATGTACGTAGCTTTCTCTTGGGGGTGGTCTGGAAAGGTGATGGAATCACCAGAGATAGACACATCTCCACTGAGTTCGGAGACGATTCTCGGTTTGTTATCAGCTTTATTCAACAACCCGTTCAAGACGCGTGCAATGCTGATTTAATCATTTGCTACTCATTCGTCTCATGATGAAGGAACAATTTACCTACTCATAGGGATGAGAGAAATGATGACATTGGTGACAATAATGACATTGATGCCTCAATCTTACGCCTCTTTGATTCGAATTAGATTTCAAATGCATAATCATACACTTCTCTTGGGGGTCAAACCAAATTTCACATTTCCGACAAGGTTCTAAGAAAACTCAATCGATGGCCTTTTTGCTGCCAAAATCCTCCACCCACAACTCCAAAGAACACATCATCTGTATTACTTATTTCAATATGAGAAACGGCACTTTCGTATCTCATATAAACGTGTCTACTGTGCAATGATTCAAGGAGATTTTTAATATAAATTTTTTTAAATGGTATCATTTTGGTACCTATCTGTATTAATTACGGATAAAATTCTATATAAATGATAAAGCACTTATAATTTCATTTTATTCACACGATTAAGGGATTTCAGCTGAACTTACCAACGTCGGCAATAATTTATAACGACGTCTACATACCAAGTAATATTCAAAATTGCCTTCAATATCACAAACCATGTGCTGTTTTCATCATCTGTTCCCCAGTATATGAACGAACGCCTGGTCCGAGTAGAATTGGAATACTCTCTGAATTGAGATCTATTAAAATGTGAACGGAATGTGTCCATTTGGTATTCCCGAGATATGTCCTAGGGTCATTGCAGGTTTCAACGAGCCATATGAGAACGCCTCGGTGATACACGGAATCTCTCAAGCATATTAAAAAGCGTAATACGCTTTTTAGCAAATGTTTGTGGCAACGCTAAATGGGTGTGTAACAAAAAAAAATTGTATTGTTCAATTCCATACTGCATTATTGAAAATAATGAACCAAAAGTAGAGAGAGAGAGATGCCAAGTGCAAAACCACTGTAACGGTAAATCGGTTTTAAACAAGCTCGAAATAATGTGTACAGCGTGAATCTCCACCTACTCCCCGCATCACATTAGGACGACCTGTAATGGCCTCGAGGCACATTTGTAGGCATAAACGACCTCGTGGTAACAGATCGCTGTACCCACGAGAATTCACGGAATCCCATGTGGCGATGTGGACTATAAATTACACGTCATCAAAATACACACAGCTAGGAGGGGGTGTGCGTTATTTCAAAAATTCGCTCACCAGGTCATATTCAAAAAAATGTACTGGCTGCTCGGCAGGTGCTCTGAACTATCCCTACACAACAAATTACTTATCTACAAGCAAATTTTAAGGCCTGCTTGGACGTATGGCATCCAACTCTGGGGCTGCACGAAAAAGACAAACATCAAGATCATACAAACACTTCAGAACAAGGTACTTAGGAGTATTGTAAACGCTCCCTGGTACATACGAAATGATGACCTCCACCGGGAACTCAAGATGGAAACAGTTAGAGAAGTGGTTAAGGACCATGCGATTAAACACGAGCGGCGGCTTCATGAACACATGCTACTGGACAACAGCAACGTCATCCGGCGTCTTAACAGAACGAAACCTCTCGACCTTGTAATGTGATGTGACAAGTCTTGTGGGAAAGTGATCCTATAGAGTAGTTGCCATTGGGTTATGAACTCTACAAAGTGTCGAATATAGTATTAAACTAAACTAACTTGATGGGCCAAGCTCAGTTGTTATGTTATGTTTCTAATAAAGAAAGTTTTGAAAAAAAAAAAAAAACCAGGTCATGGAGCATAATTGGATCTTCTTGCTACAGACCCTTATGTCATAATTATACTCTATTGATAATATCAATAGAGATTATATTATAATCTCTAACCAAAGTGCAGGTTCATGAGGTAGACTGAAACCAGGCTCAAGACAACCTGTAACGAAATCACATCCGAGTAACTTTGCAATTAGTAATTTTGCATGACAACAATATCTAAAACCACCACAAAGGATTTAGTATTTTATGACCTATGGAATGTCAGTGTGCGAACAGAGCTGGGGCGAGTTAGTAAACGGGTGAAGAACAACGGCTTATACAGTGTGGAATAACCGAGTTCACCGGGGTCTTGACTAATGAAATCAGTATTGTAGATGATCAACGTCAATAGATCCCTCCAGTCGAAATCGTAACCCAATTGGAAAACTGAATGCTTTGTGCACACGAGGTAAGAAAGACTTCTTCAAGATGAGTACATTGTCCACTAAAGGAGTTTCCAATCGTCATTTCGATATATTTGAATATAATGGTCAATTATTGTATCCTAATGGGAATTTTGGAATTAGAACTATAAATTCTTCAAGTTTAGAATGACGGATATTGCAGCCTTGTGATTCCCAGCGACATTCATCCGGATTTCCAAAGAAAAGAGTGAATTTACAACGACAAGATGACAGGAGATGAGAACAGGTGAACTGAGAGCGAGATGGTTGGTCCATGACGTTCAGGTACGGCTGGCTGCACAGAATGCATGGAAAAGGAACCATTTCCCCACTCAGTTTTTCTCAGAAGGTGGACTGTTCCATGCCTACTTATACTGAATGAGGAAGTATGGGACACTTAAGACACCAATCCATACACCCTCCAAACTCTGATGAACCTAGAATTATGGATTTTAATCCTCAGATTCGTCTTTGAGATGGTGTGAAATGGGGGGAAAAAGCAAAAGATCGTCTGAAAAGTGGCAAATCGATCATTAAATGCTCCGGCCGCATCTAAAGGGCCAAACCTCAAAACAATGGTTCTTTGGTAGTCTACCATAGGCCCAACCTATTCTGATTAAAATAAATTATTCAAGTAAGTAGGAGCATCAAACAGGTTTCTCTTTTCACGCAAATCAAGAAAATGTATAAAACTGGGTGATTGATCGCTGAATTAATCTTTCCACCTCTTTTTCTTTCTTTTCTCAAGAATACTAAATTATTGAAAGCGAGAGAATTCTACGCCAACCCCATGATTTGTGCGTTGAATGGGTTTGAATGAATCAGAAGCTTCATTCCAATCTGGAAAATTCAGATTTAATCTGAAAAACGTGTAGCGCGTAGCAATGGTCGGAAACGGTTCCATTACGAATTTCAGCTCGTAAAAGTCGGACAGTGACAAACTTTCCATCTTCGAATTAGTTTAAACGATCGCAATAACAGATGTCTAGACAGATTTGCAAGAGGGTTCAATTTAGTACGGAATGACGTTGATTGTATCTTGAGGAGTGAAACATGTTGAACAACTAGTAATACGTACTTTAGATGTACCGGAGGCAGCATGGGAAGATACGCCAGAAATCAAAAGAAAATTGCATGGTTTTATCTATCAACGAGAAATTGTAAGCGAAAAACTTTTTGGGACCGTGATGAACAGGCATAGAACCAAAGCACCAAGTAATTAACATAAATGGAATAAACTTCCAAACGTCCAATTTTACTAGCACATCCGATAAAGGACTCAACTGGAGCATGGACCCAAAGACTTTGGATGTCTGCAAAGCAAACTTATTTGCAGAACATTTGACGGAGTTTTTTGTTTTGTTTTGTGAACCCTGGAAATCAGGATAGCCAACAACTTGAACCAGCAATACAAACTCTGAAACAATCTATTATACCAGCAGATCCGATCAAGGACTCAGTTGGAGCGTGAACCGAAGGCTTTGGTAGACATGCTTGCACACCATTTGGCGGATTTTTTTTAAACCCTGGAAACCAGGATAGCCAACAACTTGAACCAGCAACTTCTTCACAAGAGGAGCTCATGTTATCATTGCTCTGATTGGTGTTAGGGTACATTGGAGGGAGGTACATTGGTACCTGGTACAAAAAATGATCAAAATACCAAAAGATGCAAAGACAAACTACAAATAATGCAATCATTTTAAACTGCTCACTCTATCAAGACTGCAACGCCCAAGAAAGCAAAAAGTAGGCTGTTAAGTACACTAGGGATAACAAAGGGCTGATTCCACGATGGTTTTACCCATACTGCGTAAGTGTACGTGAAAGGCTGATTCCCTTTTGATTCATGGGCCTTCCGCGAAGCAACGCACGGGGGGAACCGGATAAAGGATCCGACGATCATCCATTCTGGGTGCTAGTCCGCCACTTGTGTTCATAAAACCGCTCCGTTCATTCAGAATTAATTTTAGTTCATTTCTCCCCCGAACACAATATCATCTCGTCAGCCCGACCCTTCCCCCTCGACTCCTTGAGAGCGTATTCATAATCATATCCCCCTCCGTAGTGGAAATCAATGAATCACGGCCATCTGTATAATGCTGGATCGCTGGTTACGTGCATGAAAGGTTGAAAGCCCAGTACTACCTTCCCGAAGAAACAACTCTGCAAATTCTTGTCACAACGGTTTATTATCTTCTCTGTACAGATCAGGGCTAGATTTACAAAATAACGCCACTGGTCATGTTTTATTATTATTTACAGGCAATACAGAATATTTAGCACAGCTTCCCATCAAAACCACCATTCTGCACCTAATTGTTCAACTTTTTCCGGGAAGAGGGGGCCTCCAGACTCCCCAAACCACGAACAAATGGCTCGCACCACAGGTGGAACCTAGGGACCTGTACTTTTCAAATCCGGCCTTGATGCAGATCACCCTTCTGTGACAGAAACTTACTTGATAGTAATTCATGATAATTCATAATATAGTGGTCAAGACAGAAGAATATTATGAATTATCATGAATTACTATCAAGTAATGTAAATTATGATCAAATATTGTTAGCTATTATTAATTTTTATTAATAACTAATAATTAACTCGATATCTGAAAACCATGTGCTGTTCGAATCACCAACAATGGAGCAAAACCTGGAGGAATTACACTGTAATGTTTTTCATGTTGTCATCATTCAAAGATTTGCCTACCCCATCACTCTTAATAATTTCAAACTTATCAAGTAAATCCAACATGGTTCCTTTCTGGCGTAAATGAGGGAAGATCTAACATGAAGCTAAGATTCATTCATTCACGTGACATGCAAAAGCTGATTCCCCCTCACTATCCCCAAAATCTTTTGCTAAAGTCTTTTCCTAAAGTCTTTTGCTCTAGTAACTGATTGTCCCAGCAACCTCACTGAAAATATAAAAATATATCATAATATTATTTTTACATTATGTGAATCTGCTAGTAATCTGCCTTCTTAATACTTGTTAAGGTTATCAGGTTTGAGGAATGAGAACTTACATTTGAAAATTACCGAGTAATGTAACTTTAACTACTGTTGTATTGTCTTTTAAAGGTTGGGCTCAAGGGAGTTCTGGGGGATGATTCTGAATTAGATTAAAGAGGTTGGACAACTAACTAAGGGTAAGGTACAGGTCTTCTGAGTTCCAAAGATAAGCTCCCATGACGATGCTACATGGTCATCGTCAACCAAAAGTTGTTCCAATTTTTGTAACAGGTCAACAATGTCACCTCAACAACAGATGTTACTATTAATATAGTTACTATTAATATAGAGACTGGGTAACGGTTCTGACAATCATCTCTGGAGTTGAGAGCTAATTAAACTGGAATTGATTCCAAAATGAGGATTTCGAGTGTCGTAAACAATAGGCCGGTAGATGTTGGAGACAGGTGAAGAGGAACAGCTGAGCTGGGCAGCTGCAGGACGATCTCTTCATCACCCTCGCGCTACTCATCATCTCGCTCTCTCTACAAACCCTTTCAGAAGGGACCCAATTACATTGAAATGATCCTACGGAGGTGGTCGAGTCCCCTTTCCCTCGCCGTTGCACGTAACACTGGCCAAGAGATTCGTGGAGTTGACTCTTTTGCAAAGCTCTGGGTCGATCCAGCTTTCATCGTATGTGGAATAGAAAAGAATTCCACGAGAAAGAAAATCGCAGAAATCAAAAATGTATCGTTGGATGGGTTACGTAGCGTTAACAGTGAAAATGGAACGGACAACATAAGAAATAGGAGCAGAACGTACATAGTTCACAACTTCTGGACAATAATATTTTCAAGTGGTATTCAGGGCGGTCACAGAAATGATTTGTTAGATCCCTTTTGGAATGACCACAGATGTTCGCATTTATAACTCGGGGCTCGTCTGAACTTCCAGGGGTGGAGGTCGGGTAGAGAAGGATTTGTGTTCCCACTGAGTTTATCGGCGTTCGTTTCATGTTGAAAACGAACTTGGGGGACACAGACCGCTGTCGAGTCCAGACGGCCAACGGCAACATCGTTTTCAGTGTGGTTGGTCCCTCATACCACCCACCTGCCTTTGTTATATCCCGACTTACCTCCTGCGTACCTGGACCCCTGTACTGGGTTAAATGACGGCTAGGTAGAACTAAATAAATAAAACTCCGTGAATTAGGCCTTATTAACTTTAGGCCTACGAGTAATTATTATTTAAGTAAGTACGAAGTGTGTTTCTGTACGAATTTACGACCACCCGGAGGTTTCTACAACCGGCCGTTCGCCCTCAATGACGGCTCAAAGGTTAAGACAATAAAAATTCAAATTCAAAAGACAATAAAAATGCGCAACATGATTGTGAATCAAAATGTCCAGATCAACCAGATAACCATCATAGTAACTGTTCAAAGTGGCCACCATCCTCATGCACACATAGCGAAGCTCTTTTTATCCATTGCTGAGTTGCATCTTGGATGGATTCCGTATGGATCGAATTGCAAGAAATTTGAGAATATTCGTCTTGAAACGCATCAACTGATGGATTTCCGGCCCATAATATACGAGTAAATCTTGGATGTTTCATTTCCTAATCGTTGGTTCAGTGATCGCTCTACCATACAGTGGCCTCCACGCTCTCCCGATCTCACTCTTCTAGATTATTTTTTGTGGGGGTGTTTGAAGGATAATGTTTATAAGGATTTGCGACCAATTGCGAACATGAATGCATTTCGTGCACGCAATTCGATCGAAAGGGAATCCATCCAAGCTGCAACCGAGCAATAGATAAAAAGAGTGGCGCTATGTGTGCATCAGAACAGTTATTATGATGGATATCTGCTTGATTTGGAAATAAATGAAATTTAGAAAGTTGAATGTAGTTTTCATTGGGTACCTTCACCCTGATTGAAAAACGGACTTCGCCACGTGATTCAGCGTTAAAAAATTCTGCAAATTCGTGTATGCGGTATGTAGGGGTTCAGAGAAACTGTTTTTATCGCCAAAAAATCAATTGTGCGCACGTTTCCGGAAGCGAAAAAAACGAATAATTTCTTCATGAAATTTTGAGTAGACTCCGAATCTGTAATAATAAATGGGGGTTTCCATTTGAAATAAGGATGTTTGTGTAGATTGCACACACTGCGCACGTGCGCAAAATTGTGCAAACATAATTTTTTGAATCCTTGTCAAAAATCATCGGATATGGATTGTTTGGATTTTCAAATATAGGAACTGTTTCTATTGAAAATAAAAGGGGTGTTCACTTTAAATTGACCCTGTATAGTGTAAATTTACACTATTTACAGTGTCTACGGAAAAAATGTAATTTCGAATATTTAATGGTAGGTACTTCCTGGTTATAAATTCTGTGCTAAGGTGGCGAAATGTAATAATATCACATTTTGCCATCTTAGCACAGAATTAGTGACATAATAATATTATTATGTCACTTATGTTTTTAAATCGGTATTTCTGCTTCGTCTAGTATGTTATAGTACATTTAACACATTTCTACATCGATCAGGCGTCTATGTAGATGGTCGATGTAGAAATGTCTTAAATGCACTAGAACACAGTAGAGGAAGCAAAAATATCGATTTAAAAAAACGTTATAGACCACATTTTGCCATCTTAGCACAGGATTATTGCCGACTTGGGTAACACACCTCCCCCCCCCCCCACTCTATTACTTTCGAAAGACCACTTGGTCACCTATTTGAACAATACTTCAGCCCATTCCTCAACGGTATTGTATGCAGAACTTGCAGCATTATTGAATCTATGAACGTAGCTTGAAACGTAAACCAACAATTTTTATGGGGGTTGAACTAGGGATGGCAATCATACATCGATGTTTTTGAAACATCGATGTTTTTGCGGGACACATCGATGTTTTTTCATCGATGTTTTCTGTGTCGATGTTTTTGGAACATCGATGTCGGGGTTTCGATGCATCGGCACATCGATACATCGATGTTTCAATTTTTTTTTCCATAGGCTGCTGAATGTTTTATTCTAACGTTTTTCTCACATACCTAGGAATATTATTTCTCAATTTTTATTTCCTTTAAATGAAAATATCGAGGTGTGTTGGCTGAAAAGTATCGATACTTCCAATATTTCGCCTGTGGGAAAGCAGCTAAAACAGGCTCTAATGTCAGGATTTGACTCAAGATTTATGGGGCGGGAAAGCTGTCACTTGCTACCCATGTTTTTGGACCCACGTTTCAAAAATATTCACTTTTCCGATTCCATCGCATCGTCAAAAGCCCTCACTCAAATTAAAACATTGGTGGCGTCTGTTGATACTTCTAATTCCCCGTCATCTCAGTCATCTTCAGAATCGGACCGTGGAAGTCCCGTTGACATAATATGGGCCCATCATAAATCAAAACCAACAAGAAAATGTCATCTTCTCAGAGCTTATCGGTGAACTTAGACACGGAGATTTCAATGTATCTCTCAACTCCAGGGGCATCAAACTTTGGTTCAAATGATTTTAATAAATTCCCCTGAAATTGGGGAAGGCATGAAGACAGTCTTCGTTTATACGAGTTTTTTTCTTCTTGAAACTGAATTATAATGGTAACAAATAAAATAAAATTGAAAATAAAAGTATGTTCTTTTTCAGAGCTTATCATTTTTTCTTTCCGTCTTGCACGAAAAAAAAGAATAGAAATAAAATAAAAAATTTATTGAAAACCATCAATACATCGATGTTTTTTTTAAAAACATCGATGTTTTTTTCCATCGATGTTTTTGGAGCATCGATGCCGGCCTGTCGATGCATCGATGCATCGATGTTTTCATTTTTTTTGCCATCCCTAGGTTGAACACTTTTTTTCAGTCGATATTACCTAACGGTTTATTATTTAAAATAATTCGAAAAAAAATCCGGAGAGGCTTTCAAAGTGCTCCAACCTGCTATCAAACATCAGATTTACAAACAATGTTGAGGGAGAGATGAGATTTATTAAGATCCGGTCCGTTTCCTGTTTCATCCATCAGTCTCAAGATACACGTGTCATCTGAAAGTGATGATCTGAGCGGGGAAAATTCGTCGAAGCAACGCAGACGCTTCGGGTGAGGGCTCGTAAAAACATCATAAATCTCGGGAGCATCAAGACGGAAAGCGGACAACACAGCAACATGATTCTTTCGCACCACGAGCACGAATAAATAGCAAAATCGGGAGAGAAGAAAGGGTTTTCTTGCTTCAAAAAAGGGGAGAACAAGGTTTTAGTAAAGCCCTGCGAGTTTGGGTTTTTTGTGGAGAAAATTCATCGGCAACCGCGAGTCCCGAAGGGCCTGGCGAACCGGGGAAAGAGCTAGACGCAAGGCCTGGCCCTTTCTATCAAAGACGAGGCATCAATATTGACGCCCCGGTCTCGGGACCTCGAACGGTTCCTGCGGGTAAAAGCCCTTTTAACCCACTAGTTGACGCTATGTCAACTGTCACGTAAGAGGACGCTAGCGGTACTCTATACCGCACATTCATTTCCCACTGTTTTTGGGTCTCAAAATGAATTTTAAATGAATGGGATGGATAGGATAAGTAGATATATGTCAGAAAATGAAGATAGCAGAAGAAAAAAATAAAAATTCAACTTTATTAGTCATTTCAGAAAACTTAGTATAAGAGCAGGTATTCAAAGAGATCAAGTTTTCCCAAAGGGAAATCAAAATAGACAAAAATATGGATGAAGATCCTTCAATTCTCTTTTGCCAATATTTATTGGTTAGGTAACAATACCTAGAACTTGTCAAGGAACAAATAATCCAAACTAGAAAAAGGACCAAATAGGTACAAACTAGAGAATAGGAACTCGAAATTCCCTGTAGGTACTAAGCAAAAACTAGATGAATAAATTGTACGAAGTACATTCACAGGAAAATATTTTTTAGTAAAAACATAGGTAGTGAAAAATTCACGCGTTCAGTCTAAACTAAATCAATTTCAGTCTTCATCTTCATCAATAATTTCAGTTACACAGGTGAAACAAGTTACTGTGTGACGAGAATGATTTTTACAAATATATCGAGAACACTGTGAACATGTAATTGTAGTTGTGTTGTTTTATGTTTCCCACATTCGTGACATGGTCCACGCTTTCTTTTATCTTGCGCCGAAGTTCTGTGAGGCTCTTCTGGAGATTTTCGGTATTTTGATAGGAAAGCTTTCACATCCAATGGCAAATTCCTCACTTTGGCTCTTTGCTTCAGATGTTCCTCTAGAAGGCTAAATGCCAAATCTAGGGAGAGGAACTGTGGTGGTATTTCGGGCTTGTTTTTCCTCATCGTTCCTATCAGTGTCAAGCCAATTTCTCTTAAGTACATGGCTAAATTGTAGCTTGTGTAGAAATTATCTACGGTAACATTCCTGTTACTGTTTACAATTGGCACCACCAAACGTTTCACTATATCATTTGGCTTGTTAGAAACCGAGAAAGGACCATCTGGTTGTTTGCCACAGTAAATTTCGAATTTGTAGGTATAAAAAGTTTTAGCATCACACATAGCGTAATACTTGATGCCATATTTTGCTGGTTTGGCAGGCATGTATACAACAAAGCTACATCTTCCCCGGAATGGATGTAACATTTCATCTAAATCACCCGAATGTAATCTGAGAAAGGCTTAAATTAGAGGAAAGTAAAAGTGAGAAATGAATACACACTCACTTACATTGTTACATGTAGTATGGAGAGACTGGAAAATGTAAAACGTAGAAGGACGCTAGCTGGACTGGATACCGCAACTGTTGAAACATAAACGGGCGCTAGCCGGACTGAGTACCGCACGGGCGACTTGTCACTTTGATACCGCCTAGAACTGCCTGGCAAGCCTAGAACTGCCTGGCAGTACCTGCCATTTGTTGAGGGGGGTCCGTTCTAGGAATACCAATGGGAGCACCGACATCAAACGAAAATTCGCCGCCCTTTCTCAGTAATTGCACAAATGCGGTACTGGGTACCGCTTAGCGTCCAGTAGTGGGTTAATAGACTCCAGCCTCGGCCCTTCAATCTAAGTAACCCTTCGCCACTACCGAAGTTAATAGGGAAGTGCTTTCGAAGAGAGAAGGGGCTTGCACTTGATAACCAGAAAAGCAGGGTTACCCTACCTCATCGCTACGAAGTCGGCCCAGCAGTCCCAGAACGTCTAATACTTCAGATTGTATATTTGATTGGAGGTGAAGACCAAAACAGTGGGAAATTAAACGATTGAATTTGAAAACGATACCCCAGAGGCAAACATTCTGCAAATAAGTCATTAGTAAATAATTACGGTACTTTGTGTAGCCTATTCAAAATTGACAGTATTTCAAATGTTCTAGTAGAGTTCCCACAGTTTACCATTCAATACTCTTTATTCCGCCGTTAAACTTTTCATGACCGTTGGTTTCGTCCGACCAGCGCATCGATCACAATCGAGCCCTCGTATATCAACGGCTGTTGAAGTAATAATTACTTTAACAATTATTGTCTGTACACCTTTAGAAGAATAATTAAAAGATTGTATGTACCTGAAAATCAAGAACGGAAGTCCTGGAGATGAGTAGACCATGAACACTGAATTCATCACAACACAATCAACTTTCACGTTCGACGTGGGGACTGAAACTGGTTGAAGAGACACAGGAAAGCGAAAAATTGACGGAAGTGGTGGTCATCTGACGCTACGTAGCCAATCAGATTACAAGATTTCGAGTCACGCCACTCAACTGCGCATGCTCACAACCATCTACGAGCCTGTCTATACTGGTTTCTGAGAAGGTGGAAGGTTCTAGAACTCTTATTGTTCAGACAATGTCATAGTACCCTCTCTACAAATTCCTGGAAAAACTACTGTCAATAAACTACTAGTTTTCAGGGGAAAAACCTGACCTGACAAAGGGGCCTTTTGTGACGGGGAAGCAAAGAATCCAGGAAATGGGACAATAACCACTGCTGAGCTACTATCTGCAAAACGGAATACAATATAATGTTCACTGGAACTTTTTAATCAGCAAAACATTTCCTATTAACCTTCAGTCCGGAGGGACGATTTGAGTTCTAAGGAAAGGGAGCGGTCAAATCGACTTCTGTCCCCACGAGGAGGGAGCGGTATTCTGTTTAAAAAAATGGCTAAAATAAAATAGCAAAAAACTTCAGAATCTTGTGAAAAAATTAACTCAAAGTTGCAAGGTCTATCAATCTACAATTAATTCAAAGGACAATAAAAATTAAAGCACAGGTAATCAATCTAGGTAATTTACATTCACTAACAAATATAAGGTAACTTTTTTCAAAATATATCAGTTGACTTGGAGGGAATAGTAACTCAACAATAAATTTCAGAATTATCAGGAAAGACTAGATATTTTTGTTTATTATCATCGATAATGAACCATTGGAACCGACCAAAGAGAAAACATTTTAAATTGAAAAGGAACACCACTTGACACACTTGTTGTCGAAGCCACCCTTAGTTGCATTATAAAAAAGTATTAAGTATCTCAAGTTTCCCAGTTGTACTGTCAATTTCATTGGATCAGTGCACCGAAGATAGTATAATAACAGCCTTATTTGGGATCATCAGGGTTGATATTTTTCGGTGCCATGTCGAAAACCTACGGCTGCAGGAGGGAGCGGTGTAAAAGACAGTAGCCTGGGGAAGGAGGGAGCGGTCTGAATGACCGCGAAAACACGTCAGGTGAAAAGAGTTTGGGAAATTATGGCGGGAAAAGAGTTGAGAAAGATGTCAATGACACACACATAACGTAGCTCATCCCCCCCCCCCCCACCCCCCATCGTACCAAAGAGGCGCGGTCTAATCGACGTCCCTTCGGACTGAAGGTTAATCTTCAAAATATCTTTGTTTCGTTTGGGCCCGCCCTGTATATGGCAGTGAATTCACGATGGTCTGAAACGAATTTTGGTACACAATTGTTTCAAAAATTCGAGTTTCAAACATTTTGGACTGAACAGCTTCATTTTCAGCTAATTTTCGGAGAAAATGAAGCTGTTCAGTCCAAAATGTTTGAAACTCGAATTTCCGAAAACATTGTGTACCAAAATTCGTTTCAGACCATCGGGACTTCACTGCCATATACAGGGCGGGCCCAAACGAAACAAAGATATTTTGAAGATTAATAGGAAATTTTTTGCTGAATAAAAGTTCGAGTGAACATGGGGTCCTTTTTCTTTGGTCGATTCCAATGGTCCATTATCGAAGATACCTAATAAACCAAAATGTTCAGAAAACGATAAAAACTGTTTTCCAGCAGTAACCGACTACAGGTAACTGTAAACATCCATTGAGGAGAAATGAAGCACTGACGCTCGAGTCTATCCCTATTAGCGTGTGGACAAGGCCCAAATTTACCAGTGAAGCTCAAAACCTTATTTTTGGAAAAGATTGTTCTTACAGGCTTTTGCAGCTTTTGCATCTATTGCTGTCTACTCGCTTATCGCCCCCGCTCAGAGTTAGTATTGTTGTTGTTCGAGTTAGGTTTACTGCTTACCGAAACGGGTTTTTAGTGGAAATAGTCGCCGTTTCAGTAACTTATTTATTGTTCCTTGATGTCTGCAGGATGGAAAGTTCGCCTCGGAAAAGTGGCCTGCAGAACTCTTGTCTGTAGGTATCAGCCGCCAGTTGAACCCGCCAAGGCCGTCCGGGTCACTTCCCCCGGCTGGACTCGTGAGTCTGCTCTTGCTCTGCCTTCCTGCCTGTTCCCAGGACTATACCTTCCTTGTATTCTCCCCGTTTGCCTCAGCCTACCTTTATCATGTCCCTTTCCCACACTACCGACCCACTCTACAGAATCCCTAATTATCCCGTATGTTACATACATCCTTCTGTCTTTTACGGGTTCAATTTTCGAAGGCTTTTCCCTCCTCTTGACGTTCTGCTAAGTTACAGCTGAAAACATCCTTGAAATTTTACAATTGTGTTATTTATTCAGACCCTTTGTTCCATCCCTCTTGTATCCTCCTATTCTGAAACAACAGAGCTCTCTATACTGAGTCGTTTCATCGCAGTTCAAACTACAGAATAGTGAGGGCTTAAGGCCCTTCGTCGGATTTTAAGCTTGTATTTCTAAAATTCTAAACATTTTAATGAATTACCGGAAATTGGTTATCCCAGCATATTTACTCCACTCATTTGAGCAAAATACTCAACAAATTCGCCTACTGAATGATATTTGTAATGTGTTCAGGGCAACTTCACTAAGAGCTTGTTATGCACCTGCACTAAGTTGAATTAACGTTGAAGAAATTGAGTTAGTGGACTGTATTTTTATAGAGAAAGGGCTAAATGATAAACGAACAAATAATACGGATAAATGTGACTAGTTTATTGTTAAGAATACTGGATATTATGTTATATTGCGTTCATTAGCCTGTGAGGCAATTCCTACCTAATTTTGTGGCCACATAGAAAATTGGTAAGTACAGTACCTGAGATCAGTTGTTGACTAGTGTACAATAGGTAAGTTGCGCATACAATTCTTGTGCTGGATGTGAGTCCTCTTTGACGTTGTTGGAGGGTGCTGAAGGGGTCGCTGATGGTGAAGAGTTGGAGTTGCACAGATGAGAAAATCCTTACGCCACCGACATCATTAGTACAGCGTTGAGGGGTAGCAGGGTTGTAACTACCGTACGACTCCAGGATGTGGTGAAAACAACGAGTTTCAGTACAGAACTTGCGAAGTTCCAAAACTGTACATGTGGTCAACTGATATTCGAGTACAAAAGTGTAAATTCTGTACCCAACCGCTCTGAAGGACTATTGTGCACCGTGAAACGTAGGTAATTCACACGGGAAGCGATCTCAACTTCAGAAACAGTCTAAACTTGCGCGGATGAAAACGGATACAGAAAGGGACGACTGTGTAACATGTCGTTGCTGAAACGGTAATGGCCCCTCGTTGCTCAGCTCCCAGCTGATGGACTCCTCGGTGATGTCATCACAAAAGAAAGCATGTCACACCAAAAGCACAGTTTTCACTTATTCCATCATGGAATCTATAGAGGTACGCATTAGGCAACACTGATGATAACTCAGTATCAGTAGGACGTCAACAAGTGATAGAACAAAACGTAAATACATAAAGATGTGCAGTTATATCTAAATTATACAGAATTACAGATTACATTTGAGTTATTTGAGAAGGATATAGATCAGTGGACGTAGAAAAGGTGAGTTTAGGATGTGAAATGGTGAAATTGATGTGAATGACGAGATTATGGAGCGGCTGAAAATTGTAAGCGAATTTAAATTGTATTCAAGCGTAAACAATATTATATGAACAGTTGGTAGTCTGCAGAATGCTGTGTAGATCCACCAAATTCCTGGCTTCTATAGATTGTTCCTGATTCGAACCAGAACTAGATTTCGGTTACTGCTCCGGATTCAGTCCAGCAGGTTTCAGCAGGTGCTCTAGGACTTGCTGCTGGACTGAATCCGGAGCAGTAACCGAAATCTAGTTCTGGGTCGGGTGTCAGCAACGATCTGTGGAAATCCAGGAATTTGAGGATCTATACAGCAATCTGCAGACTACCAACTGTTCATATAATGTCACTCATTAGGCGAATTTGATGAGTATTTTGCTCAAATATGCAGTGATAGGTAATCACAGCAGTCTAGGTGATTAGTATCAATTTCATAATACTCCGAAAATGTTTGGTTTGATTGAATGTTTTGACAGAACTATCACAGTTAGACTAAAAGGCACAACCGAACAAACCGGAAGGCTTCCTTTCATTCTGAAGAGTTCGCTGTATCATTAAGAGAAACTATGAAAAACATACTTCACCAAACATTGGCTGAAATATCAATTCGTACTCGTATTTCAATTCGTACTCGTATTTTGTCATGTCGACCGAATTACGAATAGTTTTACATCTTTCAACAAAGCTTCCGTACGTTTGAAGTGTTCTTAGGCCTTTACAAGTATTTTCAGAGGAATCCCCTTTGAAGGTGGTACATACTACTTCATGTTATATTGTTTGATGATAGCTCATTCTGAACACCCACCACGTATGATCTGTCCTTCAACTAGGAGATGCTCCACATTTTGAAAGCAAGCCTTTGTGCCACGTCCTTTCAAAATGACCAATTTTTTGTTGAAGAATGAGATCTTCACGAGTGCCGAGAATCGTTGTAGGTGAAGTGGGTAGGAATGTGACGATTGCAATACGTACTACATCCGAAATCGTTATGATGCGGTATATACGGATACGGTGAGTACTGGCTGTAATTAGAGATATTCAATAATGCATGAAACTAAAGATTAGTAGGAAATATTATAGCCCTAAATCAAACGGGGGAGCGTGTTTATCCTTAGTCACTGGTGTTATCGTGTGGATTTAGCTGCCAACCAGCTGCCAACTCAATGAGGTTAAGGGCCCAACAAGGAGGTATTTCGTTCCGGAAACGATGGAAATAAAGTATGAGGTGGTGGGTCAACTGTCTCAATTAAACCGACGGGTGGGCGGTCGACTCGTACCGTGACAAGCGACGCGCCGCCAGAATCGAAGTATGCAAAATGCACAACTGATTAAAAAAGCTCGATCTCAACCCACTGAAATCTGATGATTCTCGCAAGATTTTAGACTGAGTGAATTGATTCAAAATAACAAGAAGCTTGAGATAAACGCGTTTTAGTGAAATAACGTACTTTGTATGTTGGCATTCATTCCAATCTGCTACGTGTGATTATTATTACAGAACATAAAATGCAATGGTATTTTAGAAGAAACAAATTTTCTTACAAGTCACAGGACACTGTGTGTAATGTTGTCAGAGTAGAGTTAACTTTCTCGAACGAACACAAATACTTTAGCTGATTACGCAAATTATTTCTAATATTTGTGGTGCTCACAAGGTTGTTGTATACAGGGTGGTTTTAATGAACGTACCACCCTTTTTATTTCGATATTTCGAGATATAGCGAAAAACTCATCGAAATAACGTCCCCTTATTTTTTTACAAAGAATTCAACGATCACATTTTTCTGCGCCACGCATACGCACAAATGTGCCAACTTTGTTTTTTCAAATGAAAACCTCCCCTTTTTATTACAGATTTGGATTCTACGTCAAATTTCATGAACTTTTTACTTCGACAACCTTTCTTTTTGGGCACACCTAGGAACGTCCAGAAGCGCCCAATGTTGGACTAACTGCGTTTTGCAAAGAAACCCACAGTGTGGCACATGAAACTTCATTATTTTTCGACACTGAATCACGTGGTGATATCAGTTTTTTTCATTGGTCTTGATTAAACTGGGATTACAGCCTGAAACATGTACGTATCCAGCGTTTGAGCGCATGCGTGGTGCACGAAAATGTGATCGTTGAATGTTTAGTAAAAAAATAAGGGGATGTTACTTCGATGAGTTTTTCGCCATCTCTCGAATTATCAAAATAAAAAGGGTGGGACGTTCATTAAAAACCACTCTGTACAGAACTGTGATCCAGAAAGAAAAGAGGTTTACGGCATGTAATATACTTTTGTTGACGATAGGACAACTAGGTACATAATAATAGTATGATCTTGAAAGTGCTAAAATGACTCGACTCTCCTCTTCTTCCTTTAAAATAGAGTTTTGATGCCTAGCAAGTTTGCATCGAGGAGTAAGGAATCAGTAGTCCCCAATTAAAGTTAATTCGTTACCGCCGCAACAATAACGAAGCAGTATTCAACATGCAACAGCGATTATCTTAGTCAGTCTGCTGGATTATTTTCCAAACAATGGTAATTCCATCATTTTCGCCCTCTCTGTATTAGAAGCCTCCCCTCTACAAGACGGAAACATCGACCGGGTCTCTAA
This sequence comes from Stenodema calcarata, assembly GCA_963920205.1. Classification (NCBI taxonomy): domain Eukaryota; kingdom Metazoa; phylum Arthropoda; class Insecta; order Hemiptera; family Miridae; genus Stenodema; species Stenodema calcarata. The sequence goes on from OY986056.1 coordinate 9,790,941, forward strand.
CTACGCCCCTAGAGGAGGAATCTTGTGTTTGAGGGGGATATTTACTTTGGAAACGGTTATTTACTCGCAGCTGATGGCCCCACTCCCATCTTCAGTATGCTTTCGGAGCGAAAACGGAAACGGGTGATGTAGCAGATTGTTCGACGAGATGAAAGTTTGAGTCTTTGCCGTGTTCTTATTTTAGTTTGGATCACATTCATTGTCTGTAATCGAACCCTTCACACAATTTCCGTTTTCCTGACTTCGAGTTCTCAACTCGAATCTTGAAAAAGTCAGATCAAATTAAACAACTCTACAGATAATTCAAATATTAGTTTATTGAATGCGTCGTGTAAGTTTGTAATGCACCGAGAGCTTGAGAGTGGTAACCATCAGGTGGATGAGGACAGGAAGTCCTAAGTGAACAGGATGCCCGACCGAGGGCCGAAGAGGGCGCTAACCACAGAACCTCACAAGAAACTACCAACAAAGACCTGACTTCATCAGTATGACTAGATATTTACGAGGCAGACGGGAAACTCCATAATCGTCACTAAAGACAATCTTGAAGGCGAGGTTTATGAGTTAGAGAAATTTCATACATGAGTAATGAATGGATAGAACAGTGATATGGATAATGCTTACAGTTTCTCTCAGTTTAGAACTAATTTCGCGTCGACTATCGAGATTCAGTGTGTTCTTCAGCAGTGAATGTACTTGATTGCAGTTATTGAGTATACAAGGGAAAGTATATCAATCGGTACGACTCAATGAGAACGGACTATATAAAAACTCATTCGAAATCTCTATTCAGCAGGTTGGTTCTCGTCATGCTGTGATGATTACCTTTAGGTTTTTGAACTAGGTGAGTAACGAGGTATCATGAGTTGTCTACAGCTGAAACGTATTCAACGATACCAAGAACCACGATTGTTCATATTCGTTCGAAGTAAAGTACAAATCGGGTAACATTTTGTAAACGACCTAGTCCACATATTTGGCCAGAACTGTCTCGAACCGTTGACAAAGTTTGATTGATTCGGTTCACGCTCCGAGGCGATCATCTACATAATGGGGATCTAAAAATAATCTCGGGGAGGACGAAAACGAATTGTTTTTTACGAGAGCAACAACAAATCGATCGGAAGATCGCGTTTCGATGTCGGTCAAGCCGTTGCGTGAAAGCGGTTCGTCAAGATCCCGATATGGAATTCTGTAGTTTATTGACATTTAACACAAAATCACGAGCACTTGGACTCGATTCTTTTCCAATATACATTTTTCGTGAGAAAATGTAGTGGTTCAACGACTCCCAACTTTCTCGTACCTACTACATGGTTGAGTGTCTAAGAAATCTACACGCTACAATTTATACTATTTTATAACCCAATAAATAGTTTTTCTTTCTTTATTCAACCTGAAGGGCGATAGGAAATCGTCCTTTAAGATTCCACAAGGTCTAACTCAGTTTTCCCAACTTTTCAGGAGAGACAAAAACGGATTTTCTAACGTTTTGTAGTCATTCCCAAGGCTATCGCGGCTTTTCTACGTTGAAGAAGACGTTTCCTGCATTGCAAGGGCAAACCAATGAGCTAGAAAGGCGGACCGAGAGATTTCGCATCAGTATCCGTTCCTAACTCATTTTACCAAAAAACTGAGTTAGACCTTGTGGGATCTTAAGAGACGAAATATTGCTCCCAATCAATTCAAAACCCCAAAACTAGTTTTGGTTTATTATCTTCGATAATGAACCATTGGAATCGACCAAAGAAAACATTTTTCAAGCCTAGGATTTCTCATAGATTCATTCATATAAGATTTTGGCATTTTAGCGCTTATAAAATGGGCTTTAGGAAACCTCAACGATTTGAAACTTAGTTTGATGATTAAAATCCTTGAGCCCGGGTCGGTACTTTCCTCAACTCCATCCAATTGACCTTGGTCTTGAGGTGTTTTCCCTCCATACTCCTAAGGAGACTACTTCTGGGATGATAACAGCATTTTGTTGACTATAAGAATCACTGAACATGGATCAATATCAGAGTGATGGAATTTCGGATGCATCATCAACTGAAGCGAAGTTGGGGGGACAGTACAGAAATATCAAGCGCTCTCTTTGAAAAGATGAGGCGACCTTCCGTTTCAAGGCTGCAATTGGAGATGGAAGGTTCAATAAATACGAGAACGCGAAAGAAATACCCGAAGGACCAGAAGGGCATCTGTGGAACTGACGGTCGATTATGCAAAAAGCGGGCGCGACGGGAGGGAGTGAGTTACGCTCCAGTTTCTATTGAGTTGGACCCCCTGCGGGTGAACTGTGAAAAGTTGGACGTCAGTTTCACATTCACGTTCACATTCAACTGGCTCGTGAAACATCGCTTTGATGTCTTTCAATGTGCTTCAATTGCTCCAATATTGTACTCGATTCAACGGTTTATGATTTCGCTTTTGAGTAGGACACATTTTAGAATAATTTTTCATTTAGAAAAAAAAAACTACTAAGTAATTTACCTTATATAGGTAGTATACCAAGGTCGAAGTAGACAAAATTATGACACCTACGGATTCATATAAAAGAGATTCCAAACTGATGAAGAATGGTCCCCTTGTTCCACTACATACGAGGGAACTCCAGAAAGTAAGGTTACATGTGTTAAAAATTGAAAAATGTTCCCTCGTATGTAGTGGAACAAGGGGACCATTCTTCATCAGTTTGTATTTATACAATTTGAAATTTAAAAGATGGTTGTCAAAACATTATTTATCTACATAATCGCCATTGAGGTCAATACATTTTTGAAGCCAAAAGACCCTCGTCGTATACCGTCCGCTCCACCTCCTCGTCATTTGACAATCGTTGTCCACCCAAAAACTCCTTCAATTTATTGAAAAGATGATAACCCGATGGTGCCAGGTCCGGGGAGTAGGGTGGGTGAGTCACAATATCCCACACAAATGAAACAAGGTACGAGATCTAGTGTAGCCATGAAGGAGTGACACACCACGAGTCTTCTTGTCCTTGATTTTTTTTTGTCAACTTCTTTAGTGTCCCACAGTATGCAGCTGCATTTATGGAGGTTCCTTTAGGCATAACCACCATAAACCATCGACCAATACACCCCTTTTCGGTCCCAAAATACAGATGCAATGATCTTTCTCTCTGAAAATTGGACATTGAATTTTTTGGTTGAGGGTGAATGGATATGGCGCTACTGTAGACTGCCTTTTTGACTCAGGAGTATAGTGACAAACCAGTCACAATTGAGTCAAGAAACGTTTCATCCTCGCTTTCATACCATTCAGTTCAAGAAATTCGCGTGCAGCCAAAATACGAGCTAGGTGGAACGAGTGGAGGACGAACTGTTTGACACGTTTAGCTTCTGTGAGGACATTTCGTAACGGACTGAGGCGTTTGATGATTTGGTTTGACCGTTAGGAACCTCTCTACCTACCAGTGATGAAAACTCTGAAAAACAAAATTCCCTTCGCCCAGGGAATTTACTTTCTGGACCTTCCCCGTACCTATCTAGTACCCTGTTGGTTTAGGGTTGGGCTTTTCACCACCTGGGTTAAACAAAAACAGTAAATCATATTTAAAGTTTCAGAGTCAAGTAATCGATTGCATCGAATTGACTAAAAATATAAATAAATAAAGACAATTAAAATAATTCAGTTTTGGCAGTTCTGTTCGTTCTATCGTTTTCAAGTTTAAATGATCCAGTTGTACTAACAAGCATATTTTGGGTCCGGCAACTCCACTGACGTATATTGTCAAGACCCATTCAAAATTCGGGATGACTTATCGTGTGACAAATTGTCTGTCTGGATAATTGTCTGAAGGACGTGTAAGATATTATTCATAATCACTGGTTGAAGATAGAGGGTTGTATAAAACATTTTATAACGGGAAGTTTGTATGGTAATACACAGGACGCAGGAATGATGACTAGTCAGAACTTCAAGTGTAATAATTATTCAAGGCTAATAATATTTGCCCATTAGCTTTGACGACGGTAGGCAGATTTTTGGTCTCTAGTAAAATAATGGATTTGAGGATTACAACTTATGAGCAGCCATCTAGGAATGGATTGATTTCGGCCAAAAACGGATTTGGACCCAGAATTATTTTTCGAACAACATTTTGGACCCATTGCCACTATCACCTGTAGAAATTCGCACGCTTGCGATTTCCATCCAATTTCACAGTCCATTGTGAATCAAAACGAACGATTGGTGAGATAATCTGTAGGACTAAACTAAGTTCATAATTATAATTTGTACGATGGTAATGCTGAGTCAAAGTATGTTATACGGTATAAGCCACATTCCTGTCTTGCGGCAAAGACGGACAGAAGGAACTCTGTTAATCACGTCCCTCATAATTTTTAACACGGTTCATCTCAACCCAGAAAGACGACGGAAAATGAAGCAAATGGATTATCACATCGTCAAAGCTAATGGTCAAATCCTGTTTAGAAGGAGCGCAGTATAAGAAAACAACAGAGCACTTTCGCTATATAGTCTCAAAGAAAAGCCTACAAAGAGAGCATTACGCGAAGAAAGTAATTGGGTTTAGGTCATTCGCAAATAAAAGAACAGGCGAAATTGGAGTGTCCTTTTCATTCGGCGGAAGTTGAGCGAAACTAATCGATCATTCAATCGATTGCATCCTGCCGTTTTCTCGAGTAAAATGTTTTCTTTTTCGCACTCAAAGAGCTGTAGTTTTAATTCTATCAGAAGAAAAACGAGATTGGTTGGTGGATTTCGTCGAAGGGAAACCGATTTCCTGGAGGTTTCACCGGAGCGATTAGGTAAACGGATCCAAAGAGGATGAAGACAAGGCGTTTGCGACTGGAGGTACTTTTACCTACTTAACTATCCGTGGGAGTTGGGTGTAGTGGGTGGTACGAGTAGTAACCCCATGGTTGCTACCACACGTAACTAAGCATTTAAATTGGTATTCTTGGTGCACAGTTGCCAAGTCAGGGATTTTCCCTCTAGATGTAGGGTTTTTTCGCTGAGATGGATTTTTTTTGGGAGAAGGAATGTATAGGGTAATTCTTATGGGTAATTTTCCCCAATCAGGGTTTTATTCAGGGTTTTTTTACGGGGTGAATTTCACTGATGAATCGAAGGTAGCGACACAGAAACCCCGGGTCTGTTGCTAATCGAAGGACATTGGAAGAGGGTCGCTTGGCCATTGGTGCTAGTTCCAACTTATCCTCGAAGCGGAACAGTTTATGTCTAAAGAAGTGGGTTAATCTTTCCTATGTGACGAAGTTCTGGGTTGAGGTGTACGGTGACGTCGACAGCGCAAAAACCCTCGTTTCGGCAACGTTGCGCTGTTAGCACTGTTATGGGCGTAGACAGGGTGGTGCAGGAGCCCCCCCCCCCCCCACCACCTGGACTTTTGAGCAGAAATTGTGCTGAGGTTATTTAAAAGAAACACTAGAATTGAATGCGTAGGTAGGGGCATGGGAAGGTGTTATTGCAATTTGGAAACATGTCTTTTATGAACCTATCAAATTTCTTTAGTGACCCAGAATAATAATTCATACTCGTAGCAAGAGAAGGTTCTAGGTAGTATTGAAAACACTTTTGGGATTGAACATAAGACAGGGAAGAGCGCGTAAGGGGAATTAATCCTGGGAAGCATAAATTCTAGAAGCTTCTCATACAGCCTGGTTCCTGGTAGACATCATTCCTCCAGGAATCGCTCGGAGGTCGTAGGTACTGGAAAGTTCGAGAACTTTGCCCCCCCCCCCCCCCTTGGCTAAATCCTGCCTACGCGCTTGAGCACTGTCGCTGATGTCGCTCCCCGTTGAGAGGTGCTTCTCTGTGTACAACCACATCAAATCGAAGCTGAGGAACAGGCTTTCCATTGATGTGGTCCAAAGCATCCTCACCGACGTTATTTCCTCCTTGAAGAGAGGATTTGAATATTATCAAGTGATGTGAACATTGCCTCCGAATTCAAGTAATCACTGATAATACTGCTAATATCACACAAGCTGTGGAAAATGTGTTTAGCAAGGCAAGCACATTTCCTGTTTCGCCCATACTCTATCTTCTCGTTACCAAGGCTATCAGAAACATTAAGGAACTCGGTGACATCTTCAAAGCCTGTGACTAGTCAAAGCCATTGTTGAGATGTTTCATCATTCAAGTGTGAGTATGGCGAGCTGAGAAAACTTTCCAACTTAACTCTGAACCAGGAGTTTGCCACTCGTTGGGAATTCCATCCTTGAATTGGTCCACAAGATCGTTAACCACAACCGCCTATGCTTTCAGCGTTGGATATGGAAATGTTAAAAGGTGTATCGGATGTCCACTCACCACCTCTGGTCACTGCTACCAACGATACTACCGAGGATTCACATGTAACAAGTAGCTTGGCCATAAATGAATGGATTTTTGCGAAATGTCGAGTTTTTTGGGCCGATATCATCGGTTTTTTGTCCGATATATCGATACATCGGTGAGAAAGAGCCGTCGACATGGGATATCGATATTTTATACTTCGATACCCATCCTTAAGATATTCATGCTTCCCCCTGGGCTCACCCACAGACAGGTCTTCACCATAACTCCCTTTGCCTGTATGGTTATATTGACCGTATTCTAGCGGAAGCCATCGCCGCACCAATCAGCTTAGGAACCGAGGGAAACGACGTGTGGGACACTCACCTTTTTGACTTTCATCTTCAAAGTTTCATCGCAGGCTGGTGTAGCACTCAGAGTGTTGGAGCTGTAGTAGATGTTTTTTTCAACTGTCGGAAGGAAAACAGTAACCCCGTTCGGAGTACGAACGAATACAAACACCGGGATTAATAGGAAATGGCCTCTAGAAAGGGTGATGGAGGGAGTAGAAAGGTTTGGATTCTCGTATAAGAGGTCGGGAAGGGGATTACGGTGGCATAAGTGAATAGAATTGCAATACAACCCTGGGTAGGTGGAGGTTTCTTTCTTTAGTCGAGTTCCTACGGAGAAGGCGAGGGAAACATCGCGAATGGAAGGAAATTCGGGATGCATATTTGCAGGATTTACCTCGAGTTGGGTGGAAACAGGTTTTATTTAGATGCTTCAGTAAGGTGTATTTTATGGGGCATGTGAGGTAGATATTCCGTCATACAGATGTCTTACTGTGTTCGATGTCTAAATTATAACATGGTAGTTGTACAACATTACATCTATCTGTAATCAAATTGGGCAATTCTCAACTGGGCAAAGCGGAACCGCAACGCCTACAGAAATGGGCAAGAAAGGAGCAGCCCAACCGGGTACATCGAAGACTGTTACTTTTTGCCCAGTTGGACGGTTCCTCGTCCGATTTCCCAGTTGGGCTGTTAGTTTTTGCCCAGTTGGGCGACCACTACCCTCGTTTTTGCCCAGTTGGGATGCGCTCATCAAATTTACGACTGCGCCGGTTTCCTCGGAATTTCTTCCATTGATTCCTTGACTCCCCTACTGGTTGACCCCACCACCTTGTTGTTTCCCTAATAAAATTGGTAGTTATCTTCGAAAACCCGAATATAAATTTTGTTTGGTGATTTCACTTGGAACGACCCTGCGAATACGTCTTTGATAGTCCACATTCAGAATTCAACTCACTGAACCCTCAGTATTTGCTGTCTAGAGATCAGCAGCACATTGAACTTCTACGGCTCTATATTAGCTGTCATTAGATACTTCACACATGCAGCAATGCCTTAGCGTCATATGAGTGGACCATCAAAATGACTACTCAAGACAAATTCGTGAGTCTAATATGTCACCAGCCAAAACACAAATTTGGTCCATTTTTGGTTCATTATTTTCAATAATGAACCATTGGAATCGAACAAAGAAAAACATTTTTTAACCCTCCCTCTCAACATGTTCCAAACATAACTGATATCCTTCGGTGGATTTCTGCAGCTCAATGCAATCCCCCGTGCAGATATCATCCTGGATATCATAAATTCTGCCCTTAGGGTGAAGGCACCAGTATCAGACATTATAAGCAGAGATTCTCAGATTTCTTTATAATGCGAGGCGTGATTTCATCAAACCTCTATCTGGGGGTTTCATAAACCTCTATCTAACCTCTTCTTGACAACTCACTAAGACTTGGAAACCGACGGATGGTTTCAATACGATTTTTGGTTTATTATCTTCGATAATGAACCATTGGAATCGCCCAAAGAAAAAATTTTTTTAACCCCCCCTCAAAATTTGTTGGTTTACGTTTCAAGATACGTAGATTCAGAAAATCGAATAAAAAAAAATCCGTCCGTCCGCCGTACGCCGTCCGCCGTCCGCCGTACGCCGTCCGCGCCACTTTGCCCAGTTAGCGTTGAGTTAAAATTACGAAATTTTTTTTATGGGTTTCGACCAACCCCACAATGGTCCTCGAAACTTTTCATAACCCTAGGTCAAGGGGAAGGGGTTCAAAACGAATTTTGAAAATTTGAAAATCTCATATCTCGAAAAATTCATATAGAACGGTATGTTTTTTATTTCATATTTAGATAGAGTTTGTTCCGTAGAATTTTTTAAGACCATCCGCAGCTTTGTACGACCAGCCGTTCGTTCACAATGACGGCTCAAAGATTGTGCCTCACAACACGATCGTGACTCAAACTGTTGAAATACAGGTCCATTTTCATACTAACAAGCTCTTTTGAACATCATATGGCTTAAGTGATGTCGAGTTTGTTGTTCTGAGGTGCGTTTCGTGCTACGGAAATGAAGGTAATTTCGAATGTTTGTTGGTAGGTAGGTACTTCTTTTATGGAAAAATTATTACCGACGTAGTATTAAAAACCCCAGAATTATATCGTATTAATTAATCATAATTAATAATAATAATTATTATTAATAAATACGAATTATTAATACCTAACAATAAATTATAATAATTTTCACTAGGTACTTGATAAAATTGTTAATAATTAGTGATAATTGATAATAATAATTAATCTAATATTTAGGATCTAGACATTTAGACCTAGTGATCTAGACAGAAGGGTGATCTGTACAAAGAAGATAATGAACCGTTGTGTCAAGAATTTGCAGAGTTTTTCAAAACCATGTTTGTGCACAGTGTCAGACCTGACGTTCAACCGTTGTGAGGTTCTTTCTGTGTAAAATCCGAGCTTGCATGACGCGAGTTACAAAGCGTTTGGAGTGGCTGCTTGAGACGGTTCAGATTCTACTTCAGATTCTCCTCAATTTTCGTCATTTTTCTTTGACTTGAATTATTTTTTCCCAAGGGCATTTCAATGAAAAAAATGTTTTTGGAAATAATTCAAGTTACCTTTACATTGGAATTTACTATGTGATGATGATTTTTTTCTACTTTTGTACGAAAAGTGTCTACTTACCTACCTAGTCAAACAAAAATTTACTTAATAAAAGACATTTTTTTTACTTTGATTGAAGTGTCTGTTTCTGAACCTGGAGGGCGTCTGATACTGGCGCCATCCCAATTTCTCCGTGTCTAACACACATATTATGTCTTTGTTATGAGTATTGCAAATAGGAATGTGTGTAGAAATAGTACAAAAATAGGATAAACATCAATATCTATTCTATGTTGTGAGGGGTGGTTGATAATGCGCAATTTTCGGTCTTAATGCTGACCGAGTGGGAAATGTTTGATTGGAAGAGATTGAACGCAAAATTGTTGTTCCAAGTTCGTGCAGTTCATCCTGCAAGACGCTCGGCTTGTCCATTGTTGATTATAGTTGGGTTAGAGATCCCTTGAAGTTAGAGATTGAAACTATTCAAGGCCTCGAAGAAATCTGTCACGTTCTACGTTTTTTGTTACTTGAGATACCTCGTGCATTTATTATCTGACATAATCAACATAAATTAGGGTCAAAGACAAATGAAGAAAATGGAGGAGCATGACGAATTTTGTAGCGCTCGCCCGGAGAATCGGAGGTAATGATGGTCCTCTAGTCCGTCTCAAGCAGCCACTCCAATCGCTTTGTTGCTCGAGTCATCCTGAGCAAGTTCGGATTTTACACAGAAAAAAACCTCACAACGGTTGACCGTCAGGTAGCTGGAGGAGAAGCATAACCGTGTCGGACCAGTGAATAACCGAAGCTGAAATGATGAGGAAGAACGACCAGTCGCCCAACGAGTTGGTTGAATGTTGTGGGATTTCGAAGTTGTGACAACCTCATGAGGATGCGGAAAAACAACAGTTGATAACTGTCTGTATTGATCGCCTGTCTATCTATACAATGTCCTTGTGAGTCTCATAACTACGAAATAATTGGAAGAATGACCTAAAATATTGTGTTCGTTCAAGAAGTGGTTCTACGTGTACACAAGGTGTCTCAACTTAAATCCAAAGGACTTCATCGATCAATTGTGCAACTAATTTGCGACTAAATGTGTCTCCAAGACTTTTTTCTTAAATCCTCTTAAATGCCACTTTTTCCACTTTTAAAATTTTTTTTCGTGGTTCGACCTTAAGTCATTTAAATGGCCATAACATCCTTAATCCTTCAAATAATTTCAAATGCAATTATACAGTTGGAATGAAAGGTAAATTTCCCATCTCCTTATTGCACAATCAAATTTTTTTGAGCGAGTTTAATGCGTACAAAACAGTGCAAATTTTGAGATTTTCCGAAAATTTGTCGTTTTGAAGTGACGCTTGAAATCTCACCTTTCCAACGGTGTTCTCAAAATAGCTCAGCAACTGAGTTTAAGGGAGGAAATTATGTTTTAATGAAAAAAAATTTTTCAGCAAAATCAATGTTAACAGTAAGATGACATTTGGTTCCAAAGACATCAAATTATGTATGATTATTTTTCAACCTCGAGAAGTCCTCCGAGTCAATAATTCGTCTGTGAGGAGTGCAAGACTACGCGTTCAGGTGGGTGCATTTTGAGCAATTGTTGTGAGGTTAAATCACTGGGATAGCACCTACTTGTATAATTTTTTAAATTTTAAGAGAGCATCAAAATTATTTAGTATTATTAGGTAATTATTACTTAGGTACCTATAATAAAAAAATAATTATTCATAATTTGACTCATTAAATGTCTTTGGAATGGAAATGTCTGTGGAACGACAAGAAAAACGAAAATTTTCAGTCCTACCATCCATTTCATAGGTTGTGAGATTCCTTTCTGGCTCTTTTAGGACAGCAGCGATATAGCTATAAGGAAGATAGATGTCCCAGTTCCGGAATTATCTCTGGAAGTTTGGATGTACAGAATCCCACTAAATCTAAGTGATTTATTTATCAGATATTTCTGAATTATTGCGATACCAGTGAATTTCCAAGAAGAAAGGTGTTGCCTATGGTAGAAAATTTCTAAATTTGTATTTATTACAATAATTATTCTCATCAGTACAGCCATCGCTGTAGATTGTCAATAGGTATCTTGATTTTGATTCTATCGACTTCATTTATAATAATCATGAAAACAATCGAAGCGAATTCATCAGCTGAGACTCCTTGGATTCGTCCCGAGAAAAAACAGAAGACGTCTTTGTTTTTAACGTTGGAAAGTGAAATCGGGCAACCTTCTATCTTTATTAAATAATTTACTATTTATTAATTAAAATTTTGTTAATAATCACTCTCCTTTTGACCTAAACTTGAGACTAATAGATAAATTAATGATTTACCATCGAATGAAGTTGGTTGCTTTGAAAAGAGAAGATGAAACACCATCGAAAAAACGAAACAAAGATAAAATCGAACAACGCCGCGAGCTTCAACCTCGTAATTTTCATCTCTGGAAGTTACGAGGTTTTCGTTGCTGCCACAGCGACCAGGATAAATCCGAGGTTCTCATTTACGGCTGTACAGGGCAGATAATTCGTTTTCCTCCAATATTCAAGTTACTAGGCGATAAAATACGAGGTTTTCATGCCAAAAAGCCCATAAACCCCATTTTCGACCAAAAGTGAAAATACGAGGTTTTCATATGATTCCATCGGTATCTTGAATCTTAAAACCACCCATTATGAGGGGGATTAAATTTTGATTTCCTCGGTGGATTCCAATGTTTTATTTTGTTCGATAACGCTACGGATTGTTCCACAACTGTTTATAATCTCCAGTACAAATACCCTTCTCCAGATCACCGTTCAATATACAATATTCATATAAAAAATAAATGAGTAATCTGAGCTGAAATATTGGCTACTAGGTATATTATTGTTGTGGGTGACGTTACCTGAAATCTCAAATTTCTGCAGCAAGAAATTCAAGAGAGTCTGAGACCACTCAGCTCTTCTAATTAACAGGTAAATGCGTTATGAAATACTGAAATATAGAGAGAAAATAGACCCTTTTTAATATCAAAACCAGATTGGAAATCCTGCAAATTTGAAGTTCTTCACAAATCAGTAAACTGATGTTGAGTATCTACAGTACCTACAGATGGATATATCCCATTTTCTCCCTGTAAAATATGTGTTCTGTGTCTCAATTAAAACAAAATAACGATGAATATTTCATAACTTCAATGCGTCGTCAAGTAGATAGGTATATTTCTAATTGCTAAGTATTGTGTAAGACAAATGGGGCCGTTGTAACGCAATTGCAAAGTTCTGATAATATTTTCCTGTTGCTGTTTATTGGTATCGCGATACGATTTTTTTCGTGTGACTAAATGTTTAGAAAATAGGTGTAGGAGCCCCACAGCTGATCCTTGGACTACTATAACAAATTACAGCTTCATAGTGTGAATACCATAGAAATTAGCTTTAGGGGTCACTCAGCTGATCCTGGGCCTATTTTGCTTGAAGTGTAAGTCCTTAGGAGGCTACATACCAACTTACAACAGCTTCATAGAGTGAATAGCGTAGAAATGTATTATAGGAGCTACTCAGCTGATCCAGGGCATGGACAGCGTCAAGTTGAAGTCCTAAGGAGGCCACACTAAATTACATCTTCATAGCGTGAATAGCATAGAAATTAGCTGAGGTTAGGGATGGGATATCGAGGGCTCGATATCGATATCGGTATCGATATTGACATCGGAAGAGTGGTATCGATACCAGTTAGATATCGGCTTCATAATATCGATATCAACCGATATATATCGATATCGGTTATAAAAACTCCTACTTCGTTTTTTTTTAATTTCACCTACTTATTTTAATTTTATTTCCTTTTCTCCGAACATTTTTGCACTTGCAGTTCCTACCTAAGATACCAACTGGTCAATAATTTACCGTGGACAAAGTAGGTGATTCCATGGTAGAATAAATACGAAGGACTTGGAAATACGAAGTGGTTCAAAGTAGTGACATCTAGTGTTGATACCTACCTACAGCCTATTGGTTCAAAATTCCTTTCTAAAAAAAAAAAAAATTCTTCTGATTATTTTTCAGTCAGATCTTTATTTTTATTTATTTATTCATTTATTTTTTGTTCCCGCCTTGATAGGAAAGTTAAATTATACACATGAATATGTAATACGGAATTTTTATTTCAATATGTTTCTAAACGAAAATTGGACAGAATACAAGAACGGCAAAATCATAAAAGAATTACAGGTAAATTTCGGGATTCAAAAAAAGAAGCGCTCATCGAGGCTCTCCAGGAAAAGTACTCGTAACTTGGAGAGAGTTTCCCCCTTCAGCCTGTTCCGGTCCGAGGTGAGAATATTCCCAGCCCTTGAAAATAGCCTCTCTGATGGTACTGAGGTTGAGGCTGACTTCATGGTCAATTTAAGTTTCAATTTCAACAGGGGCTCAACACAACACAAAAACGCGGATACTTTTTAGCCAACAACAGCACGGAAACGGAATGATGCCCACAAGAAGAACTTCGCGGTTCGCCAGTGAAAGATAACAGTGAATCACAGTTTGTGATATCGACCCGATATCGGTTGTCAGAATATCGATATATCGATATTATCGCCAGTGCTGATATCGATATCAGAATATCGGATATCGGACGCTAGATATCGATATTTCGATACTATCGGATATCGATATCCCATACCTAGCTGAGGTTGCCACTCAGCTGATCCGGGACCTGGGCAACGTCATGACCCCCAGCGGTAAGGCATATCCATGTTAAAAAAAATACACTATTGCAACTGAATTGCACATTGTCTGGATGATTAAATCTTATTTTAAAAATCAAAAATGAACCATTTAAAAAAAATCATAAATTCTCTATTTTTCATCGTTGAATTTCAAATTGAAGTTCCCCAAATCAAACTCTCTAACCTTGACGAGTTACTGGGGTAATCAATCATTCTGAGGAATGTTATGCCATGTCCTCATCCATTTTTGGAAACAATAGATCGCCAGATAATGACTCATCGACATCATTATCATCAGATTCTGAAAACGGGGTATTGTTTCCAATAGTGATAAACCAAATGTAATTACTTATCCAACCATTCGCTAGGTAGGTACACACCAGGGATACGTAGATTATTATTTTATTAGGTCGGAGGGTCGCGGAGAAAGGAGGAAAACGGTTTCTGGGCTGACACCTGTAGCTTGTCACTTGATAATCCTATTTGAACGAGAGTTTCATTGTTTAGCCGAGCAGAAAATTTGCCGACGATGTCCCGGAACGCGGAGGCCCTCAGAACGAGCGTTTTGAAAAGGTGCGGTTTATCCAAGGGAACTTTCGCCTGTAATTCACAGTTTAACATTTCCCCATACAAACGTAAGAGCTTCGTCGCTTCATAAAGTACACTTCATCATTAGTTGCTTGTAATATAAAACAAGTGGGCTGAAGCAGTTTGTCAGTCTTGAAATTGAGTCAAAATTAAAGTTACGTATTTTTCGTTTTTTTTTTTAAATAATAAATGGCGTTCTCAAATTCTCGGTTTTGCATTATTCGTGGGTTAATTAACGGAGACAGAAGAAACGGGGTGGAGTTAACGGCCGGAAGCAATCAGACTGCTGACGTCAGCTCCGTGATTACCGCCCCCCCCCCCCCCCCTCCCAGCCGTTACACGTCCGTCTCTCTCAAACTTCCCCCACCCCAAGCTAAATCTTCCCTAGCTGCCCTGAATCTGCCTTCATCTGGTACCTCGTTGGTGGAAGGGAAGGGGAAAAGCAATCTGCAAACGTTATGATAACCTATCAATCCCACTTCCCCAACCCTTGCTTTCAACTGTTCAACTCGAGAGTTTAAGCCATTTCTCAGACGTCTGTTGCATCATTACCCTGGCTTTCGTACGTCTATTCTTCGTCTCTTCGATCTCTGAACCTCTCGCAATCACATCGAACCAGCTGATTGAAATAGCAATCACCGTTGCCCTAGTTTGATATTCAACTTAACTCCGTGATTATCACCTTTTTTCCATTTTACCGCCCTCAAAGATACCTCCAAATCTCGTCGCCGAATTTTGTAAATGATGGGCTAATGAAATGATGAGAGGCTAATTTCGTAGATGGGCAGATTCGAGCCACTTTAAGGGGGGGGGGGAGTTTTAGGGGAAAACATTACCCATAAATTCCCAAAATGAAACATTCTAACAAGTGACCCATCATTTTAAAGGTTTTTTTAAATGCTGAACACGATGGTGAATATATTCTATTCTTGTAGGGCATGCCAAGATCTTGTCAAGCTCCTATTCTTGAGGTGCAAAATGTTATAAATATGATAAAAAATGTTATGATATTATTTAATATAACAATATATATCGAGGAATCAAACCAGTCAGGTTTCGACAACTTCGTTGCTAACTCGAGTTTCAAATTTGGTGCTCTAGAGCCTTTTTTGGGTGCCACGTGTTTGAAAATAGCGTGTTTTCGAGTTTTAGCACAATCAACAGCGGAATATAAAATGTCAAGAATGTGAGGTAAGGGGTGTGTTGTGACCTCACACTTGACATGTTCTCACAATTCGATCGATTTATCCGTTCCGCGACCACATATTAGATCCACCCTGACACCACATTATTGTGAAATCGACGGTGATAATATAAGACCGAAATCCACGAAGATACCTAATGAGGGCGTAATTGATTTAAACCCCCAGAGCGTGATATTGGTGTTTAGTGGAGTTGGTGAGGGTGACTTAATAAAACTAGATGTCATCAGAGTTGAGTCGAAAGACAGATGATGGCGGGGTAATTGATAAAAGTGACCAAGTAACATTTTACCGGAGTCTCCCACAGTCTTTCTGAATGGACATTTGACACGAGTTACCAACCACGCGAGCTACTACATTAGTATCATAGGTTCTCTTAATATTCTGATTTACATTTTCACTGTTTCATAATATATAATTCATTCACATTCTTCTCTAAAAATATTTCACAGCATTTCTATCATAAACAGCAATAATTGCAGTGGCGACGTAGGATAAAAAGTACGCAAAAAAATGTCACGACGAAACAGGAGGAATAAGTCTCTAACACGAGCTGGAGGAGACGGAGAAGGTCACACCCAACTCAAGTTGCAGATTCGGCAATTCGATCCCCAGAAAGAAGAATGGGAGTATTATTGCCAGTATTTGGAGCTGGAGGTGAAGTCGGCTGGAGTTGAGGATGAAGAGAAAATGAGAATGGCTTTGCTTACCAAGATTAGGTCGCAGGTTTTTAAAATGCTGGTTGATCATTTTAGACCTCGTCGAGTAGGCGACTGTCAATATGCGGAGTTGTTACAATTTTTACTGTGATGTTAGAAGTATCACGACAGATAAGAGTACAGTATTCGCTTAGGAAACGAGGCGATAACGAGAAGGTGAAACATTTTATAAGCGATTTGAAGGCGTTAGCTGGCCGGTGTGCCTTTGGTTCCTCGTTAGCTGAAAGAGTACGTGATCAGATTATTGTAGGGATCAACAAGTCATCGTGGCAATACGATTTGTTAAAGACTTTTCCGGGGAACGCTCATACATTGAAAGAGGTAGAGATGTTGGCGCTGAAGTTGGAACAGGGTTTAGAAGCTCAGTTACAGCTAGTGGAAATGACGGCTAAGAGACACCATAACAGCTTGTGTACGGTTTCAAAACATGAGCGCAGGGGGAGAAAACCTTTGGTACTGGTTGTGGGCCAGAATTGTATGGCTTGTGGACGAAACAGACATGCCGCAAAGGAGGAGTGCAGGGCGCTACGGAATATTAAGATAACATATTATGATACTAATGTAGTAGCTCGCGGGGTTGGTAACTCGAAGGTAACTCGTGTCAAATGTCCTTTCAAAAAGACTTTAGGAAAACTTTGCGAGACTCCGGTAAAAAGTAATTATTACTATGCGAATCAGCGGAAGAAAGCCACACTCGAGTTTGACGAAGGGGAAGAAGTCCTCTATAGAGTGGTACGCCGGAATTGGCAACCTGCTACCATATTAAGAGGACCTCAGCCTAGATCCTTCATTATAGAGGATAGCAACGGTAGACAATACCGAAGAAATTCGTGGTTCTTGAGGAAGACCAGACAAGAACACCAGTTGCCTCCACCAGTCCAAATGAGTGGTCCGACTTCATTAAGAAGATCAACCAGGACGGTGAACCCACCAAGCAGGCTCAATTTATGAGCTTTTCATTAAAGAAAGGGAGATGACACGAGGGAGATGATTCGACTTACTAAAAGAGCTACTACAATAATATCATATCGCTCCTCTGCGAAAACCACGAAACTTTAAAACTATCCTCTGCCAAAACCGCGAAACTGCAAAAATTCGAAAATTGGCCGTCGCTTTAAATAGTGACATTGATCAAGTATCTCCTCCAGAAATTTCATCTCTCTAACCCCACTATAAGGACCTTATAGCGGGCTTAGAGAAATGAAATTTCTGGAGGAGATACTTGATCAATGTCACTACAGCCCAATTTTCGACGCATAGCCAAATTTTCGAATTTTTCAAACTAAACGCTGTAAATTCGTCCATAAATGTTTAATAAAGTACCTCAATACTTAATCAAGTGAATTGGAGTGACCGGGGCACCATAACACATAACACATCGTGGGGTGATTGGTAAAAGTGACCAAGTGATATTTTTTGAGAAAATTACGTTTTGAGTGAATATGGTGCAGAATTTGATGATTTATAACCTGGAAACGGGTTTATAATAATGTTTTACTTTGGTCCGTTTTTCTTCAATTCACTATTTCGGGGGATACAGGAGTTTGTTTGGTGTAACTAACCATGACCGTTTTCTACAGAAAAATCACTATAATTTATGATAGAAATAACTACTTTTAGAGAAAAGGTAAAATGAATTAAATTTTTTTAAACCGTGGAACTGTAAATCAGAATATTAACTGTACCTACATAATATGTAGGTACATTATTATTATTATATTATTAATATTATGTAGGTACAGTTAATATTCTGATTTACAGTTCCACGGTTTAAAAAAATATAATTCATTTTACCTTTTCTCTAAAAGTAGTTCACATTATTTCTATCATAAATTATAGTGATTTTTCTATAGAAAACGGTCATGGTTAGTTACACCAAACAAACCCCTGTATCCCCCGAAATAGTGAATTGAATAAAAACGGACCAAAGTAAAACATCATTATAAACCCGTTTCCAGGTTATAAATCATCAAATTCTGCACCATATTCACTCAAAACGTAATTTTCTCAAAAAATGTCACTTGGTCACTTTTACCAATCACCCCACGATGTGTTATGTGTTATGGTGCCCCGGTCACTCCAATTCACTTGATTAAGTATTGAGGTACTTTATTAAACATTTGTGGACGAATTTACAGCGTTTAGTTAGATGGTAACCTTATTACAGGCATAAGATTATGATTTCATGGTTGTGTTTCCTGGACGTTGACTTATTTCAAATTTTGCAATAGGAAATACTTCTCAGACTGAAGCAATTACAGTACTTTCATTTACAACTTCAAAGAAGAGTGTACTTATTACAGTATTACTAAGTATGTTTTATGAACCATTATGAGTGACACTATGTTTGGATGAGTTTTGATCGAAAGTACCTACTAATGGTCTGTGAAAATTTAACACATCAGAAGGGAGCCCAGAAAACGGATGAGGCCAGTTTATGTGTGTTGTGTGTTGACCGAAAAACAGGTATCAAGGAGACGGCGTTGACATCAACAACGTGAGAAGTTCCTGGTATTCACAGACGGACAAGTTCATACATGACAGAGCCGTTCGAGGGATTTACGATTGTTGAGTGTGGCGAATGAGGGAAGTAACTGGGAATCTTTTATTTATTATCTTCGATGTTTGGAATTGTTCAAATCGCCTCTTGAGACCCTACCAGAGAGTGGTTCCTCGAAAACAGGTTGTCGGAATTGTATTGATGAGGTCAATCTACCTGAGAAACGATCCTACATGTACGTTTGTATGTATAGCTGTTGGTAGGGGAGCAAAACCCTACACAGAAGTTTTCATTTAGCCACTTACTATTCAAATCCAATCTTCAAACCTCCAAAACGCTCACTCCACGATTAGTGACGTTCCGATACTCCTTTCGATCCGATATTTGGTATCAAATCAATATCGAAAGCACGGTATCGATACTCCGATATTATCGAAAGGAAATATCGATATTGAAAGTATCATTTGATATCGATAATTCTTACATTTTTTTGCAATTTGCTTATAATATAAGTATTGGAATTACAGAACTTGAGGATAATATTATTATCCTCAAATTCTGTAATTCCATTCAAAAAATAAATCATGTTTAGGCCTACAATGATCCACCTATCTCAGCATTATGATCAGTTTCGGTACATGTATGTATACTATAGGAGGGGAAATAATAAACCCTTGGGTAGATTTTGAAGTTTTTATTGTTATCTAGGTCAATATATATCAAAAAGTACAAAGAGTGGAAAAATATTGTGGTGAATGTTTGAAAAAAAATATTATAAACCCCAATCTTTGGAAGTAAAGTCCAAAAAGTACAAAGAGTACTGTAAAGCTTCATTCGATATCCCGATATTATCGAATTCTTGATATCGATACAAATATCGGGAGTATCGAAACAAATGTATCGATATTACTAATATCGGTAATATCGGAACGTCACTATCCATGATTATTTGTCTGGTCAGTTGGAATATAACCAGGTAACCGGTTGGAATAACCAAGTACTAAAATTGGAATTGCAAAGGGGAGCATTTTGAAGTTTCAAATCATACCCCTCATTCAGGAAGTCCACTAATTGACACTTCAGCCTGACACCAAATAATTTTAAAATCGCTCTCAAACTGCCCTTCAAATTACTCTTTACCGGTAAATTCAAAAATTCATTCCACTTCGACTCAATTCACTATCGACTTACCTGATTTTTAGCGAATTTTCTAAGAAACTCATTGTGAAAGTTTTTTTACGCTGAACACGGTGGTGAAATCAAAAATGCGATGTCTTATTCCGTTCTCAAACTGGAACAATTTGAATATGGTGAAATGGGCTTTGATGGGGTTGAAAATTCTATGACCTGAGGTGTTACTCGGCGAAAAAAGGAGACAAAATTTGTTATAAAACCAGTAAAATGGAGACATTTCACATAAAACCAGTTATTTATTCGAAAATTCGCTCTTATAACCATGCTGCATGGCTGTGCATTTTTCTCCCACGCCAGCCATATACATATATCACATTCTTCCTCCTCTGATAGACCTGATAATTCAAACACTGGCGTTGTCAAAACAGCCTGTGTCGCCATATCACAATTTGCCACCTTCGAGTAGCTGTGTAATTTCAAAATTAGGTGATGGTGATAGGTGATTAAAAGTTGTTTAACCTCCTACCTGCGACACGGGTAGGCAGCAGGGAACGGTCATTCGCCTCCGTTCACTCAAAAAAATGTAGATTTTCAACTATTCACAAAAGTTGATATTATCAACCTCCTACCGATGCTATTTTTTTACACAGGCGGTTTTTTAATAACGCTTAACTAGGTAATGAGTACCCAGATCCGTGCTGTACCTACCTGTTCTTGTACAAAAAAAGGTATTTACCTATTACACTTATTAACATTTAATGTGAAAAAAACAAATTTTTTCTAGGGACTTTTCAAAATTTAATTTGTTAGCCTCATTTGTATTCATTCTCTGGGAATAAACCATTTTTCAGATTTAAGAAATGTTGAAAGGTGGCCGAGAAAAACGCGATATGAAATCCGATTTGCTCATCCTCATGGCTATTCTTTTAGCATTCTTTTAGCATAGCTATTAGGAAGGTTTAGACGCCTGTTCGATGTAGAAAATTTCTATGTCTTAAATGTACTATAACGTACTAGAAGAAGCAAAAATACCGATTTACGAAAGTGAAATCACATTTTGCCATCAAAGCACAGATTCGTACTGCTGTTGAACATTACCTAGTAACAACACATGTGGAGCCGTGTAGAGCTAATTATTATCAACTGATTAATAGTTAAGCACCAACATGAACGTTACTGTAGCGAACGCTTTAATTAACACGAAGGCGGCGATGGACACGGGTATTGCGGTTACCAGGGGTTGACAAGCGGGTAATCTGTAGATATCAGCGGTCGCTAAATGCTTATCTGACAGCTCGTACAGTTTGGCTGGAGGCCACCGATCGCTATATTCATCCGAATCTCTGGTCAACATACCGAGCCAGTCGATAAAATAACTGTAACTGTGAACTGTTACTGTAAAGGTGAAGTGATGAAGTGCATAATCAGACCGGATCTGACTGAAGAGGATTTTGGACTTGCAACAGAACTGACACAACTGAAAAAATTCCTCATTTATGAGAGAGATCGTTTTTGCCTGTTGAAATATTCTACCGTGAGAATGATTTCCTCAGAGTTCCCACAAAAGTTGGAAAGCTAGTAGGACAACGGGAGGAGCAAACATGTTTATTAAGAAATTAGTGAAGCAATAGAAAGCTCGTACATTAATAATTACCTTGAATTATTCAAGTTACATAAATACCTAGTACCTTAGTTAGTTTTACGAAACATGATAACGGTATTTTTATTCCAATTGAATTCTGCTATCCTAAGATCGGCGGGTCTCCAAATATACGA
Organism: Stenodema calcarata; assembly: GCA_963920205.1. Taxonomy (NCBI): domain Eukaryota; kingdom Metazoa; phylum Arthropoda; class Insecta; order Hemiptera; family Miridae; genus Stenodema; species Stenodema calcarata. The sequence continues at coordinate 9,812,852 of OY986056.1, forward strand.
AATAATTTGGCTTATTTCTAGGGAGGCCTAAAATCAATTTAATATTCAGATCACCCTTCTGTCTAGATCACTGTTGTCTAACCTTGTGAGTCCCACAAATGTACGAAATTGGAATTATTCACACAATATTTTCAGCTCATTATTGTGATGAGCTGATATATTGTGAGCGCATTCAAGAAGAAGATCACATTGTTATCTCCGTGTGAAGGAGTGAGTCAGTCAGACTAGCTCATAGGCAGCCTCTTCAGTTTTTCAACAATATTCTGTGAATACTGAACAAATATATATATAGAACAAAAACTACAAGATGATGAAAGGAAGCTTTTGAAAGCAACAATTACCGAATGTAATTGCAATTACTTGCCTTTAAAAAATTAATTGTAATTGGGGTCGGCAATTACAATTATTGATTCAAAGTAATTGCAATTTTTATTGAATTACAAATCCTGTATAATGCCTTTCTTTCTTAATAAATAATGAATAATAATAAATTTTCTCGTAGGAGTAACAATCAAGCTAGTAGGAAACAGGCAAATAAATAAGTTTCGTCGCATGCATGAATATATATTTAAATATTTATAGCCATTATGAAGGGATTGTTGGGTACAATTACATGTTATTGTAATGGTAATTGCAAGAACAGGGCTCCAAAAAGTAATCATAATTGTAATTACAGGGCTCCAAAATGTAATTGTAATTGGGACCTGCAATTACAATTTCTTTTCTAGGCGCTGAAATTGAAATTACAAGTAATTGTAATTGTAGATCAATTTTATGTATACGTTTGTTTCGTCATCTTTTCCGCACTTCTGAATTTAATTATATTTTTTCGAATGGATAATGAAGATATTTTCTGCATGTACATTTCTTACGCAGCTGATTTGTATTGGTTACCCGATTTCATCAGTAGTTACGTAGCACTTTTAGTCTGAAAACTACAAAATTTAATTTGAGGAATGAGTAATTGATGTCAATAGCGAAAACGGTTAGGTATTAATCATTTTTAATAATTAATATCAATTAACTTAATAACTGAAAATCATGTGCTGTTCGAATCAGCTGGGCCAGTATGAACATAGACCCGATGATTCACCCTCATGTTAACGACTTTTGATCTGCTCCAACTTTGAGCCCTCATTGCGAACGAACGGCTGGTCGTACAACACTGCGGAAGTTCTCGATGGTTGTTCCTCCAACCCCCGCAGTACTGAGTATTCTTGTTCAAGCTCCAGTGATCGACAAAAAGCTAAAAACGATTTTGCGAAACCGCCAAAATCAATATCGTAAAACATGAGTCTAGGACTTTCTTTGTGCAAAAAAAAGGTCTACCTTCCACGCACAATTCCTTCCTTACGACTATCAAGTACAAACTCGGAGAACATATAGGATGAAATAAGTGACAACCCGGGAAGAAAACCAGATCTCAGTCGACTGCAAGTATACGAGCAAGGTTTCCAAGTTATCCCGTGAGAATAATTCCGGGCTGGCAGTCGACTTTACTGCTTCTCCGGATGACTTTGCCCGATCGTATAAACCTCCTGACGACTCCGGAAAGGCGGGAGGACAATGGGATTTCATTTTGGCGTACTCCCATCACTGAGTCTGTGTCACTGTGCTCTGTAATAATTCTGGGGATTTTCTACTTGTACGTACGTCGGCAATAATTTATGACGGGAAGTGCCTACCAAATTTTCGAATTATCGTCTAAACGTATCTCAGAACAAGAATCTTACCCATGTGCTGTCCGAATCAGCTGTTTCACGGTATGAACTACGGGTGTCAAATCGGTACTCAAAAATCCATTTTGAAATCGATGGCTAAATAGCGCCCTCACACTATGAAGCTGTTATTTGGTATGCAGCCTCCTTAGGACTTACACTTCAAGCAGAATAGGTCTAGGATCACTTGAGTGGCACCTACAGCAAATTTCGATATGAAGGTGTAATTTAGTATGTATCCTCCTTAGGACTTACACTTCAATCAGAATAGGCCTAGGATAAGTTGAGGGGCTCCTACAGCTAATTTTGATGATATTCACTCTATGAAGCTGTGATTTGGTATGTAGCCCCCTTAGGGCTTACACTTTAAGCAACATAGGGCCGGGATCAGCTGAGTGACTCCTAAAGCTAATTTCTATGCACTTCACTCTATGAAGCTGTAATTTGGTGTAAAAAACTCGTTTTGCTGATCTTTTCCACAATAGATAAACATTAATTTGCTCAGTTCATGCAGACACTCCACGAGGTGTTGACTGCTTTACGTTCCCCGAATGACTCGGTTACCGAATTTGAGCACTTAGAAGCAACTAGGGAGTCCTTTGCCTGGTACATTCAAAGGTTTGTCAACTATCTTGTCATCAAAAATGTCTATAATACGACTAAAAAAGCTCAATTATTAATGCATCGGTTGGTTCAGTGCACTTCAACAACCTCTCTGCGTTTTTGCACCCAGAAGTGTCCATAAACTAGCAAAATTACGACGATTTGGTTACATTGTCTACAACGTTGCTGTTACCAATGCAAAATGTTGTTGTTGCACAACAATCTGAAATCAAAGTCGTTCGGACTGTACAATGTTGAATGACGAAAATCAGATACCAAGATTTACTTTGGAACTGAATTCACGATCGCCAGTTGAAAAGATATAATTATTGTAGAGCACTGAATCAGCATAACATTTCTTAAGTTCAGGAGACCAAGAGCAGGTATCCAGACAGACAGTAAACTGTAGTTTTGAGTTGGGTAGTGTAGGTTATTGAGATAAAGAAGATGCTCTAAAATAAAAAGTAGATGATGGAACGAAAGTAAGTGCCCCATACAATTTCGTGGTTATGGTCTAAAGAATTCACGCTATCACAAGAATACAACATGAATATACATTGGTGGTAAATAAGGCAGTTTAACGAATCGTTGGGGATGCAGGGTGGAAAACACCATGAATAACTTTAAAGATTCTTTTCAAAGGGGGACGGGGATGATGAACGGGTCCAACTAAGTCGGCTGCTCGGAAACCAGCCGCAGAGGCGTCAAGGAAGCTCGTGATGTTTCCCTGCTTGATGATGAAGATTTATTCAAAGAGCTACTTGTCCCTCGTCTCAATGAAGAAAAAGAAGGAAAACGGAAAAAGAGTTGTAGTAAAGCGCTTTTTCTTGGGAATAAAGCGAAAGTTTTCATTCGTGCTGAATAATAATAATTTACACAAAAAAAACCTAGTTTATAATGGGACTTAGAACGGTACCCGTGGTATCTCTTTTATATTTCCGCGATCAATTCCGTCCGCCTGACGGGGGAGGTCCTTGCAATCCTCAAGGGAAACTTGTCTCTTTTCAGTTCAGACCAACGTCCCTCTTCTCCTTCCTAATTTTCTTGGGCGAGGAAGTTTATTTCCTGCGCGACAATTTTTAGGGCGTTGGATATAGATCACTATTACATGCAATGTCCTTTTGGGTGCCAAAGCTAACAAAAATAACTGACCAACTGGTGAGGAAATGTTCATGTGAGAAGGCAGGAGAGGGCGGTCTCAAGCTCAGTGATGGTCTATAATTTGTTATTATACAATCCATGGTACGTTACTTCCAAAGACATGGATTTGTGAGGTCGAGGATCTTGTTCTGAAATACTCTTCGTGTATCCTCCGCAAAGAACGTTATTTCGAATATTTGTGGTTTATAAATCACTACAGGAACAGGTGATTGAAAACCTAAACTTCCTAGACTTTGTTGCTCGTTTTCGACTGTCCAATATCCCCATTCCGGAGTTTCAGAACTTCTGCACCACTAGAAGAGAAGAACTTCTGCACCACTAAGAAGAGAAGAACTTCTGCACCACTAGAAGAGAAGATTGCAGCTTGCAGGTATAGGGGAGGTAGGTCTACGACAATAGGTGTCTCCCATCCTCAGTGAGCTGTACCTGCATTTCTTCCAACCAATATTATTTCGATCGTATTTTTACAAACTACAATTCCTCCGTCTTCCCATAGTAGAGTCTCTATTTTACAACTTGAGAGGACCGTGGTATTCTTCCGGCCAACTTCTCTACAATACTTACATTTATACATACCACATTATTCTGAGTACCAATTTCAGCTTGAACATAATCAAACGAAGATTTGAGATTATTTTTAGTTTCAATTCCTATTCGAACTATTGAATTCGACTGCAACCATTTGCTCCTATTTTCCATATTATGGAAGATATTATTATTCAAAGATATCTTGGTCAAAATAACTAGTACGCGTCACTAGTTCACAAAAATGGTAGTATGATGAAGCAAAAAAATGTTCTGGGTGTACAATTTACATTGGTGATACCACACTGCTAACGGGTGTAGTAGCATAATAATTTATTATATTATATTAAAATTATGGAAAATACCATTACAGGTAAAATGGAGAATATTTTCATTATGCCTCTGGGTTTCCTCTTGATCTTGGACAGTATCTTGGTTGTGATCTCTGACAATGCATTTAGGAGAAACTTGGGAATATCTCATCTATAAGAGGGGAGTCATATAGATATGCGACCTATTTCCAATATCCGATAAGTAAATTTCACCGGATCTAAAGGGAACAGTATCGAATATTGGTAGGTACCGTAAGTAAATTGCTTAGCAATGTAAATTTGTTTGATTCGATATTCGATGAGCTCGGCTCTCCGCCTTGCTCATAACGTTGTGTAACACGGAATATCCAGGAAGTTGATTACAATATCCCCTGACGATCAAGCCACTTTTAATCGATATAGAACGCTATTATAAAATCTTAAGAATCACTAATCCGATTAGAAAGCTCTGAAACCATCATTACACCCGCCTTGATTAAACGATTCCACGAAGGGTCTTCCAGCGACGCCTTTTCAACTAATATTCTTGGTTATTTTTTAATTAAAACCCCAATTTTCGCGGCGATTAAGGGAGTTAGAAGCCTGTCATTTTCGACGAGCAGAATCGCGCTTCACTCCAATACATGCACTCGGATCTTTATTAATTATTATGATGAAAACTACTTTTCCCCATCCTAACCTAAGCCGATCAAATCCATTCAAAGTAATATAAATAATTTCATTATACACGGCTTCATACAGTTTATCCATCATTTTATATATCTTCATATGTGTTTCATAAACTGCTTCTCATTTTGTACTATTGCTGTTTGAATTTTCGAAAAAATTGTTATTCCACAAATATCCATCCTTCTAAGGGACTTATCAATCCAACCCACGACTTAAACATTCATTTATGATAAATATGTGTATGAATATATCTATACATGCCCGTAGATCATTCTGGAAAAGATCCTAATACAACAACAATTTTCAATCACAACAGCGCTGAATATTTTTCTATAAGACATATAATATATTATGTTGTACATGTGAAGATATATTATAGCTTCACGATGTACTATAAGCGAGAAGCGGAAAAAGCTCGGGACGGTTCTGCTGCTATTCTGTGCGTGAAGTCTCAGGCTCTCTGGTGAAGGCTCTCCACATCCCTAAGGACCAATGTTATATTTTTTAAAAATCTTGTTTTCATCTTCTCAACATCTCAACTATGAAAAATGAATTTCCTTTTAAAAGTAATCTCAACTTACTACCTTATTTAAAAAAGTTTCTATTAAACCTTGAAGGCAATTATCAAATAACTTCAAGTGGTTCTATGCTGAAGACCAAAATATGGATTTAGATTTAGATTTTTAAAGATTTAGATGTTTCCCTAGTGTACAAGTTGCTTTCGAGTTGTACAAGTTGCACATGAGATTTTCGCCTGAATCTGCCTAACAAAAACCATCAAATTGCTATTAGGTATATCAATTCCTTTACACTAAATTCACCTGTTTTATCATTGTAATTAATGGTGACCTCTATCAAGTTCTTCTTACGAGGATCATACTTGTCTTCATATTTTTCAATGAATATAGAAATATTAAATAATTCATAAGTAGGGCTATTATTGAAGTCGGACATGCATGTATTGCAATCTTGCCTAATTTTAAGCCCTTTTATGCATCTTCAACATTTTTCGAGACTATTTAAATGTGATCACTACCTTGGTAAAGCCATATAAACGCTAATGTTGGTTAGGCGGCTTTTCTATGGATCTTGAACTCGTATCGTGTCACAGGATTCGGGGAGTTCAATCTCCTGCTTCCCAGTTGGTTAATTTTATTTTTCCAGGGATATTCTCCTCTCAGTGGATTCGTGGGTGTTGCGGTACACCTGTTTGCCTACATTACCGAATGTAGCCAATGATAGTGTTGAGAAGAATCTTGGGGAATCATCAAGGGCGAATTGCCAGAAAGATTTCCTTTTTCCTATCTGTGATGTGATGAGTGTTTTCAGTTGTGGAGAATTATGAAAGTCCTTTCTCATCCTAGGTCATGTAATTGCCCTTCCTTTAGGTAACAATCAGCGAATATAATATATTATGCTCGTCCCCGTTTCATGAGTTCAGAACCCACAAGAAGAGTTGTAGGAGAAAGGTAAGTGAGGTCTTCTTGAAGAGAAGATCTAGCATTACACATTAAATTCAATCAACATTGAAGGTTCAACAGCTCAACCACCAATGATTGACCACTGAATACCTGTAATAACAACGAAGATTAAACTCTCAAGGAAAAGTAGTGAATTTAATTTATTAATATCTATCCTGTCTCTTGCTCGTAACTTCAATATAGAATCGTGAGCTGGAGGTTCAATAAATGCAAAGCACAACTAATTTAAATTCAGAATAATCATCTCACAACCTTATAAGAAGCCCTTTCTACTTGGATTTCACTTGATGGGCGTTTCTAAGTTCCCCGATCTTTTGAAATTACTTTTCTCTTTAATCAGTGGTGGTGTAGTAGAGGGAGTGATTAGATTCGTCGTTCGTTGTACCTGATCAGAGTATATTTGTTTTGCAGAATTTCGGTGTTAGAAATGGTAAAATGCACGAGTGTAAACGAATATCTTGCAGTAACATGGATACTACTCGAAATTGTGGTTGCCCAAGCCTATACATACGTGTACGAGCTAAAAGTTACAACAACGATCACGAAAATAACTGTTTCTTCAAGATGTTTTAGTTTTGCCTTCTTCTTCTTCTTACAGACAAACATGTGGTAGTAAAATAATATAGTAACACAAATCAACCTTTAAAGAAATATTCACAAGCAGAAAGGAAGTGGACGTTCGTGGCTTTACGTTCGACTGCTTCCGGCAGTGCGGTTGTAATCACCTGTCTTCTAAGAAGGATCAACATTTTCTTAAAACAACAAGTGTTTGAGTACGTATTTGCTAAGAAATTTCTGAGGGTTTTGTGTTCATATGATAAGTCAAAAGAATCGCTAAATAGGCTAATCACATCACCTCCTGGACTCTACGCGACCTTCAAAGAAACGCCTCCTCTTTCTCACTGTGTGGACTTCTTAACTCAACTCTTGGCAGGACCTAGTCAGCCCTGTTAATCATCTTCACCTGCATCGTCCTAATTGGATCGTAACTTTCCTTTTCGCGCGTCACTTCACTCATCAGAATGTGCTAACGATACAAAAAATCCCGGTTTTCATCGCCCCATCATCCTCATCACTCGTCATCTTCACCTGCGCGTAGTTTGATCGTGAAGCCGAAAATTGGTGAGATTTGTCCAGTTTCTTCCATCCAGAACCCCCTACCATTATCATCGGGCCCCAACGAGATCATCAGCGACATTTTTCCTTTTTTTCAACAAGAACAAGTACATTAATTTATTTATTTTATTTTTTTATTTGTCGAATTTAAGTTGCCAACATTAATTCATCTACAGGAGAACTTTTCTTTGTATTTCCCCGATATAAGTTTCTTTTATTTGCTTTTTTATGTAAGTCCCCAAATTAGAGGTCCTTCGGATCAGTTACACTCCAGCCCTATGAAAAAATAGGCAGTTAATTGAAAACTAATTGAACTTTTCCCTGCACCTATTCAACAAGATTTGATGTTACGTGATGTTGCGAAAGATGAATCAATCTTGAATTAGGTATTAAAAACGTACTAATCGTGATGAAGAGTTCAATTCAAGTCGTAATAAGTCTCAATAAGGAGCGAAGACGTGATTCAAACCGTATTTTAAACATGCAGTAGCTGGTGGCAATGTCAGCGAATCGCGTCACGACGTCGTAGGAAGCCTTGTAAATATCTAAGAAAGCTGTGTCACCCGGCCACGTGATGGAATCTCCTGAAATGTACTCGTCAAAGGTCACATCACTTGAGTACCTGAGGCTTCATAATGTTCCATTAACGTCTGCCTTGGGGTTGTGCAGATTCAGCTATATTCGGATGAGTCACGTTGGCTGGTGACGGTCAATAGTTGCATTACGATTCGATCAACTGCCAAACATCAAAAGTCGGAGACAGAATTAAGTAAGTATTCAAACATCTCTTCTTTAATTTTGCGGAATAGCAGCGATTCAAGATATGAAGATAATTTTAATGCAGCATCGGCAATGGTAATTACAGTAGAAAGGTTTTGCTTAGCTGTCACTCAAGTCAAGTCGAGGTCTTGGCTCTACGCCTCTGCGCACCAACGAGTAAGATACTCCATGGAGAGACCTTCACCCAACCAACCAGACATCCGCATTCCCCGTGCATTGCAAATTCCTCCAATACCTGATAAATATTGATGAGCGTGGTTCAACTGTCACTCTTTTCCTTAAACACTACGGAACGCGAGATATTTTGATGAATAACAGCAAGTATACGTAAAATAATTTTCTCGCACAGGCCATAATTTGCTTATGCGACGAGCAGTCATGATTTCTCCGTAATAATAAATTCATACTTCAGAGTCACTTCCAATTCCTTTCACCTGTGATGATATGAGACTTTCTCTACTTTTGCTCAACTTATTTCATTCCACTTTAACTGTTCCACCTTTCCAAATGGTCAATACCAGTACGGTATATATAAATTATAATTTCAACAAAGAGAAATAGCATTTCTGCCAAGTGTGCAAATTGGAACAGAATCGTTTGTCCCCGAGAAGTTCGCTCGAGTGGCCTCTTCAGCAGAGCCACAACAGTTCATTTAGTCGGCATCCAATTTTCCCTTTCCGTGACACTGAAACCCTCAACCTCTTTGTGTGTTAACCAATTGGCGGATCGCAATGAACAAAGAAAGTTGGACTCTCATTATTTTCTCGCCCGTTACAGTTTTGTACCATATCTGCTAACGACGTTTCTGAAAAAAAGACAATGGCCATTGTTTATAAATGAGAAGACCTTCCTGGGTCAGCAGCGGAGCTTAATTTGGTCATTGAATCAGCAAGACCTAACTAAAGCAGAACTTGTTTTATCAGTGATTTTTTGTTTGTTCCAGTAGGACCAAATATCGAAATAAAATACGTATGAATGAAAAATAATTAGTTCATTATACTCGTAATGAGAAATGTTGTCTCGTCCCGTCTCGTCTTCCATAACCACCAGAAATCGGCGTTTATCAAGTGCCAGGAATACGCCGGTATCTTCTATACACGCATTCAGCAGGAGTGCACAGTTCCTTCCAGAGTTCCATCATCCAGATGTTGGTGAAGTTCCGTACAATCCAAAGTTAAGAATCATGGCAGCAGTCAAATCGCGTCAAAGATACGTCACAGTATCGCATCATGAATGCCCTCGGACGGGGTCATGGTCTATCTATGGTTTTCCGCGATGAAACCAGTGATCGACTCGACTCCGCAACGGGTGACCTTTAGAGAAACCTTCTCTCACCAGTGGTGATCTTTAGGAAGTCTGCTGAGAAAGAGCTGCAGCATCATCTGGCGCCGGAGGGTCCCTCGGAGTTCATGACTCGCTTTCAAACCGGCCGATAATGTTGGGCCCCTCGGGGCATCTGATCCGATCCCGAAGAGGCCAATAATCGTAAACATAGACCGACGAGTGACCGACCTGGATCGTTGTTGGAATATCGGCCGATTTTTTTCCTTGTGGTCGATTCTAATGGTTCATTATTGAATATAATAAACCAAAATGACCTGGCGTGAGAACTAAGAAGACATCAGGCGATTCAGACTAGTGAACTAAAAAGGGACTATGCGAATAAGGCGGGTGATAATGGCGAGGTGAACGTCAGCAAAGTCGGGGTGGGATCCCACATGCTGGCTCGACGTCCTTGGAATATCCAGAATAGATGTGCCAGTGTGACACGGGGACGAGCGTGAGCGCATGATGAATGCCCGCCAGAAAGACAGAAAGCCGTTTTAGCAAACTTGATGGTTGGGACCTTTCAAGAGCAGTCCGAATTTCATCAAAATATCGTTCTGACCTCCCATCAGCTGATCAATGGCCAGGCTCTTGCAACAAACGCAGCAATTGTACGCGGGACGGACAGATCCTGCAAAACGACCACTCCTGAGCAACTATGGTGGCAATGGCTCAAGAAGATAATAGACTTAAGAACACAAATTTCACGCCGAATCACATCGTCAAACCAAAAAACTGTTGTGACCTAACCAACTGGGTCATAGATTCTTTCGATCCACCCATTGACTTGGAGGGATGAGACATTGAGGATTGCTCAATGAAAAACATCTTCCCCTTTCCCATACTTCACACTCGCGTTTTATGAGGTATCAAGGGAAACATAGTGAACTGAGGAAACGCTGTGCGGCTTAATGTACGGGGAGAATATTCAATTAAGAAACTGTATTTATGGGCCATAAAGAGAAAGAACGGGCGGGACGGAAAGAACGAGCGTCTTCGTTGGAAAAGACGTGGTGTAATAGTGTGCGAATGCCTCCATTCTAGACACTATCCAACCAGACACAACCACGATATTATTATCTCCGCCCTGATACATGGTCACACTTGTTCATTTATTTATTTATTTTATTTATTTTTTTCATTCCGTACAGAACACTAAGGGTAACAAACGGATAAGTATAGCCCATTGCAGGCCAGAGAATATTGTTGGAACTCTGTCAGAAATCTCTCCAGCAACATTTAATGTTGATTGTCACTAAATCCCTAAATTGGGTTTATACGAATGCTCAAGACGAACGTAGCAGCAATGCGTAATATTAATATTAATGTTCCCTAATTAGGCCCACATCAAGACAGCTAATTTTTCAATCCTCGTAAATTCCACACGAAGCTCAAAGTTTTTGCTGTGGTGACATTACGTATTGTACAAAAATCTGACAAGTGGGTTATGTTGTTCGAGCACAACAGGTTTTCAGAAGGAGACCGGTAGCGGTGGATGAATTATTTTTGTAAATGAGACGGTGATTTTTCGATGTGACTGGAACGAAACCGTTTTCTAAGGGAAACTGGTGGATACTGCAGATGACTCGACAGGTGGTAGTTCCAGGTAGAGGCAACTGCAAGGTAAACTGGAATAGGGGTGAAAAGGCCTTCGACTGCAGTGGAAGCCGAGGGGCTAAAAAGGCTCTTCCTTCACTTGGGTCCAGGAAGGAATGTTTATGTAGGTATCTCGTGAAAAACTTGTGGATGACACTAATTTTTGAGTTATATCTAAGATTTTTATTATATAAACTGGTTGGATAAGGAAACATACAGGTCAGCGATCCCCGATTACCTCGAGGTGAAACCCACTTCCAGGGCTAATTCATCCATTTGGATACAGACCATGTTCAAAGTACCGAATGACCACTGATTTTTACTTACACCATTTTCGTTTTATTCAACATAGATTACGATCATGTCAGAATTCCCGCGTGACTCCTATTCCTGGGCGTTCAAGTGCTAAATTATTCCAAGTCGTGGGGTGCGGTCTCAGGAGTCGTCTGAATTCTTGTATTCGAGAGAGTGTACGAGTATGAACCGATGGGAAAAGCTCTCCGGATTCCCCCTTACTCGGAATCATACGAATACCGAAGGCTCCACAAGGTATATTCTTCCTTACTGTATATACGGGAAACAAAATTATATTTCATTCGTATGTAACGTGCATATTGGATTCTACAGGCAACGGAAACCACATTGCCTCAGGCATTCACGTAGAACCGTCCCTCCTCACGAGTGGCACTAATAACCATCACCGCAACCAGTTTCCACGAAAATTTCCATCTGAGTAGCGTCTGTCGATATCACAGTCGAATTCGTGGAATAAATAAAATTTATTATTTTATTTAATATAATGCAGTTTCAACTGCCGGTCTCATCATGACGCCTAGAATTGCTTCAAAATACCACTATAATACATGTAGACACTAACGTGGATTGTATGATGCGACTGGGGGTTGAAACTGCATTTTATTCATCCTTCCACGAATATGATTGTGATATCGACAAACGCTACTCAGGTGGGTGTCTCAAGGACAATATCAAGTAAAACAAACGATTGCTACATTATGTCATAATGTAGATCACCCATCTAGATCGCTGTTCCGCAATCGTTTGTTTTACTGTATACGGAGTTTAAAACCTGTCATTACTTAAAAAATTCGATCTTACAGTCTTGCTGCATGACTGTGGATGTTCGTATTGTTATGGGGAGTTTCTTGGTAGTTACACACAGTAATAAAGAAGCAATAGGCAGGAAACTCGGTCATTCTCCAAACATGGACAAAATCATATGAGATTTACAATTCGAATCCGCTCGCGCGTTAAGGGTCAATATTGAAGGCGCACGTAATCGGAGCAGAGCTTATGAGAAAACAACTTTACCTTCCTCTAACGATCATATTGCATACAGCCAGAGTTTAAGAACCAGAGGTGGTTGTGATAGTGCAAGGAAGGCGAGTCTAGTTTTCAACCTCCACAATATCGATCGGGTTTCAACTGATATCTACAAACTCCGATAACTAAATCATGAGGTCGTCCAGGGGCAAAACCACTAAAGCATTCGATGTTGCACACAACTTGCAAGAAGAAACTCATGAGGTAACCTCAGAAGATAGTTCTGGCGGAAGATTCATACCATGAAACATACATTTCAGACTCGTCGCTCGCTCTTTCCCATAGACATTTAGATACTTATGAACAACTATTTCTTAATTTCTAATCGTTTCATGATTTTTGATCAGGATTTTTTATTAAGAATTTGGAAGGTCAATTAAGAAGAGAACAATTCCATATAGACACATACATGTTTATCGTAAGACGGATATACAAACGTTCCAGCTGAGCAGTAAATTATATTCTTCAACGGAAAAGATCAAAAAGACCTGTGACGGCGTTGTGGCTGTAACACCGACATGGCTCATGCAGGGCGGAAGTTTTCCTACAATATCGACAAAATCAGAAAGACGGATGTTTTCCTTCGACAGCGAAATATCTCAAGCGGGCGGGCTTTTACCACTAACACCAACACACCATAAATGAGATTTTTTCCATAAGGCACCGACAAAGCTGAGACAAGCGGATTTCTTCCTTCGTCACCTAAAAATCTTAAAGGACCTCTCTCTGTAATGGCAAAGTTCAATAAGGCGACTTTCTAAATTGGAAATTCCAATAGTACTAGTAACTATTTTATAATACACTATGTTTGTTTCGATGTATATTTACAGAGTGAGGCCTTTGCTGATATGGCGAAACGACAATCAATTGTATTACTCATTCACAACTTTCAACGACCAGACAATCACAAGGTTTTTCAAATCTTGAATGGATGCGTTTGTTTATCGCTCGATTCTATGAGGTCAACATCAAAAGAGATAAACTAAAACGATAACTAATTTGACGATAACAGCGTTCATCGGAACTTGTCAACAGTGTAAGCCGTTTTCTACATTTCAGCAAGGTTTTAGAAAAAAAAATCTTAAGATGTCAAAAAACATTCGCTCTACGGTGGAATTGAAGAAACAAGCTGACGGTTAGCGGCCACCAAGAATAATCTTATCAGCTTCGTCCACCATTAGCGGTTCCAATATCCTCTTCACCCCGTCGTAAATGGATGGAAGACCTAACCCGACTTGTCTGACTAGATCAAAGCTCTCATGAATATTAATGGAAAAGTCATCTCTAACACAACCCCCGCTATCCTTCTCCGGGGTTTACAGGGGTCTTGTCACTGCCACTGTTATACAGAGGCAGGATACCGTGAAAAATGTACATTTAACCACGTTTTTGAAATAGTTCACAAACGTAGAGGAAATTCGAAATGACCGGACAGACCGAGGAATGACGTGTTTTCCAGAACAATTTCTAAACTCGCTAATATTATATGTACATGAACACTAAGTTGACCAGCTTGGTAGGTAAGTCCATATCGTCGGTCTAGATGTGGTACCTTGGCAGTGAAAAATCAAATTGCGGATCAAATTTCGAACGTTGTTTATTACATTAGCACATCTTTCGAGTAACTTTCCAAGATTTGACAGGAGTAAGTTCCTGAGGTAGGTATATAAGATTTGACAGGAGTAAGTTTCTAAGGTATCTAAGATTTGACAGGAGTAAGTTTCTGAGGTAGGTATCTAAGATTTGACAGGATTAAGTTTCTAAGGTATCTAAGATTTGACAGGAGTAAGTTTCTGAGGTAACTTTCCAAGATTTGACAGGAGTAAGTTCCTGAGGTAGGTATATAAGATTTGACAGGAGTAAGTTTCTAAGGTATCTAAGATTTGACAGGAGTAAGTTTCTGAGGTAGGTATCTAAGATTTGACAGGATTAAGTTTCTAAGGTATCTAAGATTTGACAGAAATAAATTTCTAAGGTTTCTATGATTTGACAGAAATAAGTTTCTAAGGTTTCTGTTCTAAAATTTGACAGGAGTAAATTTCTAAGGTTTCCAAGATTTGACAGGAATAAGTTTCTAAGGTTTCCGAAACATGACAGGAGTAGTTTCCAAGGTTTCTAAGACATGACAGGAGTAGTTTCCAAGGTTTCTAAGATTTGACAGGAGTAGTTTCCAAGGTTTCTAAGATTTGACAGGAATAAGTTTCTACGGTAAGATTTGACAGGAGTAAGTTTCTAAGGTTTCCAAGATTTTACAGGAGTAAGTTTCCAAGGTTTCCAAGATTGTACAGGAATGAGTTTCTAAGGTTTCCGAAGCTTGTAGTTTCGAAGATTTGACAGGAGTAAGTTTAGAAGATTCCAAGGTAATTTTGAAGGGACCTTTCCAAGTGGCACTTGACACTCTGATTATAGTAGTTTCAGCCACAATAATGTTCAATAATATGATTATTAATATTCTTCAGCACACATTTGTAATATAACAAGGAAATACAGATTAAGGCAAAACCCATTCATTTACTAGGAAACCCTTGCTCGCTCTATCCCAGCAGTTAGAAGTTAACACTAGTCAACTAGTTGGATCTCACAAAGTGGTGGAGCTACAAAAGCTCCAAAGAATTTGTGCACAGTTTAGGAATTAGTTCACATTAGCAAGGTCTTTTTTAATCCAATCAAACCAATCGCACATTTTTGTCGCTTACGAGGTATCACTTATTGTTTCCCAAATGTTGGAAACACGAAACTACATACAAACTGAAAATTTAAACGAAACGGAGAAATAAATAGACAAAATCAATTAACGAACATTATAAACACGAAGAACACACAGCTGACTAATTAGGAGGATAGTAACTTGTACAAAATTGTGGAGGAACGCATGTAACTTGTAAAAATCCAGTACACCTGGTAACCAGTACACTTGTTAACATTAGTAGTGCATTACAAGTTTACATTTGTAGCGTTGTACTTGTTGTATTAACAAATAGGCACCATGCAATGATTGATAAAAGCAACCTCTGAATATCGAAATCTCAATGACTAACGAGTCGGCAATTTATTCGGAGAATTGATAAAACCGGCTCTTTATTCAACTACTGGACGGTTTCAAATGACTCCGTCGTTTTGAATGAGAAATGCCGTCTGGGAAGCCCCTCCGACGACGAGATTCTTTGATTGCAGAAGCCATATATTTCAAGGTTCGTACCTAACTCTGCAAATTAAGGGGGAAGTGGACGGGCCCTTAGTATGATTCTGGGATAAGAGATGGCGTTACTGACGCATCAAAAGTTTTTGCAATCTCATTTTGGAACCATCCAATTTATAACAGTTTGGGAAACGCAGTTTGCCTTCATACGCCCCTACAAGTTGCTGCATCAATTCATTTAATTTTTATACAAATTTAAAATTGGAAAATTTGAAAATTTTGAGGTTTAGAGGTTGAAATTTGGAAAAAGCCGGTGCAAGCCCCCTTCCCAATATGGCTGGATGGGTTTTGAGAGCATCATTTCAATGATTGCGTAAATATACAAGACGTAAAACGAAAAATGGTAATGTTGGTTTTGAAGGAAAAAAGAATGGCTGCAGACCCCAATTCGGCGCTCAAGGTCACCACGCTCGCTTTCCTCGGTAGCCATTGTGTCAATCCGTTCTCTTGAACCACTCCTCTCTCCATCCGTCTCTCTTCGTGGAAACGATAACCCTACAATAGCATCAAATGGGCAAAGTCCTCGCGTATGTACATTAAGTCGCCCCCCACCCTTCGCGGTCTCGAACCTCTTATCTCCGATCTTCGGTAGGCTTGCTCATACATTCATTTCAGCTTGCATCGCTCGTACTAGCGCCTCATTTTTGGTTTATTATCTTCGATAATGAACCATTGGAATCGCCCAAAGAAAAAAATTTTTTATTTCTACATTCGTTTATTATTATTATTATTCGCTTTCTACATTCTATTTTTGGTTTATTATCTTCGATAATGAACCATTGGAATCGCCCAAAGAAAAAAATTTTTTAACCCCCCCCTCAAAATTTGTTGGTTTACGTTTCAAGATACGTAGATTCAGAAAATCGAATAAAAAAAAATCCGTCCGTCCGCAGTCCGTGCCACTTTGCCCAGTTAGCGTTGAGTTAAAATTACGAAATTTGGTTTCTGGGTTTGGACCAGCCCCACAATGATCCTCGAAACTTTTCATAACCCTAGGTCAAGGGGAAGGGGTTCAAAACGAAATTTAAAATTTCGACGATGTCATATCTCAAAATATTCAACTGAACCGTGTAATTGTTAGTTCACTTTTGAATGACCTGAAAAATTACGAATCTTTTAAGACCAATTGGATTTTTGTGCGACCAGCCGTTCGTTCACAGTCAGCGCGCAAAGGTCTAGGAAAAACACTAAACTTTCGCGTCGAAAACGGTCGTCATGTGGGTCAACCGCCAGACGCCCAGAATAAAACTACCTTTTTTCATCTTCCCGGTAAACTACAGTCTAGAAATTTTAACCGTGAGTCGGGGATAGACCACATTGCAATATTCACTCGGTTTCTCATCTGTAAAATTGTTTAAATAATACCTTTTTGTAATAATACAAATTAAATTTTGATGATGAGCTATTGACTTGAAATTTTAAAAATAGTTCAGAACTGGATCACAATGCAATATTCACTCGGTTTCTTGTCTGTAAAATTGTTTAAATAATACCTATTTGTTTAAACAAATTAAATTTTGATGATGAGCTAGATACTTGAAATTTTAAATATAGGTCAGAAATGGATGACATTTCAATATTCACTCGGTTTGTATGACATGGTATGAATATGGTATGGTATATTATTGTATGTATGATTTGGTATAGTACAATATGGTATGATAGGAAAGAAATTCGTATGATATGGTATGAGTACGGTGAGAATATGGTATGGTGCCTCTTTTGTGTAAGATTTGACTGTTCTAATAACAGTCTCCTCTACCTCAAAGGTTCCATTGGAAATGTCTGCAATGTTGGACGAATGGGAATAGATTCAGCTCACTCACCTTCATTACAGTCAGAAGTGCTACCTGTCAAATCTCGGACTCATCACCTTTCCTATGAATGATTGACGCAGCAGATTCACAGTCTAAAAGGGGAGATGAAAGCTGCTATCACTGACTCTTATTTTTCGTTTTACGATCGTGCTATTCATCGCAGAATTTTGGTTCTTGGCAATTTGAAATCAGGAAATTCTCAAAAATGGGGCTGGAACCAAGTTTTTTTTTTAAATTTAAAATTGTCCAAAATTCTTTTTCTAAAATTTGAATTTGAAATTTTTTTCAAATTTTTTTTTGATGCAGCATTTTGTTTAGGAAAACTATGAACATAACTTTTTTCAGATTGAAAATCGCTCAACCGGCTGTTGAAATATTTTGCATAAACTTTTGGTGTCTTCTCTCTCTCTCGCACACTTGTCGTCCACTTTCCCCTTAAGGTTTCCTTCATCGAGCGACAGTCGACTCTTTGAGAAGCCCGACCCAATAACGTTCTATCAGCAGAGTAACAATGTAGCAGGGTAGGATTTTTAATGTTTTCTACAATTAGATGCTAAGTTAATTTGCAAATACAAACAATTCTGTGGCCTGTTGTCAAAAAACGTTTAATTCGATTTTCTGAACCTACGTATCTCCAAACGTAAACCCCCCAAGTGGTAACAATTGGTTTTTCTTGGTCGATTCCAAATGGTTAGTTATCAAAGATAGTACACCGAAACGCCCCAAAATGGAAGAATTTTCACCGTCCTTTGTAAAGCGTCACAGGCACAACAAGTCATAAAACGATATAATAATAATTTCAGGTTGTGCAGCCAACGAAGTAATACGCCAATTTCAAGACTCTTTGTCGATAGATAGACATAGAAACGCATCATAACAAGAAACCAGACTCTTTCAACCGTAAACATGAAAACCCTCATTAAATATTTCGGGATTTGATATTTTTCGATAATAATAATCGATAAATGTTTATCGATTCTATAGAATCGATCGATCATATCGATTGAATAAATCGATTAATGCCTAGTTTGCCAAAGCTTCACTAGGCTGAACATTGACTATGTACTTCTGCATGTAAGAAGGGTTCCGATTGGCCCTTCATGACGTGTTCAGAAATCATCCACCAATGAGATACCATTTTTCATTCCCCATTTTCTGGAGCTGGGACGGCTTGGAACGGGAGCTCACTCTGAGCCCGTCTTTTGTCATTTTCGGATTATACGCAGTTTTCAGTTTTCTTTTTCAAACAAGTCCTTTCATTTCTACCCTTATACTTATAGATTCTAAATCAGAAGTGGGATAAGAATAGATACGTCCGTTTTAACTTTATTTCTTTAGTTAAGTGTAATAAGTTATAAGTGCGAACCGTGCGTTTTGGTGAAAAAGGACACCGTTCTGTTTCGTGACGTTTCGTTTCGTGTGCTGTAAAATGGCAGAAGACGAACACTCGATCATCGTTGGCGATGACCACGCTCCAATGGACGCGTCTTCAATACAATCTGGATCAAATAATCCTGGAATTTCATGGAGCGAATTTCTTAGTTTCCAGAAGGAAATAATAGCACAATTGAACAACCGTCCTCAGGCCGCTCCAATAATCATACAGGGACCAATGAAACTCCCCGATTTTAATCCAGATCATGATGATGCACAAGCTTGGTATAGTGCATCTGCCATCATTGTGAACCATCGTAAACCAAACACGTCTGAGTTAGCGATGGCCCTCACACAGTGCCTAAAAGGTAATGCAGCGAGGTGGGTTGTTGACGTCATATGTGATACACTGACATGGGACACTTTTGAAACCTTGTTCAAATTAAAATTTTGCACCATTGATACACCCGCCGCAATCTTACATAGATCAATCAATGCGCGAACTTCTGACGGCAACGTTGATAAACTAATAGCTGAACAATTGTCTAAAATCAGAGGGGCCTTCAGAGGAAAAACTGCGGACGAATGCGCGCTGATTGTTGCCACTGCATTAGCTGTCCGAGCTGAACCGGAGATAAAGCGGTACGCATACACTCACGAAAATCTCAATGAAGTGGAACTATTTCAAGAACTCAAAGCTGTCAAGGGAACACGACAATCGCAAGGAGGTCCAAGCCAAAATAAAAGTCAACCATTCAAACAGTTCAAACGCCCTTACAACGGCTTTCAGGGTGTCGAACAGAAGAAATGGAAACCAAATGATCGAAACAAAAACAATCAAGAGGTCTTCAATTTCAAGGCGAATACACAAACTCAGCATCTGCCGCAACAACAACAACAACAATTCAAGAAACGATGGTGCAAGAACTGCAGGATGAATAACCATGATTGGGAATACTGCCGCTTCAACCCCAACAGAAAATCTGCCAAACCTGCCAATGGTACTGCTCCAAAAACTGACGAAAAGAGAGTCAACGCCTGCACCTTGAATCCGCAAGGTCACTTTAACCATCAAGGTAACATCCATCCTTTTATTTTTGATTCTGGGTCTGAATGTTCAATATTGTCTTCAAAATTAACTCCATTGTTTTTAGGCCAAGAATACAATAACCCTGTAAAACTAATAGGTATTGGTCACGGAGAAATAATAGTAAACACTCAAATATCTACTATAATTCCAATTAATAATATTGATATTCCTGTTCTATTTTATGTGGTTCCTGAAGAGGCTACATCCCATGACATTTTGTTAGGCAGAGACATTCTGTCAGCAGGGATTTCAGTAAATGTTTTACCAGATCGTTACGAAGTAACAAAGATTGATAAACACACAGATAAAAGTACAAATCAAAAACTCAAGTATTTGAAGAGAAATTACAAACCCATTCTAGACAAAAACCCTTTGGTAAAAACAACAAAAAACTTTTCTGATGACACATGTGACACTGATACTGAAAACGAAACTTCCTGGCAAATTCCTTGTAATGTACCCATTATCGATAAACAAGTAGAATCAATCACAGCTACTGAAGGTCCATTGACTAGGTCAATTATTCAAGGCTCTATTAATGGTCAACTTGAATCTGAAATATTTCGCCCTGAGACTGAAACTCTCAACACTGATTTAACGCATCCCGAAGATCTAGTTAGACTCAGAACCATTTTACAAAAATTTTCGAATACATTCACTAGAGGTTTACCTAAACGTCCTGTAAATATATTAGAATTTAAAATAAGTTTAATTGATCCAAATAAGGTGGTCTATAGACGTCCGTATCGTTTACATCCTCGTGATCGAGATGTAGTACGAGGGTATGTTAAAGAATTGTTGCAAGCAGGAATTATTGAGGAATCAAATAGTCCCTACTCATCACCTATTCTCCTTGTGCCAAAAAAGAATGGAATGATGAGAATGTGTACAGACTTCCGCGAGATCAACAGTAACACTTTACCTGAACGGTACCCTATTCCTTTGATTCAAGAACAATTAACTAGATTAGCTGATCAGAATTATTTTATAGGTCTAGATTGCGCTTCTGGGTTTTATGGAATACCAACTAGTGAAGAGTCACGTCATATCCTAGCATTCTCGACTCCTGATGGACACTATCAATACCGTAGGATGCCGTTTGGTGTTCAAAATGCTCCTTGTTGCTATCAGCGTGCTATAGTAACTGCTTTAGGTGATTTAGCAAATACGTATTGTCTTGCTTATCTGGATGATTTGCTGATAGTCAGTAGAACTAAAGAAGAGATTTTCACTCGACTAGAAGTAGTACTAGAGGTGTTAGACAAAGCAGGATTTTCTCTCAACCCTGATAAATGCTCTTTTATTAAGCAATCTATAATTTATCTGGGTTATGAAGTAAAAAACGGCAATATTCGTCCTCATAATGACAGAATAAAGGCTTTAACCGAATTACCCCCACCAAAAGATCGTACTGCCTTACGATCCTTTCTTGGTCTTTGTTCATACTTCAGAAATTTTGTGCCTAACTTTTCATTAAAATGTGCTCCATTATATAAACTTACATCTATAAAAGAAAGATTTGAATGGACCCCTGAACATGAGCAAATTCGTCAAGAAGTCATCCAATTATTGACTAGTGAACCTTGTTTAACTATTTTCAAACCAGAATACCCAATAGAAGTATGGTGCGACGCTAGCTCAGTAGGCTATGGAGCAATTTTATTCAACATAATAGATGGACAAAGAAAGGTTGTGGGTTATTTCAGCAGACGAACTACTCCTGCTGAGGAAAAATATCACTCTTATGAATTGGAAACGCTTGCAGCTGTAAAGAGCTTCAAGCACTGGGAATGTTTCTTGTTGTACCATAATTTTACATTAATCACTGATTGTAAATCTTTCCAAGCTTCGTATGTCAAGCAAAATTTAATTACTCGAGTTCACCGTTGGTGGGCTTATCTTCAGACATTTGTCTTCAAAATTCAATATCGACCAGGCTCAAAAATGCAAACAGTTGATTTTCTTAGTAGGTACCCTGTTGGAGAACCAGAGAAAGTAAATGTTTTTGAAAATCAAGTACATGATTATCCACTAAAACACCTATCTGAAGATTATAAAATCATAAAATCTAACCTGACTCAAATTACTGATATGAAACACAATGAATTAATTAAAAAGAAAGTTAATTTAGTTGAATTATCAGGAGAATGGCTCCAGGTAGCCCAACAACAGGATCCTGAAATTAAACTTATCCTTGATAAACTTGATAAGGATTTGCTACCTCACGATTTGGCAAAAACGTATGAAATTAACGAAGGAATTCTTTACAGAAAATTTCAACACAAGAAGAAAAATTGTAAAGCCCCCATTGTACCAAAATTTTATCGATGGGTTGTTGTCAATTCAATTCATGAATCAATCTTACACATGGGACTCCCTAAAACACAAGATAAAGTATTGGAAAAATTCTGGTTCCCTAATATGAATAAATTCATCAAAAAATTCATTGAGAACTGTGTCACTTGTAAAATAACCTAAGCTCCTTCAGGCAAAAAACAAGTACAACTTTATCCTATCCCAAAAACAGACATTCCTTTTGATACTGTTCATATTGACATAACTGGAAAATTATCTGGCTCAACGGGTACTCCTGAATATTATATTGTTACGGTTTGTTCCTTTACTAAATATGTTTTGTTGCATTATACTCGTTCATTGACAGCAAAAGCAGCCGTCAATGCTGTGTCTGAGATGACAAAGTTATTTGGTCCCCCATCTCGTCTAGTTTTTGACCAAGGTACTAGTTTTACATCTGGTATTTTTACAGAATATTGTGAGCAGAATAATATAAATACACACGCAATTGCCACTGGTGCTTCTCGAGCTAACTCACAAGTGGAGAGATACATGTCGTCCATAACAAACCTAATCACTGTTGCCCAGAACATCAAGAAACAATCCATCAGACAATTATTACCAAAAATTCAACTGGTATTAAATTCAACAACAAATCGTACCACTTCAATGTCCCCAATAGAACTTCTAATTGGAAGAAGGCCTAACATGCCTGGTATGATTACAATTGACGAACATGTATCTCCCCCAACTCGCTCTAATTTGTCCAATATACGCACCGAGGCCAAGCAAAATATTGACCGTCTTGCTAATTACGAACTTGAACGTTTTATTGGAAAAGGAGCACAAATAGAGCCATTGAACATTGGCGATTTTTGCGTGCGCCAAGTTGAACCGAGGGTGTCACAAAAGACTGCCCCAAAATTTAAGGGGATGTATCAAGTAGTAGAGATACTACCTCACGATCGTTACATACTTGAAAATTTAAACTCTAAGAAAAGAGTTAAATACCCTCATGATAGGGTAAGGAGAATTAACCAAGACATATCTTTGTTACCTCAACTCCTTGATGAAGATGAATCAGAATCTGATGGTGATAACTGAATTTTGAGCAAAACTCACTTTGACTAAATATGATTTGCATTTTCACTCTATTCACTCAATTTCACGCAATTTTTTTTCTCTCTCTCTCATTATTCTTTTTGAAACGTAAAGTCATTTTTGGAAGCACATGCGTAATTGAGATCAGGCACCTAGGCTATCGGACAGTGTTGGTTGCAAACAACATTTTCCCTTTATCACGACGAACCGGTGATGTTCTCAGTCGTTGGTCTTAACACTACGTTTCGGTCTCTGGGACTTAGACGTTTCCGATGTTTGGTGATAATGAGCTACCCCCGGTGTTCATTGCATTTGATGACACCTCCCTATACAGGCAACAGTAATGTTTTCCGCCTCCGCTTGAAAGGGCAGATTAGGGCCCTGGATAGAAGGATTACATTTGAAGCCGTATATCCATTTATATGGAATTTTACCCATTTATATGGGACTTACAAAAATTATTGAGATTTCATTTATATGGAATCTTACCCATTTATATGGGACTTACAAAAATTATTGAGATTTCATTTATATGGAATCT
This sequence comes from Stenodema calcarata, assembly GCA_963920205.1. NCBI lineage: Eukaryota > Metazoa > Arthropoda > Insecta > Hemiptera > Miridae > Stenodema > Stenodema calcarata. The sequence goes on from OY986056.1 coordinate 9,836,917, forward strand.
TACCCATTTATATGGGACTTACAAAAATTATTGAGATTTCATTTATATGGAATCTTACCCATTTATATGGGACTTATGGCATTGCCAATTCTGGTGTTGGCCACACCAGAGCTCCCATACTATTGTATGGATGTCCTCTCGTCGGTACCAACGAGCTGGAGTCCCAATGAAAGCATACCACACTTTCATTGGATGCTGAGTTTGAAGGCATACCACACCTTCATACTTGGGTCCCCGCCTGATTTCATGAACGAATACGTGCAGCGAAGAAATTAAAAATGTCATTTATATGATATTTTATTTAGGTATCATTTATATGATACCTACCTTACTAAACTTATCCGTATTATGGATAGACTTTGGAAAGTTTGATCCCAAGCAAACCAATTCATAAATGCCATAATTATTATATCTTCCAGCTGGACACTTTCCAATATATTTTTATTATATTCTCTTTGAGAATAAAACGCATTCTTCGCTCAAAATTTTGTTTTTAAAATTGTTTTGCATTGAATATGGTCAAGTAGTGATGTTGCTCACACAAAAGTTCTAAATGATCGAACATTAAAAAATATGTACATTCTCTATTCCTCAATATTATATCTACATTACGCAGTGACATCTTCTGGTTTACCCAATGAAAAATCAGTTTACTCACTATAAATTCTCTAATAACTATGTTTGCCAGAATAGCCGAGTGGATCTATAGAAAGTATGACAGCTACTATTATGATGTTCCTTTCATGTGAAAAATAATATTACTTTCAAGATTTTTCTAATTTCTCCAAATTGTTACAGGGGAAGGCAGCCATATCTAAATGACATTGACTGACGACCATGACTTTCTGTATAATCAGCAACATAATATTTTGTACTTATGAAGTCAACAACAAGCCGATAGGTTTACCGTTTTCTTGCATATAACGGGGTTTGTTTTGCATAGCTTTAACTATTCATGATTCTGTCGAAATTTTACAAGGTTTTACTTCGTAAGTTGTAGACGGAGGTTCTGAATATTTAATGTTACCTGCCTTTTTTTGCCCTGTTCAAAATAAATATCGCGAAAAATTTAATGTTATAGGGAAACCAGCTCCATAAGTAGGCAACTCTGTAACTAATTCCGTCCTGATTTATCAATTTGTAACTAATTTACCTATAAATTGTTACTATATTCGTTCATACTTTAAACTTAAATTTTAAAATTTCACGAGGGACCGTGAAAAGTCAGTTTGGCCGTTTCGGGATTTGATATTTTTCGATAATAATAATCGATAAATGTTTATCGATTCTATAGAATCGATCGATCATATCGATTGAATAAATCGATTAATGCCTAGTTTGCCAAAGCTTCACTAGGCTGAACATTGACTATGTACTTCTGCATGTAAGAAGGGTTCCGATTGGCCCTTCATGACGTGTTCAGAAATCATCCACCAATGAGATACCATTTTTCATTCCCCATTTTCTGGAGCTGGGACGGCTTGGAACGGGAGCTCACTCTGAGCCCGTCTTTTGTCATTTTCGGATTATACGCAGTTTTCAGTTTTCTTTTTCAAACAAGTCCTTTCATTTCTACCCTTATACTTATAGATTCTAAAAATAAGTTGCTTGTCACTCTCTTGGTAAGTAGCTTTTAATAATTAAAATCCATTGAATCAAAAAATTCATTTTGTGGTTCTAATCCTTATTCGCAAAGTTAGCTCTCCATAATGAAGACGTGAATCGACAACTTCATTTTTGTTCGTAGGCCGTGAATATGACGGAATAAACTACCGAACGGTCGAGAAAAAACTTGTCTCTTGCTTGTCCGATCTGAAGCAATTAGACCATCAGCGCCCCAAGTGAGCGTCTGGGCCATATACTCTACGTAATATAATATAATATTATTATGTGCACGATATCCCTGTAACACCAAAGATGATTCACGCCATGTTCGCAGATGACCGTGGCGAGATCCACCTGGTACAGTGGCTTTTAACAATATCCAACTTCATCTAGATGAAATTCAACAATGGATGAAGGAATGAAGCATGGCCCTGAAAGACCCCAAATCATCTACAATTACGTACGATCAACACATTGGAGAACTATTGAAGAGAATAAGCCTTTTCTCGGTACTAAGTCACCTATATCATTGGGAACCAAAAGCTTATATCTCACCTTGATCAGACCAATATGGCAAACATGGATGGTCAGTCTGGGGCGTGAAAAGAACTCATACCCAGCAGAACAGGACGCTAAGGGTAATAACAGATGCTACATCGTACGTAAGGGACGACTCTGTGCACAAAGACCTTGATGTCCCATTAGTCGAAGAAGTTATAAATTCCATCATCAACCGTCTACATGTTACAACCACCAACCACATTCCACAACATTCTGTCACTATGGGGATCTCAACAGCCCAAACGCTAAAAGAGAAAAACCCAAGTCATGCAGCATGTCTATAAGAGCGAATTTTGTAGACACTGGACAGTAGCCCCAGTCAAGTGCCACAGTGCTCAAGAGCGACAAAAAGCAATTACCTCAGCCATTATCTTAACAAATAGTATTGCAATACTGAAAGTTAAATAATAATAATAAAATTTATTATTTACTCGTAATACACAATTTTTTTTAAACACTCAGACGTTGTCTTGGTTATCGACATTTATTAGCGTAGGTATTTTCGAATTTTCTATTGTTCTCGGTCCAAAATTTGTAAAACTCGAATTTCATAAAATTGTAGGTATACCAAAATCCGTTCCAAACCATCCTGAATTCACTGTCAAAATCCGCAAAAAATCATATGTTTATATATATTTATGTATGTGTCACTCCAGACGCCAATTCTCGATAGGATTGAGATAAAAAGTTCGAATTTGCACAATCTGTCTTGGCAGTCGAAAGGCTAAGTTCGAATCGGGGCACTCTTAGGGGGTTAGGAGGATTTTGAGGAGGGAGGGAGGGGGGGGGGAATTACCCACTTGTTATAAAACCAGAAAAATCTAGACATTTTACATAAAACCAGGTATTTCTTCGAAAATTCGCTCTTATAGCCATGCTGCATGACTGTTCATCCTTTCAATTGTGGTGTGATTTTTTTTTAACCTTATTGGACCTGTTCTATCTAAAAAACATTTAACAATAATTGGAAGAAAAAGAGGAAAATAGTTTCGAGACGGAAAACTGAAGTTCCACAAGGCGTGAGTGCGAAAGTGAGAGAGCGAGAGAAAGGACCCTCTTCGAACTAACGATTCACATTAACGGTGAACAATCAAATTAGGTAATTGAGTTCCCACGTTTTATTCACGAATTTCACACGTTCGAGTTACACCCGGATCCACTTTTCGACGTGGAAATCAATTGACAAGGAAACCAGGTGGAGAAAATCTCGGAGATTGATAACAACTCTCCCGCGTGGTTAGTGGCGGTAGTAGGAGGAAACCTGCGTGTTGTCGGGTTTTTTTTTGTTCGGACTAATTGATCTGAAACGGCTCGGGTGAAGATTTGAACGTTCTTCTTTGATTTTGTACGGGCGCCGGAGGAGATTTTTTTTAATCGGAAAAGCGGCCGAGAGAGAAAGAGATGGAGCTGGGGGTGGATTAATTACGGCGATCATTTACCGCCGACGATAAATTCCTGATTCATACGAGCTCCCATGATACCGTACGAACCGTTTAGTGGCGGAGCGTAAACTCATCAGTCATGCAGTCACGATCTAATGAGCGAATTATCAAAATAGCTTACTCACACCTCTGTTGAACAACTAGTATCGAAAAAAATACGCTACTCAGGTTTAACCCTTGACGACAACTTTAACGGAGATTGAATAACCGCCGTTAATTAATTTAAGTAAAATAAAGAAAGTGCCTCGAAGTTAACCGGGGAAAGCTGGAAATCGTTCTAAAATCTGAAGATAGTCTCAAAAACAAGTTATCTGAGTTTTACCCCTCCGGGGGCTGAGCTTAACTTTTGGTGCCCCGAAAACGTCGAAATTTTCTGACTTCCTCCAGTTTTCGCTAATAACTACTAAACAACGCATCAGCGAAAACCTTACCATGAGACTAATTAAAGAGCATTAAATTCTTCGTCGATCGGGGGATCAACTTTAAAATTGGACCAATTTATAGGTAGTAATGACGACTGGAAAACGGTTTTTCTCATATTGGCTGAAATGTACTATTTGACGACTCTCTGTCGTCTGTAGCATCAAAAGCTCCCCAGGTGTCTTCGAGGTAACCTGCCATTCAGGTCTAATTTTACTGGACTGTAAAGGCTTCAACATTGCATGTGTACGGATGGTTCCAGATGATCCTGAAAATAAGATCAGATTTGGGAAACAATTAGTGGCCATTCAGAAATATTCGAAAACATTGAATCTGGTTGGAGGATTTCACGAGGAACGACCGAAATGAGTTCAGAGATTTGAAATGCTAAGTTAACCAAATCAACTTCGGCACTCAATCAGGTCTCGATAGTTAGTCAAATCTGCTGGCGAACGACATTGCTGCGGGAGCAATTTATTTCCTCTTGAAGCGCTTGAAGGCTCCTCCATTTCTATGTTTCAACTGTGATCATACTATTAAATGTAATAAATGCTGATCGAAAACATCGTTGATATCAGAGCTGGGCCATAAATTGGCCGTCCCTTAGTCCAGTTGAGGGGATCTTCTCGACTGTCATCCGTTCCAACCGAGCTACCCGTAAATTTGGGAGCTACCCCTATCCCGAATGGGCGATGAATATTTATGACGAGGGTTATCCATATACCAGAAACACGAGCCCCGCGTTATGGAACCATCTCATATTATTTGTTCTTTGCACGTAAAAGCTAACGTTGAAGGGACGCATCTGGTTGGGTAGATACAATCACAATGTGTCACCTTCTTAAGTAAACCACCCGTAGAATTGAGTTCTTTACATTTGACCTCAACCCTTAACAACAAATTCAACAATTAGCCATTGCAGCTCACAAAATTGTTTAACCCCTTTACAGCTCGACCTCGTCTTTGGTTGAAAAACCGCCGAGAACATCACTGAACCAGTTGCCAAGCACTCAGAGAAAACCATCTGGTCCAGTTATGAGGCTGGCAAGGACATTGTGTACAGAACAGTGATCTAGACAGGTGGCTGACCTGTACAGAAGATAATAACCCATTGTGGAAAATTTTGACCACAGTTTTAAACTGTTATGACTGGGTGCGTGTTGGATGCCTACTTTGTTATAAGCTCTTTTCAAAAACAAGACAAGATCCGACATTAGAAGAAGGTAACTTCGTTCAGAACAAACTGATGCCTAAAGAACAAAATAAACGTAAAAAATGAAATTTGAGGCGGATAATTGGAGCGAATAATTTTGTTAATGCGTTGAAATTAAAGGAAAGACTGGTTTAGGAGCTCTTTAGAATTACGCGTTCAAAAATTATTCAAGAGCAACGAGGTTGAGAGCTGGAAAGGTCATTGTTAATTTGATGAGGCTACTCGGAAAAATTCACACTAATTGGGACCGCGGCAGGGGAGGGATAAATTTATTTGATTTCATTATTCATTTCGATGGCTGGTAATTGGTTAATCGTTCGGATTTCATCCACCAAAATAATTTTAATCAATTAGAGTGCAACTTGATTGGAGGGCGCTAGTGCTTATTCGGATTACGGGCTCGGGCCAGCACGAGGATGATCCTTGAGACTTTCCATATCCTTAGGATAATAGTAAGGTTGTTCAAAATACCTTTTGAAATTTAGAAAACGTCATATTGATTATTCAAGACCACCCGTAGCGTTTTACGACCAGCCGTTCGTTCCCAATTATGAGGGCTCAAAGGTAGAGACGATAAAAACTCGTCAATATGAGCGTGAACCAAATGGCGGCATGTTCATACTGGGGAACGAATGATTCAAGCGTTGTTTAGGGATATCGAGTGTCTTGTTCTGAGGTCCTTTTGGTTTATTATCTTCGATAATGAACCATTGGAATCGCCCAAAGAAAAAAAAATTTTAACCCCCCCTCAAAATTTGTTGGTTTACGTTTCAAGATACGTAGATTCAGAAAATCGAATAAAAAAAAATCCGTCCGTCCGCCGTACGCCGTCCGCCGTCCGCCGTCCGTGGCACTTTGCCCAGTTAGCGTTGAGTTAAAATTACGAAATTTTTTTTATGGGTTTCGACCAACCCCACAATGGTCCTCGAAACTTTTCATAACCCTAGGTCAAGGGGAAGGGGTTCAAAACGAATTTTGAAATTTTGAAAATTTCATATCTCGAAAAATTCCCATCAAACGGTATGTTTTTTATTTCATATTTAGATGGAGTTTGTTCCGTAGAATTTTTTAAGACCATCCGCAGCTTTGTACGACCAGCCGTTCGTTCACAATGACGGCTCAAAGATTGTGCCTCACAACACGATCGTAAATCAAAATGTTGAAATACTGGTCCATTTTCATACTAACAAGCTCTTTTGAACATCATATGGCTTAAGTGATGTCGAGTTTGTTGTTCTGAGGTGCGTTTCGTGCTACGGAAATGAAGGTAATTTCGAATGTTTGTTGGTAGGTAAGTACTTCTTTTATAGAAAAATTATTACCGACGTAGTATTAAAAACCAAAGAATTATATCGTATTAATTAATCATAATTAATAATAATTATTATTAATAGGTAATAAATATGAATTATTAATACCTAACAATAAATTATAATAATTTTCACTAGGTACTTGATACAATTGTTAATAATTAGTGATAATTTATAATAATAACAAATTATTATTAATGATTAATAATTAATTATTCATCTAACATTTAGGATCTAGACATTTAGACCTAGTGATCTAGACAGAAGGGTGATCTGTACAAAGAAGATAATGAACCGTTGTGTCAAGAATTTGCAGAGTTTTTATGTCTACTGTAAGAAGGAAATTTGGAATATTTCTTGGTAGGTACAAGTAAAAAGCCCAGACCTATTAATACAACCTGTCGCCTATATAAATTAATAGTAGAACATCATCAGTTCGGTCTGTATTTCCTTCTTCATCTTCTAAATGAAGTTTCTTGAAAACACTTGAGTTTTCTTTACTTGCCATTTTGAATCTACCGTATGACACTGTACAATTTTCAATACCTAAAATCTTGAAAATCGTGAAATTAGTGTTTATAACGGAAATTGGTAACGTATAAACCACAAGCCACGTGACATCAACCCATACCCCCGAAATCGATGTCAGGCTGCCGAGATACGCTTTCTGATACGTCGCCATCACCGCTCACCTTACAGTGCCTACTGAAGGCCTTGATATGGAGACAATGCATAAGAGGATAAGACTGAGATGCGTGGGAATCTTGAAAAGACATTATTTAATCAATTCACTCTCCGAAACCTCAGAAATTGTATGAAATAATGATTTCTGAATGCGGAATTTAGTTTAGTAATCCTTGCAAAATTGCTCTCGTGAAACGTACAAAACACCACAGTTTTTCCCGTCTCTGGGGGGGTCTGTCTCCCTCATCAATCCCCGTAGTTACACTACTGCTAGGGACTATACCATCCATAGAAATTGGGCATAAGGACCCAGATCAGTGTAGTATGACTTCATGAACTTCTGGGAGCACAACGTTCTATGGTATGAACATTCTATGGTATCGTGATGCAGAATGCAGGAGAGCGTTTGGTAAGAAGGGTCGTGGCGGTCACCAATGCGGCAAGGCCACTAGTATAGGGATGTATAAAAAATATCGATATATCGAAATAGCCGATATTTTTCTTGCGATATATCGATGTTTATTGCCGATATTTTTTATCCCGATATATCGGAATATCGATATCAAACTGGCACTATCGGGTCCGATATATAATAATAAAAATATATTATGTTTGCATAAATGTATAAATATTATTAGGTATATTATATCGCATTTAATGTCCAATGAGTAGCCAACAAGTTTCTTCGCCCTAAGGCTTCTATCCTTGACCTTCCCTTTGACTGATAGTTTTGAGAATTTTTCTGCTGAACCTGAAGGTTCTGGTCCACTGTAGATCGTATCCTATCACGGACACCCTTGGCAACAAAAATGAGCACCTGGAAGAAGAAATAAAGGTAACAAGCGGAAGAAGAAGAAGAGCATCCATCCATCCGCCTTAGAGCACTTGTAAAATTACAATTTTGCGAACCACTCCAGCGTGGAGAACAACATGGAGCTACACTGGGTTGGAAAAGGAAATGGAAGGGACAGAGCAAACTTTACGGGAGGATAACCAACCCTCTAACGTGAAACCTTCCTCATTTTGCTGTAATGCAAAATGCAATCAACTGCTCTTCGGCGACCTTCTCATCCGCGTAAACACCATACAAGATTACGAAACGACCACTCGACAGACTCTACGACTACATTACCGACAATAACATCCGCCTATAAACGAAATTACCAATAAAAAGAAATCAAATATTACCTCACCTATGTCCAACATGGCCGTCTGCTAGGACAATTAAAACGAGAAAGGAGAAGAAGAAGCTATTATATTATATCGAAGACCGATATATCGAAATATCGATATTTTTTACCGATATATCAAATTACTATTTCGATATATTTCTAAAGTATCGATAGTCGATATATCGATAGTTTTCTCCGATATTGCATCCCTACACTAGTACCTGTAGATACTACTAAGAACCCCCACCATTAGATTCACTTCCTTCATCCAACTAACCACCAAGTAGACTCTTGACTCCCGTCGAACGGTTGAGGTTTTTCTGCTTCCCAACTCTGCTTGACTGCCTCTCAAGGTTATCGCCCTCTTACACCATTAAAATGAAGGGAACTCCACTCGAGACTCTTCATGTCGTCTTTTAAACCTTTTCTTCAAAAAGATATAAAACGCCGTCGTACCGATACCGAACGTCTGGTTTCACGAGTTGACAGACTCCCATAGCAACATCGGCTCATCTTAAGGTTGAATACATCCGCGCACTAACTTCATACTGATAGCACGTCGTTTTTCCAAACTAACTCTGATGAGGACCAATTTCTTAAGGAGAAAGCATGCTACGAAAGAGTTACAGCATGTTAGGGGGTTTCTAGGTCGAACAGTTTTCCCACTCTCGTCAAGGTCAGTTCCGAAAATTGCCGCCATGTTCTGCCTCAAAATGAGCTCAAACTTTGGGTTCATTTAAATCCCCACAAGTTCATCCAATTTTCAATCTAAAATGTCTAAAATACTCAGAAAACGATGACATTTGCCCCTAAAATGATGATATTAAATATCATCATTTTGAGCTTTGTATGACCAGCCGTTCGATCACAATGAGGGCTCAAAGGTAAAGCCGAATAAATCGTCAACATGAGTGTGAATCAAACGGAGGAAAGTCGGGTACAACGTTAAGACTGCGGATCAGGTGATACAAACCACACAGGGTTATGTGACTTCAAGTTCCTTTAGTTATAGAGCATTACTGAGCTAGTTAGTGACACACCCCTCAGTCGGAAATGGCCATCTGGTCACTTATGAACAATATCTTAGCCCATTACTCTAGATATGTTTACGGGACTAGTGATCTAGACAGAAGGGTGTTTCAAACGAAATTTTTAGTTTTATTCAAAAACTGAAGACAAATTCTTATCAATCGATAAAGCAGTGTTGGTCAAACAGAGTGGCAAACACAACGCACTCTGTTGAGGTCCTAATAGACTGAGTATACTAAATCTCTCCCCTAAGTGAATATAAAGAACATCTACATCTTCAAGTATAAAATTTGCACGGTACGAAATTAAATGTCAGAATTACTAAGTTCCAAATTAAATATACATTTCTATTGGGACATAATTCTTTTCTAAATCCCACAAAGTGTAGAATTGAATGATTTTCAGTCATTTCAGTCTGTCCGGTTGCTTCGCAATCCGTCTACTTCTTGTAATCACCTCTAGAGATGGATCTTCAGATGGTAATTTTGGGCCCAAGATCCTCTGGTATATGGCACAGAGGCCTGTGCAGCACAGCTGGTTGAGCTTGAAACGAAGTCCTTGAAGCGAAGTCCTCTGGTCTTCAACTCGTCAATTGGCTACCTCGGTGACTCAAATCAAGAAAGACTTTCTTCAAGTTCATGGCTTCGTTGTTTCAAAACGATAACGACAAGTTTTTACCACCAAATAAATTGCAATAATACAATACCATCAACAGATCGACTGTGTAGCTCCCCCGAGCGTGAACCACAGATCTTGCTCCCTGACCAACGTGACTCAGGGGAAAGGGTAACCCGACGGAAGGTTACGAGCTGCGAGGGAGTCCGTCCGGTAGGCAGACTGACTATGGAACATTGACCCTGGTGAAGGGCAGAGGATACGCCGCAGCTCGACTCGACAACCAACTAATTATATCGGTCCCCGCCCTACACCATCACTTCACTTCTTCTTCACTTTTACTATTCCAACTATTTGCTCTTCGTCTTCTCATATTATTTTTACTTCTTTCTTGATGAATTAGATCAGGGGTCGGCAAACGAATTATTTTTTTATCCTTTTATCCGGCCTGAAGTTACATCCCAAGACGGTACTGACGTGGTAAAATATGGTTTCAAATAAAGACGTCCCCTCGCATAAAAAGTTTGTTATAATCCTAATCTAAATTTAATACGATAATTTTCAAAATCTGACAACACGGTGGAGGCTGCTGATTGACATAACGCTCGTTGAGTGCAATAGTGTCACGATGTTCCTAGAACCACTCTACTTGGCCACTACTTTCAAGGCCAAAGTAGACGATTCCCAGCTGTGTTTTGTGAAAGATGTTACAGATAAATTAAACCCTGTATTGATTGGGGAAGACAACGATGAGGACAGGAGATACATTTTGCCAAGTGATTTTGGTCATTTTGCAATAATAAGTTACCAACTTGTGATTTTAATTAAACATTTATCTTGTGATTTTATTTATTTCGTAATGTGATTTATTAATAGTCCACAGCTAGTGTGTAATGAATCATGCAAAGTATTTCTCTAGTACTAGACAATATTTTTCTTTAAATAAAAACGGTGCTCTATATTTTTACATTACGTCAAATATATATGTCTTTACTATGGCACATAACTCGAACGTGTGACATTACGGTGTGACGAAGAAAGCGTTATGAAAAATTTCTAATGTGAATGAAAAATTTCTAATGTGAATGAAAAATTTCTAATGTGAATGAAAAATTTCTAATGTGAACGAAAAATTTCTAATGTGAATGAAAAATTCACGTACAACCGATTCGTTACTACGGAACTTTAACTTCGCCAGTTATCATCGTACAAAAATCGTTGGATAGCTCTCGATTTACCTAACCATATTACGTTAACCACTGCGGAGTGCCTGGCCGACAAGCTGCGGTATGAGCGTGATTGTTTAAATAATTGTTTACACACAGGTGATCATTCTCAATCATTTATATAACAATTTAAAACAAAAATGAAGTACGAGGTACGTGGTGTGGGTGGGGGCGAAGAGACATAAAATGTCCCTCGTGGTTGCGTACTTGTACGAAAACTGTACATTTTATGTACAGTTTCTTCGAAAATTCGCTCTTATAGTCATGCTGCATGACTGGGGACTTTTTATCTCAATTTGATAACCCCGAAACAGAAACACTCTACTAAGGGCCGGTTTATCAATTGCATTTGATCGCCGATTAAAGCCCGACTATCGCTAATGGCCGATAAGCGAGTGAAGGTGCTGTTTATCAATACACAGTAATGGCCGATCTACCACCAAAGTCCCACTAGTTTAGAGGTAGGTTGCAATCGGCCATTAGCTCTAAAATCTCCCATTAGGCAGTGCTGCTACCTACCGCCATATTGTGGAGACCGGCATCACCTTGCAGGATCTTCGCCATTACGTGATTTGTGTGTCTGTTTACTGTTGTGTCCGTTCGCCTACCGTTCACCATGAGCCAGACTTCAAACAGTGAGTACCTACACCCTATTTACATGGTTATTTTCATCTTCATGGTAAAGTTCGAATAGGAAATCATTCGGGTGGTTGTAAAGTTCGAATGGGAAATCATTCAGATGGTTGTAATTCGGTGAACAACCAGCCGGACTTCCAGCAGGTTTCCATTAAACTTACGATTCCTACCATTCCAGATAAACACAAGAGGGGATCTAATTTCACCTACGCTGAGAGACTCCTTTTGATCCGCGTAGCGAATCGCCACAGGGGAACCGTTGAAAACAAGAAAACCGACAATTTGAGCGCCGCGGCGAAGAATAACGCCTGGGATCAAATTGAAATTGAGGTACGTACCAAACCACGTCATTTTGTTCATTTTGGTATGACTTTTGGGTAGATACCCGTAACATTTTACTTCCATCAACATATCACTCGTGGGAGCCTTCAATGTTGACTGGTCTTTTGGCTGTACTTTGTGTACTAGTTGTGTACTAGTTGTGTACTAGTTGTGCCCCTCACTTTCAAAATGGGATTTCTCCGTGAAAATTGGTTGGTCGCATGTCATTACTTTTTACTGATCAGTTGTTTGGCGTAAATTTTTCTTGTTATAGATGCGAGCGCTAGGGAGCATCCAGTCGATTGATATACCAGTCCAGCGATTTGTTTTCATGCTATTCTGTTTATTTTTATGCTTTCATGCTGTTAGTTGTAAATCGCTGGAATGGTAGAACAATTGACTGGATCTGTAAAAAGTTATCACAAATCAATCCTTCAAACAGGACGAATTTTCACGGAGAAATCCCGTTTTGAAAGTAGGGGCACAACTGAAGTACACCAGGTCTTTTCTCAGACATTTTTTCCCAGCTGTAATTCCTTTCTTGATCCTGCGTTCCCCAAAAAAACGGAAGATGAATAGGATTTTTCATTCAAGCAAATAGGATTTTTTGGTTAATACTATTTTTAATCCGTTCCCTCAATCATTCTATTTTAGGAAGACTGATCAGCAGTGGAAGGTGACAGGCGGAGGGACTGCAATACAAGGCAAAACTTTAACAGAGGAAGAGATTATCCTTCGCGACACGATGTCGAGGACAATACCGCAGTGCAGCTACACGAAGAAATCGTCGTGGATTGGACGCATGTCACGCCACTGATGCTGCACACTCCTAGGCATCCCGCCTTAACAGAGGTACGTTCTATTCCTAACAATCTTCTACTTCTTTGTCTTGTGCTTGATACGAAAATGTCTCTAATTCGTGACTGATAATGGTGGGACGTGGAACAGATATGCTAGGCGATTGGAAAATTCTGTCACCTTACTGAATCTTTACCACCTTTTTGGAATGTTTTGACATTTTCATGTCTTTCATACGGCACATAACTCAAAAACCGTTACGAAAATAATTTTATTTTCAATTATTGACTATGAAAATTGTCCCAAATGAGTTTCTGGCGATTTCGGCGTACAACCGAGTCGTTGCTAGGGGAATAGTACTTCGTCATTTGTCATCGTACATGTACATTTGTACATATTGTATCTTTTTTTCATGCCATCAGCAACAACTGTATCTCTCGTGAGACATTTTCCTAGTGCGTTCACGTTCAGTACTGTACCTTTCTTCTTCTGAAGAAAAAGAAGCAAAATTTTCAGTTTTGTTAACTTGGTTCGAGCAACTACAGTGGCAATTACAGCAAATAGTCTGGTAGCATAATAATAATTATAATAATGCATATTATGCTCTGAGCATAATAATAGCATAATTATTATGCTATTATTATTATTTTGGGCTCCTTCCGATTGCATTATACCCACTCTCGCTTTCCATTTTTCGATTTTAAACAATTCCTATATTATAATCTTCATTTCCGTAATCTGACCCGCAGGTAAATTTGAACGGGTGGCGTTGATGCGAATGAAGTTGATGGAAAAAAAAAATCGTCTCTACGACATCCAGATTGCAACGACAAAGAGCTGAGTTTGATCGACAAAGAGCCGCCGTCCAACTCGAAATTGAAAAGAAGAAGCTACTGGCCTTGGACCAGCAATGATTATTGTAAATAAATTGTACATAAATATTATTATGTCTCATCTTGTTGTAAATAAATTGTAAATCGTTCATATTCGTGTCATCTTGTTCTAAATAAATTGTAAATTGTTCGTATGTCTCATCTTGTAAATAAATAGTTAATTGTTCATATTTGTTATCTTCTTGTAAACAAATTGTAAATTTTTCATATTCGTCTCATGTTCTTGTAAATCGTTCGTAACACATGTTCTTGTAAATAAGTTGTTCATATTTGTCTCATCTTCTTTTAAATACATTGTTCGTGTCTCATCTTCTTGTAAATAAATTGTAAAGTGGTCATATTTGTCATCATCTTGTAAATAAATTGTTCCTATTTGTCATCTTGTAAATAAATGCTAAATTATTCATAATTTGAAATATTATTTGTCTTTTCTTCTTTTTTGTAACTGAGCTTTGTCGACGTGTAGGGAAATTGTATTTATCATAAGGAATTATTAGTTTAGGCTAGATTTTACTGTGAAATAACATCTATGTATGAAAAACGCCAATTAAAAGTCATACAGCATAACATCAACAGAGGACTTTTTCAAAAACGGAATTTCCTTTGGTTACTAGATATCTTGTATTTTATGGACCATTTGAATCGCCACAGAATTATTTCTTTTCAACGCACCCTCAAAAATTGTTGGCTTACGTTTCAAGATACATAGGTAGATTACAAATTTGAATAAAACAATTTCTGTAATAGAACGCATTTATTAAGATAAACAGCATGAAAGTAAAACGATAAGGATATAAGACGTGGAACAGGTTAATAAAAAATAATAACAAAAAAAAAAATGAAATGGATATTGTTGAGTATACGGAAAAAGAGAAAGTGGTAGTCTGTGAAGTGTAGATGATTAAAATAATGTATTGGAAAAACAAGTAAACAATTGTATTCTAATGTTAAACATGAATATTAGAAGTCTGTTTAAAATTATGATGAATTTTTGATAAATTTGGACAATTTGCCAGTAAGACCTGATGTAATATGCCTAACGGAAACATGGAACTCAGAAGCTAATACAAGTAAAATAATCCCGGGCTACAAATATGTCTGCTCTACAATCTATATTGATCAAAAGTGTGGAGTAATATTGTACTATAATGATCAGTGTGGAATAATAGAACCTAATAAGTAGTATTACAAAATGCAACATGTAGTAGAGTACAATTTAAGTTTGATGGTCAAATATTTCAAGTCTTGGCTACATATAGATCACCTAGTGGGACTGATATAAGTAAGTGACTTTATAAATGGATTATATTCGATACGTGAATACAAAGATAAAAGGGTTTTAGATGTTATGATGGGATAGATATATGTGAAAATTGAACATCAGAAAATAAGAAGTAAGTACGAGTACTTAAACATGATCTCCGTGTTGGGATTCATTCCTTACATTCAAAAGTACACGAGAATAGGAAGAGAACAGTAAATAGTCAGAAAGAGAAGCTTTCTAGATAGTCATACCTCGTAGAATGACGCCTTCTCTGAAATAAAAGTAATTTCACCAGTTCAAGTTGTTGTACCCCTAGTGACATATATGTTACAGTCCACTTTGAGACCTCTAAAACATACGAGGAAATCGTGCAATATAATCATAAACTTACTTGAATACCTTCAAAATAATCTAATTATGAAATAATCTAAAAAATTTAGAAAAAACTGATATGATAGCGCAGCGATCGCAAAGGAGACTTGCCGCACAATCTTACAAGCCGAACTTTTGCTTACTCCGCAGAAATCTCCAACAGAAAGGAGCATCGAACCTGTGAACAAAAATAAACTTGGCTGTTATGACGGCCCCAATGGCATATCGGGATTATTTTACAAAAATGCATTTCTGCCTAGTGGAATTTAACTTCTGTAATGTCTGGCTCACTTGTCCACCAGCGAGAGGTTACGACTACGTCAACGGGTAGATATGTTAACGAAGAAAGTAGGTACTTACCAAGGCCGTAAAAACGTAGCGTTAGCAGGAGTCTAGTCATTGGTGTTATGAAATGATTCCGATCTGTAGGTGTTTCAAGTTGATCCTCGATAAGAGACATCATAAACAGAGCTGAACGTTTAGATAACCTGAAGCGCGTAAGGAAATCAACATCGTCAAGACTGGCGAAATAATCTGGCCCGGGCTTTACACTGTACGGTCTCCTTCCGTACTGCAAAAACTCCACGAACTCATCGTCAGTTCCATCGGAAGATGAAGATTTCATTAAAATCATACAGCGACGAACAAAATAGCGAACTGGCTCTCAACAACAATAACAATTGGAGAAGTGTTTTGATTGGTCGATTTGTACCAGACCCGCAGTGTTGCACCGGCGGGATGAGAGAAATTTTTCGTTCGTGTCGTGGTACCCCTGTTTTCCCTCTGCTAAAGTTTCATTAGCTAATCGACCACTAGTTGAGATTGATAAACACGGCTAGTTTGCCAATCGTCGATTACCTTAATTCTCCATTTAGTTGAATCTAGATTTAACCGGAGAATTGATAAACCGGCCCTTAAGAGTGAGAGTTACACCGATAACCCGCACACAGATGGATGCCAATGCATAAGGGATCCACTAACATTTTCTGGTTTACTCAATCTTTATGTTGCTTATGTATCCCAACCGTTGTATAACGCTATTTACTGAAGTGTTTTCCTCAATAAAAGATTTATTAGATGTCGATGGGCAGACTGACCAATTTGGATGGACAAAAATCTGAAACTCGGAGATCCTTTAGGAAATTTCACGGTGATCACGAAAGTAGTGAGGAAGAAATGGGGGTTTCAGATATCTGCCTCCCTCTGGCGTCATCACCACCTCCCTTCGCTACCACCCGATCACCTAGCCAGCCAGCCCTCTGACGTCATAGCCTTCGACCTCCTGCTAGCCGTCTGACGTCATACGCTCGTGCGTCATAGGCTTTGACGTAGGAGTTGGCCTTCTGCCAGCCGTCTGACGTCATACACTCGTGCGTCATAGGCTTCGGCGTAAGAGTTGGCCTTCTGCCAGCCGTCTGACGTCATACGCTCGTGCGTCATAGGCTCTGACGTAGTGGCCCGCCAGTCGCTTGTGTTCTGACGTGATCTGAGGGAAAGGGTGAATCAAGGGAACAAATTTTTCCCGTTTCAGTTTATGTGCCAAAGCAAAGACATGAGAATGTCAAAAACTACGTAAATAGGTACCTAAGCCCAACTGTAATGTCAATTTTCTGACAATGAGTTTTCGACTATAGTTTTCATACCTTTTTACTTAAGTACTTATTGCAATTTGAGACTGATAATGAGCTGTTTGCAAATAAAAAGTCTGATAACTACTTTATTACATCTTATTAATCTATTTTCAAGTTCCAATTCACAGTTGAATGTATTTTATTTAAATGGAAGTCGAAAAAAGTGAAAACGATGGAATGACGAAACCTGTCGACTACGGACTCAAGAGATACTGTCGACTTCTAACACATGTAGGTCGACTACTAGTGCAAAACCATGTCGACTACTGAAGAAAATGTTGGTCACTGGTGTCGACTACTAGAGCTTTGGGATTTTTTACAAAACTTGTTTTTCCCTTTTCAAACCATGTTGAATAATATTTCCCGCTGCCAGGTCTTTTAGGGAAGGATCTTGGGTACACAATGAACAGGTTTGCAATGAGAAAAAACTATTTCCCTACGTTTAACGTGTCGACTTCTGAGGCATTACCTTAGCAGTAAGGGAAAACTGAAGGACCAGTTCAAAGAGATGTCTGATGCAGGAAATCTTCTACAGTTTCACAGAATGTTGAAGCCATGTTGTAATCTTTTGATGAGGCATTGAATAACGCCAATCTCTGTAATATTTGACTTCGAAATTCAAGAACTCCAAATGTACTTAACCAAATCTGACTCATTCCTCCCCAAACACAGTTGATTAGGCCTATGTTTCGCTCTTGTTTTAGGTTTTTTTTATTATTTTACACTTGGATTGGAAATTGAATTGGAACTAGTTTCAATTAACAAACAAATTGGTTTGGTTTATTACAGATTTTTGAATGAAGAGGTTATAAAAACGTAAAAAGTCTCGCCAAAGGCCTCACGTCACTTATTGGTTCTACATATCTGTGTGAGCAAGTATTGTCAAAATTAAACTATAATATAGTTTAATATTATCAAACCAAAATATATGTCCAGACAGACCGACGAGAATTTAAAACCTATTCTGAAAGTTGATGGAACGAAATTTGAACCAAAATGGGAAGAAATTTTGAATGGGATGCAGTTCCAAAAATCCCACTGAGAACGTTTTAGTTATAATGTGTTGTATGTAGTAACAACTATAAATAATTGTACTCCATTCCATCCCCGTACCAAGATACCACTTCAGTGATAGAGTTTCCCCGAAGAACCATAAACATTACGCAGGATTCCTATTTGTACTATTTTCAGAACTCTGATCACTTTACAACCAGGATGGGATTTCGGATGTCGACCTTATTTTTGGCGTCACACTGCAGTGGGGTTTGTTTCGAATTTTTCTATATATAGAACCGCTTCAAAAAACGTGAAAATGGGAACCATTCGTCGAAATTAGTTTGCCCTTATTTTTTATGGATTGAGAAACATGATCATGTTCATAAAAAGCGCGCGAAGACGTCAGAACCTGCTGAAGCATCTGATGCTACCGCTGCACCGAATCAAAAAATGGTAGCCACCCTTCCTGAAACTTGCGCGTAATTAGTGTTTACGAGCAATAGCAACTCAAATAACAATGAATCCTTTTTTTTTTTTTTTTTTCATGGCTCATGCGCATACCCCATTGGTCTGGTTAATCAAAATTTGCCTACAGAGTTGCTCTGTTATTACGACTCGTACCATAACCATTGACCCGAATTTACCATCTGCGGAAGAGAAACCACGGTAGATTTATCCTCGCAGTAACTTCCAGTCAGGTCTATCCAGATTGAGGCCTTCCTGAAGTTCACTGCAGGTGTTCAACCTTTCCAACTAATATTCGAGTAAAACCAGACTTCAACAGACTTCCTAATTGAATGTGATGAGCTACGCGAGGAAAATTAATTGAACGTTGCTAAGTAATGTGGTTGTAGCAGTCGACTTGATGGTGAAGTGGTATATTGTCCTGTCAGCCCAACAAAAAGCTTTTCGTTCCAACTTTATCCTCTAAATTGTGTCGCCATCTGGAAAGGGCATTGGATAATTCTAATTTATTGCGTTCCTGCTTGAAACCCAACAAGCCAATACCTGTTTAATTAAAATTATAATTTAAATTGCAACGGTTTCCTGAAATTCATGTGGAGTTGTTGAAGTAAGACATTTAGAAATCTCAAAATTCATTTTGAAACCCTTCCAGTTGATTACGAGGTATGAAAAGATTCAAGGATCCCCAGGTCGGTCCATTTTGAAAACTTCAAGTCTCCATCCCAAAAAACATAGTCAATTGATATTTTCGGTAAAGTTTCTCGTTCTGATCGTCATTACAGCGTTCTCTCTTTGACGTACACTCGG
This sequence comes from Stenodema calcarata, assembly GCA_963920205.1. NCBI lineage: Eukaryota > Metazoa > Arthropoda > Insecta > Hemiptera > Miridae > Stenodema > Stenodema calcarata. The sequence continues at coordinate 9,856,377 of OY986056.1, forward strand.
ATACGCCCTTGAAATTTATTCATTGACTTCTACCACCGCCACATTGCGCCGGTCCAGCAGTTGTTTTGATCGTTCGAATCCTCCCTTTGGAGTTTCGGTCGAGGGGTAAAAGTTTTTCCCTTCGGGAGAGGGGAAAAAAAAATTAAATGACGGTGAGAGGGAAAGGCATTCAATTTGCATCTAATTTGTGTCTCCTCTTCTCTTAACCCGCTCGCCGGACTTAACCCTGCGGTGCTCCGGACCCCCAAGCGATTGTTCGTTATCGCATTTTATGTTTTAGCGACGGACGATGTCGTTACGCCCGACGACCCGGAGGTAACGGTTCGAGGGAAATTTCTACGGTTGGGAAGCGCGTGCATGTCATAGAAGGAAATTACGAGATTGTGGGAACGGAAAACATGTAACTTTTGGCTCTAAATTTGATCCGCGAGTTGGTAAACAGCTCTGGCAACTCAGTTTTTTGAATCCGAGTCACACAAACCGCTTCTGATTTTTGCATAAATACCGATGAAACTAAGACATAAGTTCGGATGAAACTGATAAATATACAAAAATAAATAAATTAACGAAATAATTCTAATGGTGATATTTTCCTGAATCAACAGCGTGAAACGATATTTTGACAACAGAATGCACCGTAGCTTCCCAGTTAAACCAAATTAGATGTTGTTACCCCCACGCCAAAATCGCCAATCTGATTCTTATGGTCATTTTTGTTTTGGTGCATCAACATTTCTTGTATTTCAAAAAACATCCACTGGGAATTACGTAGGACGGCTCTGGCATGTTGTACCAAAGTCAGGATACTCAAACGTGCACTAAAACTAAAATAACCAAAAATGCAGGTTGGAGCTTTTGACGTGGTGGTAGCGACATGTTATCATTTCTTACTTGTTTATTTCTTACATCGGAGGTTTTCCTGGGAATCGTAAGGTACCCATGGCTTCACATCAAATGATGAATTTTAATGATTTGTAGATCCCAAATGATTTGTGCATCTATTTCTTATTCTTGTTTATAAAATCATGATGAAGGTCGACAACATCCATAACAGATCCAACCTGAGATGATCATACGTAAATATTGGAGGACGCACTTGCAGAAAATTACAATTAACTAACTCATAACTAGAAATAACTTATGGCGATAATATGCCAACGTTTTTCCTTATTTATAAAGCACAGAGTTAGTTATATTTGAGTTTCGTGATAAAATCGAAAAACAATCAGTTGGATTTGTTATAACTGTCTTCTCTCTTGCAATCAAACAGGACCTAAACCCCATCAATGACCTGCCTTTCACGTCATTAGGGCCATCAAATGGATGGATAATATAAATTATTCAAGACATGAACTGTAGATATAATTTCCTTACACAACCAAAACGGTCATGGAAACCAAAAAGTGAGCAAAGGAGGAAATTATGACCTTGGACTATTATAACCTGAGCAGCAGCTAGCCTGAGACTGTTATAATCTGAGCAGCAGCTAGCCTGAGACTATTATAATCTGAGCAGCAGCTAGCCTTGGATTGTTATAAACCAAAGCAGCACCTAGCCTGGTACTATTCGGCCGATTAATAAGCACATAATAATTAGCACATCAGCATTGAAGTCTTAGAAAAGGAAAAATTTGTTTTTCAAGTTCTTTTTGATAACTAGGACACTTTTGGTTTTCGACTGCCCAGCATAAACTACTTCAAGCATCCTGGTTGGCCTTGCCTTGTTGAAAAAATAAAAAATAAACATAGAGGGGCCATTTTTTGGATAACCAGTCCATAAACATGAACTACTGTTGACTATTTTGTTTTCTGCTCTTTACACGTGGTTTTGGCTCTACTGTGAAATAACGTACTCCGGGGCGACGCTTTGATAAGTTTTCCACAGCTTGGAATTTTAAACATTGAAAACATCGATTCCAAGAAGGCACAAGAAACCTAACTCTTGTGTTTAGGTTGCAAAGGAAACCCTTCATTGAATGAACGTTTAACACAACGTGAAAATAGGTATTATTTACCACAGAAAAGCGAAGCCCTCGTAACAGGTAGGTCAGGAATATCGCCAGGGGGTTGCGCAATATTTGATTAAACGAGCTCTTAATTAATAGAACAGGTTTCAATTAAATTCATTCCCTACCGCAGCGGCGGCGTGTGGAATCGAGAGCCCAAATTCAGACGTCTCGCGTTATTACGAGTATCGAAGCAGGTACAAGTGATAACCAGAGACGAGTAAATGACCTATGACCTATGCAAATGACCTAAATGTCCCGATTTTTTCGAAAATGACCTAAATCTGCAAAACGAATGACCTAATTGACCTATCAAAAATGACCTAAATCATGAAACTAAATGACCTATAGTTACTCGCCTCTGGTGATAACACATGAATAATTCATAATTATATAAATATTATACAGGTGGGCAAGGACTTTAGTTGGAAAATTAAGGATACCGTCACTGAGCTAGTTACACCACTCAGAGAGGACCATCATTTTGCTTCGGTGGTATGACGCTTACAGACTTATTTGTTCTTCATATCAACTACCTTTAGGTCAAGAAGATACCGTTGCGAGCGAGAACATGGAATCGTGACTCACCTGTAAACAAAAGAAAGGCGGAGATTAGCCAAAAAGGAACCAAAAGCTTCAATTCATAAAGAAATACATTCATTGAGGTCATCAGTCGCCCTGTAGGATAAAAGCACGATCCACAGTTATATAAATCGAGGGATCTGGGTTAAGAAAATTAGGCTAAAATAATGTCAGTAACAAAAATCCAAGTAAAATTATTGTATCGTTACCACCACGCCAAAAGCGCCCATCTGCCTTTTTTTGGTAATTTTATGTTTTAGTGCACTTCTGGGTACTATTGTGTTGGCCATACCATGCCACATACGAACGACATTCGTAATTCCCATTAGATTTTCGAAAAATAAGAAATTCGTATCGTAACTCTGTGGATGCACTAGAACAAAAATGACCGAGAAAGCAAATTGGCGCTTTTGGCGTGGTGGTAATCCGCAAGTCATCCAACTAATGACGTCTACTTATTAAACAAACTAAAATTGAGGGCATTAACAGCTAGATGAAAAAGATGCTGGAAGTAGGAATTAAACTTGATTCTGTATCTTCTGTATAGATCACCCATCTGACTAGATCATTATTCTGTAGGTTCCATAACTGAACCAAATAATTGGAGAAATGAGCTATAATGCGATCAAGTTACTTTACTGACAACTAGGATAAGGAAGCTCAACTTCGTAAGTATCTATCGTCATTGGCTCTGAGGGAAACGTATTTTGCGTTGGTTCAGTCATTACTGTAGTATGGGCTAATAGGATGGGGTGGAGTGGCTAAGTCTTTGATGGTCCATTTTTTTTAGAGGTCAGAAAGCAATCAACTGAGTGATAAGTGGGAAAACCTCGCCAGCATTGTTTGAAAAACTGCATAATATTATAGAACAAATGTCATATCTCACGACTTCCTCACGCGTTCAAAGGTCGAACTACTTGTACCGGTCCCATTGAACAGATCGTCTCTCTTCCAGGATTATTACGCTTTTGTTGGCATTAAATTCTTCAACTTGCTCCCACGGGACTTGCAACTTCAACAATCCAAGCTGAACTCCAAGTCTCTTCTTTGTAAGCATCTCATTGTCAGTTATGGCCTATCAATATGAATGATTTGATAAGTGCTAATAATAATATACTTGTAAACCCTGTTTCTTAACTTATATTTTAGTTTTACATTGTATATTAGCGGACACATCCTTATCTTTCTGGAGGTGCTCTTAAGTTGTTTCGCTGATAATTTATTTTATTTTTTTTAAAGCTATTTTACACCATCTCTATTGATCGCTAAAATTTAATGTTATTTTCTGTTTTTTGTAAGGATGCTCAGACTTGTGGCTCAGGGCCTCCTACCTTTCCTCAGGGATTACCCTTTCGAAGGAAGTGTTTCCTGATATTTATTGATATTATTGAGCATCAACATGTGCATCATTATATTATATAATAGTTAATACCTATGTGTAAAATGATGTATTTGAATTTTCTTAGTAATGCTCAAATAAATAAATAAGGTAACCAGGTGGTTGAAATCGGGTTCCGGCATCAGACCTGCTCGAGGATGATCGTTGAATAGTGAATTTCGAGTGGAACGGTATCGTTTTTCGTCCACATTTGGATAGATCTTGATCAAGGCCGTTTTGTACGACCAGCCGATCGTTCACAAAGATACAGCAGGTCATTGTGAACATTTGTTGTAAATAGTTCTTGAAAGTATCTGCAAGCAAAAATCCCTCAATTATGTAATTACAAATGAATTATAAGTAATTTCATTCACGTCAGTGGGTACATTGTAGACCATCACTTGGTGACTTCTCAGGATAGGCCGACCCCTGAGTGTCTCTTGCTGCTGTAGGAGATTGTTAATTAATAGAGCCACGCAGTATGTATAAGACTAAAGAACCACCTGGGGACACCTCGTGACCGACTGTCTACCAAGTCTCGACAACTGCCGTGTTCTGTTGAAGTTGGACTTATCGCATCGCTGGAAATGTGCGATTTTGAATCAGGAAGAACGCCGTACGTTGGAAGTGACAGAAAAGGGCTCCATACGAGGTTCCCACGAGGCCCCTTCAGACGAAGAACGAGGGCAATTAATTTGCCTGATAAGAGACCAGGGATACTGAGGAGTTTGCGGAGAATGGAAAGAGAAGAGAAGAGAAGTCAGAGCTCCAGAGCTGGGGGGCCATTGTACCCGGAGCACGGACTGTGTCGGATCACGCTCACCCCGCCTTTCGATCCGCCGTCTCTTGACACTTCGCTGCTCGTTTTCCCTTCTCCGGATCCCGCCCGAGTTTCGAAACCAGAGCGTTTCCCATGGAATTGCGTTAGTTTTCCTGCTGTGTCAAGAGCTGTACCTAACACTGATCTGTTGCCATAAACCTTGTTAACGAAACCTTCCCAATTTATTCCAATGACGACACAAGTTCGTAACAAGAGAAACACATAGACAGAGTTACATCCACATTACTTCTAAACTACTACACGACACATGAGGTCCCTCATATTCTCTTTTATTGATGAGCACTAAGGAAATGTTTTCCATTCCTTATTTAATTTATTTATTCAAATTGACACGGGCTCAAGCCCAATTTTACAAAATCAGTATAATATAGCGTGCGCAAGGGTCTGAAATTCGCATTTTGAAATCTCAAAATTCGTTTTGAAACCCTTCCAATTGATTACGAGGTATGTAAACTTTCGAGGATCCCCAGATCGGTCCATTTTGAAAACTTCATATCTCCATCCCAAAAAACATAGTCAATTCATTTTTCGGTAAAGTTTCTCGTTCTGATCGTCATTACAGCGTTCTTCCTTCGACGTTAACTCGGATACGCCCTTGAAATTATTGATATAGTTATTGATGAGCACTAAGGAAATTTTTTCCATTCCTTATTTAATTTATGAATTCAAATTGACACGGGCGCAAGCCCAATTTTACAAAATCAGTATAATTTTCTGTATTGTTCATTATCTCCTTTGGTTGAAAAACCTTTGTCTGTTTGGAGGGTTGTAGGAGGCGGTAAGAAAAGAAGAAGTTTTTAGCGTCCGTTTTTAGCGCCCAATTGTCAGGCCAATTTGGCCAATAGCCAAATCCGTTTTTAGCGCCCAATTGTCAGGCCAATTTGGTACTACTCATCTGGGCTTTGGGGGTCGGCTGCAAAGAGCCACATCAACCGCATACAAGTTACGCAAAATCGGGTTCTTCGTCTTATCACTGGTGCACCATGGTACGTCAGAAATACGACACTGCACAACGATTTGGACATACCATTCGTACAGGATGTACTCCGGCAGAACTATGTGCGACTTTATGGCTCAATGGTGGACCACCCTAATAGCTTAATGTCCGGCCTGATTGAAAAATTTGCCCCCTCCAAGAATGCAACGTCGGCTCAAACGCAAGCGCCCATCGGACTTCCTCGATAATTAAGTTACCAATGTTGTTAATAGTTATAGTCAGTTATTTATTTATAGATTTATTGTATTCATTGTTTCAACCAATACCTTATTCATGTTGAAGTGATCCCCTTAAAGGCTAATTGGCAGGTCAGCTAGTGAGCTGTTCCTGCATCAAGTGCCACGTGAATTATATGTTATACATGTACTATATTCATATTTAGTCTCAATTGTAATGTTTATTTAGTAAACAATAAATGTAAAAAAAAAAAAAAATTGTCAGGTCAAAACTCATTCTGGTTAAAGTGAAAATTCACAAGAAAGAAATGAGCGTTTGAAATGTTTTGTTCAAGATTACGCGGGACTGCTGCGAAACAGCCTGAAAACGGTCGCTTGGAGCGCTGACTTCGCGCGAAAGTTTCAGTACGTTGGTACTCCTAAATGTGTCAGCCAAACACCTTGCCAAATAATGTCATCGTCATCAATCCTCATTTACCCGCGAATTTATAAACCACCTATTTCTATAAATTCAGGAGAAAGTACCTAATTTTAGCTAATGTGGTCAATTGTTGGGCTTTTTGAAGCATTTTCATTCGAGAAAAAAATTTGCCCACACCCAATTATGATCCATCTAGCGCTTTTGCACAGTGCAAACATACAAAAATATAATTTAGATACAACAATTCATATGAGGAAATTCCTGAGGATCCCTGAGGAATAATAGAAATCTTCCTAGGTAAGATCTACCTACTATACTTGTTACAATATCATCTATAATAAAGTTGAATATCATCTATAATAAAGTTGAATATTTTTTTAAAATCTAGAACAGAATATTAGGTAATCGAAATTTCGCATTCTCATCAAAATTTTCGATTTTCCACAGTTTGTCAGGTTGTAATGATTACAACCATTAGTTCAATGAGCGAGTGAAGATTTGGTTCCTCGAACCTGTCCCAAACTTTATGACAACTCTGTTGTTTTCTGATTTGCAATGCACTACGCCTTAAATTTCTGGTGCTAGTCATGCTGTAATTTAGAGTAGACTTCTATATTTTTCATCAATTACTATAAAAATATGTAGTACTCGAGGGGTTGAGCATAACTTTATGGATCCCGACAAAATTTGACTTAAAAAAGTCCGAAATTTCCAACATTTAATGTTGGACATTTCTGACTTTCTTAAGTTTTTGCTAATAACTCCCGAAGATCGCAAATTTGACCGATTTTAACCATAATTACATGCCGAATTTCAAAAACAGTGGTTTTAGAATAGACGACATCTTCCTTCCTGAAGATTATTTCTTATATTTAGACTGTTCAGGTCTACCTATCCATTTGAGTCATTTCACCTTTCAAGAGTTACACGATATATAAATCATACTTACTTAAATTTTTTATTTTATGTTGTTGTATCCGACCCTTTGCAATCCCCATGAGCCTAAAGACTAAACACTGAGGAACGTAGAAGGAAGTTTTTACGTTCCATCGTTACAGTATTTTATTCTACAGTCACGATCACTGGTTTGTAATCAAAACATGAGAACTCTTATAAGAGATAAGTTTTATAACTCTTATAAACGCACATCTGCTATTCGTACAGTCACAGAGGTATTATAGTGAACAGAAAAATGTTCGGTAAATCTAAAGCACGATCAAAAACGGCGAAACTAAATTTCTGCAGCAACGGTTTAATTGTAATCGGAAATCATTATGACGCTTTCGTAACAATTTTTGGGGTCGGCTTTTGGCAAGTAGGTCTCCGTAAAAATGTTTTTTAGTTTATAACTGGTATTGCAGAAGTTTTGATAGTTTGGGTAGGTACAGAGATTTTACAAAATAGTTATTTTGTATAATATATATATATTTTTTTTAAATTATCAAGTTGAATAACTTTTTTGAAAATTGGTAGCTTTGTAGAAACAATCCAATCGTTTTTTGATGGCACCTGACTGTCTGGCTTGTAGACTTGAGTGTATGTACTCGTACTAATAGCGAGGACTTTTGTACTCACCTAATAAGTTGTGATTAGAGATAGGAATAACTTCGTGCGGCATTTCCACTGACTTATTTCCGTTGGTAACCAACACCTTTTTGTTCCCACTAATCAAAAGGTTAGTGCAAGGTCGACGTTAAAACTGTTTGGAAAACAAGTTAGAAAGACAAGACTAGCGAAGGCCACCCATGAGAAAAACCCTCATTTGTTGGTCCGTGTTTTCCCAAGTTATCCGTGCGAGGTTTTCAACTTGGGAGTTGAAGGGAAGACTGGTAAGAGGTGAAGAAAGTGGTAGACATTTCGATCGGGAGTTTGACATTTAGAGAGGAGTAACGCCACCATGTTAAGGTACGTAGGCCCTCGATTCATCCCCGTTATCGATGTGTCAGTCAAGTGAGTATTTTTGGTTATTATCTTGAATAATGAACCATTGTAATCGCCCAAGAAAAACATTTTTTAACCTCCTATCAACATTGTTTGGTGTTTGGTTGTTTCAAGGTAAATTCATAAAATCGAAAAGATAATACACCAAAATCCGTCCTCCATTACGAAATTCGGTTAACGGTTTCGGACCACCCCCACGATGTTCCTTGAATGGGAAGGGGGTTCAAAAAGGATTGTTGTTTCAAAATTTTAAAAACGTCATATCTCGACCAATTTAAATTGAACGGTACAGTTTTTAGTTCACATTTGAATAGAGTTCAGTTTACAAAAATTTTCAGAACTATCCGGAGCCACTACACCCAGCCGTTCGTTCAGAATGAGGGCTCAAATGTTGAGCCAATAAAAAGTCGTCAACATGAGCGTGAATTTTAATTTTACCTAAAAACTTGTGTCACGAGTAAAAGACGTTTTTAAAATTTCAAAATTATTTTTGAACCCCTTCTAATTGACCTAGCGTTATGGAAAGCGTCAAGGATTCATCCTTGTCATTCTGTCAAGGGATCGTAATCATACATATCATTACACGTGGAAAGGAAGGTATCGTGGTTCAATAAAGGATGGTGTCAAGTTTTATGTCCAATGCTGAAATTCAAGTAAGTTCTTAGAATTAAGTTGTACAATCTAATCGAACACAAAACTAGAACTAATTAATTGAATTTGGTGGTGACAACGTACTAATAAATAACAGTTTATTCAAATTGAATAATCACAGGTGTTATTTAGAAATCTTAGCCAGTAAAGCTACATACTGAATAGGTGAGAAGGTAGTCCAATGCCCCACGACCGAATTGAAAGTTATTATAATGGAGAGCCTTGGTATCGATTATGTTTCCACCGGTAGGAATCCTCAATCGATTGGACACCCATCTACCGTTGCAACATGCAAGTCCCTCGCCTGCCGCGTTGAAGGAGAGAAACCCCAGAATTCCCTAACGCTAAGGTAGGGCCGAAGTTACGGGTTAGTTTAGGCTTTTGGTCTTACGTCAGTCATAATGGCCGTCACATGCCGTGGTATTGTTAGCTTCCCATTCATTATGCGTGAACCAACCAGGGGAAAATCGAATTTTTACAGTAGTAGGTTATGAACACTTGTTTGAACGGAGACAATATACGTTGGAAGTAGGTGAATCAGTTGGTAACCTCAATCCATGTGCAAATCAGGGAATTATAAGTACCAACGATAATATTATTAATATACTTAGTATATTAGTATATTATTAATATACTTGGTAGGTAGGTAAGCTATTGATTGAATTTATAGGGAATCAAAATTCTGATCAAATATGCCACACTATCAATAATGAAGCAGCGCAATATTCGGTAGGTACTCAATAGAGAATAATACTTACGGATTGTCTTCAGATTGTACTCTGTGGAGCTATGTGTTATAATTACTTGTACGAAAACCATGGTACTTATTCTTCGACTGGCGCAAAAAAAAAAAAATATTTGAAAAATAACTTATTTCCACTGAAATATGAGTGAAACCTACACTGTTAGATCGGTTCGGTGATTAAACCATCGTCAGTAACAAAACAATACTGAAGAAGGTGCATTACAGAGAGGTGAACATATACAGGGACCCCAACAGTGAAAGGACGAATAGTTAGGATTGGTATCAACAAGTGAAAGGAGAACCAGATTGTTATCAGCTCTCAAGGTGGTGGTACTCGTAGATCCTATTAGACCTTTCACTTTTTCGTACATTCCCTTCACCTCGTGAGCCAATAAATAGCAAAGCCTTTCACTTTTGGGGTCCCTATTTAAGTTCACCTCTCTGTAATGCACCTTCAGTATTGTTGTGTTACTGATGATGGTGTATTCATATTTCAGTGGAAATAGACGATTTTTTAGACAGGTACTCTTGTTAGATAATTTCGTAGAAAAGGAAGCTAATTGTTTTAAGTCCAAAATTGTTTAAACTCGAAATTCCGAAAACATTTTCAGACGATAACTCTAATACCCATAAATTTCAAAAATGAAACAGTCTGACAAGGGAAGCCTTATTTCAAAGTTTTTTAACGCTGAACATGATGGTGAAGTCAGAATTGCGATATCGTATTCCGTTCTCAAACTGGAGCATTTAGAAGATGAAGAAACGTGGTTGTTACTTGAGATGATATCGCAATTCTGACTTCACCATCGTGTTCTGCCCTGAAAAGTCTATAAACTGAGGTGTTAATCGGCAAAAAAGGGGAAAACATTTGTATAAAATCAGTAAGACGAAGGAAGACATTTTACATTAAACTAGTCATTTCTTCGAACATTTGCTCTTATAGCTATGCTGCATCACTGCGGATTTTTTGTTTTCCTTGTTCATTGTCGATGGTAGTAAACCAAAATATAGCTTCATAGTTGTATCTTTTGAAAATGTTACAATGATGGATGTTGTAGGTCTATTGGAATCACGATCTCACCATTTTGTTACACTATAACTTAAAAGTGTTGATATAATACGATGTTATGGAAATATTGTCTAGACAAACCTTCCTCATTGCAACGAGAGTATGTTTAAGGAATAATTACGATTAATTTAATATTGAATTTTTCATCTGGCACTAAACAGAAACCGTCAAAGAGGAGCTTGGAACTAGGGATGCAACATCAGAGCCGAATACTCGATTATAACACCAAATGATTAATCGTAAGGTAATAATCGATGTAACCGATTAATCGGTACCTATTGAATAATCGACGGTCGATTAATCGAAAGCAAGTAATCGATTTTTCACCTAGGGTTCAAAAAACATTAATTTTTCAAATCCCATTGTCATCAACTTTCATTTGAAACGGTAGCTTATAATCGTAAAATCTAGAACCCCCCTCCCAGCCGTATGGGTAGGGGTAGGAGGTACCCTGGGGTTGAAGACAAATCGTCGTTTGATAATTTGTATTAATCGATTATTATTACTGATAAATCGGTTTTGGAATACATGTGGATTTGAAAGCATATTAGAATGCATCAAATCCTGATGTATTCGAAAACCTATTAATCAGTATTAATAATCGATTAATAAACATAATCGGCAGCTAAACATCGATTAAAATTAATCGATTAATCGGGGTAAAATAATTGATGATACGATTAATCCAATATTTATGTGCATTCCTACTTGGAACAACCACTAGACCAACCTGGTAGGACCAAAATTTGATCACAATCGCAGGTAAAATTGGGTATCCCTTCGAAAGGGCGTGTGAAATGTATTGGAAATCATCAGGATTCCCGGATGATTATCAATCAGATTATGAAATGTGGATGCGATTCAAAACTGTCAGGAAGCCCGTGGGCGTGGAAAAAATGAATGAATATTCATTTAAATAATAGTTGATAACACTACAGTACTTCCACCGATTTCTAGCATTAATAAATTAGAGGTAGATGTCTGTAGTACAACCTGAGCACGGTACAACCTGAATATTTCAATGTCAGCGAGGCGTCATTCATTGAAGCGTTCTTGAAACAGTGACGTACGGAGATTATATTAGACCTCGCGGAAAGAAGAATGCGACGGTTTTCTCACCTCATTTGCCATTCTACACATCCAACTCTTTTAGCGTACGTGCCACGATCGTTGGAGGCGTCTGTGAAAAATATGATAAGAAAGAAAAAGGTTCGCAAAAAAGTGGACTTATCTGCGGTGAAAAGTCCAGCTCTGTTTTTATACCGAGAGGGAGGAAAGACGATAGGGGTCGAGCCGTTTGGGAAAACGTGAATTATATTCCGTTACTTTCGAGAGGCTTTCACCCAGTTGTGTCATTTTCCTCAGTGACTGGGAGTCGTCTCTCGGAATTCTCAGTCTGGGAAAGTGAAGCGTGTCATACCTGATTAACGAACGAATGAACTGATTTAGCTTTGAAAAATATTTCATTCCAGCAATATGACCAACCCCGTGCTTTTCATCAACTCAAGGGCTTATTTAGCTTCTCACTGAGTAAGAAATCGTTATTATCTCTTTTTAAAGTGGGTGGACTGCATTTTAAAAGTTAAGCCAAAATACGAATTAGATCACTGGCGACGAGGTTGTGAAAACCCATTTCTATAAAAAACGGAGGTATAGAGTGAGAGAGTCTATTTCGACGAAAAATAATGAGTACAATTGTTAAATCGATTTCGACGATTAGGTATAACATTGGAAAAATGTTATCGTCTAGAGGTTTCAAAGTAGGGTTTAAAAATAAAAATAATCTCAAAGCTTCGTTGGGTTCTGTTAAAGATAAGATTAGCGTTCAGGATAAAAGTGGGGTTTATAAGCTGAAATGTTCTTGTGGGTTTGAGTACTGTGGTCAAACTGGTAGGAAATTTAGGGAAAGAATAAAAGAACGTGAAAAAGATTTCAGGGATAGCAAGGGTGATTCTGGTTTTGCAAGTCACCTAAGCGAATCCAATCATGATTTTAGTTTTGATCTAACAAATAGACAGTATGTAGAATTCTCTCATTTTTGCCCAAAGGGAGGTATGTTGGGTGTACTTGAAAAATTCGAAATTCTTAAGAGTGATAGGTCTGGTAAATGTCTAAATGAGGTGATCCCTCAACATAATATTATTTCACCGTTAGTAGGTTCATTCCTGCAATAGCTTGGTTCCCCCCCCCCCCCTTCAGAATGTTACCCTCACCATTGTTTGAGCTCCCTTTCACTTCGTCTGCCTTAATTGTCATTTGTTGATCCGACCAATCCCTTTCACTTCTCCGAGCCAATAGGATTTAAGTTCTCCCTTCACTGTAACCTGCTTCAATCCGATTGGATGATACCTTTCACTTCTGCTACTATATTTATATAAGCTGTATTTCATGATGTACCATCAGTTCATGTTTGTTACTGATGATGACCTAATCGTCAAAATCGATTCAATTGTACTCATTATTTTTAGTGGAAATAGACTCTCTCACTCTATACCTCCGTTTTTTATTTATGCCAAAATATATTTCCCGTTAAAAATGAGGTATTTTTCTAAAACTAGTGAAATTCGTGGTGTGAACTAACGATGAACTAACGACCGACATGAAAATTTTTTATTTATCTTCAACAAAGTGGGTAAGCTACTTTTGGGTTTGTGAAGTTGGCGTACCCACTGAATTGTGTGATTAGTTCGCTTTTTATTGGTGAACGAACGATTTTGTTTGTGTGAACGATGAACTAAAGATAGATACCAAAAATTGACCTCATTGAGTAGCTCTGTCATGCTAGAAAATAAAGCACAGGACGACAGCTCATGTTTAATCGTTTCAAGGAGCAGCAAATATTGGAATTATCCAGGCGTCTCAATTTACTGATAAGTCTTCAGGCAGCAACTGTTGCAACATAATAACTCTGCAAATTATTTCACAACGGTTTATTATCTTCTGTACGAAGATCACCCTTCATTCTATCACTGCACTGTATATAATATACTTGTGAGTCCCACAATTATGCGCTAAAATATTGTTCAAATCGGCAATAATTTTCAACAGGAAATGCCTACCACTAAATATTCGAAATTACCTTCTTTCCGTAGACACGAAAACTATCTCAGAACAAGAAACTCGAAATCTCAAAACCAAGTGCTGCCTGAATCAGCTGGGCCAGTATGAATATTATAAATAGGGTTATTATCATTATAAATAGGGTTATTATTATTAAATGGGGTTATTAATCGATGGACCCGACTTATGTATGATTCGCCCTCATGTTGACAACTTTCTAATGGCTCAACCTTTGAGCGCTCGTTGTGAACGAAATGGTCGTACAAAGCTCCGAATAGTCTTAAAAAATTCTATGAACCAAAGTGTATTCAAATAAGTACTAAAACCGTTCAATATGAATTTTCCGAGATATGACGTTTTTAAAATAGGGTTATGAAACGGTTCAAGGATCATCGTGGGCGTGGTCCGAACCCATAACCCAAATTTCATAATTTTAGAATTTCCGATATGCCCATATGCAATATACAATATACAGGTACCTATATGAAAAATTCATCTAAGGTAGCTAATAAGCTGTTTCAAGTTGATGGAACTTTCAACAATGACCTTTTTAACCTAATTGAAAAGTTTAATTGAACTCAAGACATTTTGAAAAAATTAAAAAAGATAAAATAGACGAAAAATCCGAGGTCATGTTCATTGTGTATCACAGAACGTACCAATGACATCAAAATTCAGTTGATATCTTAACTATGATTCGATTTAACAATCACGAACAACTTCTCTCTTTCAGTTGTGACCCTGCAAATGTCTTAAAAAGAACTTATCATCTCCTTATGTCCAAATCCCTGATGACTGGTCATTACTCTTCCCAAACAAGAAGTTTAATATTCATGTTACTATTCACTCTAAAACTTCCAACTTCAACATGAATAATTATTGTCGGGTTGAAGATATTGCATAGGAGTTGGTGAATCAAGTTGGACATTTAGACTGGTTTAGAAATGTGTTTACTTCTCATAAAAATAATTCGTTTATTCACGTTACAATTGTATTACAACGTAATATGTTGTAGTACATATGACAAATTATAGCAAGTTAAAGTTTAGCGAGGTTTTGTTGGGAGGCTCTTTTTTTGGTGATTTTTACACTGAGTGTTTTTGGGGGGTCGCCTGGCATGCCGCCTCGTACAATATGGGGCCGAGCTGTTTTGGCAAAATATTTGAATTACAAAAATATTAATAAAAAATAAAATTTAGACATTTCACTCTCTAGTAGTCGATGCTTATGATCAACTGGTATAATTAGCTACGGTCAAGACCAGTTCAAGTGGGTCAATGCTCGTGGATTGGCAAGTTGTAGGGAGCTTTTTATTGAGTTACTTATAGTTACTAGTTACATAATATATAGGTACCTATTACCACGTAATAGTAATATTATATGTACATTAGCAAGTGGCATAGTAATACAAGGTGATGGGGCTAGTTGATGATACCGAGGGTGGGGGAATATAGTGACCGCCGGTGTGAATTTGCCAACCGTGATTGTTCCCGTACATAATTAATTCTAGAGAAACCCATCTAGCCCTAATAGTTACGACTGGGTACACAACTTGTGGGTAACTTCGATTGATCAATTTAAACCTGATTTAATCTGGCGGTGAGGGGAAGTCCATCGCTGTTCCTAATCAAACGGTTGAGAGGATCTGAGGGTCAGTTGGAGACCTGGGGATCAGCCATCATGTTTCGTATAATATCAATTGAAGCTTACTTTATAGCCGTGTAGAAAACATGTTACATCGTCCTTATCGGAATTTTTATTATAAAGGATTCTAATGCTTTATCTTGTATTCAAGATTTACTGGAAGTCTTAAAAGGTTCTCAATGGTTCTGCACTATAGATCTAAAGTGAGGGTATTGGCAAATCGCCATAAACGATCGTGACCAAGTCAAGACAGCTTTCAGTGTCTATCACAAAGGTCTTTGGCAATTTAAGGTGATGCCTTTGGGGCTCCCCGGCATATTCCAGCGGTAATTCGTCCAGATCTTACCCTGACCTACCTGGATAACGTGATTGTTCATGGACCTGATTTTGAAACTGTGAGTCGAATCCCTTTTCTTAAGTGGGTGTTTTCCTCATTTCCAGATCTTTCAATGCTATCTCGTTCTTGAGGAAACGTTTCGTGTGAAATGTTTCCCTGAGCTGCTTGCATTTCTACCAGACTTCGCTTCTCTTTTATGTTTCGAAGAGTTTCTTCAACGAGAGCTGCTCGAGCCAATTCTCCTGATTCGACATCAGGCGGTTCTACTGTACGAGAAGATCGTGACCTTGTTCGGAAATCTGCACGAGCTGCCTGAACTTGAGCTCTCTTGGCATGATCTGCTTCTCCATCCCTTCGTCAAACGCGGAGAAAGAAGTTTTAGGATCTCAGGTTAACATTATTCAGCAAAACCTACAAACAATTAACATGTGTCTTCACAGTACATCTACTGCCTCGCCAACCATATTTAGTGGGAAATGGAAAACGCATTTTGGCTCCTTCACTCCCTTGGAAAAGGTAGCTGGCAAAGGAAGGGTGGCGGCTGTGGAAGGGATATCGAGCCGTGACGTCACAGAGGCTCCCGCCATTCACAGTTCCCGCACCCCCGAATCTGCTGGGGGAAGTTTGGGTTAGATGTTTCATTGGGGTGTGTAACTCTGGGCAACAGATGTAACGCCGGGTCTGGGCCATAGTTACATCCTCGAAACTGAATAGAATCTGTAGTCGTGATATACAGAGTTGAAGATCACAATTTCATGTTGGGATTGTCAGTCTTTACAGGTACACCAGGTACATATTGGATGTCGATTACGATATAAATATAAATTTATGTTACTGGGGAACTGTTGACATTATGCGACATTGAATTAAACATCAGGGAAAAATCGACATAGCACAATAGTCCGGTAAAAGGTTGTGAATTATGAACGTGAACCTGCCATCCCAGGGCAGAATAGCTCTGTGAAAGTCTACAGTTTATTTAAAGATTAAAAGAATTTCAATAACTACATAAAAGATTAAATATTTCAAAACTTCACTGGAATGGCGTGTTTTGGCTCTGGCATATTGGTTTGGCCCAACTCAGGATACCCAAAAGTGCACTAAAACGAAAATAACGAAAAAAGCAGATTGGCGATTTTGAGGTGGTGCTAACGATATTACATCACTTTGATGCCCTATAGTTCAGGCTACTTTTAGTCACACTCTGTTATCTGATTCATTGGCGCGTTAGGAATGTGTGAAAAAACTGTGACTGGTGAATATATTTTTATTTCTCGTTAACTTTGGGTCAATTGAATATTTCCCGGAATGTTTAATGAGGAGACGTAGAGTATGAGCTGGGTCTGCTGTTGTACACGCTGGAGCTCGAATTGGGCGAACAGATCGTTTGCCTCTTGCAGCTCTGAAAGCGAGGGTGGATTGAGCAAAGTATGTGCGGTTATTACCGCGTTTCTGCTACCACCAATTGCACTACCACTAGTTGCAAGAGATACTGTTGTTTCCTGACACCCAGTGGTGGCTGCAAAGAAGTTATGGAGAAGTGAACTACTTCTTGACGGTGTTCTTCTCAGAATTTCCTATGGAATTTTTTATGTGCCATAGCTGCCAGGATGTGAAAGATGCGCACCAGACGTTCTTTGGATGCACGAAATGCGGTATTGGAAAGTAGATGGCTACAAGAAGCACCAGGCATAACGACTCTCAGTGAAGTCACCAGAGCTGCTAGTTGTAGTTGCCAGTAGAGCTAGTAGTTGATGTAGTAGTAGTACCTAGTTGGCAAGATGTCACAGAGTGAGCAGTATTGGACCTACACACATTCTTGGGGGGAAAGATGCTCCTTGAACGAAGGGCGGCGACCGACAAATGAAGGACAGTGAAGGGTTCAGCCTGAAGTAATGTGTTGAACAGTCCCAAACAGAGGTCCAACCTGGGAAAGGTAGGTTTGGTTTGAGTCCCACATCACCTGGAGGTGCAGTATCACAAGATCCAAATACCACCTGTGGATCTTGAAGATTTCCTCGTCGGCCTACGGAACTTGTTGCAAATTTCACATCAACTCACCCCGAAATTTTCGCGCAGATAGAAACATGGCAGGGTATTCAAAGTTAAATTCATTTTGCACATCCCATGCATTCCCTGGGCCATGCAAACAAAGCTAATAAAAAGAAGCATTTTAGAGAGAAGCGATGTTATGGACGAATGAGCAGATCTCATTTTCAAAAAGATGTAGGTACAACTCAGATTTCTTCCTACCCTTAGATGAGTACCTCCGACGTTCTGCCTGCATGCGTACCTATATCCCGCAATGCTGTCAGACTATACCGTATGTGAGAAGGAAAAACAAACCATATAAGGGAGACGACGCAGCAAACCTATTCGCACCTGAGTAGCAGTAATAGGCTGGACCCAATTGGGTGCCTCAAGTCGAGCACCCTAGAAGTACATCAGGATCAAACTGCTTTTTTTTGGAATTTGGGACCCAACTCCACTTTTCCTAATTGAAGTGAGCCCCTCAAGTGGGGGTACATCGCGAATTTCAAAATTTCACGACAATTTTGAATGGACAACGTTTTTCCTTCAAATTGAATAGATCTTGATTCAGAGAATTTTTTTAAACCACCTGGACGGTTGTAAGGCCAGTCGTTTGTTCACATTAAGCTTCAAGGTGGAAGCGATAAAAAATCATAAACATGAGAGTGAACTTCGGGTTAGTTTTCCGTATATTGGAGAAGGGAAAAGTAGAAACTTACTTCTTTGGAAGACTAAGAACCACAAAATGTGGGACGCAACAAAACAGAAATGATACTCACTGCAACTTACTTAAGTCTTTTTAGATGTCTGAACGCTAACGGAGAAATAAATGGAAGGCGGAGCTTTACCGCAGTAATTCTCTCTTTTCACCTACAAAACTAAAACGGGTAGAAACAAAGGGAGTTGGTTTCTCTGGAGGGTTCAAGTGGGCAGATAAAACATGAGGTGCACACAATAAAACGTCCTCGAGATAAGGGGCCTAAATGTTCGAGAAGGCTGAGGCGAACGCGTAGCGCATGGCCAACAAGGTTTCAGTGGTGGGGCGTTCGAGAAGATTTAGTTAGTTTGGTACGAGATGACTGATAACAGTCAAACAGCTTCTTCGTCAAGGCTCATTCGGTTGTCGTATAGTGACTTGTGTTAGAGATCCGCAATGCACCAGGAGAATTGGGAGAGGAAAGCGAGGAAAACCCACACTGAGGAAAGCGAGGAAAACCCCTTGCTCAAATCTCCGGACCCCTCTTCGAAATCTCGGAAAACGCTGTCATTTGGAAAAGCTCACCTTTTGGCGCCCCTAGTGGCAGTGTAAATACACTTCGGTTCATGCCCTACCCAAAATGTAAATTTTCATGTTCAGTATTTCATCAGTTCTCAAGCAGGAAGTTTGCAAAGGTTTTCTACCCCAGAGCAGATTGGACAAATGTTGCTGGAGTTGGAAAGTGAAGACACCAATGAGAATTTAGGTGGACACAAGAGATGTGGTTGATACAGTAACTAGAGAGAAGACAACCCCAATGCTTCTGAATCCCTCCCGCCCCTGAGTTCTTAAAGAAGATGCAGCTTTTTTCCAAGAGGAAATGACCAAAAAACCAAAACTGTTTGCACAAAGTGCATCCGTCCTATGCGCAATGAACATCGACTACAAAACTGCTTCAAATGCTAGAGCCACCTCAGATTTTTTTTTCTTTTTTTTCAATTTTAAACATTATTATTTTACTAGTCCACAGTAGGCAGTCATGAAGAGCCAAAGTTGAATACAGCATGGAAAACTTTCGTTGTTTGAGAGAAATTAGCCGATTTCGTAATATTTTGACTTTTGAGGTTTATAAGATAAGGTCAATTTCAAAGTGCTCCTGTGAGGTCACTAATGTACTTTTCGATGGTCTCTCTTTTTCTAACGTTAGTTCCTAATGTCTAATTGATGTTTTAGAAGATTTTTCTCCCATTCATTTTTTCTAGCGGGAATTATGACTAATTTTGATAAACAGGATGTAATGCAAAATGTTGCAATAAATCGAGGAATCGTTAGAAATCATTCATTCTTTTTTTGTTTGACCCGTTAAGCCCTCTAAAATAAATGGAAAATCAGTTTTTCTGCTTGTGGTTGGGCTAAACAAAATGAGGAGTAGGTACAGCGTACTGGGGTGTTGGACACCCCACCCGTGTATCACATGGTGCAAAAAACACCCGTGTAGTCTAGGGTTAAGACTTACCGAAATAAACAGTTCCGGTCATGCAGCATGATCGTATGAGCCAATTTTCGAAGGAATATTTGAATACTACACGAGTTTTTCCGATATCCTCGTCGCCACTTGGGATGTTTTATGAAAGAGTGCGAATGCGTTTCGTTCACGAGCTCTTTATTAAACTGAACGGTTGATCAGTCAACACTGTCCCTTTTCTCTCGGCAATGGTCAATCTCCTTCAATAAGTGACAGCTGCAATGGTGGCTGTCGTAATGCTGGAATGAGGGCGTCTTCGACGTATCGAATTCTCTACTTTTTCTACTTATGAAAGTGTGTTTTCCACTGCTGCTTTTCACTGTTGCAAAGTCACTCAGCATAAATCATCTTTTTCTAAAAAAAATTTACTTCTCTATTATCACCGGCATCCTGAACTCATTACATCAACTCTCCAACCTCATTATGATACTCGAGATGCTTCCTGACGCTGCTTCCGTCTCCTACTTCCATTTACTAGGATTTTTACACTTGAATGAACCTTGTATGTTGGGTGTTGAGTAGAATTGTTGGTGTACGCATGATGAACCGCCTGAGATGTTGTTGAATCAGCCATGCTAACACGTACCAAGCGTATGTTCCCAACAAAACATGTCTGAGCATTTATAACAAAACCAATCAGAAAGTAATTAGAGCAGCTTCGAACTACAACAGTCCAGTTTACGGCAAACAGGGTAGAAAAAAGTACGATAAAATGTCGAGGTACGCCGGTTTGGAGGGGTCGAGACTAAAAATTAGACGCCATTAAGGGAGTACTCACAATAGGGCTTTGTGCGCCATCCAGAGCGGGTAAGGGAGCCCTTTATAGCGGGGAAGGGCGACTTGATGGTGAAGGGTGATGTGGGCGATAGTGAGGAGGTTACACAGCTGATGGGGGTGAAAGGGCTTCAAAGGACCTGGACGACACTCACCGGGCGGGTTCTAGGGACGTTGACCCGGCTGTTACTTAGTCCCGAGAGGTACGTGTTAACTGCACTAGTCCTGGGTTTGAATTCCACAAGAAATTGTCCTTGTTTCCTATCACCGACGTCGAGCTCCGTCATGGGTTTGCAAACCTTGCGGCCTTCTCAAATCCCGAATTCAGATTGCAATCTGGTCATACGATCTATAGCTTTTCAGAGTCAAATTAATGGTTTTCCGAAACAAGTTAAAGGTTTTCCATTT
Organism: Stenodema calcarata; assembly: GCA_963920205.1. Taxonomy (NCBI): domain Eukaryota; kingdom Metazoa; phylum Arthropoda; class Insecta; order Hemiptera; family Miridae; genus Stenodema; species Stenodema calcarata. Next base: position 9,877,659 of record OY986056.1, read on the forward strand.
CAAAATAAAGATCGTTAAACACTTAATGAAAACAAGACAAGGACAGCCTGCCAGTGTAGCCACTGTTACCTCAACCGAATGTTCCAACTATGTGATGGACATGATGCTACAGCAGCAGCTGAATCAATGTTTAAAATTTTGGATTTATCCGCTTTTGCTCCTGATCTCCTCATATGTACATGGCATATATACTTAAAGTAATGCCAAATAAAGAGAAAAAAAAGAAGTTGAATAAATTCAAGTCGCCCAAAACTTATACAATAAAGCTCAGAGTGAATGGGTGTTCGATATAACGATTGGAGATTCTCGGGCATCGAAGAGCGTTCTGTAACTCCTCCTGAACACAGCTGAAGATGAATGATGTATTTGAGATCCCCCCAAACGATAGACGTCCGTGTGACCGATAATCAAGTCTCTCGGAAGCCCACAAAAAAGCCGGGAAAAGGTCCAAGCGAGAAACCGTCCACAAAAAATCGTCCCTTAAACATTTTGGACGGACGTAAGACAACAAGCAGTCGAGACTGAAATTCACTGCAACATGTTTTCAAATAAGTTCTCAAACACAAAACCTACTCAACGGTTCTTCGTTAAGGTTATTGTCCACCAAATGTGCGCTACTACTGACAATTCGATTTTGAAAATCAAAGGTGTGAATCTATTAGTACCTATTGGACCTACACACTTCGCTTTGGGCTTAAATTAAAACTACATCACTCCCCGTGGGATGAGTATTAAAACCAACATACCTACTACCCATGACATGACTAAAACTTAGATTTCGAACATTTTGGAAGAAATGGCCAATTTTCGAAATTCAATACCTTGGGTTCTATTGGACCGACAGGGCTGGGGTTGATCTTAAAGTGTAGCCTATACTATTTACTTTAATTAAGGTGATGAGGACTTTTCGTGGAAATCCAACCTTTTACAAGGTATGAGGAAAAAACTGAAACAAGTCCGAAAATGTCGAGGTATTTTGGCTCCCATAAGGTTGTCCAATGGAATTCAAAGTTGCTAAAATCAGCTTCATTTTTTTTGTTCCACCTAAACATCCGCGGTGACTGGCCTAACTAGCATGAGAATTATATAAAAGAAGATAATATGCATAATCTTGTTTTCAAATTTGTATTGAAAAGGTACCAAACTGACTTATGAAACAAACTGGACAAACTGAATGACTTACATTCAAACGGCAAGACCTCATCTCAAAGTTGAATTTTGACAATAATAGTTCCCATTAGGGATGGCCACCGACAGTCGGTAGTATCAAAATATCGATATTTCTAATCGATAGCATCGAGACTTGAGTAATCGATAGTTTCTGACGAAATTTTTTGTATCCGATATATGAACAAACTTTTCCAAAATTCTTGAGTTGGGTGAAAAAGTCCATACAAGACTACAAGGGTCGAGGAAAGGGATGTGCCGTCCGAAAACGGGACACTATGCTCAGGAAATATCGTCTGTAGTCCAAAGAAGACTACAGGGTCCAGGAAAAAGCCGCTTACGTCCAGAAAAGGGACACTATGTCCAGGGCAATGGGTGTGGAGCCCATACAGGACTACAAGGGTCTAGGAAAGAGACGTTTACGTCCATAAAATGGGCACTATGTCCAGGACATAGGGCCTGTAGTCCATACAAGACTACAGGGACAGTAAAGGGACGCTTACATCAAGAAAAGGAACCGTATGTCCATGACATACGGTCTGCAGTCCAGACTACAGGGTCCAGTAAACGGACGTTTACGTCCAGAAAATGGGCAATATGTCCAGAACATGGGGTCTGTAGTCCATACACGACTACAGGGCCAGGAAAGGGACGCTTACATCAAGAAAAGGGACCGTATGTCCATGAAATACGGTCTGCAGTCCATACAAGACTACAGGGTCAGGAAATGGACACTTACGTCCAGAAAAGGGACACTATGTCTAGGACATTGAGTCTGTAGAGCCATAATATGGCTCTAGTCTTACATTATAAGGCTACAGGGTCCTGGAAAAGGACGTTCACGTTCCAAAACGGGACATTATGTCCAGGAACGGGACTCTGTAGCCCATAAAACACTATAGAGTCAAATTAAAGGTTTTCCGACCTTATATGTTATAAACAATATAAGGTCCTTTTCCTGGACCTTATAGTCCTTGTATGGACTGCAGAGTTCATTTTCTGGACAATGTCAGTTTTCAGTACCTTATAGGTGTACCTACATAAAACAGAGTCGCTTTCCTGGGCATAATGTTCCTTTTCTGGGCGTAATCGTTGCTTTCCTGGACCCTATAGCTCTCTGTGCAGTACAGACTCCGTTTTCTAGATATTATGTCCCTTTTCTGGGCTCTGTAGTCTTTTATGGGCTACAGAGTCCCGTTCTTGGACATAATGTCCCGTTTTGGAACGTGAACGTCCTTTTCCAGGACGATGTAGCCTTATAATATAAGACTAGAGCCATATTATGGCTCTACAGACTCAATGTCCTAGACATAATGTCCCTTTTCAGGACGTAAAGCTATATTATAGCTTTTCCGAGTCAAATTAAAGGTTTTCCGAAACAAAATATAGGTTTTCCATTTAAAAATAAAGGCTTTTTACTTTAAAGGTTTCTCGTTTCAAATTGCCTCTTTTTATATACATATATTATATATGTATCAAGTATATTATATATTATCAAGTATATACATTGTTAACATTTTTCCAATCGATTTTTTTTTTTTTTTTTTTTTTTTTTTGGTTTCTTGACAACATTGAACAGAACAAAACGGAACATGATCAAAATTGAACAAAACAAAACTAATAATGTTATAGATAAAATTATCTGTTAGATAGATAGATAATAATGTTATAGATAGAATTTTCTCAGCTGCTGCTGTAGCATCATGTCCATCACATAGTTGGAACAATCGGTTGAGGTAACAGTGGCTACACTACGAGCAATCACAGAAACCAAGTCATACTATTCACATGGCTCGCTGAGCGAATTCCTTGCATTAAGCTTCACTCAAGAAAACGCCTTTTCTGCAGGATTCAGTTGAGGCGAGTAAAGGGGAAGATATTTCACATGAAGTCCGAGCTCATCCATTCGCTGTTGGAGTGAATGAGCATGATGAATACGAGCGTTATCCGTTATCAACAAGGCTTCGCTTACTCGTATCTTAACGATCTTTATTTTGAAATGGAAAAACTTTATTTTGTTTCGGAAAACCTTTAATTTGACTCGGAAAAGCCATATTACATAGCCATGAAATTCCATTGACATTGATGACATTTATCGATATAAAAGAACATGGTATTATTTTATGGGTATGAAATATCAGCTTCGTTTTTGGTTCGACGGCTATTTCTCGGGGAGTTCCGTAACATACAAGAATTATTCTAGCCTTCCATCAATTCTCCTTCTCCTGTTCAAAACTCCCGATAACTACACAAATAAAACTCACCATACTACTCCGAAAGCACCATATCCGATGGGTCTGTCGGGCTGAAGGTCCTGTAGAGGGGCCGGGGGATGATAATAGGGCCCTGCCCCCGCCCCCGCCACGACAGCCTGTCCCGCCCCCTGCGCTAGAGACATGTTGCCCCGCACGCCCCGAGTCACCACAGCCATTTCACAGCCATCAGACCACAATAACCACCACAAACCGAGAACAATCCGAGGACAGTCCTCGCTCCGAGTACCATAACACAACACGGCCGCCGAACACTTCGACTTCTTCTCTGACAAACGGATGTGGCGACTGAAACTCCGAAGACAAAAATTCCAAGCGACTTTCGATATTACGAAGGAAAATTAAATAATCATAAACAACGAGCAACTAATTAGTACATTTAAAACCGAAAAAAAAAATAACAAACACTTGAGCTTTGAATCGAACGAAAAAAAAAACTAAAAAAAAAAATTGGGGGAGGTTACAGCGTTTTATAGCGAACGTTCCTCAACGCGACGACACGGAGAGAAGCTGGACTGAGACTGAAGTGGGAGACAGACGGCGCTGAGGGGCCGAATGGTGGGGAGGAATGCGCAAGAGCAGTTCTGCTCGGTGCCGCCAGAATGCAGCACGAAGTGAAGGACCTGGTGGATCACTACGCGGACGAGCGACCCTGTGGCGGATGGGGGGTGAGTGGATGGGGGGATGGGAAGTCAGGAAACTCGATTAGACGGAGGGTTTGGTGGAGGCAGATGCCACTTTGTTTGGTTGGATTCTGATGTACTTGGAACAAAGGAAGGTCCGGCTTTGTGTTAGCTCGGATTTTAATCATATCGATGTATTCAGATGTAGGTAGGCCAGTGAATTTATATATAGGTTTTCCAAGTCAAATTGAAGATTTTCCAAACAAAATTCAAGATTTTTCAAACCATATTCAAGATTTTCCAAACCAAATTCAAGAATTTCCAAACCATATTCAAGAGTTTCCAAACCAAATTCAAGATTTTCCAAACCATATTCAAGAGTTCCCAAATCAAATTCAAGATTTTCGAAACTAAATTCAAGATTTTCCAAACCAAATTCAAGATTTACCAAACCATATTCAAGAATTTCCAAACCATATTCAAGAGTTTCCAAACCAAATTCAATATTTTCCAAACCATATTCAAGATTTTCCAAACCAAATTCAAGATTTTCCAAACCATATTCAAGAGCTCCCAAATCAAATTCAAGATTTTCAAAACCAAATTCAAGATTTCCCAAACTAAATTCAAGATTTTCCAAACCAAATTCAAGATTTACCAAACCAAATTCAAGATTTTCCAAACCAAATTCAAGAATTTCCAAACCATATTCAAGAGTTTCCAAACCAAATTCAAGATTTTCCAAACCATATTCAAGAGTTCCCAAATCAAATTCAAGATTTTCCAAACCAAATTCAAGATTTTCCAAACTAAATTCAAGATTTTCCAAACCAAATTCAAGATTTACCAAACCAAATTCAAGAGTTTCCAAATCTAATTCAAGATTTTCGAAACCAAATTCAAAATTTTCGAAACCAAATTCAAGATTTTCCAAACCAAATTCAAGATTTTCCAAACCATATTCAACCTTTTTCCTAACCAATTCATTTACATTTTAATGAGCCATAATGTTCAAAACCATGCTTTGAGGTGTGGTAAGCGAGAATAAAGCAGAGAAATAAACCATATATGTACAGGGTGGTCCTTAACTAGTGGATATGGCTATAACAGCGAATTTTCGAGAAAAAAATACTGGCTTTATGTAAACATTTTCCATTTTACTGGTTTTATAACGCTCATATACTTGGAAAACCTCGTAAGGTGAAACTCAATGGGGTGAAACGAGGCACTCATAATTTAATATTTGTTGCAGTTTTTGTCTTGTTTCGCCCCATATAGACAAAGAACAGATGAAAAATCCGAAAATTTTAATGCTTAGGTTCCTTATGGTAGGCAAATATTAAATTTTAAGAGCCATTCACACACCTGAAGCGATGAATTGGCTCAGAAGAGTGGCTTGTGGTGTTGGAGACCTTCCCTGCTCCCTAAAAACCTGTCTAGCACTTTTTTTTAGCCACGACAATGTCCTGGTTGATTTTTATGGATTTTACAAACTCTTGTGAGTCGGTTTTACCAGTCTTTGATAATTCTGTACTTACTAGCTGTCAACACTACAAAGAAAAAACGTCAATGGCAACACTGTTGTGAGATCGACAATCCTAGCAGGGATCACCTCTCTTCGACTATTGTACACAAATCATAACAATATCATGATAATATTATGCAGCTTCACCTTCAACGTGAAGTTTTTAGTTCTTAAATAAAATAGCCAGTTATTCATTCTTTCACTTAAGTATCCACCATGCCCACACCACAGCTTAGTAGACAGGTCGCCTTTTGCGACATACATTCAAAATTTGAATACTGGTCCTATAGAAGATCCAAGTGCTACTCGCTTCTTCCTCATCAACCCCATATGCTAGTTCCATTTTAATATCAACAAAAGTGGTATAATGCTGTCACAGCCACAAGTAGTCCTACTATCAAGCTTTCAATGAAAATTAAATTGTCGCCTGATTTATCGCCTTAAACTTTGTTGTAAAGAAATAAACAACACCTCGTGTAATACAGCCTTCTAGGGCCTCATAACATTTGCACGTTCACCAACAATCATTGAACCCATTTGCAGATTTCTTATGAAAATGCGATAGTCGACCCTAATGTATCAAAACTGGTCTAAAGGGTTCTAAGATAAAAGACACGACACAAAACGTTTATAAACAAATTATATAATAGAAATACGATGCAGATATCTTCAATTTACACCAGCAACGAGAAAAATATTGAAAAATTATTTTTCCTCAATTTATACAACAGTTGGCAGCAGTGGGTGACGGTAGGCATAGGAGTATGGTGGGGGCCTAGCGGTAGATCAAGCTCGTCTATTCCGTTGCTTTTCCAATTCAGCTCTGTAACAAACGTGTGAAATTCAGTAATCATGGGTATGTACAGTATGCATTTCAAATATCGAAGTAGTTTGGCTTATTGTCAAAAGAAATAAAACTACTGCAAGGGATCCAAAAGGTTTTAAAGCGTGTCTTTACAAATTTCGGAAAGTTATTATTAGCGATTCATATTTTCAGAGACCCATCACAATAATTTGGATTTCGAGAGCAACAGTTCACAATATACTAGGGACACAGGATCACGGATCAGTGCTCGTTAGAAGAAAGAAAAATTTGTTCTGCTGTCTTTTTGGATGCCTAGTACGGCACCAGGGATTACTCACAAAACTGCAAAGGGATTATTGCGACGGTGTCAGAGCAACCACCCTATCATCATTTTGGCCACTTTTCAGCAGAGCCAATGACTTTCTCGTACACCTGGAGTCTTTCTGAACATTCTCATCGTGTTTTTGTTATGAAAGATCGGTATTCAAGACCCAATAAACAAGCTGTTCCTCCCAGAAAACTCTGTATTCTCGTTCTGGATAGGGAGTACTGCCGTCATCATGATGATAGGGTGTGTTATCTGAAATGCCACTTGCGCACCTTCTGTTAAGGGGAAAGTGGACGACAAGTGTGCGAGAGAGAGAGAAGACACCAAAAGTTTATGCAAAATATTTCAACAGCCGGTTGAGCGATTTTCAATCTGAAAAAATTTATGTTCATAGTTTTCCTAAACAAAATGCTGCATCAAAAAAAAATTTGAAAAAAATTTCAAATTCAAATTTTAGAAAAAGAATTTTGGACAATTTTAAATTTAAAAAAAAAACTTGGTTCCAGCCCCATTTTTGAGAATTTCCTGATTTCAAATTGCCAAGAACCAAAATTCTGCGATGAATAGCACGATCGTAAAACGAAAAATAAGAGTCAGTGATAGCAGCTTTCATCTCCCCTTTTAGACTGTGAATCTGCTGCGTCAATCATTCATAGGAAAGGTGATGAGTCCGAGATTTGACAGGTAGCACTTCTGACTGTAATGAAGGTGAGTGAGCTGAATCTATTCCCATTCGTCCAACATTGCAGACATTTCCAATGGAACCTTTGAGGTAGAGGAGACTGTTATTAGAACAGTCAAATCTTACACAAAAGAGGCACCATACCATATTCTCACCGTACTCATACCATATCATACGAATTTCTTTCCTATCATACCATATTGTACTATACCAAATCATACATACAATAATATACCATACCATATTCATACCATGTCATACAAACCGAGTGAATATTGAAATGTCATCCATTTCTGACCTATATTTAAAATTTCAAGTATCTAGCTCATCATCAAAATTTAATTTGTTTAAACAAATAGGTATTATTTAAACAATTTTACAGACAAGAAACCGAGTGAATATTGCATTGTGATCCAGTTCTGAACTATTTTTAAAATTTCAAGTCAATAGCTCATCATCAAAATTTAATTTGTATTATTACAAAAAGGTATTATTTAAACAATTTTACAGATGAGAAACCGAGTGAATATTGCAATGTGGTCTATCCCCGACTCACGGTTAAAATTTCTAGACTGTAGTTTACCGGGAAGATGAAAAAAGGTAGTTTTATTCTGGGCGTCTGGCGGTTGACCCACATGACGACCGTTTTCGACGCGAAAGTTTAGTGTTTTTCCTAGACCTTTGCGCGCTGACTGTGAACGAACGGCTGGTCGCACAAAAATCCAATTGGTCTTAAAAGATTCGTAATTTTTCAGGTCATTCAAAAGTGAACTAAAAATTACACGGTTCAGTTGAATATTTTGAGATATGACATCGTCGAAATTTTAAATTTCGTTTTGAACCCCTTCCCCTTGACCTAGGGTTATGAAAAGTTTCGAGGATCATTGTGGGGCTGGTCCAAACCCAGAAACCAAATTTCGTAATTTTAACTCAACGCTAACTGGGCAAAGTGGCACGGACGGCGGACGGACGGATTTTTTTTTATTCGATTTTCTGAATCTACGTATCTTGAAACGTAAACCAACAAATTTTGAGGGGGGGGTTAAAAAATTTTTTTCTTTGGGCGATTCCAATGGTTCATTATCGAAGATAATAAACCAAAAATAGAATGTAGAAAGCGAATAATAATAATAATAAACGAATGTAGAAATAAAAAATTTTTTTCTTTGGGCGATTCCAATGGTTCATTATCGAAGATAATAAACCAAAAATGAGGCGCTAGTACGAGCGATGCAAGCTGAAATGCTGAATGTATGAGCAAGCCTACCGAAGATCGGAGATAAGAGGTTCGAGACCGCGAAGGGTGGGGGGCGACTTAATGTACATACGCGAGGACTTTGCCCATTTGATGCTATTGTAGGGTTATCGTTTCCACGAAGAGAGACGGATGGAGAGAGGAGTGGTTCAAGAGAACGGATTGACACAATGGCTACCGAGGAAAGCGAGCGTGGTGACCTTGAGCGCCGAATTGGGGTCTGCAGCCATTCTTTTTTCCTTCAAAACCAACATTACCATTTTTCGTTTTACGTCTTGTATATTTACGCAATCATTGAAATGATGCTCTCAAAACCCATCCAGCCATATTGGGAAGGGGGCTTGCACCGGCTTTTTCCAAATTTCAACCTCTAAACCTCAAAATTTTCAAATTTTCCAATTTTAAATTTGTATAAAAATTAAATGAATTGATGCAGCAACTTGTAGGGGCGTATGAAGGCAAACTGCGTTTCCCAAACTGTTATAAATTGGATGGTTCCAAAATGAGATTGCAAAAACTTTTGATGCGTCAGTAACGCCATCTCTTATCCCAGAATCATACTAAGGGCCCGTCCACTTCCCCCTTAAGGTGTTGCTAGAACCGTGAATTTCATTGGATCCGCCGCGCGGAGGCCTTTCCAACGATATGCATATGACCAAAATGACGATAGGTTGTGATGCTCCGACACCGTCGATTGTCTCTTTCCATATGAATATAGATTATGAGCTTACCAAATTAATGTACCTTATAGAACTGAAAGTCTACCTAAGAAATAACAGGACTACCAACGTTCCAAAATCAAATATGGGAGAATGGGTACAATAGTTTGACGCCTACCCTCTTATTATTATTGTCTTCTTCCATATGAATGTAGTTCCACCTCATCTCATAATTCGTCGCCTAAGAAGCAACACCGCGTATCAACCATAAACAAGGTTATAACTCATTCTTATTCAAATTTCCCCTTCGCTTAAGATGGTTAGCATGAATTTTCTCTCCATAGACATCTAATATGAAAAAACTTCGAAAATTATAATAAGTAGGACATTAACAACATTCAACTTGATTGGGCACTTGTTTTTGGATTCTCCTGAAAAACAGGTGTTTGGTTGATACGTGGTGTTGTTTCTTAGGCGACTAATTATTCATTGTAATTCCGAATTTTACTCCATAACAAATACCAACCGCAGTTGGAGGCTGAAATCGTCTTCAATGTTCTCATCGTCCCAGTTGTCCTCCCAGATGTTAATGTCCTGGTCATCCTCGTCCTTTCCGGTCCAATCTGCAAATCAACAACAAAAATAAAATGAACGGCTTGAACGTACTGGAGGATTGGATAGCCTGGACAGGCACATAACCCGATAACAATTCGGTTGCACCGCCGATTACGAATAGTTGAATTCATGCAGCAAGACTTAATGAGCAAATTTTCGACACCGACAAAATTAACCACTCAAGTTATTCTTGGTGAGGAATTGAGCACAAAGTCAGGAAATCCATCTCCGTCCAGGACAATACATTAAACGTTGCGTTGATGATATCAGCCTAGCCATGAAAAAAACCAGGTAGTTGAAAAATTGAAAACTCTATCTTTTGTCTTACAGTGCGAAGAATCAACCGATGTGGCTCAGTATTCGCAGTTAATTGTGTATTGCCGCTTCATATCCCGTTCTCTAAATAGTCTGAGGGTGTACTTTAGTTGTGCCCCCCACTTTCAAAACGGGATTTCTCCGTGAAAAATTCGTCCTTTTCATAAGTTTGATTAGTGATTCTGAAAAGTCAGAGAACGGTTATTAATATGCTTTTGTTATTTCTCAATGGAAATATTGCCTATTTGGTTTATTTCATTTATTAAAAAAAAGTGGGGGTTAAGCTGTGCCCCCCACGGAGTTTATCGCGTCTCTGATTAGTACCATATAGATTAGTTGGACATCAAAGTGTTTACTTTCTACTCCATCGGTATAAGTATGTGCACGTACCAGCTTAACTGGGTTAATATACTTTGATCGTTAAGTTGAGAGATTGAGACGCGATGACGTTTTCAAAACGCCTTACGTTCTTAATGTTCTATTAAATTCCATTTCTGACAATCTTGTCTACGTCAATTCTTCCAAATTTTCCTTTATATGACAAGTGGTTGGGAGCACAGCTAAAGTTTTTCCCTCGTGAAGAACCTCCCACTTTCAGAAAAATGTTTAAATGATTGATAACCTAAATTTAAATGCTTTGACTTTCTGCTTTGTGGCAGTGGAGATTCTAACGTTTCAGAATCACTATTCAAACTTTCAAACAGGAAGAATTGTCACGGAGAAATCCCGTTTTGAAAGTGAGGGGCACAACTAAAGTACATTACTAAGTTAATACCTACTAAAGTACAACTCTAGACTAGAGTACAATAATAATTATTGTAGAATTATTCTGGAGGAAATGAGGTTTTTCATGCTGTAACCGTAAAAATGAGCAAACGGCATTTGCACTGATGGAGCTTTCGAGATTTATTAAACTTGCTAAAGATGAGAGTTCATCTTTAATAGACACACACTGTTTTATTCATCGACATGCTCAGTCGTCAAAACTCAATTGTATCAACTCTTGAATTGTGTAACCGAGTTGTCAATTTCGTCAAGTTCACTAAACACGCCTCTTCGGAAATCTTCACGCCGAGCACATGACGATGAAATACCAATTTCCTGATGTTACAGGAGAAACATGAACTTACGAAAAACTCGTTTTTTCCTTGCTTATCAGGGAAATGTTCTTATCGTCGTCTGAACGAAGTGGATTTTAGGAATGGAAAAGTGTTCATGTCGTCGGCGTTTTTACCCAGACATAAGCACTTGGCAATCCGCATCAACTTCACCATTTGCGGTCGAAGTGGATTCAGTACGTACGGAATCCCAACTTTGCGATAACAAACTTAGAACCACCTACCAATTCCAGCGATCTCGAAGGAAAGACAGAACATCCTGATTCCATTTTCTGCGAATCAGGGTTTTCCTACTGGGTCAGCATAAAGACCAAAAATCGCAACTGCTTGAATGTGGGAGAGCTAGTTCAAACAACAAAATCTTTTGGTTTCGCGATATCAATTTTGTTGATCGAAAATACGTTTAATGTTTACGTTGAAACCAAATAAGCAGAAATTGTTCATTCAAACAATGCAAATCTACTGAATTCCGAAACGTACTTTCTGTGGGGAACTCTTCGAACTCGTCATCCTCCTCCAACAGCCCCAGATCGGTCTTCTTCTCAACTTTCTCCGTCATACTCACAAATGTCAACTCACTAGGTAACCGAATTTAAAAAAACCGGTTTTCACCAATTACAGAACTTGGCACACCAAATTTTTAACGAATAACCGAGCTTTCCACTACAACAAAAAACAATGGTCATGGACATGGAAGAATGAGTAGCATCCATACAGGTTTTCGGCGAGTCAGTGCTTGGCAGTGGTGCCAACAAAACAATAAAAATGAAAACTTCATTTAGTCCAATGTTCACAATGTGATACTGTAAATTCCAAACTACAGGTTCTAGTGAAATTAAAAAATACGAGATTGTTGTCACAGGATTTGGTTCCGCAGGTCCCTACCTTCCTTCAATTTTCTCGTCTTGTTGGCGCAGACTATTTACAAACAACATTTTCAACTGTTATCAGTACTAATCAGTGCCTTCAGTCATTGTAGTTTGTATTAAATACAATCGCCCGTAACCAACTGATGGGAATAACAATACCTTGCAATTCGTATGAAGTTGAAACTCTTGTGATTCCATAGTTGAATATTTCCTCAACAGAGTGCGCAAATAGGTTTACGGCCATTTGACGTTACTGCAACGCCAGGTCAGGTTACTTTATTTTTAACAGTTTTCTACGCGTACCTTCTGATTTCGAATTTGTTGGATGATTTTGATTTATTTTCTATTTACGCAGCCCAATCTCAAAACACTTTTCTCTCTTCAAAATTACATAACTCATTCACCAACATTTTTCTCGTACCTTTCGTACGGCTTTTTACTGGATAATTCTGTTTAATAAGTACCCACGGGTGAGTGGCATGCGATGTTTATTCTATTTCATCTGTCTATCTTGGTAACTTAACACGAAATCCTTCGATTAAGTATGTTCCTCAAATATCAAGTTCAACTGTGTCAGAATTGGTTGCAATCATTAGTCGTATTATGATTGGTATTGTATAATAAATTGATTTGTTTCAGGACGGGCAGGAAAGTGTGTCTAGGTCAAGAAGCTGCTCGTATTTCCATTTCGATAGTGGTAAGCTCATGTAAGACTGGTGTATTATTGGGTATTTGGACAGAATTACTTGGTGCTGCCTAGTCATTTCTTATCTCTGCCTTCGGAATCTACTGTTTACCTGTAGTTCGTCTCCTCAGATACAATTTTAATCAGTTCCTGAACTCACTGCTTTACGTTCAAGTTGGCCTTTGAGCAGATAGCTGTCTAGTCCCCAAAAACAACTTCAGAAATGGTGTTATTTGTCCACAACGACTGATTGTCCTCCTTATAATCTCCGCCACTCACCTGATATCGATGAGTTCTGCCTCGTAATGACTATAGTTCATGAGAAAGCTCTATTTATTTCAGGGTACTGCTATATAGTAACCTAAGCGTGTAAGTAGATTGTCATCAAAAAGCTATCGTGATATCGATCCTGGTACTCAGTTCTCCCCCTGGTTCTCTACCTGTCAGCATCCCCTTAGCTTACCGTACTTTGGGGGAATCAGAGGGTTGCCAGCGAGTCACTATTGTGCCAATACAGTGGAATATCGTGTACAGTACGGACCCTTCGAGTCTATAGGGAATAATACGTAGAAAATGTACACTATAATCGATTTCCAATGGAATTTAAAATTAAAAAAATAGTCACTTTTGTCAATATTTCACAGCTTATGAGCTTTAAAACTCGTAATTTTTCGCGTTTCAGAACTTGAATTGTAGCATTGGTTTTTACAGCCAAATCGCTGTTTCAGACCACACTAAATTCATCTCTAGAAGATACCAAAAATAATGTCTTTACAGACGACAGATCTGCTTTTGGTACATGATAGCAAATTCCAAAGTTCGCCAAAATGTTCTTTTTAGCAAAAAAACTTCAAAGATCGAAAATGGGCCATTTCCAAAAATTCTTCGGGAGGTAGGTAGTTTTCAGGTGGCCCAAATGGCCAAAATCGCACAATTTTTCTTTAGGGTAAATAAACGTAGTGTCTTCAAGTGAACCCCCTGTATCAGCCATTTCCAACTTAATGGAGAGAAATTGGAACATTTCGAGGTTTCAGGTAGTTTTAAAGGTGAATTAAGAAGAATTCAACGTCACGAGTTTTTGGGGGGCTGAAATTGATGGAAACCCTAAAAAATGGCTGTTCGCATTATTGGCCTGTTAGCTCAAATTTCTGTATGTCCAACAGAAAAACAGTAGGTTGCATGAAGGCACTAAAATGCTAGTATTTGTGGGAAATAATCACTATATTGTCACTATGTTTCTTCATTTGGAGCCACTTTTCATTTTCTTTAATCAGAGATTTTGGTCGTAGTTACATCCAACTGATGTGGCTTGAAAAAGTAGTAATTCCTGTCCTTTCTGAATCCGTCGTTCTCTTGTCTCCAGATCATGCCAGAACTGATAGTGAAAATAAAATCTAGAAATGGCCAGATGGTGGTGGACAGTCTCAGCGGAGAGAGCAGCATAATGCAGTTGAAGCAGCACGTTGCGACTTGGATGAACACACTGCCTGACAGTATATCGCTCATGATGGGCTACCCTCCTAAGGCTCTGGACGACGACACCAAAACCCTGAGTTCCGTCGGGATCAAGTCGGGGGAAACTTTGATAGCGCAGGTGAACAATCAAAGTGAATGAATCTAATGAGTAACCTTCACGGGTTTAAGAGAACTGCATAATCTACCTTGAATCTAACTGGTCCTGGTCTCTTTTAAAGACAGTTCAACAGCTGAATCGGGAAATGCTGTTTCAATCAACCATCCAGCATCCCAGACATGTTCTGTCACTTGTTGCACTGTCTGTTTTGCGAGACAAACAACTTATTTTCTTATAGTTCAAATGACTTGTCAATTTGTTACGGTAGACTAACTTTTCATATTTTGATTTATTTGACAGTTCGTGCTTCCGTTCGTCCGAGTTGTACATCTGACTCGTAGCACAATTAGAGACAGCGTCTAGAGAAAGCACGCCAGATGCTAAACTCTTTGAGTCGTTGAATACGAATAGGGCGCTGTTGCCCGACTCGATCGACCAATCGCAATGCGTCACTCCCTCACTGATGACTCGCTCAATGATATTTGTATGTCGAGCCTATTGTAACTAGTTCCAAGCACATGAGCTGTTTCGAGGGACTTATATTACCAACTTATGTTATTTCAATTCAAAGTGATTTTGTCAATGTTATATTATTTCCTTTGAAAATGGTAACCTTACAGCTCGAATGAGGGATGTCGTCTGATGCAACAGGAAACAGCGATATCCCTCCTGAAACAGTGAGTTTTAAAAATTGATTGAGTCTGATGGTTGAGTTTGGACCAATCTACAGTACTACCTCGTTAAAACGAACACGGACTATTGTGTAAACGTAACATCAAATATGGTCAATGAGTAAATGGTTTGAAATAGGATGCAATGTGTTGATAATTTTCCATTTTTTGTGTTGACCCTGGGGTATTCAGCTGGTCGTCAAATTTAGTCAATTTAACCTCTGGTTTGTGGAATTCGGAGAGTGTATCGAACAGTTGTAGCTACAACTTAAGATCCCTGTGGGACATCTTGTTGAAGATGGCAGAGAAACATCAATGAGACTGGAATCGGCAGCATCCGCTTCCCTTATGGCGTATCAGGCCACCGCCCACGCCTCGACAGGGTTTTTCTTTAGCAATGTTGATGACGGGGCGATAGTTAATGTTTCAAGTTGAATTGCTGTATGGGTGGATGCCCACGGACTGGATCACCAAGGCGTCTCGAGACCACTAGAAGCAGTTCATCAAGAGACTAGGGACCAGCTCAGTCAGGTTCGAGGCCTGCTGGAGGTAAAGCCTTCGTACAGAGCTGCCAGGGACCTCGTGTTCTGCTTGTGGGATTTGGTCTCGTCAAGAAACTCATCTCCAAGGTGAAGGTACATTTGGGAAACAGCATCATGCTGACCTGTTTACAAAGAACATAGGAGGGAGGAGTGATGCGGTTGTAACTACAACCACTTAGATTATGAAGAATTGAATCACATTGGCTGTTGCTATTAGTTGCATATAAACTAACATTACTGCATCCCTCGCGTTTCAGTGCTAAAGGCTGCTAAAACTTCAGAGCAAGAACGTTTTCCCACTACAAGGTCCGGATCATGTTCTTGGGCCAATATTGGTCGATCGTCGTTTTCTTGGCACACGCAGCTTGTGTACACATAGGCCTCTTTTGTTCTTGTACACCAAGGAAATCATATTAATCCTTACATTAAAGTATAAGTCGAGACGGTGGACACTCTGCTCGTAAACCTGTAATTCGTGTTAAAGAGGAAGTACTGTATAAATATTTCCCTAGACGACCCTACGTTCTTATTAAGGGAATACAGATATCTTCTAATCGTCTGTACCCATTTTCAGCTTAGTACTGAACAATATGAATATTCCAGGAAACCGTGCCACCTGTCTCAGTACCTGTTTTGGGAAACAGCTCTGTCACGTCACCGTCAACCAATGAGGAACCCTTCCGCAATAAACACCACATCCAGTCTGAAACCTTCGAAGGCGGTCTCCTGATGAGGCAGGTCGTTCCGGCCGATAATTCCTGTTTGTTCACGTCGTTCGGCTTCGTTCTAAACGGTAAATAAATCGACTAAATACCTACATTGTTCATTTTTTACAATTTGTCTATATTGAGAAATAAAGTTCATTTCATTCGTGGCATTTCGTGTCTCCTTTCTTTTGGCTGTGTAGGTTCTTCTGGTAGCTGAATAAATTGTGATCTGAAACAAATATCTAGAATTACGACTCTTCCTTGGATTGTCCTCTAATATTCGGAAATTCCGATGTAATTGGATACGCCAATGCCAGAGAATTGCTATTCCGCAAGTCCTAACGCTTTCATGTTGCAGGCAAAGTGGATACATCTTGTGGGACGCACATGAGACAAATCATCGCCGACTCCGTGGCAGCGGACCCCGAACTGTACAACGAAGCCATCTTGGGAAAGCCGAACAAGGAGTACTGCGATTGGATCCGGAAACCCGACAGCTGGGGAGGTGCCATCGAGCTCTCCGTCCTCACTCACTTCTACGGTATTGAAATCGATGTTGTCGATACGATAAACGCTGTAATCAATAGATTCGGCGAAGACATGAACTACCAGTCCAGAGTGTTCCTCATCTTTGATGGAATCCACTACGATCCTTTGTATAAGGAATCTATTACAGTAAGTCGCCAACGCCCCGTTGAATGGCTCTTATTGCACCTTAACTCAACATTGGAGTGAGAAAAGAAAAAACGTGAAGGAATTTCATGTAGTAGGTTGAGGGTTACTTCGACAATGCGCTCTCTAAGTATAATGCTGCATGACTGGAACTTTTTCGTGTTTACATTGAACAGTTAAAGGGAGAAGGCCGACCACATGACGTACGAAGTTTATATATTTTTTTCTTCAATAAAGCCATTCATTAACATAATATGCCATTTACTCATTAAATAACGTAAAGAAACTATTGGAAACCGTCCATTTATTACATAAAGAAAAGTATTGGATATTGAAGTTAAAAAATTATTCGAGTACAAATTTATGTTGGTAAAACAAAAACATTTGGCAATTTCTGATCTCCAAAATTTAAAGACATTGTCCGGAGATCAGAATTTGCGATTACAAATTAATAGTAAATTGAACTTACATTAATGAGCAAAAAAATCAAATCAAGTCCTAGAGAAAAGGATTCATAAAGTAAATAAGAAAACATAGTAAGTAGTAGTAAGTAGGTAACGGAAAATGAATAAAGGAATTTAAATGCTACTACATCAGAAACTCATAAACACTCTTTTTAAATTGGCTAAATCTTTTGATAAGCTTAATGTTAGGAGGGCTTAATGAAAAAGTCTGGGACGTGAATAGCACACTTAATTGCCTTAGATAAAAATAACACTTGGGATAAGGGATCGGTACCATAATACCCGAGTGAAGTCGAGTGATACCATGTAATCGAGGTATTTTAGAAAGTTGATATTTATTTAGTATTGGAGTAAATTTGGCGCATAAGTAAGTCGAGGGGTAAGAATCACAAATTTTAAAAACAAAGGTTTGTCTTTGCTAGGGCTTCGATATCTAGATCTAAATATAAGTCGCAGATCTAAATATAATGACTTTATTGCCACCTCTAATGATATAAAAGTAGCTCAGAATAGAGTACACGAATGGATGAATAGTAATTTGTAGGGCAGATAAGAGAAACAATTTATTTTAAAATTTAAATTTAAGGATGATAGATTTTGCATTTATTTGATTCATCAGGTGTTGAAATGTTAGCTTTTTGAATACAGATACAGAATTAGTTGTTTTAATTGCTAATGAAAAATTTTTGGAAACTGAGGGGGCTCGCCAAGGCAACTGCCTAGTGTAGAAGTCATTGCTTGGGCGTGGTATTAATAAAATACTTTGTGCGTTCAACATGGAAGGTGTCATCAAAATTTATTTACCATTATGATTTGATTTCCACCAGGGAGACGAGATTCAAACAATGTTCCTAACATCTAACGAAAAAGTCCTCCTTGAAGCCGCCGAATTGGCGCAGGAAGCGAAATCAAGTCGGCAGTACACGGACGTCAACAAATTCACCCTCCGTTGCTTAGTCTGCCGGGCGGAGTTGCGAGGTCAGGCGGAAGCTCAGGAACACGCCAAGAAAACAAACCACATGAATTTCGGCGAGATCGCCAGTTGACGGGCGGTGGCTGTCTAATTGAAATGAATTGAAAGGGAGAGAAAAACCTCTTGAACTCTCAAGAAAATCATAGCACTGCTTAGTTATAATTTAAATTAAGGCAAATTTTTGTAAGCTAGGAAAAATAACTGGACTGAACAATTTTTGCAACTTATACACGAAACTTCAGCATGAAAAGCATTTACATTACTATTAACCACTCTTGCACTCTGAATAATTGTAAAATTTACAGTTACTGTTTAATAGTAGACTTTGTAAACATTGGCGCTGGGAGCTTGAATAGGAACACCCTCTAGGGCAGGGGTCGGCAACCTGCGGCCCTCCTGGCCAATATTTGCGGCCCGCAAAAGATTGGAACATTTTGAAGAAAACTCGGCGCTGCGACGTATTTCTTTATGGCCTGTCTAATAAAAATATTGCCGGCTTTGTAAAATTAATAGTTCCCCGATAAACACGAAAATATCGTCTATTAGACGCTTAACACCATGATTTTCTACAATGGGGTAATCACATACTACCCCTTCACCCACCCTTCAACACGATTAAACCATCAAATTCGTAATTCGTGAACGGAGGGTCGTACAAACGTGCGGTTTTCACTGATGTTCTCAGAATTCGAGCAGAAAAATGAAAAAAATTGATACCTTGAAGAATTATGTGATTACCCATTTCACTCCATAGGTATGTCATTTTTGGAAAGAAGGGCTCAAGGGCTACAACTTTTTCCTCTGGCATTTTTTGCTTTAGGCCGGAAATGCATTTGAGCCGTCTTGAAATGAACACCCTGTATATTTATATAATGTATGAATATACAGGGTGTTCTTTTCAAGAAAATATTATAGTAAAATTAATATTATCAAAATGTATGTGTCATTCCAGACGAAAACGTTCGATAGAGTTGAGATAAAAAGTTCAAATTTTCACCAAAAATCTGTTGGCCATCGAAAGGCTAAGTTCGTAGATGGGAGGGGGGGGGGGGGTTACCCATAAATTCAAAAATTGCGATATCTCATTCCGTTCTCAAACTGAAGATGCGACGTTGTTACTTGAGATGTTCTTCACGGTTCATCTGATCTAATCTGATACCTAACGGAATGAGATATCGCAATTCTGACTTTACCATCGTGTTCAGCGTTGAAAAATCTATAAATGGAGAAAAAATTGGTTACGTATCCAATTCTCTTCTGGTATTCAAAGCATTTTTGATTCCGTTCCTTCCACCCCAAATTTTACTTTGCTTAAAACTACTGTTTTACTTATTCGTATAAATACTTACTGCTTCGAAAATTCGGTCATATGATCATGCTGCTTAACTGGAAATTGTTTCCTTTTTTATTCAAAGAAGCAACATGAGCACTTTCAATGAAATTTCATGATTTTCGAGTGCGGCCCCCTTGAGAATCCATGAATTTGAGAATTTGGAAAAATTGGCACACCACGGAAAAAAGGTTGCCGACCCCTGCCCTAGCGGTTCATGCTGAAATGTATCAGTCGCACAAGATGATTTCTCCTCCGAATAATCAATTTTATTTTTCCATTCTTCGTATATTTCGAGACATCGTGTGTTACGTGTCGTCGCCGGCAGAAGGGTGAGCTATCTCAATACTCTCAGTGCCAAATAATTTGTTTCAATTTATTTCCCACTATTTTGCTATCAACACCATTCGAAAATAATAGAGTCCACTAACAAACTGTGTAATGTTTATTTTTTTTTTAAGGGGTTGATGTTGGTTCTGTGGTCCCCCTGGTTAACCGACTTTCGTCTTCTGCCAGGGGGACCCGCCCATCAAATAATACATTTTGGGGGGTAAGGGACGACTGCCTACTTCCCAGCGAGTTCACGACCACCACGAAACCAACCTCTGTTGGGGGCAGGCCGGTAGTGCTTCGCCAGTAGCATTGCACTTATGGCCTGGGGCTCCCCCCGCCCGTGGTACCATTTGGAGCACTCGAGCCTGCAGGAGACCAGGTACAAATCAATGAAAAATGCCTATGAATCACTTGAGGAGCTTCAAAAGTGCACAAATCCGGATGTTAATCTCGTTTTTACATCTCTTGGATGAGTGAATTCATGAACTGAGTTGCTGGAACGCCAAATTAAATCTCTCTGGAAACTTCTTTCCTTGTAACCCTCCTCCTTCTACAACTTCTCTACTCATCTTTGGTACATCGTTTTATTGTTTACTAGTGTAACTAACTTTTATACCACTTACCTGTACTTGAGTATTCAAAAACGAACGCAGTGAAAATGCTGTAGCTTAGCACGGTGCAACAACTGGAAGTTGTTGGAACGCGTTCATCCTGCGCGTGGCGACTGCACCAAACTTTTTCATGAACTTTCACGCGCTGGGACGAACCTGTCATCAGGTAAGATGACAACCCGCTCAACTTCGCTCTGTATCCAGTGTTTATTTCGTGTTCTACCAACTTGTTCTCTTCTCAATGTACCCTATAATCGTTATATCACAAAATCACGGGGATAAGTCAAGCTTAAAACATCGATGTAAATAAAAAATACAATAACAATCCTGAAGGGTGTTCTGTCAGAGTTGAATGCATCTCCATGCATATCCCCCGACTCTTAATAAAGGTCTGGAAAAAAAGGACAGTGACCTGCTTGTCTGATTATGAAGTCTTTTAATTATCTGAAAACATTGATTATAAATTCATTTTTTAAAGCTAAAGCTGTCAGCATTTTGTAGATTTAAAAAACTCATTAAAGTATTTTATTCAAAGTTTTCACCATTGGGTTTTGATGAATTATTACCACTGCTCCCTTATTTGGAATATAATGTAGTTATGATGTGTGTGTGGCGACTACAAAGATTGAGTTGATTGAACCAGACTCCAAAAGATATTGTTATTGTTATCCAAACTCACAAACACGAAGTCAAACTCACAAATCCAGAAAAAGCGGACAAAACTATTTCACTGGTTGTATCCGCTTCCTTCTTTCTTAGTCAAGTGTCAACTTCTTGTGAATCAAACAGCACTAGAAACTTTAAATCGAGACGACGCCAGAAACTTGGTTCCTGTCGACTTTTGACGACCGCTAAATAAATGAAACCCAGCTAGCTCTACTCCCAGTGATTTTGGTCTCGGTTTCCTGCCGTCAAGTACTTTTTACCAGAACATTTGATGTAGAAATAGTTACGTTTATGAAGATGATACTGTCCTCCTTGCCAGTTCCTCGGCTGAGCTCCAAGCAGTTGTGGATAGAGCGGAGAGGGCGTGTCACCAAGATGGCCATCAGGGGTACGAGTAAACATTTGATAGTTCTGTTTTAAAATATAATTATATTGAACCCAGCGGTGTAATAAATATTTACAATTCGTCATTGGGTGCTGTGTACCGTTTCAAGTTGGGAGGAAGCGGATGACCGTCGATTTCGTGGGCTAGTTGGAAGTAGCGCTGTCGGACGAGGAACGCCACACTTTTCGGTTGTCGTTCTCTGGTGAAAATCCCTTTCATGTTACCTCCCACTCTCGTTACGCCTGGAACATAACCAGTTCGTTATAGTCTCAGTTAGCGTCAAATAGTCAAATATGATCAGAAACCCATTCCAGTAACTACAGCTGCTATAACGCAATAACGATAATAATTTGATTTAATAATAAGGAAAATCTATCTTTCTTGCATTAACATTCCTGGGCTACATTCTGGGAGGAACTTGACTTACTTTGATCCGTTTTGAAATCAGCGAAATTCCAAATCATTTCTCCGATGAAGAAATTCTTCTTTCTCAACGAGTCGAACGCTTTAAAATGCTCAGTGAACAGGTCCGCTTGAAATTCCTCGGACCATATGTAAGATGGTTCCTGTCCACAAGGAAATCAATCAGTCCATTTTGTGAAGGAAATACGAGTACCTACACATGACATTTACGCTAAATGAATACTAAACATTAGTGCCACCTGAAATTTACCCAGTTGGTCAATTGTAACTCAAATTCAGTAGATCCATCTCAATTGTAAAGATGGCTCCTCTTCTTACATAATAATATTATGTACATATTATTAATTGTAAAGATGGCTCCTCTTCCTCAATTGTAAAGATGGCTCCTCTTCTTACATATTATGTAAGAAGTATATTATGTACCTGAAATATACTATTGCTGGGCGTGTGAATGATAATATCAGGATACTATGATGAAATATTATTTCCTCTTTTAAATAAGCCCCCGAATAATTGTTTGGCGTACAGTATTTTCTCGTTTCTTGCATATTTTTGAAATTATTTGGAAGAGCCGAAAGTTGTTAATAATACGTAAATAACACGTGGCACATACATTCTAACGAGTAACTCGTAAGTATAAAATCAATTTACCAAATGCAAGCCGGGCATGGTGTCTGCTCCGTATTCAGTCAGTATGACGGGTTTGTTGTGTTTCTGATGCCACTCTTCGGCCTCCGCCTCCAGCTTCAGCTGAATCACTTCCAGCTTCCCCGGGTCAGTGTACCAGGCGTTGTAGCGGTTGAAACCGATGATGTCCAAGGATTTCGCCTGAAAGTTTTCACGGTACATAACTCCTGTACAAACCTGCAGCTTTTTAGGGGGAAAACATTTTCCTACTCGAACGAAAACAATTTAGTTGTTTGGTTGAAAGTACAATCTGTTATGATCTCTGTTTCGGGTAATACCAGGGTAATTCCCTGTATTGTACGACAGGCAAGGCTCAACATACCTGAGCTACAATGATGACAGAGTCCAGGGGACGTTCCTTAGACGGACCAACAACTATAATATGTGAGGGAGTACTGTGACAGGTGTGGCATGTGAAGTTTGAAAATAGCTTTCCTCTTACCATCCACAGCCTCTTTTTGATTGTTGACTGAAGCCGAGTTCATAGCTCCTACACAGTGTCTGTGGAAGAACTTACCTACTGAAAATTCCACCCAAACTAAACATTTACAACCAAAGTGCTATCGACCTGGCCAACAGAAGTGTGATGAATCGTCGCAGCAAGAACACCGAGGAAAAAGTTGATTAAGGTCTCATCACCATCAACTATTGTCCAACTTCCGACTGCTGCGAGATTTGAATTTTGCATCATCGCGATGTGCAGATATCGATTAATTACCATATCGATAATGCATCGATGTAGCTGTCGTATCAATGTATAGCGTACAGTGTCCTCGTTGATTGCTGTCACTTTGGACTGTGTTGTAGCTCTTTTGTTTTGCTAGTTCGTTTAATTCCTTAGAACTCTTTCCACTGAAACCCTGCCCAACATCCAGCACATCCCTGATTCGTAGCCGACTTTACTTGCTCCCAAAAAAACCCAATACAAGAAGGTACACGTGTTTACTCAAGCAGCATTTCTATATGACTACGCTTGACAAACTCACCGCATGGTCCACAGAACAAGCCTGACACAGAGCCGCAGTTACTGGTCTTTTCGTGTCTAATGTTTTCACATGATCAACCACCGATCTGAAATTTATTGTAAGATCCTATTTAATGCAGTATAAGGAAAATATTATTCCTGCAAACTCTTTGAGTGACAATACAAAAGCATTATCAACTCGAGAGTTGTGTTTAAAAATATCCTACTCACAGAAGTTTGAAATAATGGAATGGTTACTACAACGCCATTATTTAAACATAATTGTCATTATATTTGTCACAAGCTTTGTTTGCAGTGGCAATCTGGCTGTTTTCAAACCATCAGATCTCTTATTTGTCCTTGTCTAGTGGACTGGAACACACCAAACCAAGCAATTATGAACATTCTGTAATGACCCACTTGCCAATTTTGGTTTAAAAAATGTAAAGAATCACACTAGATAATATCTCCAAACAGATATTTCGCCTAAATTCAAAGAAGCTGCTCAATTTTCTGCCAGTAAGTAGGTATATTTGACAGGACTTCCACTAGGGCTCTCCCATGTCATAATGCTTCTCTATTATATCTATTGGATGGCATTTTTGAACAAATGAACTTTCGACAGCTCCATATTTTCCTATCAAGTTTGTCAGAGTTTAATATTTTCCGATGTTGAGAGACTGCAGGTAAATTCCTTACTTGAAATAGGTTTCGGACTTTTGGAATTGGCTTCCTGGCTCGTTGGCGATCGACCAGAGGATGACGGACGGCCGATTTTTGTCACGTTGAATCAATTGAGTCAACGAACTCTTATGATTGGCTAAAAGTGCGTCAGAAAATATCCTGAAACCCATGTGCGTGTGTCATTATTGCAGTTCAAATAATCAATTATTATCGTTTAGATAGAAAACTGGATCATTGTGTGCTTAATTAACAGCTACCAGATAGGCTGTGGGTCAGCTCTATGTGAGAATAATGAAATATTTCAATGAGGTTGGCCACAATAGTTAGTAGCAGTTTCATATAATGTAACCGTGAAGTATGTCGACTGCGCATTTGTAATAGATGCCTACATCTAATGGCTGTATAGAGTAGTCTAATGCCAAATAAATAAATTTTAAAAACACATCCGATTTATATAAAGACCTACTCGGCGTCGACGGCGGGACACTCGTCTATGATCATGATTCCTTCTCTATCAGCGAAATCCATGATTTCTTCGGCGTAGGGGTAGTGGGACGTCCGGTAGGCGTTCGCGCCCACCCATTTCAGAAGGTTGTAGTCCTTGGTGACCAACGCCAAGTCGAGCCCTTTTCCTCTGATCTGTAGAACACAAGAATATTACTATCGCTCAATCTTATATGCTAACAATATACGACGTTGCAGTAGATAATATAGTATTAGTATATAGATCAGGATGTACGGCGTTTTTCACCATCAGCTACACGAAAAATGCGTTTCGACCTTAAATTTATACATTATCCATACTGCCACGCCATATTGTCATTTACATTGTAGCATTTCGCGGGCTGGAATTTGTGACAGTTGTCGGACGACTGCTATTTATTGGTAGAATTATCTAACATCAAAAATATGAACGCATAGCAGCTTTGTTTGGTGCGTTCGCCATGTGAATAACATGGAAGCTGCCGCACGCCACCTCGCCAATTGTTGCCGCAGTGAACGCTTAACCGCAGCCACACCAAACACCCCTTGTGAACTTGGTTGGAAAATTGGCGATGGTAGAACTTAGTTTCCAAAGACCCCTCCTCCCTCACAATTGGAGAGGAGATTTATAAACAAGGACTAGTATAATTTTTATAGTAGACCACAACAGGCCGCTGCTATCGTTGATTGTGTTTCATTCACTATTTTCATAAATAGATGTTAACACAACCGAGAAACATCAAAACAATTACTCACATCTGAATCTTCGTGGCGTCCAAAACCTCTCATGTAGACCGGCTTGTAATTGATAAATAGCGATGAGTTGTTCCAAGAGATAGTCCTTACTCCGATCGGGAGCCTGTAGACGTCTTCTACCACAACGCCTGCTTGTTTAGTAGTGATTCTAGCCTATTATGGGAAGAAGGCATTAGATTTAATCTCGAATTATGTTGTAAATTGTACATTTCGTGCAGTTTAAGGGAAAGTTAGTAACACTACTTACAAAAAACACTGCTCAGTTTCATAATCCCATGTTCTGTTTTTAGAACAGTGGTGTGCTGACCCAAAAAACCGACTTTGAACATTCATTGATGAAACCACTAATATTTTTTCGGCAGAGCAGGTTCTTCTATCAAAATGGGTATCATTCCTTGGCACTGTATTATTTCTTGTAATACTAAATTTGAGGCCTTTCGACATTTGATCATTCCAGTTACTGTCGTTAGCCCATTAGCTCCCAGTGATACCTACAGCAGAGAAGAGGGTAGGTAGGGTCTTCTGAAATTCTAGGCTGTCACCCAATTGGCCACTGGGGTTGACTCATGTCTGAACATGCTCATTGGCCCCTCGCGCACCAGTGGTGAGGTTGGTTCCATCAGTCAGTCGTTTCTCACTAGTTAAGCCGGAGTTCCACAATGGACGACTGTATTGATGCTGAGTAGCTGCAGAGATTACTGGCCTAAGTACCTACCCATTTTTAAATATTACAACATCATTTATATTAATCCAAAGGCAGATGTTAGGAGCATTTTGAACAAAAATAATTACGGGCGTGAAAGGGTTAGTACAAGAAAAATCATTGATTTGTGGAGGTACGTCGGTACCCAACATATCTAATATTCGAAGTATGGTGAACTACTTAGAATTCAACCGGTATTACAGCCAAACTAACTAACCTCCAAAGTGTAGAGATAGCCTGGGTTTGGATTCATAAGGTAAGGCCACCACAGATTGGCCTCTGGTATCTCGATCATCCCAGCAAAGCCAGCTCCGGTCGTGTCATTCACCATGTCAATCCCCACAGGTTTCGACTGGGCGTCCAGTATCGTCACCTCGCATTTAACATTGTTTTGAGGTTGAGACAGCCCTTTGTAAGTCATATTGAAGTAAACCAGACCTACAATTAAATTAATTAGGTTGAGTCTATTCTAATAGTCAGCCATAAGGGGTTAACCGCTGAGAGTGAAGTGAGCTTAGTCCGAACTGAAAATCGCCTTCATCAGTGAGTCGCCGCTGTGGGCGGCCAACTTCCTGCCATTTTCAGGACCTAAGTAATCAAAATGGGGTTATGAATGGAATTTAATAAAACAAACCGCATTTTTATGTTATTTTTTTAATCGCCCTTTGAAACTGCAATGATGGTTTTGGCTCACCTTGTATTTGGGAGGAACTGTCGTTTCTCGGTTCTCTGACTATCGCACGGAAAAATATCGTGAAGGGATTCTCAACGAGAATTTATGAGCAATCCTTGATTAACCGCGGTCTTTTCCGGTTCTCTCGTTAATCCGCAGTCTAGATTACTAACGCGTTAAAAATTACTCTGTAGATAGATATATTGACAACAGATCGCCTTGATTTGGATGCAATGCTAAAAGAAAAGACAATTCCCATTCGACCATTGGGTAACATAGTGATGAGTTAGTAATTATCACAAGGACCTCCAATTCGATGGAGTATTACAAGAGCACTCCAAATACGGTAACTCGTGTGAGGTTGGTATTTTGAAGGTAAATAAATCGTATTTGAGTAGTCACCTGTGGTTTCAATGATGTCAGTGTTAGTTGAGATGTCATCAATATAAACTGCAGGGGTCGTGTAGAGTACTACTGGTCGGTGTATTCCAGCGTAGTTGAAGAAGTCGAACGAATAACTCTGAATCTTTTTCACGCCATCCATTCTGAGGAAAATAGAAATAAACTTACTGGAAAATCTATTTTTTAATTAAATTATAATTTCATTAAACGAGTCTAACCAGAAATATGTCTGCATGTCTGGAACTTTTCATAAGACAGTTTTCAAAACAAGTGGTTAGGATTAATATTTTAAATGCTACAAAATTGAATTCTATAAGACTAACGTTTGTTCTTCGTATACACTCCCTTGAGGGATGCTGGTCGAATGAAGCGTGTTATTTACTTCAACGGTGATCAGGTTCTGCTGACCGAACATCAAGACGCTCGTTACTTCTGCTTCAAACGGTAAATGGCCGATTTCATGATCAATGACTTTCTTCCCGTTCACCCACTGCGGACGAAGATGTACAAAATAAATTAGGGTGCAACATGACTGAAACTGAACCAGCCTCTTTAAAGGCTGGTACGTTTTGCTAACTAGATAACTATCAAGAACGTAGTTGACAATTGCATGGTCCTCGCTATGGTTTAGGGGACGGGGAGGTAGTGGTTGGGTTTGGGTAACAACGTTGGTGCCTTGCGATAGGGATATTACGTAGGTAAATACTTATTAGCGACCTAAAGTTGACAATGAGAACAGGAATCCTATACTTGCATGAGAAAGAGCTCAGAGCATTAAATCTGCCAAGGAGCATGGGCGCTTCCATAACCATCTGCACAGAATCAGAGTGTACATGCAACCCGTCGTGCAGACTTTGTGGAGAGGACAAAGCACTGCGTCTCTGACCAGAGGAAATCGTACCACCTGGTTGGGGGATCATCAGCCGAGTAGAGGGACTCGTCAGGTCCCAGGGTCTGTAAGCTTGGCATACAGGCCAACGATCCACACAATAAGCTTTAGTTTCAGAAGGCGGATAGGGAGTAGTCCCATCCTGAGTCCCTGAGACAATCCAATCTAGATCCCAACCAACTGAATCTTTGGCAACTCCAATTTTCTTACTGCTCAAATGGATATAATTGGCAAAATGATCCAAAACGAATCGGTTCCATCACAATGTATACTTACCACTCTTGCCAAGTAGTGAACGCTTCCAAACCTCAGCCAGACCCTCTGAGAATTCTGATTCCAACTGGTCGGCACGAAGAAATTCCTGTCGTACCAAACAGATCCGACGTGCTCCCTCAATGATTTGTCTTGAGTCACGTCATTGTAACTGCTCGGCACTGGCATAGGGATTGTCGCTCCGGTCTGGAAGAAATATAAAAAAATAATTTTTTGATCGCGCCAGTAAGCAAGCATTTCAACAAGCATCCAACACAGAGCGGGGTTTGAAGTAGTAGTGACACGCAGCCGCAGCACTTTCTCGTTGTTTCGGGAAACAGAGTTGAATTCAACCCGAAAAATTGTCTTGACAGGATGCATTTTCCTACTGTTAACATCGTTTGAAAAACTACCAAATCACTCTCTGCTACCATTTCACCAGGTGATGATAAACTACACACTTACAGCTCATTTCACTGCCCCCTCACAGGAAAGCAGATTGGAATGTGACAGTAAGGGATCTATTCTAGAAACTGGCTAGGTGATGGTCATTTCAATTTTCCAACTAAATATTGGGGTTTTAGCGAATTTTTGAAGAAAAAGAAGCTACAGTAGCTTCTTTTAGTAGCTACAGTAACTGTTCTCGGTACAAAATGTTTAAATTCGACTTTCCAAAAACATTTCATACCAAAATCCTTTCCTGGTCATCCTGGATTCACTGCCAAAATACACAAAAAATAAATATTATGTATGACATTGTGTCATACCAGACGATATCTCTCGATAAAATTGAGATAAAAAGTTCAAATTTGCACAAAAAATCTGTCCTGGCAATCTAAAGGCCAAGTTCGTAGATGGGCAGAATAAATTCCATTGATGAAGCAGTCTAACAAAAGACACCTCGTTTCAAAGGTTTTTTTTTTTTTTTTTACGCTGGATACGATGGTGAAGTCAGAATAACGATACCTTATGCCGTTCTCAAACTGGAGCACTTTGAAGATGAAGAAACTTGGTTGTTACTTGAGATGTTCATCTGCTCTAATCGGATAACGGAATGAGATATCGCAATTCTGGCTTCACAATCGTGTTCAGCGTTGAAAAATCTATAAACTGAGGTGTTATTCAGCAGAAAATGGAGAAAAAATTTGTTATAAAACCAGTAAATTGGAGACATCTTACATAAAACCATTTATTTATTCGAAAATTCGCTCTGATAGCCATTCTGCATGACTGGATTTTTCTTTGACTACCTCTGTCGGCAAGTACCAACTCACAAATATTCGAGCTTAGGTATCTTCTTTTTGTATATACAAAAACCATTTTGTGTTTATTTATTGAACTTTTGTTCATAACAAATTCGCCCTCACACTCTTCAGTAATTTTACCCGACTCTAATTGTGAGGTAAATGCTTAGCATCCAAATTTAAAACCAAGTTCCATTATATTTGAATGATAATTGTGTTACTATATTTACCTCAGAGAGCCGTTTATTAAACCAGTGGTTGACTCTACCGTAAGAAGTCGAATTTTCTGCTCTGAACTGCCATATCCCGTCCAGACTTCTGAGATCTCTGATTTCAGACTCTCTGGGGTAGAGGATACCGCCCAACGTTCCAGTGGTACATAGAAGAAGCACACAGCCGATCCAGTACCCCATGTCGACAGTTCCTAAACACACAATATGCTCTCCATTGTAATTAACCAAAAGAACACTACAACTCAATTCAATAGAAGATAATAGGTACCTAATCTATCTCGAGTTGATTACGTGCCCTAGATCAATAATAATATTATTGACCGAATGCACTACACGTTTGTATTATACCTACTAGGTGTACGAGATACAAAACCACTGTTTACACATCGGCACGACTTACCTATCGCAAGGGAACGACTGGAATTGGACTGAAATCGGCCCTTTATAATGATTCCACTACATCGCATCATTCGTCGTCTTATCCGCAGTTCAATCATTGACGCCCGTAATGTCAGATAAAGCGAGAACAATGAGGAACATCTATAAACCTTTCAAGTGCACTTAATCCTGACATTGAGAACGCGGAGAGATAGGTATTTGGAATTCCAATTGCAGGGAAACATCGTACATTCCTTCAGGCCTTGGGAGTTCCTTTTCAAATTTCCTTGTCCCATATTTCCAGTCTCGTTGGTGAAGTCTTCGGGCGGTGAGTAATTTAGAGGACTGAATAGAATTTAGTGACCGTTAAACAGTTTAAATGACATTTTAAGGATAAGGAGCAAACACAGCACAGAAAGAGACGCAGAGAACAACGAAGCAACAGGTATATATCAATCCAACAGGTACAATGTATAATCCGAACCACAAGTGAGAGATTTGCGCCAACCACGACCCCTAACTTTGAATTACTCATCATTCAATACAATTTTCAACATTCATAACATTTCAACATAATAGTGTGGAATTCAAGTCCCAACTCATAATAATATTATGATATTATCAGTCACCACGGAAGAAGGAATTCATTCTTCCATGATCAGTCACTATCATGGAGGAGTACTTCCCGAAAATGGATTACTGCAACGCATTGTCATGGATACTATATAGATAGATACTTTCCTTGTTTACCTTCTGTAAGTTTGTTTACCTTCGGAAGGTGAAAGAGTTTACCCAACTCGTCTGTAATACAATGAAGTTGTACTACTAGTAGTAATCCAGCAATCTTCCACTCACGTGAGTTACGTGACGGATTTGGAGTGTTTTGGTTTTGGTTTATTATCCACGATAATGAACCATTTGAATCGTTCTTCTTTGGCTGTTGCCTACTTGAAGACAACTTCAACTGGGACAACGTGATTGATTGAAGTGCCTATCACTTGAATATCGTTATATCATCATCGTTTTTCTAGTTTGCATTGATAGTAACATGAACAAATTGTTCAAACATTGATGAAGTGTGTATAACTGATTATAACCGGACTATATAAATTTTGAAAATAGTTATTGAACTTCAGTTGCACAGTCGCGATACGGTGAGTACTTTATTGATCATCTCAAAGTGAATGTATTATTTTACCTTCGTGTGATCAATTTAATCGGTGAGTGCAGAAACAACTAAGTTGGGATTTTCAAATTTTTCAGGGGTGAGAAAAAAGCGTAGGTACCTATAACTCCTCCAAATGTTCATTCGTATAATTGAACAATCGTTTGTCCTCTGCATAACATGCATTTTCGCACGACAAGTAATATAAATTTTATATTACTTGTCGTGCGAAAATCATCCAGTTCATTCTGGGAAGTAAGTTTCAGGAGCTGATAGCTGTTTTTGTAATCCACCAAAGTGTATGTAGTGATTATAGGTGTTAGGTATATAAATCCGATCATGTTGACGTATCCTTAGGTGAAGTCCAGTCAAGATGTAAGTACATAAAAAGTAGGTCGTGCTTGCAAGAAAACCGGTCGTTCCGATTTTTTGATATATTGTTAGGACGTCAACCAGTAGTAATAATCCAGAGTTCCAACTTTCTGAGACCTCGGGAAATGGCTGTTGTGGCGGAAAAACCATGGCATGTTCGCACTTTTTTCGGTTTTTGCTCCATATCTCCGTGAAGAATTGATCTGACGGGTAGGTATGGTCATCCGTTCAACTTTAAAAGAAGACTAAATTTATACGATTTGGTACCAGAGCGAGCTTTCTACGATTCTTCGTTCTCAAGATACATCACTTTTTGGAAAAGATGGCCTTTTTTTTTAAAGGAGCGAAAATGTCATGGTTTTTCGGCCATTTCCCGAGGTCTTAGAAAGTTGAAAATCTGGATTATTACCTACTGACATACTTTGATATGTAGTCCTAACAAGATATATCAAACAATCAGAACAACCGGTTTTCTTGCAAGCACGGATGTACATCTTGACAGGACTATTAATAGCACAGAAATGTCGATCGTCTGGAAGAAATGAGTGCCCTCAAACAGGATAGCAACGAATTACTTACTTGGTTAAAACGTTTTGAATCCGTAAGAGCAAGGTAGAATCGAAAAAGAAGTACAAGATTTTAACATTTGATGGAACGTAATTGTCAATATATTTCAACAGCATGCTTCATACTTCATTGGCTCCTTCTTGGGCTAGCTACTCTTCGAGGTACAGGAATAATTCAGATTTATTAAAATTTAGGTTCTTTATCCAAAAACAGTTTACCCAAAGTTGCCTGAAGTAAAAAATGTCCTGAACTGGGATCGATGGAAAAGGGAGATTTTGTCTTCACGTCCCGCACATAACTCGGTGACACTTTGAAGTGTATTGTAAAATTCCTAGCACAGGCCATGCGATGCATGCGTTGGATGCAGAAACCACGTCAGTCACTGACTCAAGTTATATTTGAACTCAACGTTCAAAAAGGCCCCGTACTTATCTGATTAACATGGTTTTTGCACTCAACACGTATCTTGTCTTCATAAGCTGGAAGACAACGAATTTTCACACTTTTTGTGACTTAGTTGCTTTTGCATTCACTGATTTAATCGTGATTCTTTGGAAAATGAATGATTGTTTCAGCAGATTTTATTTCTAACTCACAGCGGCTGTGCTGTTTAATTGTTGCTGATTTTCTTACTTCACTGTTAGTGAATTTGCATTTTGTGTAAAGTGTGTATTTTTAATGGTTGTTGTGTATAATCAAAGGAACGACATGAAGAGTTGGATCGGATTGCTGTTTGTGAGTTCGATTGCTGGGACGTTCGGCGGCATCCTCTACCCAAGAGAATCTGAAATCAGAGATCTCAGAAGTCTTGATGGAATATGGCAGTTCAGAGCGGAAAATTCGACGTTTCAGGGGATCGCCAACAAGTGGTACACGAGCCCACTTTCAGAGGTTACATCATTTCACTATTCGTGTGTCAGTAGCTGTGAGAGTTTGATTTCCTACGAATTTTTTAAATCCACGACTATGTCGAGGTGTCGCAACAAACTCAGAGATGGGGCTTTGGCAACCTCATATACCTGTCGGTTCTTGAACATGAATATATATACACTTTTTTGAGAATCCCTTCATCTCTTGAATACAGTGGATATCGTTTATAACGACACCGGATACAACGTGCGACCGGTTACAGCATACCAAATCTCCGACACCTTGAAATGGTATAGGAAAAACTGCATTAAAGCGTTTACACCGTATATATAGTTTAATGCGTACACTTTTCGGGGTGCCACGAGGACGTAAATATCGGCTACAGCATACAAAGATTGCAAATTCTGGCTCTTGGTCGTTGTTCATCGACCACAATCAATTTGGTAGGTACTGTTTTTGTACAATGTTCATACAATTCCAATCAATTGCGCGCTGAAGTGATTTCGATCGTGTCGTCAAAATCCAGAAGGACAACAGAAAGTAAAAATAAATCTCAGAAGAAAATCACTAAGTAAATCCTTTACAAAAGTACAAAGAGATTTTTCGTTTCATTCAGTACAATGTACTGAATGTCATAATATGTATTATATCTGTTTAGGTCATGTTGCGGACCTTTTATGTACGTTGTAAACAGCATCCACTGTATTTTGATATTTCCGTCATTTTTGGGAGACGTAATGGTTTCTTCTTGTCATGTACATTCAATTTCGGTTCAGATGACTTGAATTGATTTTGGGGCCAAAAAATTAATTTTTGATATTTCTTTCAGACCGGACCGACGATCCCTATGCCAGTGCCGAGCAGTTACAATGACGTGACTCAAGACAAATCATTGAGGGAGCACGTCGGATCTGTTTGGTACGACAGGAACTTCTTCGTGCCGACCAGTTGGAATCAGAATTCTCAGAGGGTCTGGCTGAGGTTCGGAAGCGTACACTACTTGGCAAGAGTGGTAAGCTATTTGTTGAACAGCTGATATTCATAGAGTTTACTCTGCGACCTGGTCATTTAGTTCTTTGCCCATCTGTTGTAGCGGTAATTATAACCAAATAGTCGAACATTGATGAAGTTGACACGATAGAGAGTAAGTATTAGGCCACAACCTATTCAAAAACTTGTACCATGTTTCCTTGCTTAGATCGCAACGGCTTTTCCCCTAGTTTTTTTCCTCCACTTTTTATTTAGCTGTCTCCTTCTCAATACTAGCCAACCTTTGGAACACACGAAAAAAATCGATTTTTCGAAACATTGAGTATCGATACCGACACCCACGTTTGTACATCGTTTGGTGAATAGATGACATCAATTTTCATTATATTTCAGTGGGTGAACGGCGAGGAAGCGTTGAGCCACGAAATCGGTCATTTGCCGTTTGAAACAGAAGTGACGGGCGTCCTGAAGTTTGGCCAAAAGAACCGGATCACTGTCCAAGTGGATAACACGCTTACCCCTATTACCGTCCCGCAAGGAACTGTTGAGGAAATACAAACGTAAGTCAACAAGTTAGGGAATCAATCAAATGAAGAGGATTCCTACACTTAGTGCTGGAGGAAGTGTAATTTTATTTTTATAGAAATCTTTGTTGGTGAGATTCGTCTAAGAGGCTGTTTTCCGTGAAATAGAGGGCGCCATGGTCGGTAGGCCCTGCTCTGGGGCTGTGAAGGAGTGCATTCTGCGTAGTATAGGTACAGTTCAGCCGGGCAGCCATACTTTGGGAAGATTATAGTGATTTTAAACTGTAGTGATTCCACGAAAATGTCTTACCGTAGGATAGCGACTTACACGTATATTTGATGAACACACAGTAACATTAAATATTACAAATTTTGTTCCATTTTTTTTAATGCCTCCAGTGCCACAATGTGCAGTGTGGGATGGTATCAAGTCATTTAACTCCATGCTCGTTCATAATTAATGTTTGTCACATTTCACATTTCCATTTTAGTCTCGATGGTGTGAAGAAGATACAAACTTATATGATGGACTTTTTCAATTATGCTGGGATACACAGGCCTGTTGTGTTATACACCACGCCAGCAGTTTACATAGATGACATTTCCACTCATACTGACATCGACGGTACCACAGGTGAAAACAGGCGAATAGGATTGCACCGATCAATAAGGTCAGGTGTTCTGAAACTTGTTGAATGTAATTTTGTATTGTAGGTCTAGTTTACTTCAATATGACCTACAAAGGGCTGTCTCAAACTCTAAACGTCAAGTGCGAGGTGACGATACTGGACGCCCAGTCCAAACCTGTGGGGATTGACATGGTGAATGACACGACCGGAGCTGGCTTTGCTGGGATGATCGAGATACCAGAGGCCAATCTGTGGTGGCCTTACCTTATGAATCCGAACCCAGGCTACCTCTACACTTTGGAGGTTAGTATATTTGAGGAGGAGGTAGGTTTTGATCAATACAACTCGCCCAAGACATCTGCTGCTGTTGGTACCCACAATGTATGGTGGTTTTTCAGGCTCGGATTGTGACCAAGCAGTCTGGTGTCGATATAGAAGACGTCTACAGGCTCCCGATCGGAATAAGGATAATCACGTGGAACAATACAACTCTTCTCATCAACAACAAACCAGTCTATATGAGGGGCTTCGGCCGACATGAAGATTCTGATGTGAGTCCACAATATTCATTTCTAAAGCTTCTGAGAGATTGAGACTATCGAGCGCTATACAAAACCACTTCAAAAATGTCTACCATGCCAGAAGCAGTATTGAAAATTTGTATTTCTCCATTGAGTTAATTTGAGGGTTTAAGGCATTAACCCTCAAAGTACGAGTAGGTTCTCCCTGCAGCCCACCATAGATGGCAGTTTGACTCCATATTTGCACAGGTGCCGAGATTTTTACTTCCTACTTGGTGTTGAAGAATCGATTCATCGACCAATCCTTAACTAAGATGGATTCTCACAAAATCGGATGAGTACGTACCATTTCTAGAGACATCCAAGCATGGGCCTAGCCAGACTAATTTTTGAACTGGGGCGAAAGGCTTGATCTTTGGGGCAGTCTACTGGGGGGACCTCCCCGTCGGTTCAAATTGGTTGATTTACAAAACTTTTCGAACTATTAGGATATAAATGCTTCTAATCAGTAGTTGTGTACAAGTAACCTTTCTTAGACAATCGCCAACGGCCATACCGCGCTGAACACACCGGTTCTCGTCCGATCACCGAAGTTAAGCAGCGCCGGGCGTGGTTAGTACTTGGATGGGTGACCGCCTGGGAACACCGCGTGCTGTTGGCATTGATTCACTTTTGCTCAATTTAACATTGGTGACATCCTTTTCTATTCGATTTGTAACCCTAGGGGGACCATACTTATGAGTGCTCATCCAAGACACTTCCAAAAGATGACTGGTTCCAGAAGTATTTCATGTCGAAAGATCAGTATCTACAGTCCTGAGTTCCTTTTGCAGTACCTAATCGCTATATTTCATGACCATCCTGATAGGGGCAATGAAGCTTCATGTCTGTTGTTCGCATGTGGCCTTTCAATGATTTTGCGAGTGTTCCCCACAAGGGCGTAGCCAGACTAATTTGTGTACTGGAGCAAAAGGTTTGATCTTTGGAGCAATCTACTGGGGCAACTGCCACCCCCCCCCCCCCAACAATGTGCCCATGCATCCATGAATAACGTTATTAATTTCAGATTAGAGGTCGAGGACTTGATTTACCTCTGGTCGCCAAAGACTACAACCTTCTAAAATGGGTGGGCGCCAACGTCTACCGAACATCCCACTACCCCTACGCCGAAGAAATCATGGATTTCGCTGATAGAGAAGGAATCATGATCATAGACGAGTGCCCAGCTGTTGACGCAAAGTGAGCAATCCATTGATAATCGTCATATCATCTAATTTGAACATCGTTAGTCCTTCATCGCAATTGTTATAATTCCATGACCAATCCACATTTTGACGCCATTTCCTCCCATAAGCACAAGAGTTGGTTCTTGGTTTTTCATTTTCAATAATGAACCATTGGGACCGACTCCCACTCAAAATGTGTGCGTTTATCTTTCAAGATACTAAGAATCAGAATATAAATAGTGTTTATAATATCAGAGGTGGGTTTTTCATTTGGACTAAACGCCAATTTGAAATGGTGAGGGCCAGTTGTTTCCACGTCATCATCCGTACGAATGAAATCGTCAAATGTTGGAAAAGGCTGCGCAGACGACATCACTGCTCACTCCTGTTTCACACTTGGACTTATAGAGGATTCTCTTATAACCAGGTTTCACTGTACTGCTTACTTTGATATCCGTCTTCGCCTTGGGGGCAATAATGGAAATTTAGCCTAGTCATGATTGTTCTTTCTGCAAACAGGCCAGTTTATGACTTTGGTCCATCAGTTTCTATGCGAAATCGAGGCCTGCGTATCATGTAAACATTCTTTGTTGTTTTCCAGCATATTTTCCGACGAGCTCTTGGAGAAACATAAAAGCTCGTTGACTCAGTTGATTCAACGGGACAAGAATCGACCGTCCGTCATTCTCTGGTCGATCGCCAACGAACCTGGAACCCAGTACCCGAAGTCCGAAGCCTACTTTAGGTCAGTACTTATTCGATCATACCTACGACTAAGAAAACTTGTGGTGTTCTTTGGTGATCCATGCGTAGCTAGAGATAACCTATACCAAGCCAGGCACCAATATTTTTTTATTAAATAACCTCGTTACTAAAAAATGGGTAATTTTGCATTTGAGTCGAAAAACTAATTATTTCGGTACATAAGCAGCAATTTAATTATTCCAAGCCATATTATAAGCAGCCAAGTTGTTGTTTATTAAGGGTCCTGTTACCTTGTCATCTATGAAATAAAGCAAAAATAATGAGCTGGACCGGCTTGATAACCTATTTAATAGGTTATCAAACCGATCCGGCCTGATGAATTGTTTAAGAAGGAACCCAGAAAAGACTTATCGATGGCATACAATGATATGGCTATGGTATCCAATGATACTCTATCGACTGAAGGTTCAAATTCCGTTCACATCTCACGCTACTTTAAAAATGAAAACCTCCTAACCGGGAATTGATCAGTTTATTGGCTCTCCTGTAAAAGGACCCATTTTCGAGTTACAAAGTTATCATCGGATGCCATCGTTACCTATATCCCTGACTGATTCTTGTTAAAATCTGGTAAGCTTGGAAAATCTGATAAACTTTTCAATCTTCAAGATACGAGGTCATCACAAATGCCATGGCCTACTCGATCAAAATGAGGTTATCACTTAAGCCCCTACAGTATAGACAGTTGATTTCTTTCTTAAATTTGAACCGTCAGTCGATAAAATACGACGTTTTCAATTTTGATAAGCCACATTGGTTTTTAACCAATATGATAATATTATTGTACAGGATGTGGATGCAAATGTCTTGCGTTTTTGAACATCAACCGTCCCGACAAAGTTTGTCCTATTTCAAATATTGAATTCAAATAAATCAATGGACCATTTAAATCCTCCCACTTCCAACATCAAAGTTAGTGAGGTGACGTTTCTAAATACGTAGAATTCAAATATCGAATGAAATGAGATTAGGAAATCACTTGATTAGTAAATTGTGCTTCTTGTGATACTGTAACTGTAACGATGTAACTGTACTGTTATGATCATTGTCATCAGATCCGTGTCAGCACATGTGAAATCTTTGGATACCAGAAGACCCATAACAGCAGCTTTATGTGAACCGTGTGAAACCGAATACGGGGTGAGTATCTATTTATTGGGATGGCTACCTATTATTTCACGTGTAGGTTTGGCAAACGAAGAGAAAACAAACTAAATTATCATAAAAACATTAACTTTCAAAACAAATATTAGTTGCTGTGTTAGTTCTCTGTGTTTTCAAACAAATGTCATAGCGATTTTAAATCATGCCTATAATTCTGTCAATCGTATCAGTCTGAAGACAATCCAAATATTTTCAAGTTGCAACCCAGATGGCGTTGAGATTGATATTACCAAGATAAACCAGGACTTGGATAATATTCGTTCTTGGGCTGATGTGCAGTAGGGAAAATTGTCAACGACTGAGCCCCCTCAAGGCTCCATCAAACCTCTAAATACAAGTACTCAATATTACCTCTTTTACTAGTTCTGTGAAGAAGCACCAAGTTGACAATGCCATCTGCAGATGTGGAGCTACATTCGTCGGGTTTAGTAACATGTCTCGCTGTCGCAGCAAAAGCCTGTTCCACAAAACCAAAAAACAAGAAAAATCTTAGGTGAACTGTGTATTTGGTAATGTAGAATATTTCGATTTCAGGGTCAATTTTTGGACATTGTAGGCTTCAACCGGTACAACGCCTGGTACACGGACCCCGGGAAGTTGGAAGTGATTCAGCCGAAGCTTGTGGACGAAGCCGAGTGCTGGCACAAGAAGCACAATAAGCCCGTCATCATGACTGAGTACGGAGCGGATACTATGCCTGGCCTACATTTGGTATGTCTTCAAGTTTGGTTTAACACATTTACAACAAGAAAAACCTAAAGAATTCCGAATTCACAATAAAAAAATGAGAAGGAATGTGATATATTACAGATCCTCAAAAGACTTACCTATACAATAATACCTAGTTCAATTTGCACCTAACGATTAGAAAATGATCAATTTTGCTTCATTATTGAGGATAATGAACTGACCATTGGGATCGAACTAGAAAAAAAGGATTATCGAACCTTGGTCTTGTCGAACGTCCTTTTCGTCCCCAATGAATAGCTCAATACTCTTGTCAGCTCTGCTATCTTGTCGTTTTCCGAACACCGAAAATAATTGAATTATTGTTGTTATTTATAAAGAATTCTTCTTGTTGTCAGACACTATATTATAGTGTGATTAATGCTGTCTGAATCCAATACCACAATTCAGACCTTAGAATTTCTTAATTTTCATGAACCAGACGAACCATATATTCGACTGCGAGAAAACACCTATTAATTTGATTAACCTTTGGATAAACAGGAACCATCGTACATCTGGTCGGAAGAGTTCCAGGCCGACTTGTTTGCCGAGCATTTCCAAGCATTCGACACGCTTAGAAAGAAGGACTTCTTCGTTGGCGAGTTGATCTGGAATTTCGCTGATTTTAAAACAGACCAAAGTAAGTGCTGAAGCCTTTTAGAAGAACTTTCAAATTCTCTCCAAATTTTAATACTATGGTAGAGAATTTCTTTGCTTAACAACAAAGCTACAATATGACGTATGTAACTCGATTTTTGACCAAATTGAGTTTGATACATTTCCAAATGTAACATTTTGCGCCAAATCAATTGGTGAAATTAGTTTTGACATACGACGGCTGGTTTCGCTGCAATCGTCAGTAATACCAACATGACAAAACGTCACACACGACTATGGAAAATACTTGGACCGACAGCAAGCAGGTGATTTCACCAGAGTTTGTTGGCTCCTGAACATATTCTA
This sequence comes from Stenodema calcarata, assembly GCA_963920205.1. NCBI lineage: Eukaryota > Metazoa > Arthropoda > Insecta > Hemiptera > Miridae > Stenodema > Stenodema calcarata. Next base: position 9,918,761 of record OY986056.1, read on the forward strand.
AGCCGACCCATGTCTTGTTGCAGCTCAAGCGGAGTGAATTTAGCTCAGTGGACTTTCTTGTTGCGTTTGCAAATAACATGAGGCATGGAGTGAGCTAGGTATTGGATTTTGCAATTTTACATGATCTTGACATACCTTCGTTAAATGCTGTGACTGATGACAAACAATGGAGGTTACAAGCCAGGTCTTTACCACCAACTTCTCATTACTCCTCATCAGTGGTCTTTGACATGCCATGCAAAATTCTGGATACCGTTCACTATTTTTATACATCCAGACATGGTCTAGGTAAAAACACAGATCAGAGTTACAAAACCTTAAACATTAAGGTGCGGAGTTCCCTCAAAAATCATCAACCCTGTCAGAAGTTAGTACGGTGACTTTAAATGCCAGATAATCCATGATGGGCAGCTGATCCTAAATTGGAATGATAATTAGCAGGATCGCAGCCAACCGATCGGACTGGAAGGATTTTGGTTCTGCACTATGCTCCCAAAGGAGTTCAAGGCACATAAATAAAAGGGCACACAGGTAGGAATATTCGAGTAGATGCTCCTAGTGAGGGGAGTCCAGTTGAGTCAACGTGGCGAAGTGTGTTTTGTGAAGCTCCTCGAAGGGGACTCCATTAACTGGAGTAGAGTAGGTGTTTTCGTGTATTCATACAAACACCTCTTTAAAATGTGAAGGACTAATTAATAAACACCTAAATAAAACTCACATTTAATGTGAGGCGTAGGAGTGCTTAGAGAGATACGACACATGTAATTATTATATCCGACAGGACACTTGAGGACATTTTTAACTCAATTGTAAATTTACTTCAAAAATGTTTGTTATTGCAATGCGGGTTGTTTGCAATGCGGATTGCAATGCGGGTTATTGCAATGCGGATTGTTTGCAACACTGATTGCAATGCGGGTTTCTCCCCTAACGATGTCAGATATATTATATCTGACATCGTTAGGGGAGAAACCCGCATTGCAATCAGTGTTGCCCTTTGAGGGCTATTATACAGCCAATCGGTATGGGCTTCTGCTGGTGTTCCTAGCCCAAAGCATTCCAGAGTCACTGAGTGTGGTGAAATGGGAGACTGAAGTGGATTTGTAGTACATACCAACTCAGTGAAACGAAACTACCAACCACCTGTGATTTAAAGTTTTGGGCTAATTGGGGTTCTATTTGCAAGTTGGCACTTACAGACAATCCACAATCACCATTCACTATGCATCGTCTTATACTTCAATATACTTGTTCTACAGGCGTAACGAGAGTGGGAGGTAACATGAAAGGGATTTTCACTAGAGAACGTCAACCGAAAAGCGTGGCGTTCCTCGTCCGACGGCGCTACTTCCAATTGGCTCACGAAATCGACGGTTACCCGTTCCCTCCCAACTTGGAACGATACGCTGCGCTAAAAGACGAATTGTAAGAACGAATATAAGAAAAATGTTGTGTTAACAGTTGAAAAATTTCCTTTGTTCAACATCCTTCATCCGACATGTGGTCTCGTGTTAACTATTGATTATTAAGCCCAGAATTTGTCTTACACGACGAAGCCTTAAATCTCCAAGTCTGTTCAAGGTTGTTTGATAAGAGGTGTGGTGAGCGGTGATAATTCAAATCTTTTTTTTTTCGAAATTGTTCGTCTGTACTCGAAATTTTTTGTATTTTTCGAGTCGAATATCACTTTTGTTCCAATATTTTTAGAACTATTCGAATTGGAATCCACTTCTTTCGAACTTTTTCGTTGTTTCCGAGTAGAATATTGGTTGAATGCGAAGGTAATTTGTTCCAATAACAGCCTTTTATCAAATATAATTCGGTGTATTTGAAATCAAACCAACTTTTTTCTCGAAATGTTTCAGGTCGAATATCACTTTTGCTTAAGTGGAAAAATCTCGTCTTCTAAATTAGAATGGACTTAGTGTGGTTTACCTGCAACAACCAAAACCAAAAGTCATGTACCTATTGGGATTTATAATACCAAATTTATAACTTATGTCTGGCTTGAAAACTTAAAGAATTTTAAGGATTTGAAGAAGGAGATCTAATCATGTTAGAAGTTCTAATAGGATTAAACTATTCGAATTCAAATTCCATAAATTCTTTAAGTTGTCAAGCCAGACATAAGTTATAAAGTTGGGATTATAAATCCCAATAGGTACACGAGTTTTGGTTTTGGTTGTTGCGGGCAAACCACCCTGTCCAAAGTCCATTGTCTTAATATTCAGGAGGAACGGCAGCATCTACACTCATTACAAGTTCACGTGTGGTGAGCAGGAGATCCCTGTCGCCAAATCCTACGCATACTTGAGTGAAATTTGCTACATCTGGGCGTTTTGTGCAACATGCAAAAGACATTGTAATAAAAGGAGATACAGCAACCCGTGCATTGCTCCCTATGTTGCTTTGAGCCCGTGATGGTCCGTTCTCTTTATGGAGGATGGTTATACACTTGCTGATTTTGTCTTCGTCTCTCTTTGAGGCGTGTCGCACTTTGGGGAGTTAGAGAGGGTACAGCTTCGGCCGTACAAATTATTTTTGTTTCTGCCGTTTCGAGGTATTTCTACATGGTTCCAGATATGATATCGATATCACGTGGACACTATCATTGATATTACTCCTACATCAATACATCATCCGTACCTCCTCTTCCTAGGTCTTCCAGTTCACGAGTGTCGTGCTCGTCGCGGAGTAGGAGGTGACTGCACTGAAAGAGAGAGTGCCGGTCTCGGGTCAGTCAGCTGTTGGACTTGGTCGCGTGTTGTTCAAGCCAGTTGTTATTCGACGCGTTTTTTGCCTCGGGAGGCCGCGAGCTTCGCCGGTAACACGAGCCTGCCATCTCTCTTTTTTCCTGCGGTTGTACGATAAATGTGATCTTACTGTCCTCCCAAAATGGGTAAGTTTGGAGAAAATCCATTGCAAGTACGATTTTTCGCTTGCAAGTATTTTGAAAGACCTAGAACATGAAACTTGCCATCCTTCCTGCCATTCCGAACCTATACTTTCTGCAGAGTTGTTCATTAGTAAAAACCCGTATTTGTGGACGCTTAGAGCATCCTATGAGCTACAGTTTCGTGGCACTACAACATACGTCATAGGTCATGTAGAGTCTGCAAGCAAACTGATTATGTAAGAAAACATTGCAGTTTACATTGTTCTTGTCTTAAATTAATTTTCAATAGAAAGCAATACTTCGAAATTTACGTCAAAACCTGGCGACCAGAGTGCAGTAACCCACCAAATAAATAGAGAGGTACTTCACCAAAATCTTATAGAAATCATTGAAGAAAAAACATGCATAAAATTTATACTCCTCTCTCCTTTTCTGATCGGCCAAATGCCAATTTCAATCCGCATTTGATTGATAAATTTTCATAATGTTTCTCAATCGATTCAGAACGAGTTCATGTCGATCTATTTTCCAGCCTCAGGGAGTGTCACTGCTATAAAACACCTGCACTTCATGCATCCTCCCTTTTTGCCACTAGTGCCAGGAAAAGAGAACTCGTCGAGAGTTTGATAAATCACTGTCTATTTGAAAAAACGCCACGAATCCAACGAAATGAGCAGGGCGTTTGTGAGAGGGTGTCAATTACGTTTTACTGTTCAAGAGAGGACATCTTAAATCGCTTAAATAATTTCCACGGATCAACTGGTTTCATTGTACTTCCGTTTCTTAGTCCACCATACATGCGAGGTTCAATAGCAAAGCAAGACTTGAAATGCTTAAAATGCTGTCTTTCATAAAACTTGAAGCTATCAACAATCCTCCTGCAACAGAGGACAAGATAAAAGGGCCACAAAAAAACTACGAAAACGATTTTCGAGGGATGTTGTCAGGACACATGCCATTAGTTTACGACCAATTTTGCAGGTTCGACAGACACCTGGCAGCTGCGTGTTGGTCGAAGAACCTAGAAATCGTTGAGTTTTTGGCTTATAACTCGTGTTAAGGCGTTGCAGCTAACTCTCGATAGAATTGACATAAAAAGTTTAAATTGGCGTGAAAAATCTGTCTTGACAATCGAAAGGCTAAGTTCGTAGATGGGCAGAATCGTGGATAAAAGGTTGGAAAATTACCCATACATTCCGAAAATGAAACAATCTGACAAGTGACGCATCTTAATGATCTTTTAACGCTGAACACGATGGTGAAGTCAGAATTTCGATATCGTATTCCTTTCTCAAAAAGGAGCACTTTGAAGATGAAGTGTTCAGCGTTGAAAAATCTATAAGCTTACTCGACAAAAAATGGGGACAAAATTTGTTAGAAAATCAGTAAACTGGAGACATTTTACATAAAACCAGTAATTTCTTCAAATATTTTATGAAGCTTTTCTGTGTGCGTTTTTAAAAATTATCCGTTAGACGCTGTCTTCTAATAAAGCCGACGCATGTAAAGTTGATTAGCGTGCTGCACTCAGCAAATATTCGACCCGTACTCTCCCTTCAGTAGTTAGTGTTTATTGACACCTACCACATTTCTCGACGTTGGGGTTTAGGCATGTTTGGGAACTCTTGCAACTATAATCGCAAAAACTCTTATATTATTATGTCTCATTGCTTATCACTGTGGGTTGATAACGAATGAATCATCAAACGACTCCATTAAAAAGCTCATGCCGGATTGCAATTGTTAGAATAGTCAGCCCTTTAACTAACTATTCGGAACTGGGTTGTCCAAATGTTTAATTTTTCAACCAGCCCACTCGGAAACCACTTTTACGTGTGCTGAACCGAAAAGGTTGTTATTTGTGAGATAGTACGAGTAGATGGGCAGCCTCCACTACCAAAATACTCCTTCGTCTAGCAGTTAAATGGCTGCCATTGAGTCGCAGTAATGGATACTTCTCCAGAATTACCCAACAGTCTTCGGGGTCGCCTGGTTCTCAAAAACTCGAAACGATCCGAGTCCCTAGTCCCCGTCAAAACGTCTGATGGGAGACCATAAAAACCCAAAGTTCTCCAAGACCGCCCATTCTTGATGAATTCTTTCGTTTCTTCGTCGGAATTCTTCTGAAAAATATAATAGTAAAACTGGTTGCGTAAAACACGCTGATAGATGGAGCATTCAGATAACTTGAAAGCGTACAACAGCGCATTTTTTCAGCCTTTAGTTTTCCTCATTAGGAGATAACAAGTTGTCTTGGTGAATACTAATATTTCCAAATCTCGCGTTCCAAGAGATTCCCAGTTCATCAGATAGCGGATATTGCTCAATTTTGAACGGTTGTTGCATTTTAGGCTTGTTGCATTTTAATCAAGCTCGCCCCTCGCGAGCTTGATTAACCTTGGTTAGCGTTTACGGCAGTGGCATTGAAAGTTCCTAGGACCAAAATCTCCTGATGGCGATCATTAACAACTCAAAGGTCCTTATACTGCATTCTTGTTCGGCCAGATCTTAAGCCCTCAAGTATTGATATACGAGCCCTTAAGTCTCCGATCGTTATTAATAGACGACACTTGGAGACCTGAGTGAGATCAACGCTTGAAGTTCCACTGGAACTGAGCCCGTTTTAATAGCCCTGTTTAGTTCACTGCCGGCCCTAAATCTTTGCCGAACTGCCATTGCTGAGGTCCATTGCCCTGAAAGAAATCCTCTTCTTCTCTTCTATTTGCTCCTGTCGCAGATGAACCTAGAAATTTACCTTGGAACATACTGTTTGGAAGAAAACCTTCATTATGTTAATCTCAAGTGAGACTCTAGCTCACTCACGTGACAACTGTATTTTTTGGCTAAGTGTGGCAAACAAGGGTATTGGTATTCACTTATTGGTATTCATAGTTGCAAAGTTGAGTTTATACCTAAGTGTACACTCAGCGCTTATTCATAAAGCTTACTTGGCAATAAGCAGAGTCTACACTAGGCTCAGAAGGGCTCCAAACCCAAGGGTAGTCAGTAGATTCTAAGTGCAGCTTGATTTGTGCGAGTTTTCTGTTTTCAGTGTCCTGTTCTCCACGTCTCACTTATGAATTTCACTGTACCTACCATCTCAAGCTGAGGGCAAGTTCAGCGCACACTTCTGAGTGCGACCTTGTCTTGCTCTATGAAGCCCGAAATGCTGAAGGTAGCCTGAGTAAACCCCTAACTTAGTCGTGGAGTATGAATTGCGCCCTTATTCGAGTGAAACCCGCACTTGGGGGGGCTCGGCCACTTCCGTGAGTGTGACAGACACTTGAATTCGGATTGTTAACCCTGAGTGTGGTTCTGTTTGAATCAGGAGATCATAACTAAGGTGCTGTTTAATTGAGGGGCTCACAGCCACAAAACTGATCATACCGTTCGCTAACCTATCATTTGCGTTGTGTCGCTGAAATTTCGTCACACGGAAGTGGAATTGAATGGACCGCACGATTTTCATCTGCTCAAATTGGCCTGTTTTTCGTCTTTTTTCAAACGGCAAGCTTATCGAGCCCAAAGCTCCATCGTGCAAGAGCCGACCGTGCAAATCGCCCGGAGCATTGTAGAAAGGGATCCGCCTTGAACCCCTGACCCGGGCGCCGCCGCTCCAGAATTCCGCGCCGGAGCTTCAAGGCCGCCCTGACAATCACGTACCGGTATAAATATATATCGACTTTGACTTCGAGAACGGTCGTTCATATACTGTATCCCATTACAACAAACGCGTTGTCCGCCTTCGTTACGGAGGAGTCATCTCGCCCATAAATCGACCTTGATGGAATAGTGGTAACGCATTATAAAAATAGCCGCTCTGCTTTGTTGAGATACCACCCTCCCTGGAAACCACTAAAACTTTTTACACTCGCTACTGATTGAGCTTCAGATCCATTTTGAATAGGAATTTCAATAAAAAACTCTTCAGATTCCACATCGCTGTGACCTAAGACACTAACTCTTGAGTACGGCCACCTCAATTCTTCAGCGACTCATATTTGTCATCATATCGTTTCCTCCCATAAGCTACCTAGTTTGGTACCCATCGACAACCTTTGAAACAGACAAAACAATACTTCAAAAGGAGCTTCTTGCAATTTTTACACGTTTTTTTTTTAGAGAAGGGCCTTCTCGAAACTCTCGTGATATAACTACGAGCATTGTACGAGCGGTGTATCATATTACTAATTCGACTAGTTATATCAACCATGTTACCTTTACAGCGTGTTTGGGATGACGATGACCACGCTTTCTAACTTCGAATAGTTCTTTGGTAGTTAATGTGGCTCAGTGACATGACACTTTTCGTCGTAGGCTACTTCTCTTGGCTACTTTTAGTTACGGCAAATTATCCCCACAAATAACCACCATTTCCGATGTTCCAATTGTGCACTTTGCTCTGTTTATTGCCATAATATGCCTTTACGAAACTCGCGCTTTCAGCAGTCTGTAATCAGTTAATCAGTAGGTCAGTGGCCTGCAGATGCAGTTGTGTTTATTGTAACTAGTACTCGGTACATGTTCGTATTCTTTAACATCTTAGTGTTAGTTACAAATACATACCTATATAAATTAAGATGATCAAGAGATGGAAGGAATGAGATGAAATTTCAAATATTCCTCTTAATGCATTATAAATTACACTGGTCAACAAATTTAAACTTTTTGTGAATATCATTGTCAAAACAGGTTTATTGGAAGTATGTTATCGTCCTAAATCCAAAAATGACGAGGAAATTGCTGTAGTTAGTGGCGCTAAGGTTTTGTAAAGCAACATATTTACTATCTAAATTTCTTCAATCTATACATTTTTGTCTTTCTTAGTACATAAGTTTTCATGATTGTTGGGGTGTATAATATGAATAAGGAGTTGGATTTAAGATGAAATAATTAGTTTTTGCAAAACGTCCGCTTTTAGACGAACAAACTGAAAATTCTGAAAAATGCCTATTTGAGTTCACGTTCAAATGAGCTTAGCAGAAAATGTAGAATTTATAGAAGAAATTATATTTTAAATTCTGAATCTGTTTTAAATTTCCTTCATGAAATCTCTATTCATGTTATAGTGACAAAGATGGATCGGTAAAAAAAATGGCATACTCCAGAAGGAAATTGGCCATTTCTGGGTCTTCTTACCTTGGTCGAGGATTCCTGTTTAGTGTGATTCTTTATGATCTTGCGTTTTCTTCTTGCTCTGACTTGCGGTAAACTTGCTACTAACTACTATTTCAATCCTCAGTTAGGTCACGTTGACGTAACAGTCGTGGAGGAAATCCCTTGAAAGGGTCAACAAATGTTCACTTTTTGTGTACAAGAATGTTTCCTAAAGTAAATTTAATGCAGAATGACAATTTGATATTTAATTTTTTACACCACTTTTATATTTTTTATAACCCTGCAAAAATATACATTTTTCAGATTTGTGACAAGTTTTTTGGTCTAAATGAAAACGTTTTGTCAAAATCAAATATTTTATCAAAAATCCCGCTCCATATTCGTATTGTACACCACCAAAACCACGAAAGATTGATATAACATTCAGCCTAAAATAAACTCTTATTGTGTTGAATGACGAGGGTAGAAATCCGAATGTCTCCACTCCTGTGTGAGGCGATGAATATATTTTTCTTGTCTATTGAATGTCTATGGAAGAAGAGAAAATTTCCCTTCTCTCTAGATGATCAGACAAGTTTGCTTTCAGCTTTTATTTAGCCATATAAGTACCAACTTGTCCCCTTTTTTCGTTCCATGTAAATGGCTTTGTCTTTTCCACCTCCAAGGTGTAGTTTTCCCTCAAACAGAGGAATTTCTCGCAATGTGGTATCAGTGACGTGCACGTATCCAGCACGTGCAAAGGTGTTTTCAGCATACTTGATAGGGGTCATCAATGTAAAAGTAATTAGTTTGTCGTTGCTCATTGCTCCATATTAAGAAGAACGTGTTGATGAAGCTTTACTAATGCCCTTATGGTTTCTATACATGCCTTTGAGGGAGACATATAATACTCGTAGGTATCTACAACAGATCAATTCGAGGAGGAGGCTATAGGTGACACCCTGAAGAATAACATTTCTACGCATTACCTATGTCTGAAACTGGAGATTCAGAGGAGCTGATTGAAGTTGATTTTAATGACCTCATTTGGGGCACCCTTTTCCTAATGAGGCCAACTGGTTTTTGTTCAAGTATTCAGGTTGTTTCAAATACTTCAACATACATAACGTCTTTCGTTTCGTTTTTGCATTGATTCACCTGTTGATCCTCGTAGTTCATCGATTATACTACCGATCCTTGAATAAGAAGGTCATCATCTAGATAGGGCCTTGCAGTCCATCTCAAGCCGAACAGTCCTCCCCTCGTCGCCGGATCGCATGTAAACAATATGAAAGACGAGTTAAACAGTCGTTTAGAGGTGACAATCAGCGAGGACAATCGCACGCCCTGACCCCGTCCGAAGGCGAGGGAACTGGTAGCTGAGTTGATTCACATGATGCTCACATCTACGCGAACTCGGTTCTTCATTCCCGAGCTCGACTCGCATACGGGATGAGAAAATACTTCGCACTCTTGATCGCCCTTGATCCCAGACTTGAGAAACTAGGAATCCGTTAAAATGAAGCAACACCATTCCTTAGAAACTATAACGGTCCGCTTTGGTACACTATCTTTGATTCTAGTCCCTTGAAACGTAAACCAACAAATTTTGATAAACCATAAATACATGAGCTCATGAACTTATGTGAGAATTTACAGCATTTTTCTGGTGAATGTCGAGGGATATCATTTATGCGAAAGTGTTATTTTAATTTAGTGTCCTAACGGGCGGACCTTTGTGGAAAGTTCGCTTCCGATCTCGTTCGCCAGCGATCGGAAATCCGGTTTTGTCGCTTCCCGGAAACCGAAGTGATTCGCCTTCACAGTCGAACAATCGTTCGGATTTGCGAGCGTCCGTCAGAAAAAAAACTCGAGTGAAAGTTGGAAGGGTTTTTAGCAGGAGGGTAATTGGTGGTAACCGAATTGTAGACTGCGGGTGTGTGAATAACATCGAGGTTATCGCCGTAATGACGATCGGAGTTTGCTAAGTGATTGTAACTACTTCTCCGGGAGCATGACTATCACTGTGGGCGGAGAGCAATGTCGTGTACTCGGAATCTTATGAACACTGATCTCCCAAATCATCACATCATTCCAGCGGCGTCATCGTCCTTGTTCAGTTTGGGAGTGGGAGCTATGACGAGTCTGTAACGCGGCTGTAACACCAAATATTATTTCCCTTACAACGGCACAACCAAAAAACATTCATTTGATAGCTCAGTTGTGGATCTGGAAAAAGCCTTCGACCAGATTCCAAGGCAGGAACCGTGAAAGGTGCCAAATAGTCACAAAGCCCGAGTCCAGGTCATGTACCGGAGATGTCGTAACTGTGAACAGACCGTAAATAAAAACTTCAGTCGACTTTCAGAACAGTTCAGGAGTTAGACAGAGGGACGTCCTGTGGCCACTACTTTTCAACATTCTCATGGATGATGTCATGAATAACTGCCACAGGACGAAGAGACATGTTGAAAAGTCCATCAAGTTTTTCCGACAACTGGTTTTTGTTGATGATGTGGTGGTGTTGTCAGACAGCAGAAAAACTCCAGCTATTATTAAGTTGAAAGGAAACGAGATCCTGCTTTTCTTAATTGAAGAGATTGCGGGAGGAGGGAAGAGTCTGAATGAGTTGAGAAATTCCGGTTTTGTTGCCTTCGCTACCTATTAGGTTCTTACAATAAATTTTAACTGCATGACTGGGACGTAAAGAAGGAACTTCTGGCAGAGGTCTAGACCTGCATGAAGGTCTGAAGTGGTTCTAGAGGTGCTGTTTTGTTGTTGGGATTCGTCATATTGAGGCCACAATGCTTCCTACTGCGGGTTACGATAGAACGGATAATTGTTTAATTTTAAATGGACTTCCCTCAATGTATTTGAGTAGTTTCCCCACAGGCCATTCAGTTTTGCATAAACAGTTGTGATTTTTGGTAATGCCAGTGGTCCCGAAATTGGACTGCCCGCGATGTAATCATCTCTGGTGAATGCAAAAAGAGAGTTTCTGGTGAATCTGTGGAAATTTTCCGTCATATCAAAGCTGTGGATCCCATGGTGGTTAATTCTCCCTTCTCCCACTGCTGTGAATATGATGTGGGTCAGTTCTCGTTACTTCCACAGCTCGTACCCTAGAGAGAAAAATTGAAAAATAGACTTGAAAAGCGGTCGGTCCTATAACTGAGTCGCCGTATCCGACACGGACGGTTGTTCCTGCGCAGCGGGGGAACGACATCTCGGGAGGTCGGCCGCGCGAAGTCGACCGAGCTGTTGTCATCAGCTCCTTGAGTTCCCCTCTCAAGACCTCACGACATTATCGTTTTATTCTTCTATTCTCGTTACCTCTCCTTTCAACGCTTCGAACGCCCCATTGTTCCACAAGTTTCCTCGGAACAATTAAATTTTATGTCCACACGCTCCTTTGTTCTTTGTTGTTCTCCCGTATGAAAAGGACTGCAATCACGACACCGAGTGCAGTTAAATTCTAAACCACTGCAGTCAACTCGGCAGCTTTACTTCCTCAATAGTCACAATATGGCGGTGAGGATGCCAATACCACAGACTATGGTTGTCCTATCTCAATAGGGGCAGACCACCATTGTACGTATCCACTCTGCTGTAGGATATCTTCTCTCTTTACAAGCTGACTGTGGATATTTAGTCTGCTCTATTAACCTGCTGACTATGCCTATTTTATGAATACCTTATAAACCGTATCTATATTCCATGGATGACCCACCACATTGGCCGGAGTTACAGCTCGTTCCTTTCAACAACCTCGTCTACCGGCTTATTCCTCCGTCCCGTCAGCGCTACCTCTATATGATTTATACATGACGTTGTGACTTCCACCATGTTGTAAGCCATGTCACTCGGTAGAATCCTTCTTTCCATTAGCGTCGTTAGATGTACGTGCTTTTAAAATACAGTGTATTAATCCAAGTGTATTCAACTTCTCGTTCTCCTTCCATAATTCACACTAATTATTGACATATTGATTCAGGAATCAACAATTTGGCGACGAGGATGGTAGCGGAAATACAAAGCTTACATTCTGGTTATTGGTTATTCTTCAGCCAAACGTATCAGCATCCATGAAGTTGAATACTGAGTACGACGAAATTTTCCAGGTAATTAGGGAACATGAAATTAAATTGACGTTCAAAGTTTGAATTACATCGTGAATTGAAGGAATTAAAATGACGATGATACACATCCTTGCATCACAGGTTTCTTTGATCAAATTAGCTCCGTTTCAAGTCGAATTTAACCTTTTTCACTTTCCATTGTGGTATCAGCCTTCAAGTGGAATCAGATCATCTGTTATATCATATCAAATCCTAACTATCCTCATGATATGGGGAAATATGTGAGGAAATGAGTGATGGAGAGGTTTGATAGACTTTTCCTGTGTATACATCAGTTCTATTGGTACAATACCCAAGTAGGAATCAATCCCTGAAAATCTCACTTTATTCCCTCAATGATCACTTAGGAGTGTATTGTCTACAGAATTTCTGATTAGGCCTATTCTGGAGACAAACCTAATCGTAACTTTCCACCGTACAATAAATTAAGATGGGAAGATAACTGGGGAGTGGTTAATATACCTAAAATTAGTAACTAGTACATCGTAGTACTAACTTGGTAGAATTGCTTTTTTGGTCCTACTGCCTGAATAATCCACTAAGATATGACGCTCATGTTTGACACAGAAAGATAATCCAGGTAGCTAATTGTAGTTACACTTCCACTTGTTGGGCATCCTCCGTGTCGTATCCACCTTCAACAATAAGAGTGTTACAGTGCTTGACTTTCGTTCTTCTTTCGGGTAAATCAAATTATCAGATTACCAGATCATTTGCAACATCCTAATCACGATGTTAGCGATGTCCCAACAAGAAGATCTCGTGAGATCTGGGGCAATGGGATTCCTCTGCTCGGGTTACGGCACCAAACAAACCCTCCCGCCTTGTTATTGTTTTTTCTTCTCGTTGCTTCACGTCACTGGAGTCGAACAATGAGCTGTGTTCGACCGATAGGTTATAAGAGGTTATACTCAACCAACCTATTCTGCTGGCTCGACTGTGCGTTACAGATGGGAACCCCCTCGTTTTCGCTGCCTCTCGTAATTACCGACACTTTTCTCTTCTTTGAGCCGGCCCCCGCCTGTCATCTCGGTGTCTTCTGAAATAGAAACAACGTTGTAGGCGCCTGGTATCACCTGTCGTGATTTCTATTGACCAATAGAACAAGAGGAACAAGGAGGCAAGAGGACAGTCGAATATGACTGAGGAGGAGGATACAAAAGAATAACAACTTTCAATGGAGTAAATCACTCAATTATTGTAGGAAAAGCTACCTGTACAGAATTACAAGGAACCAGTGGTATAGTAGGGCAAAGATTTATATCGAACATGGCAGTAACGAGTTTGAGTTTCTAGCAGAAAAATGCAGGGAAAAGATGCAGGTAGTAGAACATAATATATAGAATACAATATTATTGATAAATTTGGACTCTTATCCTTGAGATTGACGGATAAAGTTTGATGATCCTAAGGTAGAGTGAGTTGGTTGTTACTTTGGAAACTCATTCCTTAATTTATGCTGTTTTCGTTTTTGGTTTCGAACCTAGCAAGAACAAACATTTTCCAGTTCTCGTATTAATTTAAATAGATTTAAATAGATTTGGATTTAGAGCATTTTGAAGATCACCCGGAACGTTCTATGACCAGCCGTTCGTTTGCAATGAGGGCCCAAAGGTTGAGCCGATAAGAAATTATCAACATGAGCGTGAATCAAACAGTGGCATTTTAAGCCAAGTTTCTTACTGAGAAACAGCTGAATCAAACAGCACATGGTTTTTTTATATCGAGTTCACTGATCTAGGAACTTGTTGGTGGGCACTTTTTGTTGTAACGAACACAATCATCGTGACGAAATCGTGGAAACAAAATTCAAAAAACCAAAAAGACCACTGTCGGCTCAGGGCTTCACAATTTTTTCGGTTAAGTTAGAAAAATGAATTTTTCAGGCCAATGAGTACCTAGTAATAAATTCTAATTAATGTATGTTAAAAGTTTATCAAATGCCTCCTTGTTACAAGTGATAAATATGACTATAGCTAAGATTCAATGAAGAATCGTTAATGTTAGCTGTAGGCACTGTTCAATTTGCGTTATGAAAAATCGAAAGTCTTCCTTGAACATTATGACTGGGTACTTAGAGGAGCTAATAATTTACTTAAATCTTGATCATTGGAAAACCAAAATTGATCAGAAAATAGAAACTCATTACTTCAAGAGTGAAGTTAGATGAATTGAGGGAAATAGTTAAACAAGAAAACTTTCCTTACTTATTCAAGACAATCAGACTAGCTGCTTCTATTCTCATAAGCTCAGCCTCGTGCGAAAAAAGTTTCTCTGCTATGAGAAGGATCGAAAACTGGTTGAGAATTTTCAACTTATCGACAGTCCTGCAAAGAGAAAAAAATACTAAGAGAACAAATTCAAGATATTGTAGAAAGGTTCGCTATGAAGAAGAGAAGATTGCACTTGACATAGACACTTAGTTTTACTTTTTGAATATTTTGAGTTGCTACAACACTATATTTCAGCGCATTCTCCAGTTGTTTCGTATAGCTTTGAGTCTGACAAGGGTTTTGAGAACCTTCTTTGAAACTTTATTGAACTTTAATAATATACTTTAATGATAAATTTAAACTGTAATAATAAATAAATAAGAATAAACTATATTGAAAACTCTATTTGTGAGTAGCAGTTGGCGAGAATGGCGACCTCCAGGTGAATAACAGCTGCCGCCGACACGCTAATTAGACTTGAGCGACGTCCGTTAGGCCGACCGCCGTTTCCGTGTTCTCTCATTCATCAATGAAATACTGCGGCCGGTGGAGTCTTATTTAACGGTTTGGTGTTTCGCGGGATGATATGAAACGTTACAGTAGCCACTATAACATTGGGCATTGGGAAGAGTATGGTGGGTACAAATATATTCGGAATGTTGTACTAAAACCCCCTTGTAGAACGGAGGTGTTTTGTTTTTTACGATTATAAAAATCCAAAACCATACATTTTGGATTCTATCAACGGATTTCAATCTGTAGTACGTATAGTAACAAACAACGATTATTTTTGTGTATAGATTATTTTTGTACTTCAAGGTTGAAAAAACTTTATACGGCCCTATTTTATACAAGTAGAAAAAGGTGAAATCGGGCTTTTCCTTAGTGGTTTATTTATTTATTTCTGTATAGTTAACTCTTCTGCCTTGATCACTATAAGTCTAGTTATACTCTTGTAAGTCCCGTTAGAGTAGTCATCTAACAAACTGTTGTCGATCGCGAACTTGCTTTCGTAGCAGAACACCTCAAAGGAAAATTATGAATACTTTTGGTAGGTGCCACTAACTATTTTAAAACTAACAAAATATAAGTACATTTACATTTTTGGATAAAATGTAAAAAATGTTCCGACCGTGACGGCGAATCTCACACGGCGATCGTGGAGTGCAGCGCGTTAGCTCGTGTAGGGGATGAGGATGATCCTCGAGAACCTCAAGCGAGGTATCAGTTGAATGGAAACGGGAAATGGAACACACGATGCTGTGGAACCTGAAAAAGCAATTATAATTTCCATCAGGAAAATCGCACTTGAGGAGGCAATGGGCGCATTATGGTCGTGAAAGATCACAGAGACGCTCGATGTTTTGCCAGGGATGTTAGGACCCGCGTAAGTTCGATGAACTTAATAAATTCTCAAAATAGTGAGTAACAAAAAGCCTAGAAGGATAAAGGGACCTTTAGGAAACGGGATTCGATGAAAGATAACACCTGATATAATATTATGTCAGATATACGACGTTGAAGTGAGAAAATTGTTGCGTTTTCTTGGAGAGGCACCAAGAAGATGGCTGACGACGGGGTATTCGAACAATGCTGCTGATGTTGAACCTAAATATCCTAAAGATAAGAGGAGGCCGTAACAGTCATATTGATGCTTTTGTTCTAGGCTCTAAATTCAACTTCTGCGAACGAATGGGCGGTCGTACAATCAACCGTATTGTCTTGAAAACACCACCTTAACCTTCATCACAATAGTCACAAATGTTTCAAAATTCGTCTGCAATGAATCAATTGACTCCCACAAAGCTACACATCGTCCTGTGGGCGTCTCCTTCAATCAACAAGAACAATAGTTGTGATTTATTGACGAAACAGATACTGGGACATCTCTACGACAGTGTTCAGCCATTTACACGCAATACATTCATTTTATTTATGATATTTGAGGTGCAACACAACAGCTGTGGGAAATAGCCATTGTCTCATCCTCTCGCTCCGTGTTGTTCGGGGCCCTGGCACATCACGATCACGATCACCTTCCCTTTCGGATCAGTCATTTGCTCAATCGGATATCGACCTTTACAGCCATCAAATGCTCTCGTGGACCTTCGACGCCACTTTTCGTAAACCGCAGAATTGATTCCGTTCATTCGATTAATGTATCGATAACTCTATCGGCACAATTTTCATGGTAAGATTTGTGACAGGAGGATTTCTTATGATCAAAAAACCTCGACAATTCATGTTTTTTGACTCACTTTTCAACACAGAGCCTATTAGAACTACCAAAAAATGTTTTTGTTCAACTGAAAAGTTCTTCGTCGAATGAACACGTGCGATTAATTGTGTTACCTGACATTCCACGTGTAACGCACTGGATCCCAGGAATGAGCTCTACGAGTCAACAAAATATTTCGGAAGGACTAGACTGATTTATAAGGAAAAGGTTTACGTCTGACGCAACAGGATTGTTCTCGCTTTCACTAGGGTGATAGACAGTCGGACAAGCGTTGGGCAAAGACAAAACCTTCGAAAATCACTTCAATCCGCCCCCGATCCCGAAGATTTCCATAGCGGCTCAATCTCGTGGGCAGCAGCCCGTGTAACTGCATAATCGCCAGTGCCTACAAACATGGCGCAACGATGTGTCTTTCAAGTAATGCAATGAGGCGGTTTTGTACCCTCGTTTGATATGATTGAAGGTATGAGACTACCAAAATTACAGAGGTGAGCCCGATCGGTTTGTTTCATCGTTAGACTTGCTCCGCTGGGGGTAGGTGTGTTTGCCTAATAAGCTCTGGGTGAGTATTCATTATGAACTACTGAAGTAAGCAGGGAGGAGGTTCTTTCTGCTGCACAAGGATCGTTTGCAGTTACTTCCTCAATAACAAGCTGAGGAGTTCGTATTCTTACCAGTACCGATCTGCCAAGTGCGTGCGCGAACGATTAAGCAATGGTCATTAACTAGTTCCATTAAAGTTTCTCGTGAATGCCGCACTTGGCCACCCAGGGTGCACTCGGTCCAATGACGTTTTTCAAAGTCGAATCATTACGACGGGCTTGAACATAACGCATACAGCTGCTTCAACCCTTTATTGGTGGATTAAAGTTTGTAGGCATTGGCTGCTGTCGGTATCGGTGTTTGCAGGCTCATAGCAGGCCGAACATGATCCTTATGAACTCGTCATAACTCCACGCCAATAACAATGTGTGCAAAATGAGGGTTGAAGTTCTATGAGAAAAAGAGAAAAGAGAAAAATGAGAAAAAATATAATTTAGACAAAATGTGGCAAATTACAGGATCGAAAATTGAACACTTTTTAGTTTGTTAAGAATTAAGTATGGGGTAAAGTTATAATCGGTGGTCCTTATTGACTTGTTTAATCGGTTTATTCACAAAAGCAGGCGGAAAACGAACTAGACCGACTAAAGCATTGATATTCGAATAGGGCCCTCAACCTATTCCACGTATGAAAGTGAGAAGGGTGGACAAAGGTTGGAAATACAGGGTGGAATTTGGGAGGGTTATTTTCCTATGGCTATGGTCTTTGAGTAGCTGTAAACGGAAAATCAACAACCAACTCCTAGGTGATATTAACATGTACAACACACAGCCCATTAGCTTAGTTCTAGATACATAATGTATACGGAATCATTTGACGTAAACTATACTATGTATCTATCCCGTGGTCAAAATACAAACGAACTTTCTAAAATTTTCTAGGAGTTCCTAACATTCATCATACAGGAATGTGGAGTTGTTTTGAAACGATTCGAAAAATTAGGCCTATGAGAAGTTACGTAAATTTATTATTGTCTCTCTGTACAACTTTCATATAAGAGAAGTGTAACCGAAAAGAGCCTCACCCCCGACTTTTTTTTTCCACGGGGATCACGGAATTTGTTACGCAACGGATTATCTCTTGTGTCTATGCGACATGAAAAGAATCATTCCTGAACCCTCGGTTCCTGCTTAGAAAGTAGTCGTGCGCCACGTTCAGTTCGAATTCTAATCGTCGTCGTAGGTACCTCAATTTAACTCGACCCCAATCGATATTGTGTAGTGTCGTTGAGTTGGAGCCGAAGGCCACATTTCAACTTGCCAGGCCTCCCAAGTATCTTGGAACATGGGTACATTCCCAACGAGGGTGTTCAACATTAACCAAGTGACAAATCCTCACGAGTGGCCTTTAAACGCTGATTAAAATGCGGAATTGTTACTATGTACATACATTAATTCCAAATGTAAGTACCGTTTTTTTGGATTACATGTGTGGAACCTGTCCTGTGAGCTTTTCACGTTTGCTCCAACCTTCAGGAAGCCGTGCTAACTGAATGGTTGCCGAAAAACAGCGATGTTTCCACACTTGTTTCAGTTTCGTGACAACATCGCCCTGAACTGAGTTTCGGGAAATTTTCCACCCACATTTTAAATTATATAAAATTTGTTACAGAATGACACCAAGCCTGTTTTGTTAAGTCAACTAGTTATTTAGTTAGGACTTTTCAAACCAGCTGCATTTTTTCCAAAAAGTGCACATTTTCAATCATTTTCATGTTTTGAGTAAAAATACAAGGTTAATGCCAAGTCTTACCGAAAATTCATAAGAACAAAAGCTGTAGGAAATTTAATAAGCTTTAATTTGAGTACAAATTGGTGGTCGTAGCTTGCATAGTCTCGTCACGAATGCCTAAAAAAATAGGCCGTTTTGGTTTAAAGGTGAGTAGTGTCCTTTTGCACCATAACCTTCAATGTAATTTTTTATCATTTTTTTCCGTAGTATCTTTGTTCAAAATGTGATTTTTTAATCATGGCTACCAAATTAGATTCCAAATGATACATCGATTTTCGGTCATTTTTATTGTTTTGTGCATTCTTTATTACGAAAACCTCGTATTATATCAACTGACGGTTCAAATTTCAACGAGATATGAATTTTTTAATCAAGTAAGCCGTAGTAATTTATCACCCCGTGGTAATCTTGTCATTAGCTTTAAATTACTTTAAAAGTAGATGTGGTCGATCGATTCAATGTCGAGTTGAAGAAGTGTGATAATTTCACAGTTCTATATTCAGTGGTAATAGTGGTTTTAATAGTGGCCAATTATAGTGTCTCAGGACAGCAAAGTTTTGACTGAAATAATAAGTTTTTTGGCTCTCCAGTAAAGTTGCCCATTTTTTGAGTTACGAGGTTGTCATCGGATGCCATCGACATATATTTTCCATAGCCACTTAGTTTAGGGCGACTTTGTCGATAAACCGAAAGAAGTGCTATAAAATCGCGTTTTTTTGCCACCGTTCATTTGGCGCAGCTTTCTGAAGATTCTAACTTGGATTCATACTCAAAGAATAGGTCCAAAAAACATCAGGAAGTTGTATTTGAATAGATTTTCCTAAAGGGTCTATTACGCACAGACCTCCAATAATTTTCTCTACCTACCAAATACCATATTTGTACTTCCCGGTTAGACATGTTGATTGTGAAGAGTTCGTGGGCGGATAGAACCGCTGCAGAGGTATTTAGGTCAATTCGAGTATAACATCTGAGAAGATTAACAACTTTATCCACAGCCCGTTCGTCGACCACAAAATGTCGAAAGTAACTCCAACCGCTTCCTGCACCTCGGACCGGTGAAGAAGACGAATGGAGCCGGCCGACCAGAAAAAAAAGCACACCGAAACGCGTTTATTTGTTTTGAGTCGTGGGTTGAAGCACGAAGCGGACAAAGATTAGAAAGTGGAATGAGATATAAATAACGCGCGTGGTGACCCTAAAGGGCCGGCGGAATTAATTCAGTCATTTTGAGTCGTAACCCGTGACATCACATGACTACATATTCGATACCGGTCGTTCCTGAATCCCGAGTCGGGTGAACAGGTCTCCAATGTGGGATGACATCGGCGGTGACCCGTTTTTCGTACGACTACTCCGGAATAAGCAAAATAAAAATGAAAACGATTAGGTCAGCGGGTCTCATAAGAGTTTCGCATTCGCCGTTTTTGGAAAACGATCTTACTCAACAGGTTGAATCAAAAGCCTCGCATTCTCGGCTTGAATATGCATTCAAATCCATTCCCCACCCGTCGATTAAGGTAAATTTTAAACAACAGCAATGTTTCCCACAACTGTTCTGTCTAGATGTTCTGTAAGTCCCACAACTGTACAAATTATTGGAGCAACGAGGTACTACCGCCACCCCTTGTAACTATCTAACGCTCAAGTCAATAGGGATTTCGATAGATCGATAGCACTATCCATACTATCGATAATATTAAGCTGTTGCTTGGAAAGACCTCACGATAGTTCGGAAAATACATCCATATCCGTAGTTCTGTACCATGCCAACTGGTTATAAGGCTTTCTCAGACTTTCAAGTCGAAAATGAAAATCTCTACCTAGTAGCTGAGGACTCCCATTTCTTGTCACCTTGAAGTCCCCTTTCAGTCAATCATCAACCATCAATGTTTCAGTGAAATAGAGTTGTTTGTACAGCTGTTATTTAGATTTTTCCAGTCGTTCAGAGAATTAGAATTCTATACTGCCCTGCTAAGGTGAATTGTATAACTCCAGCAACGTCAAACTAAAGCAAAATCGTTTTTTTCTATTTTTTGCCTTGCCGACTTTGAAAAACCTTCTTTTCTCTATAACAGAAGGACCACATGCTCTCTAATAGACGGCTGAATTATCATGGTAAAAATCCAATTCTTAAGTTGGTACATTATACCTATTGTGATCGGCAGAAGTATCCATCTGCCGATTCAAAGCCGCATGGAACGCTCTGAGTAGGGCGTTGGTGGCCCTGCAGCCCTTCCTCCCTCGAGTTTCCCCTACTGCCGAGCCGAGGTGAGGTCTGTGATATGCGCCCCTCTCTCGGACAGTGAGTTGCAAGCCGCCCCCGAGATTGTTCCTCTTCCTTGCCAGCGATTACCCTTGTTGTTAGCAGTCACAAACAGTGCTTACCAAAACCCTTGTGTAATAGTTCCGTGCAGTCTCTCAACAAGCGTACAAGTTAAAGGAGTGGACATTTAAAGAGTTTTATTAAGTTTTTATTCATAGTTGAGTTCGTTTTTGTACATATATTCGAGTCATCCTTTGTTCTTTGTTTGAACGCGACGTGTGTGTATTCGCCGCCTGTTTATTAAGGTAAGATCCAATACTGGATTCACCTCGAACCGCCTTCAGCCGTAACATTTCATTTGCTACAGATTTGGCCTCGTTTTGTATAGATTTTCATCTTTCTAAATTATTCATAGAGTCACTTACCTTTGTTTTGCCCCTTTGAGTGAAATGTTCTTTGTCACAGTATAAGTTGATTGCCATTTTGTTTCATTACTTATTTTAAATAAACTTACCAGTAATTGTGCCTTACAGTCGTGTATTTCTTATCTGAACTTTCCCGAAAAGCGCTACCACCAAACTTAGGAAGATCAGGTAAGTCGACTGTCAGGTTCCTTACGGCAGGAATAATTCAATTACAAATTGGTGGCAGCGGTGGGATCGAATGTAACCAGTAACTTCAGTAAATTCACAAAAGTCTGTACCGTGTAGTCAGTAAATTCAGTAGAGTCATTGAGACCAATAGAGTCAGTAAATTCAGTAAATAACAAAGGTAAGATATTAGCTAGGTGTCCCAAAATTCGCGAAAAAAAAAAAAAAAGAAAAAAAAAAAAAAAATTGTACCATTTTATGTATGTATGTCCTTTTCAGATCATTTGTGGGTTATATGTATATAAAATCTTGTTTTAAATAGCGTGTTCAAATCATTTCTTATATTTTGCTTGCTTCGATTTGAACATAATTAACGTAGAATCACAGGGAGAGAGAAAAAGGGTTCCATTGCCATTCGCGAGTTTTGAGAACAAAGCGACGCGTGAGGAAAAGTAGTCCCACGTAGTGGAGAGCGTTGGTCGCCATTTTTGCGCTACGTTCGGAGTTGTCACATAGCGACGCGTGAGGAAAAGTAGTCCCCAGGTGGTGGAGAGCGTTGTTCGCCATTTTTGCGCTACGTTCGGAGTTGTCACAAAGAGTTGTCTACTGATAAGGTTACACAAGGTTAGTAACCTCTCTTTTATTATACATAGACATGGAAAACGTTGAGAGAGACACCGAATCGGGAGTAAATTCTCTAGCGGAATTGTTACTTCGTTTAATGAATGAGAAACAAGCTCCGACAATTTCTAGAGGATTATGGGAATCAATAGACAACTGGAGTCCTGATGAAGCCGGCCATTTTCCGTTGTCGGCGTGGTTTGAGTTATTCGACAAAGGGACAATTAACCTCCCTGATGATTTGAAACTGCGACTGGTGCGTGCCAAACTGAAAGGCGCCGCAAAATTACATCTGAACAATTGCCTATTACAAGACCAGGGCGAGACTTATGACGATGTAAAAGCCAGTTTATTGAAATGGTTCGACCATGACGACCCGGTAGCCTTGATGCACAAGTTGTGTTCGATTGCCCAAGAACCCACCGAAACCATTAGGGAACTTGCAGCCCGAACCGGTCAATTGGCCAATCGAATTGTAAGAGCAGAACATCCAGGTTTGACAAAAGAACAACAGCGAGAGATTGCAAATGCAAAAGCCGTTAGCGCATTTACAAGAGCATTACACATGAAATATCGCGCTGTTGTGATTGGACAGGCCCCTACTACACTCGAGAGAGCTGTAGAAATTGCGGAAAGAATTGAAACCGCGATGGGTGCAAACACTGAGGGTATTGATTGGGGGTTGAGTGCCGTGAGATGCTGGCAATGCGGAGAAGAGGGCCACATTGCGTCCCGATGTCAAAAAGGGACAGCCAGACAGAAACCACGTTATCCCCCAGCACAGCCGAACTACTACACGCCAAAGGAGCCAAACATAGTCAACCCCTCCTCAAAACCGAAAAAGAGACCTACAAAACCATGTCGTTTTTGTGGTAGCTTAGAACACTATGCTGCTTTTTGTCACGTTCATGAAGAGACCGAGTGCGAGTATTGCGGGTCTGACGAACACACTGAAGCCGAGTGCATCAACAGAAGAGCACCGATTAAAACCAAACGTCCTGGTTTTGGTGAACAGTGGAAACGGGTATTAAGTCCCGAACCCGAATCGTTAGACAAAAGGCACATAGGGCATTATGGCATCACTGGCCCTGCCAAGACTCAGTCAGCCAAGAGTCAAGAAGAAGCGATAGTAGACACAACCCCTATAGAAAAGCCAACCAAGAGTTCCAGACAAGAGCCTATTATTATAGGAGAACAAGGAATTGGAGTAACCAAAAGGACAATTGAGGTTCCGGTTGAGCTGAATGGACATAAGCTCCATATGATTTTAGACACGGGAGCTCAGGTTTCCATGTTACGACGTCCGATCCCCAACGCAGTAGTAGTACCTACTCCTATAAGGGCTACCGCTGCTGATGGACGGAATATACCACTGAGAGGCCAACAGATACTACATGTTCGCTTGGGAGGTCGACAGTTGACCCATCCTTTCATTATATTGTCGGATGAAAGTACTGGGTTAAACCTACTGGGGATGGACCTACTCGAGAAAGTACCCATGATTATTCGAACGGATGAGAGTCAGGCGGTGATTGCGGCAGCCAGCAGGAGGGAATGGTGTATGCCCGAGGAAAAAACAGACCAACGGGGTAGCTACCCTTTGACGCGCCCGTTGGAGAAACCGGTAGTACCAGCACAGCCGCCTGATCCCCCTAATGAGACTACTCTGAGTCTGGCCATGTCAACGCTATTGGCGCTCCTGCACCAAATGCAAATGGCTTCAGTTAAGTCCACTCGACCCCCTGAGGAAAGGAAGAAAGAGAAAAAAAACCGCGACTACATTGACGGGAAACGAGAAACCGCAGATGTTGTAAAGGGCCTCCATCCGCGGAAGGACCAACATAGCCCTCCACCAGGAAGACAAGAGCCGGATCAGGCAGGACTGGTTGATGAGACCTTCATGATAGAAGATTGGGAGGAAGGAGTCAAACCGTCAGTCTGTAATAAGACGAAACGTTTAGAGACGCCAAAACAACGGACACTAGGGCAACTATCGAGGGAGTTTCCGGAGCTATTTGAGACGCCAGACGAACAAGGGTGCCACCTCACTATCAAACACTTGCTTGACACCGGAAACGAACGTCCCCGCCGAGATTATAGGGCAATGGTAATGGAACCACGCGTGGAAGCGTTAGAGGGATGGGTAGGAGTAATTAGGGTTAGACAGGACTTATCTACAGAAATGGCCAATAAACCCGATTTTGATAATTCCCCTGCTAGAAGGTACACCTGTGGCAATGAAGGCATTAGGGGCGGGGAAGGTGAAAATAGTGGAGGGTCTCCCTGTTACAGGACCGGCCCCTGGGCCCTGCTAAGTTCCTCAGAACCAATGGAACTGGCCCAGCCTACTCCTGCAGTCCCAAAGTATCAGTGCCACCAAAACCTGACTGGAGCGACGGACGTCCCACTGCTGGAGCCCCAGACATCCAGCAAGACAGGGAGCGCAGCCAGGAGGCTGCATCTCAAAGAACGGGGGAATGTGATCGGCAGAAGTATCCATCTGCCGATTCAAAGCCGCATGGAACGCTCTGAGTAGGGCGTTGGTGGCCCTGCAGCCCTTCCTCCCTCGAGTTTCCCCTACTGCCGAGCCGAGGTGAGGTCTGTGATATGGGCCCCTCTCTCGGACAGTGAGTTGCAAGCCGCCCCCGAGATTGTTCCTCTTCCTTGCCAGCGATTACCCTTGTTGTTAGCAGTCACAAACAGTGCTTACCAAAACCCTTGTGTAATAGTTCCGTGCAGTCTCTCAACAAGCGTACAAGTTAAAGGAGTGGACATTTAAAGAGTTTTATTAAGTTTTTATTCATAGTTGAGTTCGTTTTTGTACATATATTCGAGTCATCCTTTGTTCTTTGTTTGAACGCGACGTGTGTGTATTCGCCGCCTGTTTATTAAGGTAAGATCCAATACTGGATTCACCTCGAACCGCCTTCAGCCGTAACATTTCATTTGCTACAGATTTGGCCTCGTTTTGTATAGATTTTCATCTTTCTAAATTGTTCATAGAGTCACTTACCTTTGTTTTGCCCCTTTGAGTGAAATGTTCTTTGTCACAGTATAAGTTGATTGCCATTTTGTTTCATTACTTATTTTAAATAAACTTACCAGTAATTGTGCCTTACAGTCGTGTATTTCTTATCTGAACTTTCCCGAAAAGCGCTACCACCAAACTTAGGAAGATCAGGTAAGTCGACTGTCAGGTTCCTTACGGCAGGAATAATTCAATTACACTATTATTACTACCCAGACAGGGTAACAGTATTACCTCAGTTAAATTGGAAGCTCCAGAGCTGGGCTGCAAAAAGGAAATTTCCTTACAGTGGTGGTATCACCCCACTCTCCTTAGGGTACCAAATGGTCTTCTCATCATAACCGGCCCCACATAACTTCCATATTGATAGCAATCTTTTAATAATATAATAAAATAATCCAGATGCTCTGAAGTAGTTTAAAGGTGAATTCACTGTAGGGGACTGCCAAAGTTACAAAATATTGTTACTGAAAATAAAATTACAATAGGGAACTTTAGAGAGTTGGGTTTAGAGAGTTTGCTCTTCCTATTGACAAGAGATTATGAACAGTTTCGAGAATCGTCGTCAAATTTTTCGGTCAGCTTAAAAAAGCCGAGGATTTTGGTTTATTATTTTCAATATTGAACAGTTGGAATCGACGCTTTCACAACTCCGTCCTCCATGACTATACGTCTTAGTCTGTTCCAAAAGTTGAAAATTCTGGATGTGAGCTGCAAAATGAAGTATGACATTTCGAAAGTTTTTAACTGAACAGTGTCGTTTTCTGTACTCATTTCGGAGAAGTTTTCAAGACCATCCGGAGATTTGTACGACCAATTCAAAGGTAGACTCAAGAAAAAAATCGACAATTTGAGAGTATAACAGACGGTGGAGCTTCAGGCCAATTTTCCTACTGAGGAACATCTGGATCTGAGATATCGCTTGTCTATGGACAGAAGGTAATTTCGAATTTCGATTATTGGTTTACACACCAATAATCGAAATTCGAAATTACCTTCTGTCCATGTACTTTTTGTAGAAGTACATGTACTTCTTGTTATGAAATATTGCCGACGTAGAACTGACCAAAAGCATCGTTTCACTATTTGAGTCCAAACTGACTCAACGTACTTGAACACTTTAAATCCGTTTAGAGTTTAAACAATAAACGTTGTGCTTTGGAATGCGGCAAATCGATAGTAAACAACACACGATTTCGAATCGATAATCATCTGGACAACGAAAGATAAACAATATAGACCCTAAAATATTTCTGCTATCGGATAACTGCCTATTTCCAAACACCTGAATTCGTACTCCTACCGGTTGAATTGAGTCTCAGATAAAGGATAATGCAGTCAATTCACGATTTCTTCCAAAAGTGGACAGATTTTGTGGTCCCGGCAGAACTAAGCTTTAATCAACCCCTGTCCCTGTCAATGATGAACCTGAACAGTCTGAACAGTTGAACAGTGGTTTATGAAGGTTCAGTGGCAAAAATGACTCCGTGTCTGCCTCAAAACTAAAATCGACAGTGCGACGTATTATGACGAAGAGATGGGCGATCTTGCGAATAAACTGAAAATACGCAAATCACTTGCTGGAAATGTTGTGAAAGATCGACGGAACCTCCCGGAATCGCGGTAGACAAATGGGACTGGAGATACTATTATAAGGACAAAATAATGATGAGGTTTTTTGGGTGTTTTTCCTCGATCCCTCTCATTAGTGGACACGAATTTCTCGGTCCCCAAGCTGTATACTATTGGGAGGATCTGTACTAGTATTAGAAGTCGAACATACAATCCTGTTATTTGGAAGTTTCCCTCTCCACCGCCATATTTGGGGCCCGTAACCTGTTAGTGATAATATGACCCGTTGATTCAATAGAATCAGGTTCTTCCCGCACGTCAGACCTACGAAATTCCTCAGGATTCTCGACAAAAACCAACAAACGGCCGTCGCAACCCAAATGACGATGAGGTCCGTGTGACACCCAAAGTGAAAGGGTCCCAAATGCTCCTAATCTTCTCACACTTTCGGCACCATTTCTACGCAGTCATACTCGAAGCTCTTCAACGAAACTATTCTGTCACCGAAATAGCCCCATCATTCAACATTCGGTCAGCCGCTTCTTCACACATTGTGCAACCAAACGATTTTCCTTCAGCACATTACGAAAAGTGGATTCTTCCCGTACGTATTGATATTATGAACAATCATTGAAGCTCGCAACGGCTTCGACAACTTTTCATAGCGAGTAGAAGTGGGGGATTTAACGTTTCTTACTGACCAGGAAAAATTAGTTAAGCGTCGGTCTACCTATTTTTAACACGCTAAACTTCGGACGTATACGAGGTACTCATACGTACGATATCTCTTTGTTACCTCAAAATATGAGTTCTTCGTCATTTGAATCAATTTGGTGATGGGGGAACAATTACGGTGGAAACTTATGCGATTCAGTCTGAGACAAAAGAGGGGAAATTAACTGTTTGTACTTTTCCGGACTCGAAAAAAACCGAACAGCGGTAAAGGGTCCTCATGGTCTAGGCTGAAGAAATCCTGAAAAGGTTTGGAAAATATCGACCCCCTCGCTTGGCTCTAGATACACTCATTGCACTGAATCAACGATTTTAGAAAAAAATTATAAATTGAATAATAGTTAGCACTTGAACGGGTGATTCGGGTTCGCCTAAAAGAGGATGATGGATTGCGGGTTGTCTCGGAGCACACAATGGCGGTAAATGCGATCAAAGCGTAACTCAAAGCGACGAATGGCATCAGGGTCCCACAGGAACTGAAAGGTCAATGTTTTCTCCTTCTATATTTCTTCCTCCTCCAAAAAAAGGCCAATCATGACGAAGTAAAGACTTGCAGGTGACCAATAAATATGATTGGGGATGTGGGCAGGTTCGGGCTATGTACCTACGTACTAAAGCGGAAATCTGGACATGCAAAGACCCTTAAATGGTTGTGAAAATATATGAACGTAATAATATATTAATTTTAGAGAAATATAGCAGCCTGCCCAGGTGAGGGATCTCAAAGATATTCTTCAGACGTTGTGTACAGACCTTTTTAATTTATTTTGTTTATATTGATTGTAAACTTTAAACAAATCATTCCGAAAGCTCCCGCTTGTATAGTGAAAATCAAGAGTCGTGTGAGGACAGGAGTCGTGTGAGGACAGGAGTCGTGTGAGGACAGGAGTCGTGTGAGGACAGGAGTCGTTAAACGACTCTAGTTTACTTCTTATTTGCTTAGTAATGCCAGTATTATGCAGAACAAAGGATCGTGCTAAAGAACTTGGATCGACTTGGTTCTTAGGAACGTTCCTGATTCGAATTACCTTCACTTGCATAAAAACGATTATCCTCTAGAGAAAGTGCTTTGTCTTCGCATCGAACGACTCGAAGCTCATCTCGTTCTTCACTCACTGCTATTTTAATTTAATTTTTTTTATTTTTCAGGGATACGGGAAGAAATATACACAGTACACGTGAAATGCCGGTCGGACCCCTGTCAGAACTACCCGAGCGAGCGGTCGTACTCCTCATCGACCGTCGGAGGACTCGCCCTCACACACCTGACTCTCGCTGCCGTCGGAACAACACTCTACACTGTATCTTGCATCAATTTCGGTGAGTTAAGTGGTTTTAGAGAATACGAGACAATTGAATGGTGTTGTTAGCGACATGCCTGATACTCATAAATAGGCACTCGAATGATATATTCGGTACTAATCATGTATTGATAATTACGATGTAACTGTGCGCCCACTTGTACGAAATAAATTTGTCAAGTTAATTAGGATACGGTCACGACTGTCGTACGACCTGTTTGGTCACAGTGGGTCCGACTAGTCGGATATTTCGCAATTTCGCCAATTCTTGGTGTTCGTTACCAGATGCAGCTTCTGTGTGATTTTGAATTTTTGGGAGGGTTGTTTTCATTGTGGTTTATTATAAGTGATTGGATCCAATCTATACATGTATACAGTATAACCTCGATTAACCATGGATCGATCCGGACGATTTTTGTTTTTTAAGACCGGAGTTTTTCGGTTGGATTTATGTTTTTGTTACAGTAACGTAACAGTTCTAGCGAACAGACATTCATGGATACTCATTTACAAGCAGGAAAAATGTACTTTACACTTAAATGATACATTTCGGCGGCTTAACCGTGATTTCTTTTATCCGTGTCGCTTTCCCCCCCATTACCCCGGTTATTCGAGGTTCTACTGTACTACCTCCCGGTGAAAATGAATATGTTGTTATACTTCTCGGAGAACAGCCTGCTAATCAGCCGACGTCATAGAAGGCATTGAGGAATGGGTAAATAATATTTAACAGAGGAGGGAAGAACTTGGAGAGTAGGTACAATCGCTTGATGAACGACTTTAAAAACGACGAAGCTAAATTTTTTGGTTATTTCCGAATTAATGTAACTAGATTTGACTACATTCTAGAGAATAGTACCTATTAGATCTGATCTGACGAGGCACACAAATTTTCGCCGAATTATATCACCTGAAGA
The DNA here is from genome assembly GCA_963920205.1 of Stenodema calcarata. Taxonomy (NCBI): domain Eukaryota; kingdom Metazoa; phylum Arthropoda; class Insecta; order Hemiptera; family Miridae; genus Stenodema; species Stenodema calcarata. The sequence goes on from OY986056.1 coordinate 9,948,707, forward strand.
ACGCTTAGTTGTGACGTTGAGGTGAGTAAACCAAGGAAACTACATCAAACTTGAGTAGAACTAGTCGGCCGATCAACATGTTGTGATCGTTCGGGCGACTTGATCCGACTACGCACGACCAAAAGTCGTACATAGTCCGCTCCGTGGTACATTCCAAATACCTATTAAAAAACCACCAAATTCTTGGACAACTCTACCCAGACCTTTGAGCTCTCATTGTGAACGATCGGGTGGCCGTAAACTCTATCCAAATTTGGACCCAAAACTATACCGTCTCTCGTTTGAAATTTTCGATAGGTATGACGTTTTCAAAATTTTGAAATTCATTTTGAATTCAAGGGTGGGGGGAGAGTGCTTTAAATAATTGGTTAACTCCAATAGTTTATCAAAGATTTATTTAAAAAAACCTGCTAATTCTTGGACAATGGTTATTGTTTTATGTACAGATCATCCTTGTAAATCCCATAACTAATCCCATTCTTGGTTCTCCATCCCGATTTCATAGAATTCTCGGAATGCTGGTTTTGAATTATTTTTTGTTGTTGTTTTCGAAAAGTGTTTGAAAAAATAGGGTTTAAACTGTTTAAACCACACAAAAACTGTTGTAAACCGCTTAAAACACTAAAAGCTGTTTTTAAATATATATATGTTTTTGTTTTGTAAAAATTAAACTGTGTTTTTGCAACCTTGATTTTTGTACACGGGTATATTCTAGACTACCACGTCATATTATATGGTGGTCTATAAGGGCAGGGACCAGCAACGACCGGAGGTGTGCCGAGGTCGAGGGTATTGTTCCCTCACTTTTACACCGAAAGCCCCCTCGCGCACCGATAGGATTTCCACAGAGGAGAGATACCTCAAACCTCCACGAGGGAAAGAATGGCAGCCCGTGACGAATCCCCCGAGGGTTCAGAAAACCATACGCGGCCGTCGTCACGCTCCTCGATTCTTCCACAATGCCCCCCCGTGATGACAAGTCGATAGCGATTTTTCCGCGCCTCCCACTCGCTTGTCTTCCAGTTAGTTACGAATACGTTGATGGGTTCTACGTACAAAGATACGATCCATAACTTGTCTATGACGATTGGGAAACAAACGATCAACCTAACGATCCGAATCAATCACTATGCGTGCCTTTACTTTCTTCTGTGATGAAACTTGTCTTCAGGAAAGTCGGGAATCAACAAGTCGAGGAATCTCGAACTGGCAGACAACGACCGAATCTTTGGGATTAGTTACGTGTATCATCTTAGTAGTTGGATTCGGGGTTCTTCAAGATTTATCCAACTTCTTCCACGAATAATGTGTATTGTACCTATATGGAAGAATGCTGCATCACATGGGTTGTGAACACACTACTCCGTGGGATCCCAGAACGTAAAAAAAGTCTTTAGGGGTAAACAAGTCTGTAAAAGAAGCGAAATTAGAATGAATGTATTTTTTTCGGTTTATGCTCCATATGTTATGAGAGAAAGGATCTGACGGGTATGGTCACGCTATACACTCCTAAACTAGACTAAATTTGCTACAATTTGAGGCCATTATTTGCTCTGTACGATTATTAGTTCTCAAGATACAACTCGTCAAAAACAGGCCTAATTTCCCAAAAAGCGGAAAATTGTAGAAATGGTCACCTATTTTGGAAGTTATGTCATTGGACATTTAATGTCATATGGAAAGAAGTAGCAAATATACGACTTCTTTTCATATGACATTAAAATGTAATTTCATATGGAAGGAAGTCGAACATTTGCTACTTCTTTCCAAATTACATTAAATGTCCAATCACATAACTTCCAAAATAAGTGACCATTTCTACAGTTTTTCTACACTTTTTCGGGAAAGCGGGTATCAGTAAGCCCAGAGTTTCCCTCAAAACGGCAGATAACAAAAAACAATCTCATGTGGGTTTCATATTTCTTATATGAAACTAATAAGGTCTAACATAATAATAGGTCCATAATATAAGGGCTGTAATATTATGTTTAATAATACAGATGGTTTTCATTTTTATGGCCACGTTGAATGAAAGCCTCATATAGGACCAAACCAGACTGAGAAGCAAATTAGGCCTGTTTTTGACGAGCTGTATCTCGGGAACCAATGGTCCTACAGAGCTCGCTCTGGTCTCGAATTGTATAAAATGTAGTGTAGTTCAAGAGTGTATTTAGTGACCACACCCGTCAGACCCTTCCTTTGATAAAATATCGAGCAAAAACCGAAAAAAGTGCTGAAATTTAGTGGTTTTTGGTGATCACTCCGGTTGCACAGGTCTTTGGTCGCTGCTTTTCTGGTTCTTTACTATTCATTTGGGTCCCAACAACAGTGGCAACCTCAAATGGGGCTGAACAACACGGCCTACCTGAGATAGGGCTGGTCAACATGGCCTACCTCAAACAGTGCAGAATATCATGGCCTAACTGACATTTTTGGGCATATTGACTTTTTTTATTCAGCGGGATTCAAATTAAAATTCATTAAAATTATTCATCATCCTGTAAGTTGTCTGTATAGTATATTGGCACCCGGAAGTGTCTATAGTTGCAAACAGTCACGTATGTGTTCCCAAATTTTAGAAATAAACAGTTTTTTGTGTCTCCTGTGAATTTTTTAAAAACCTCTTAGGTCATGTTGTTCAGCCCCATTTGAGGTAGGCCTTGTTGCCACTTCACCCTCGATATATGTATAAATGCATGTGTATATATAAAAAATGCATAATGACCAGACCATTTGCAAGCTCGGATGAACATCTTGACTGGACTACATATAATCAACCGGTTGCTTTCCGTAGCACCGAGTGTACAATTTGTAAAAGATTGAATTGAACTCTGTACGTTTGGAAATCATGTCGGCTGAAGACCGTAGAAAAAAGCTGAAGGCTGAAGAAAGTTTTACGGAGAGCTTTTATTCTGTGGGAAATGAAATCAAATATTCCCTCTATCGGAAACACCACTGACATTAAGTGACCAATGATACGCTTTGGAATCGTTGGTTCGATATTCAACTTCAAAGGTACTAGCTCTATTATGCAAATTCCAAAGAGGTGGACGAGTTTCGCGCCTCAAGGTTAACCGTGTCTGCTGACGCCGACTCCTTGATCGCAAGATCTCCGGTTTTCGCCTCGATTTAAGCCCGAAGGGAGCTATCGATTTATGACTACAGCTTTCCGCCGTTACGCGTTTCAACTGCTACACTTCGGACCCGTATAAGGTGTCGATCGGATAAGGTTAATTTCGCGCGTGCCTCGCACAGGAGCCGGTCTTTACCAGTGTCATTAAGGAGAACTCGTAGTTTGCGAGAGTTTTTATAGTTTTCATTACCTATAGTACATACACGTCGCATCCAAATACGGATCGAACTGGCTCGCGGTCAATCTGACTGAAACATTACAAAACCCACGATTTTCTTGGCGTTCCAGTAAAAAAGATCGTAATCAACTCTCGATTTAAACTGCGATTGTGTTACCAAAGAAATGTATTTTCAACCACGAATTCAAGATTTTCAACTAGTGAAAGGGTGATTTTTGGGGGCTAAAAGCCTGATTTTCCGACTGATTACGGTCGATATCTTCTGCAGATTCGATTTCCTCGATCCAAAAAACACGATAAGTACCCCACTAGCAACATTCCACAAACCACGAATTCCAGATTTTTGCCCAATGAAAAGGATTGAACCTTTAAAGGTTCCATTCACAAATTTTGCCGCTGGCCACGCTTTTACCGGGACCTTCCAACCACAGGCAAAAACCGACCACTGAAATTTGTAAAATGCTTTCCGATTACAACCGAACCTCTGCTGCGGAAATTTATCTTCGCTATTTTGATCGTACAAAAATCGTTCACCACACACTCCTGACAAGTAATTACCTACAACTTAGAGTAAGAATTTTCAGGAGGGTTAAGGAGGGAAAAATTGGCCCAATGGAATGTGGAGTCTTGTTAGAGAGTTACCGGATTCGGTGTTTTTCAGCGGTATTTTGTGAGGCTTTGGTCGAGCAAATTGGGCAGCCACGCCGGTTAGGCAATTCTGATACGCAGTGGTAAGAGCGTGTTCCACGTTTCTCAAGGGGATAGTGAAGGTGGAAAGCTCATGTAAAGAAAATGAAGAACGAGCTCAATTTAAGACCAGTTTGTGAAATTTGGTATGGATCTTCTTGGTGTGGATAAAAGAAAAAAAGCCTGAATGTTTTCAAGTCGCTAGGTCTAAAGAAAGCCGAGTTATACCTATAACTTCAAAAACCCTTTACCATGTTTTTCTTCTTATTCAGTTAGCCAAGGCTAAGGCCTCTCACTTGCACAGAGCTTCGTTTCGACTTTAGCCAGTGCCTCTTAAAAGATCTCAACCCAAGAAAATTTTAGGAACAAAAAACAGAAAGTTAGGCTAATTATGGCCACTTTGACGAGTATACATCGTGGGTAACTGGACCAATCTATCTAAAAGTTTGCTTATATCATTCAAATGGCACTGGGTCATGTTTATTATTTTATAATTGTTACCCTTGTGAATCAGTTCTGTTGTGGAATAGCCGGGAGTGGTGGGGCTGGGCCGGTCGGCCCTCATCCAGTGTAGTTATGTGAGCCAGCCGGGGAGGTGCATGAGTGAAGGAAATGCACGTGGATACATACCTTGCTAAATGCCACTGTAGGTTGCCTTAATTATTTTGATGCACACGCTAATTGATGCCACTATCTTCACATAGAGAACTGAACATATATGTATTGTGTATATATTGTGTATACACAATGATGGATTATTCTACCTTATTTTTCTTGCATATTGCCTCTACAGGAAAATGGCATCTTGTGAAAGTAACAAACTAATAAAATAACATATAGGTAGATGTGTAGTAATAAAAACGTCTTACCATGGCACCAAGGGGAGATTTCGAAACGGGTACGGTGGTTGTGAAGTGGTCAGGACCCGAAGTAAATCACTCGCGACCAAATCCTGGAAAACAACAGTATTTGAAAAAATTGTCTATTTCCATTGAAATATGAGTACCTACACTGTTAGACCGGTTTCGGTGATTAAACCATCGTCAGTAACAAAACAATACTCCAGGTTAGGCGGGCGGGGAAAGTGGATTTTTCTGGCCGTTATAGAATATTTGCGAGGGGTGATATTTACACGGAGGGTTTTCCGGGGGGATTGAGCCTACTGGACAACAGCGGAGACAGAAGAGGACGTAACCTAAGCGTAGAGTGGTGAATGTGTAGTGGATATAGTGATCTGTAGACCATTTAAAAATAACCTCTCTGAACTATTAGACAAACAATGCTAGGTGTTATAATACAGTAGTGACATGCTTGTCCGGAGTGTATGTAGTAGAAATCACACTACAGTAACTGTTGTAGTTGGGTGTAATATCGAAATTTCCGATGGGCATGTCCATTCCCATCCCTGACGTAATGATGGCTTCGGACGTGAAACCCAGTCTGATTTATTAACGAAGGCACGGGGCGCTGAGTTTTCTACTATGACAACTATGGCGCTATGACGACCATTCAAGTTATGAAATTAAAATTAGGATATGAAATGAGTGAATCAAGGTTCCTCCTTGGGTTTTACATTACAAACGATTACTGTAATTTAGTTACCGAATTGGATCAGTTTTAGGATTTGTGGTTTTCCATCGGAAACTCCTCCTCTGATGAGGGATATATTTGAAAATACAAGATGCTGAAACCCGGTTGTCTGCCACAATGAAAACCGATTATACGTGATTTGTAAAAGTGCCAACTCGAGGGAATTCCGAGAGTCGTGTTCGGGTGTCGTTTAATATTCGTTGCTCGAAGCGACTCTTGACGGATATGCCGTTCGTTTTCATACTCGCGGTAAATCTTCAAGTTGCTACATTGTTCTCGCCCGCAGTCCCGCTTTTGATGTGTCTGACAAATTTACAGTTACTCTGGAACAAACCCAAATTGCGAATAGTGACCTTATCAACTTACCGTCAATATCGTGAAATGCTCTCTGTCATTTGTGAGTGTTACGATTTGGGGAAAGTTGTAATAGAATATTACGAAGACATTGTCATCAGTCGCATTAATTATTTCGAGCAAATTTGCAACGTTAAAGGCGCAACCCTCCTCGCTTGCCTAGACCGCGGAAAATGACGTTGGAGTGAAGTTTGTTTCTTCAATGGTTCCATTTGTGCCATTTCCCAGCTTTAAGCTGATTCCAATTGCATTTTGAAAATGAGTTTGAAAACCATTTACTCAAGATGAGGTGTCCTTTTCACTTCATTATGGGAAAACGTTGCGAAAATCGTCAAGTGAAGGAAAGAAAGTAGCTATTTATGACGAGCGTGTTTAGTGAAAAGTGACAGCAGTAAAAGACCATCTAGTTGTGTTCCAATCGAATGATCAAATCAAACAACAAACAAAACACGCAGTTTAAAGGCCCTGTTTTATGAAAATGTGAAGACGTGAAAACCAGACACTTTCCTGTTCTCCTTGAATAATACGTTAGTTTGACAGTTTTTCGTTGTTGCATGTGAAACTCGGTGGCAAGACGAATCTAACAAGTTGTTAGTAACAACATCAAAACGTTAAATTGTGTTATCATACTAAGTAATGCATGTTGACTTATCACGGCTGTTACACACGGAAGAGATCCGTGGATACTATCCGCATATCGAGATGGATCATACAGGTGGCAGCCATCTATCATCATCATCTACCACAACTTTATTAGATAAATGATAATGAATCATTATCATTATTAATGATAGATGGCTACCACCTGTATGATTCATCTCGATATCATCCTCTACCTCAATTAACGCTCCCAGACTACCGCTGTTCTTAACGTTGTGTAAAGAGTGAGCTAACTTTTCACCAAACATTATCTCCAGTTAATAATAATGCAGCTGAATGGTTGATTCGATACCGGTAAGATTAGGTACCTACCTACTTCTTTAATATAGGGTTAATTATCCCATACTGGGGCCCCTACTGTTCCTCTTCTATGTAAAGCGGTTTCCCCTTATAATTAGTACCCACCTGCAGATTCTATTTGTTCGTGGACGACACTGCCACTATTGTTGAGGGGGTGGCGTTGGATAAGATAGTTCAGGAGATCCTCTCTCACGCTTAACCCCTCCAAATCAAAGTTCATGATCATACAGGGCCAGAGAGACGAGCTGCCCGCCGATATCCACTTACAAATTCATGACAACCTCTGCAACGGGTTGTCCAGCCGAGATTCCTCTTTCAAATACCTGGGAGTCTTCATCGGTGATAAGCTCAATTGGGAAGAAGACGTGTAGGTATGTCTACAACCAAATCAGGAAATATACCTTCGTGTTTTATAACATTAGATCTTTGATGCCCCCCTCGACCCTCAAGCTAATATATCTGGCACTGCACCCAAGGTACACGTTGCAAGGAAACATACAGCGAAGGTATCTTCTCTCAAGCAGTTGTTGTACGTCTGCTTTACTGATATAATATATCATCATATTATGCTCCCGTCCATGGTTGCTGCCAACAATCACGACTAACCTACAAGGTTTCAGCTTTCTGGTAGATTCGTGAACCCCAGACCTAGACTAGTGGTAACTACTTGGAGCACCTGATACTCTACAGACCTAAATTAAAGTGTTAAAGAATTGAATTGGCTAACTTGATTAAATTAGCTTAACTAAATTAGTTAACAGAATTAAATTACAGTGAATCACATTTCCAATTCACTGAAATTAGCTGTACCTATCCCCAAGTATTCCAAATATATCTATAGCCCCCAACGATCTTCCGTTAAAATTGTAGAAGGGCTAGGAAAAATTATTTTATACTTTTAAAATTAATAGTATGCCTACTTTTCCGAGACACGTCCCAAACCAGATCAAGTTATTAAATATCTACCTACTGTCTGTATATTTGCAATTGCCACTGTCCATTTTATTCTTAAGCCGAACTATTTACTATATATAGCTATACCCCAACACTACAGGCTATGCCAATGTTTGGGTTCCACACACTCTCTCTCTACCTCCAGTTAGAGCTCTATCTTTGTAGGAGCCCAAATCTCCACCTGACTTGAGTTTTCCATGTCTGTGTTATTATCATGGAATTTCTGGAAAACGGTATATTCATCTATTGGACCAAGTAATTCCTTACTCCACGTTTTCAACTTGTTTCTGTATCATAACATCCGTTTTGGTGGTCGTTTTCAAGCCGTACCTATCGATATTGGTCAAGTTTGAATCAATGTAGCCGGCATTCTAATGATAACTCGATATCACAGGTTAGAGGCTACTACTTTGAGGATTGTGCCACTCTGATTATGTTCAATTTGCTCTACATTTCTGTGCATTATCGACGTATTATTATATTTTCAGGACAGTTCGTTCTCATTGTGGGAGACATGCTGGGCGGAGTGTTTCTCATCACTGGTTGTGTACTCGCCTTCGTAGCAGGTATTCTGGCGTGCAGAAGGTGGTACGTCGACCGGTACATCCGGTAGGTATCTACTACATGATGAATTATATAGTTACCATATCTCCATATACATACATCACTATTTACTAGTTACATAGCCTAAGGAGCTTATGGTGCCTATTCAGGCCGACATGAAGTAGCAAGAGTAGGCACGCTACTTTCTGTAAGTAGCTTAGTCGTACTTACTTGTTGGTGCCCTGCCTTCGAAAAATTGCTCGAGAGCTGGAAATCGTTTTAATCCCTCTTGGGGGTCCTGAGTAACGGGTAGGTATAATAAGTTTGCGCTTCAGATTTGAGAGCCTAAAAACCGCGAAATTTTCGCCCTTTTTTCAGTTTTTCGCGTACAACTCGAAAAGTACCTACCTACGCATCCTATAGAAAATATCGCTCATTTATTTTTTGAAGAACACCGAAGTCCGCTACGAATGGCGTTTCAAACATCGAAATCTGTCAGCCGTTCAACCCCAATCGCCCGTCGAAGATAAGCGATTGTCACCAACTTTGCTGAAAAGTTGACAACCTTCAACTTCTCACGCCTATTATAGGTTGAGAATGACTGCTCCGATAGAAAAATTACGTAGGATCAAAATTGTAGGAAATTTAATTCTACTTTAGAAGCATTTTGAAATTCACAATTCCCTCACTACAGGGCTGAGATATGAATTTTAAACCAAAAAAGGTCGTAGCACCAATTTCCGCTAAGGCAGCCCAACGCAGGAAACTTTTCACGCCAAAACGCAGTGCAGACCCAAAACTTTTCAATTTCTAGCATTTTGAAAAGTAAAAGTAAATGTAATCAATTCAGTTTAATCTCAAAATCATTTTGTCAAGATCTGATTACATAGGAACATCTGGACCAATTTCCCATTCAAGTTGGAAGACTGGGTTGTCGCAGATGGCAAGGGCCTCAGTCAGGGGCGGCTCGTGGGCTCAGAAACTGGTGGGGCACCAGGGCAATATTTAGGTGCATACCTACCTATTAGGTACTCACTATAGGAACTAAACTCAAACTACCCTTACAGCTAAACTGCTTCATAATTAGTGGTATGCAGCTCTTAGCAAGTCAGGAAACATCGTTCTCCAAAGAGTTCTCTTGAGGAGAGGGAAGGTTACTGACCAGTATCCAGGATTACCGACGAGGAGGTGGCTGCAAGGCAATCCCACCTACCCACCCAAATAATTATCTTCAAAATGATAGGAAGAATAAAAGAGAAATTGTGACTGTACGAGTACTATTCAAAGAGTACATTATAAAGGTAGTCAAAAAATTATATTATTGGAGTTTCTATTACTGGGGTTTTTAAAAATTAGCAATCGCGACCATCTGCTTCCTAGCCGAGTGGTACCTTGAAAACCCCCTCTAAAAATGTCCTCTTATGCCCAGATTGCACATACGTTTTCTTATCCAATCGTATCAAAACATTTTGAACGATCACAGAACAGCAAGATTGATTTCAACTAGCTTTTAGAGTTCGTTGGTTAGCTCAAACAAAGCTCGAGTCAACGAAGTCACCATCAGTTTCAGGGATAACAAATAAAACAGTATTCTCAACGGTTGGCTGAGCTACATAATAATATTATGTATATTACTGTTATTAACGGTTATTAACTGTTATTAACTTACAGAATGTAGAAATCAACAAATGAGATTCCCTTGGGCGAATAGTGATCCACTTCTTGACGACTAGCAAAGCGTTCACGCGTTGCACGTGAGATATTAAATTTCAATGTTTAGTTGATTAATATTATGGAGACAATAATTCACTTTTACTATGATGAGTAAATACGAAGCTAAAAACCACCAGTCGATGCATTCAAAATAATATATTATAACGTCAGGCAACGTTTTGATATCATTCTTATCGAACATGGAAGAAAGCATGGAGGAATGAAACTCCTTCTTCCTTGACAAGGAACGATTCAACGATCGATTGTTTTCGGCGTTCAACTTGATTCGATATTTTGGCCACCGCCCGGAATGGCTCCTATCTCCGAACACAGGGTGCCTTCCCCCACCCCAGGAAGCGCCTATACCTTCAACATTGAGACTGGGGCACTTCTGGTCGATCCGATAATCGACTTTTTTAATCGATAAATCGAAACAAAATGCGTTGAGGACACGACTTCTATCGAAGTCAGACGAAATAGCCGCCCGCCTGCAAGAGCTCAGTGGAAGTGGGTAGTCATGGAAGAAGGGAGATCTCCCTTCTTCCATGGTGGGTAGTAGTAGGTAAGATTTTTTTCTCCTTGTTCTATGTTTTTTCTGTTTTCCTTTGCAAATTTTTGGGTGGGGCGAGGGCCAAGGTGGCCTTATGGACGAGCCGCCACTGGCCTCAGTCGTTCTTCTACTTATATTTCAAAAGAATGTGGTGTGGCGTCTCCTCTAAGATGTGGTGTGGTGGAAACTTAGGTGAAGGCATGAACGTAAGAGCGAACACTGACTCATTTCATTTGAGGACTAAAAACTTGACGTCGAAGTTGGTGCTCACAGAATTACCGTGGGGAAAAGCTCTGCTTTTGATTTTCATACAGTGGTCAAAGGGAGAATAATCTGGGGAGGGTGATTCCCTGTGATCCCCATCAGGATTGCCAATCTCAAAACGGTGTTGCCATCGACTTCTTCCTTCTAGGGATGGCAGCCCTGGTGGTCTCCTGTGATGTAATGGACTCCTATCATTTGAATTGTATGAGAGTAGCGATCAAGTAGCCGACTTATATATTTTTAAGAGGGTAGTTTGAACATTTTACTTCGGCAATTCGCTCACACTTGTACGACTGCCACGTGTCCGATGTTTCACCCCCCACTTTGAGGATTGGTTCCATGGTAACAATATTTTTAAATTCCTTCAGATGGTATTTCGTCGCTTGTCTGCTGTCCACTGTCACCGCGTTCCTCTCGTCGTTCATCACAATTTACGGCCTCGCTGTAGCGGATCAGGCAGACCCGTGGAATGTCTTCAGAAGGTTCAACGGTCCCTTTGGTGATTCCTATCAAGTAAGATATTTTTACTTTTACCGCCTTTTATACGACCAATTAGTCAACTATTTATTTATTATCGCAACCGTTCATTGGGAGGATTTCCCAACTTCCGCCTTTCACATTTTTAGAATTATTTTACTTCTTTTTTTTCTTAACCGTTTTCCCAGATAGTTGGAAAGAAAAGCTCCTACTGTATCCACGACAATGCCAATGGGTACAGGATGATTCCTTCAATGAAACCGGTGTGGAGAGTTCTAATAATTCTAATGATTCTTTTGATTTTTGGTAATTAACTAGATGAGTCTGGGTGCAACTTTAGATAAGTCCTAAAAATGTACAATTACAAAATTGAATATATATGCATTCCATAATAAAATATGGAGAATTTGGAATTTATCAAAAAATTCGATTTACACTGAAAACATCAAACTTGATAGCACTGAAACAAAAACCTGTGATTTTAGACTTGCCTAGTTGTCCCCAAATTGTACTGAGAGAATTTCTGTCTTTGGATTCATAATGAACGTTCCTTTTCTTCAGTTCCACTACCAGAAAGAACTCCACGTCCACATCCTCATCGCCTCGGTCCTGGAAACCTTAGTGTCTCTCCTGTCCATCAAAATCAGCTGGAAAGGGATCCGGAACACGCCAGCAGGGAAGGCACGGATGCCCGTGCGAACGGACGGCGACGGAGGATGTGCCCACAGCGAGATCTGCCGGCCGGACATTCTCGAGAACCACGACAAGAGCAATTACACGAACGTTGTCCGGGAGCTCTACAGACTCCAGAAGTCGTCGATATTCGCTCAGGTAGGAGGACGGTCTTATAATTTGAGCGAGACTCGTATTCAAATTCCTTTGAACTGTCTACTCCAGAGGTTACTGACCAAAACCCTTTGGAATCATCTCATAATCTTGTTTTTTACCCCCACTCAAAATTGATTCCTATCATTTTCTGCACAATATCGTGTCCCATAACTGTACGAAATAATAGGAGTAATCGCCTACCGGTACTCTAAGTGGGATGTAGTCTGTAACAATTTTCCAACTGAATTTCCCGGCAGACCCATACGTCATTGATGGGTAATCACTAGACCTACTTATATCTCCCATACTTCATACCAAGAATCAGGCAGCACCAAACGTCCGAAATTATTGCCATAATTATCACTGTAATTTGAAGAAAAAAGCTACGATGGTTTCAGTCATGCTCTTTGTGAAGGAATTACCTAACAAGAATAATTTTTAGGCTTTTAATAGTCTGAAAAACCATTGGTAGTTCCGACGGTTTACAACCATCAATAGCACAAACCCTTATCCTATAAGTATGTCCACAAGACAGGAACGTCGAATATCCTGTATTTAAGGTCAATTCTATAATAAAGGAGATCAACTGACTCGATACATAGCAATAAAAGGTCCTGACACTAGTTTATTGGCATAGGAATGTGCAACATGTGGCATAACTCAGTAGAGGGAACAAGTGTGGAGGTTTACTACAAAAGCAGTGTTGCCACGGTTCTTCAAACAAATTTGTCCAACAAATACTTACTCTTTGAAAACGTATAATTTATGATACATTTGCGTTTTGAATTTAGAATCAAATTTAAAAAAAATACAACATGTTACTAGCTGATGATGTGTAAACAAATATTATTCATGAATAATGATGTGATACTGCATTTTTCTGTACAGGATGAGTTGGGGAACAAGGTCATGGCCAAATTCTACTCGGTGGACCCGACTGGACTCCCTCAGCCTGAGAGCCAGAAGGAGTACAGGGAGCGGATCGAAAAATTCCTCGCCTCCAACGATCAAAGCGACCAGAGCCAATCACATTGAGTCCCTTGGATATTCTCCAAGACCGCGAAAAAATTAATAGTACGGTTGACGTGTTGAACCCCACCATCGCAAGCTCTGCAGACAGAGCTTCCTCAGCCTTCGTGATGTTAAAGTTATCACTGAGTTATTGTGATCGTTATTGTCGAGGCGAGTGGTTCAGGAGCTCCTGTTTTATATTATTTTGGCTTCATTGTTGTGTCAATGTGAGAATACTTTTTATTGAAAATTATAATCAAAGTGTGCAAAGCTAAAACTGCAAATTTCACTTGAATTTATATTTTGATTGCCAAAAGGCCTGGCAAAATCATTTACCCAACTAAATTAATAATCGATTCGGTAATAGTAGGGAACATAAGAGTATAAGTACTTGTTTCATTGGGTAGATGACGAAAAAACACGACATGAACAACACGCTTTTAATTCACGACATGAACTCAATTTGATATAACAGGGTCCGATAGTGAATTCTGTCGGTTTTAGAAATGGATGAAATCAATGTTCAAGATATTTTTAAATATAGCGGACGAGTGGAAAATTGAAATGCATGAAAAGTAGGGAAAAACCATTATGTTGAAAAAATAACGTCACTCAAATGACGACTCCCATTTTTCACGCACTGCTCAAGTCTGTTAGTAAAGTTCGCCATCACTCTCTCCAAAGTTTGTTGAGGGATTGCTCTGGATATTTTCTCGCAGGACAAGGGTAACCTATGGGCAGCAGTCAGTAAGTCAACTGTGATCGGGCTTTTGTTCTTCGAGGAAAACGGACACACTGTGACAGTGAATTCTGAGCGATACGTATCCATTATCCAGGATTTCTTCCTCCCTGAATTACGTAGACATCGCATTTTTATTCGGAGGGTCTAGTTTCAGCAGGATGGGGCACCTGCCCACACGTCACGTTTGTCGGTGGAGCTGCTGAGAAGATCTTTTCCGCGGTAACATTCCATGGCCTGTACGTTCTCGATTTTCATATGTGGAGCTACCTCAAGGGAAAAGTTTACCAAAATATGCCTCGAAGTCTGGAACAAAGAAAAAAAAATCCAGAAGGAAATTCGTGCAATCCCTCGACAAACTTTGGAGAGAGTGATGGCGAAATTGGACCAGTGCGTGGAAAATGGGGGTAGTCATTAGAGTGACGTTATTTTTTACATAATGGTTTTTTGACATTTTATGTCTTTACTCTGGCACATAACTTGAAAAACGTTACACAAAATGGTTACACGAAAATTTCTGATGATTTTCGCTTACAACCGATTCGGTGCTACGGAACTTTATCTTCGCCAGTTATCATCGTACAAAAATCGTTCACCACTCGTTGGATAGCTCTCGATTTACCTAACCATATTACGATAACCACTGCGGAGTGCGTGGCCGACAAGGACAAGCTGCGGTATGAGCGTGATTGTTTAAATAATTGTTTACACACAGGTGATCATTCTCAATAATTTATATTGTCTATACGAATGCAAGCTTCATAATTTATGATGAACCCTACAATTAAGTATAACAACTACGCTACTGGGGTAGGTGATGTAGCATTGTTCAAAGGTTCTTGAATCACTTCTTTGAAGACATAAAATGTCCCAATGTGTTGCAGACTCGTATGCAAGCATTTAATTCTCGACTGTATCAACAACAGGATGGAGTTGACATTCTTTTGACATTTTCATGTCTTTGCTTTGGCACATAAACTGAAACGGGAAAAATTTGTTTCCTTGATTCACCCTTTCCCTCAGAACACAAGCGACAGGCGGGCCACTACGTCAGAGCCTATGACGCACGAGCGTATGACGTCAGACGGCTGGCAGGAGACCAACTAGTACGTTAGAGCCTATGACGCACGAGCGTATGACGTCAGACGGCTGGCAGGAGGCTAACTAGTACGTCACAGCCTATGACGTCAGAGGGCTGGCTGGCTAGGTGATCGGGTTTTAATAAGCCTCTTGAATTCCGCGCCTTCATTTTGCATTCATTTACATCTTCACGTTGAAAAATTCTTCATCTTGTCGCTAATTTTATTTCCATATATACTTTTAGTATAGTATGCTTTTAGTATAGTATGCATGTCTAATTTCCACTCTTCCTCCATTAAATATGAATATATCTTGAAAATTCATTAATTTATCCCATTTCAAAAACTGCCAGGTTTCACTGCCGGACACTGTATTATTGTATCTAGGTACAGGAAAATTGACGATACTTTTTCCTATTGAAATTCAGGCCCTAAATGGAGTTTTGAGGAACATTTTGATTTCATGGGTACTACACGTAGCCCTTCGAGTAGTACCTATCACGTACTGACCTATAGAGAAGATAATGTACCCCTACTACCTGTAGTATCTTTTTTAGCAAAACCCCTGAGAAATGTGTTCAATATTTTTGAAGCCTATTTGAAATCTGCCAAATTTCAAGACAACCAGTTCCATTTAACGTCTCCTACTCCTTCAATGTAATAAATTCATACACTCCTAATCACATGTTGAAATTCGTTGTAAAATTCGTTTGGAAGTGGAATGGAACTTGGTGCCAAAAGAGGTTTTTTTTTGTCGGAGTGGCGCTAAACAATGAAGAGGTTATTAATGTAAAAGACTGATGAAACGCAATAATTTACCAGTGGGTCTTGTAAAACAGATGGAATTTACAACACTAGTCAACGTTATGTTGTATTTATGAAATTTGTGTCATATTCAACGGTGCTCTGAATGGAGAATACCCTCATATTCAATTCCTTTGATTCTACTTCATTTAAAAAGTAGAAATTCGATAGTGAGAACGTTACAAATTCGATTGTGAGATCGTGTACCTCCCAAATAGGGTATTCTCCATTGAAGGTTTAAGTAGGAATTATTTCACAATATTCCATTTAGTACTAGTGAAGGGAATATAAATAAGTAATTATTGACAATGAAATGGAATTATTTACCTTCTTAATTGAATAAATGTGGTTTATATAGGCGTAATTTTGTAATTCGTTTTATTTCTGTTTTGTGATTCGTACTTTTTTTAATCATGTTTTGTAAAATGTACAATTTATGTTTTGTAAAATGTACCTACAAGTGAATATAAGTTCGGTGATTATAGTTCATTTATTCATTTTGTACGCCTTGTAACAAATACTTTGATAAATACTGGTTGTGTAGTGACTTATTGAGTTCATGTGAGGAGGGAAAAATGTGTCAAACAAATATCACATGTTGTTAACTTTCAAACATCATTTCAATTCGTGATTTGCAATAATGGAGCTGTGGAATCGAACGGGAGAAAGAAAAATTGGAGTGTTTGAATGATCCACAAGTCAAAAGTAAACTTCCCCCTGTGATTCCTATCAGGATTGCCAATCTCAAAACAGTGTTGCCATCGACTTCTTCCTTCTATTGTTGACAGCCCTGGCGGTTTCTTGTGCTGATCAGGTACCGTAATGTCCTACTGCTGCGTATAAAGTTCTCAATGTGAACTCAAGAGGTAGAACTGAAAAGTCCTCATCAGTAGGGCGACAAAACAAACAGTAAAACTCCAAGCCGATTTTCACACTGTCGAACAGGTGATTCAAACAACTCAATGTTTTGTGATATCGAGATCCTTGTTTTGAGATACTTATCATGTCTGCAGACAGAAGGATATTTCTGTCTGAAGGGAACTAGGTACGCGCAGGGGGAAACCTGTAAGTTATACAGATTGGTCAGGAATTTACAAGTTTTTGGAATATTGAGCATTACTGAGGTTACCTACTTTAACGAACACGCAATATTTCAACTCATTACTCCAATAATTGGAGTAACTTCCTGTAACTTTATGAAATAATTATTATTTTGTAAAGTTACAGGACACAAGGACGTTGTGTACAGATCTGTGATGGAAGAATTTAATTTTTTCTTGTATACTCAATCATACACCTAATCCGGTAAAAACGAACCTTTGATTAATAAAATCGCACATAATTCTACTCCCTTCAATTCATGCAGCTCATTCGTTCTTTTCGTGAGGTACCAACGAATTTTTAGTCGATCCAAGCCATTTTGGGCGTCTCTTTCATCATCCGGTTCTTAAGTATCATGTAGATTTTTGTATCCTTGGTTTCTTTAGTTAGTTTGCTTTTTTCCTGCGTTTTCCATTTAACGTAGCGCTCCAAATACAACTCGTGACCTGAAAAGTGAGACAAAGTTGATTATTTTCCGATAATAGAGCCACGAGTACTTTAGATGACATGAAAACTCAAGATTAATTCAAGTTCTGAGTCAAAGAAGTTTTCTTAAAAAAAAAAAAAGTATTGTAAGGGAGTTAAACCATATGGGTGCTTGCACTGTAATGGGTGCTTGCAAAGTCACACTGAAGTGAGTAAAAATATCACTCTTCAAATGATTTCACTGGTTGAAACAACGGGCTTAACTAGTTGAAGAGCTCGCAAAGCATTCGAGAAAGGGGCCAAAGGTTTTCCTCTTCCGCACTAACAACTTGCTCTAGTGGTTCAACGGCAATCTATTTGTCTTCGCTGTCGACATGACCTTTCTTGCTGTGGGTGCTGACGGGAGGATCTTTGACAGATCCTGATCACTGAAATGTTATTCATGAATCGTGTCAGGCAAACTCCATGTTCCTCAACCAAGGGAAAACTCAGGAACTGGCTTTTGACCTCAGGGACGAGATGAACAATCAGTGAATTTCCTTCGATATACTCTATAATATAGAGTACATATTATGTGAGCTATCAGCCACGCTTGCCTACTGAAACCAACCCCTGACCTGTATATGTGATGTGCTGGAAAGATTTCTAGCATGTTTGCCTACCAATCAATAACCAACGCCTGACCTGTATTCTAACACACGAATTCCATCCATGTCATGTTTGTGAGATATCCAGCAAGTTTGCCTACACTAACCTGGATTCGAGCCCACCACTTTCGTCGCTGTAATATCCGTGATTGTCTCACCGACGAGGTTCAGGGCCGAGACTGCTCTTGAAACCCCGACACCTTTATGCCTGCAACAAACATAGGTATGCCGGTAAACCTGTCAAAACATATTTCTGATATTTCATCAAGACACGTCTAGTAATTTTAATCCTAATGATATTGATCCCAACCGAATGTTAGAAACCATATTTTTATGTTAGGATGTGGCGCTCTTAACGTCTCATGGTGCGCATGGAATCAAATGTTCTTTTTATGGAAAATTCGCCATATAATTTTATTTCTTCAATTTTTTTAATGCGATTAACAAATGGTTAGCAATAACTGCTCACAAATTTGTTTTTCGGTCATCCATAAATACAGTATAAGGATTCAATTATAATTACTCACTGACCTGATCAAATGTTCACTGAGGTCAGCACCCACCAGCTCCTCGTAGGGAGCCATCCGAATCGGGATGATTTTATTTATGACCTGAAACAATGAAAATGTTATCTTAATCAGCTTGAGTAAATTCAACTTGAACGTGTATTACATTTTTCTTCTTAAAAACAGAGGTTGCCTACCCATAAAATGATGACTGTCGAGACGAAACTGTAGCATCCTAAGGAAACAGCTTCGGCCGCTTGGGCGGCTAAAAGGTACCAACCACCACCTGCAAGAAACAGAATCGATTTTACACTTAATTTTAATAAGATATTCAAATAAAAAAACCAATTTTTTCGAGTTTTTTCTACGTTTTTGAGTCGATTATTGGATCTGGTCGAAGGCCCATTTCATCCCGAATACTCGTATATGTCTCTATTCGAGTAGGAATCAACGTTTTCGAGTAGAACATTGGTCGAATAGGAATCAACTGTTTTCGAGTTCTTTCGACATTTCGTGTCTGATTTCACCACCACCCACCAACAACCCCCCCCCCCCCCCCCTCATCCGAGGGCTATGCTTTCAAATTCCTTTCTAATGTACGAATACCTATAATTTGAGACTGCAAGGCCCATTAACGAGACGAAATTCCCCCTGCTCACTGAATACCCACTTCCTACTGTGGCCCTGAATACCTTGTACTACCTCGTACATTGAAGAAAATTGACCAAGTCTTCCTCTAGTAACCAACTGTTATCAAAGCATTCGTATCTATTAACATCCTCCGCTTCTACTCACCGACACAGAGTCCTGTTCTCCCGTTGGTCGTCGACAATGGGTAAGGATCTTCCGCGAATAGCCCCACTGCGAGGACTCCCCAGATCCCTGACATTCCTGGAATTAAATAACAACAATTAGCTTCTACATACTTACATTGTGTACAGGCATTCAACCAGAAGTTGAATAATAGGTACTAGAGTTTAAATGGTTCACCTACACTCTGTATACAGTCGCCATAAGATAGAAGATTCACGTATATGGTATTTTGATTTCGGATTTTGGGTCCCAGTCCTGACAGTTACTAACAAGGTACTCTGATTGATTTCCATACAATCTAAAAATTCAAAAACTACTTTATTATTTGAAAAAAAAAAAAAAAAAAAAAAATACCGTGAACAGCCGTAGCACCAACAGGGTCGTCCACTTTGATCTTGTCGAAGAGGGGCGTTGACAAGCAGGTGACCATTCCGCCCACGCAACCGATCAGCAATGCGTTCCATGCGCTGTACAAGAAGCAACCGGCTGAAATAGGTGTGCAAATTTGTCAACAAACGCAATACCGTGAATCAATGTCGAACCTCCACAATATGCAGAGCCTGCACGAAGAATTGGGTTAAATTATTATTTGATTCTTGATGATTTTTAAATTTGTTGGGTGAAAATAAAGTTATTTCCACTCTAACGATCGTTTTCATAGTCTCAGCGTGAGCAAATCAGAAAGTTATAGAAATTCTCGGTTTTTAGACCGTTGGATGTAGAGCAACTACGATGCAAGTAGACAGCAGTAATGTAGACGTAAACTGAGGTTTGTCTATATATACTTAGTTATCTGAGCATGCGCAAACCTGTTGTAGGTAGGTACCATCGTGATAAACCCAGTGACCCAGCAAACCCAACTTTCATTCAACCTACAGAAGCCTCTAGACGTCTTCCATTTTGCAGAGTTGCTTGTGTATAATTTTCTTACCAGTGACAGCAACCAGAGAGCCGAGAACACTATTGATGATGTCCAGGATGTTGGCCTTCCCGCCGTTCATGTACATTGTATAGAAAAGGCCGACAAAACCTCCTCCAAAAGATGAAATCATCGTCATGACCGCAGCTTTAGCAGCATACGCCCACTTGGCACCAGAGACGCCGTATGTGCTGACAAAACGAATTATACAATTATACTTCAGTACTGCGGTAGGTACCTAACAGTAGGCCGTACCCTACTATCACGTGCCAATGCATGTTGTTCCACTGAGCTTGCGTTTACACAGAAAAATAAGTCTAGAACACGAGGTCAATAATTGACAATTATTGTGCTCAGTAAGTTTTCTATCAAAATGTCGACCCATTAATTTTCGGTTATTAGATTTTCGAATTCTACCTATGTTAGGACGTAAACTCACCAATTATGAAGGGACGGGGGCTGATATTAAAGTATTATATGTTTCAAAGTATAGTACATGAAGCAAACCGGAGTAGTTGGAATTTCCAACTTGGAAATGTTACAATGTTACCTTCCACTGTTGAATGCCAGCCATCCCCACCACAGGACGAAAAGGCCCATAGCACAGTTGACCGGCGTGCCGAGGGGCATGCTGATGATGCCCAGATCGTAGCGACCAAGGCGGGGCCCCAGCATCATAGCAGAGGCAAACGCTATAACAAGAAATCCGGGGATTCAGAAAATAATTGACCCGTGGGAAATATACACAACTTCAATACTGTATGAGGAGGTTATTTTCACAAGGGGGAAAATTTCAATGGGGCAAATACTTTCAAATCTGAAAAATTAGGGCTAAACGTTATTGTTAGTTCTCCTCCAAACCCCTTCTTCAGGCCGTTTCTCAACACCCATCCATTGCTCTGCCTGTTGGTATGGCCTAAAACTATGTTGTGCGGCTGCAGCTGCTGAGGGACTCAGAAAGTAGTAGTCGATGTGGCCCTTAAAGCTGCTCTTTTGTAGTGTTAAGGGATGGTTCCTTTACCTCAGTATAGCGGTAGACGTGTATAAGAAATCGCTCCCCAGCTGTTGAAATACTCTCATGAGTTGCCTGTGGGTTTTTGAAAATACTGACATCAGCAAGATCGGGCTATTCGTAGAAAATTCTGAGGAACTTCAATTTCCCTTGGTTGTAAGGTGCCGACGTCATATCACACCCACTTATTGCGTGGGGAAACACGATGTGTTCTTCAAAATTTTAATTTTTCTATATTGACCGCACAGGAGATTGATGTAGTTTCACTACATATTAATAAAAGATAAAAACACGAGAATACACCAAGTCTCAACTCATTCTATTCAAATCTTAATTTCCGTCTCCAGGTTTCATCTCTACCAATTCGGTCCTAGGCAACACACGACATGGATGCTACTGTAGTGTCATTACAATTGATACTCGAGCATGTTGTTTGTGGAATGTTTCCCTTTCCAGGTTTCACGAAGAACACGTTTTCGACCACAAAAACCAATAATAAGGTATTTCTAATACAGGTATTTCTATAACCCAATAATGTACGTATCGCTTTTTAATTCGTAATTATTACAAAATTAAAAAGTGATAAGTACATTATTGGGTTATAGAAATACCTTTATTAGAAATACCTGTATAATTTACATTAGCATGCGGAATTCATTGGCAACTCCTGTCCGAAAATGCTATTTTCTGAAATATAATATTTACATACCACCACTACCAGATAAACACCACCTCTACACGGCTGTTTCCACGAAAATCGTGGGTTTTCCACCGTCCGGCAATTTCGCCCATTTTTGGCGTGCACTTGCGGCAACACACACAACGCTTTTGAAGTAAAAAATGCAGGAAATATTATCTACTTTAATTATGTATATTGACTTGACGAAGAAACGATTTCGAGGTATAGGCGAAAAACTAGAAAATGTGCCAAAATTTTTGCAAAGAGTACAGAAAAAGACAAGTTCCGGGCAAAATGTCTGCCGGTAAACTTCATATTCGAGTTCAGCGACCCAAAAACATCAAAGGTGAAAAATCCAAACTGGGTCAAAACTTTGACACATCCATTGACACCAACAAAACTTGGACATCCCACCGATGACAATGCCTACATCTCAATACAACGAATGCCTTTTGAAATTTTGGTTCATTTTATTAAATTTTTATACGCCTACAAACCTGATATGCCTCCAACGATATGGACTGGGCCGCTCCCAGCGATATCGACAGCTCCGAGTTTCTTCAAGAAACCGTGACCTCCCCAGATCCATCCGGCGGGGATGCAGTAAACTATCGTGTTCATCAGCGAAAACAGGCAGTACGCCTTAAAATTGCATCTGCAAATTGAACAAACAGTCCGGTAAAATTAAACCTCAAAGTGGCCTGGGGAAAGCTGGAAATCGTTCTAAAACCTTAAGATAGTCTTGAAAACGAGTAATCTGAGTTATTCTTCAATTTGTCTCTTGGTGAGCTTTTTGCTTTTGTTCGAAAAGCGAAAAAAGTCCGAAAATTTCTACGTTTTTGGGGCACCAAAAGTAAAGTCAACCCCTGGAGGGTTACAAACTCAGATTACTCCTTTTTTAGACGATCTTAAGGTTCTAGAACGACTTTCAGCTTTCCCCAGGCCATTTCGAGGTCCCCCGGACATTCGAATAAATTATTTGATAATTCTGTGACTATTCGAACAAACTAGGTGCAATGATTAAATATTTTATGCGATTTTAGGACTCACATCCTCTTTATTACAGGTAGCCACTAGATTTATTAAGGTTGTCAGGACAGCTGGTTATTTTGGGCACATACGAACTTACATGAATAAATAGTATCAAACTGATTTTGTGTCTCCATCTAATGACTATCATGAGCAACGCTTGGGTTATCCACACCGTGAAAAGTATGAGAAGACACTGAACGGCCAACACTCGACAAATGTTTCGTAACATTCCCACGAATTACTTGAAATGTGAGTGACGCACCTACTCTATTTCTGATGGCTCCAGTTCCGATATCTACTTTTCACTCTAGGACTTTCACTTGTTGGCAAATTAAGCGGTACTTACTCACATGCCGATTCGCGTGAAATACCTTTGAAGACACTTATTTAGTTCAAGCAATGAAGGAAAAATAGGAAAAAAAAATCTAGTGGAAGCCAATTTTGGAACAGATGCAGGGGACTATGTTCTGAACCACACACGAAAAGTACTAGTGGGTGGGTGTCGAGGTGAGATGGGGAGGTGATGGTGAAGGTCAATTTTTGCGTTTTTCGTGAATAGGTAACCCGAAAACTACGACCTCCATAAAAAATAAGTCCATGTATTAAATTATTCTCTATACAATTCAGTGCATAAAGGTGCCATAGATTTTTCGCTATGATCAGCAGGTAATGAGGTATGGAGGGAGGAAAATTGATATTTAAAAAAATCTAGTTTTACGGTTATTGATGAATCAACTGTGTTGAGACAAGTAGGTATTAAAAGGATTACTGATCCCGAGTGTAACCTTGTTATAATACGAGATAGTGTGCTTCGGAGGGACGGAGCGAAAGAAGAGAACTAACAGGAAAAGAACACACTATACCTACATAATTTCAAAACATTTGTAGGAACGATTTTTTCCAGTGCTTCGTGTTATGTTACTATGGGTAAGAAGTGTTCAATTCGTGAAGGTGAAATTGACAGTGATTTGAGTCATGTAGGACCAAACTGGATTATTGATTAGTATCTAAATAGAAGATTAGAGAAATACAAGAGGTGTTGTTTGATAGCGATTAATATGGGACTTTTGTGCTACTACTACTATGGTTTTAATGGTTCAATACACTTGATTTATAACGATGAAAGTCAATTTCTTTTGACATGTATAATCATCAATCTGTCTAATGCATCATACGATTCATCTGTCTTAGAATTGTCCATTGAGAACCAGCCAAAGCGATGCCCTCAAGTTTCGAGTTTTGTTGGAACTGAACCTGATAGTTTGAAAGAACTCTATTACACAGAAATATTCAAAATGATATAAAAATGCTTTTCACCTCTCAGCCATGGCGCCGGACACGATTGTCGTAGCTGTAGTAGCAAAGGACAATTGGAACAGGAAGGCCGTATACTTCTTCCCCATCGCCGGGTCTGTCGGCGAAGCGTCCATCGCGAAGTCTCCCAGCGCGAAGTACGGACAAGTCCAAGCAGTTCCAAAACTGAGCCCATAGCCGACGGCCCAGTAGGTGACTCCACCGAGGAATATGTCCGTCACGTTCTTCATCATGATGTTCATTTCGTTCTTTTGCGAGACGCACCCGGACTCAAGCATCCCGAATCCTGGAAACACCCAACCAACATACGATTAAACATACGTAAAATCTCCATATTGGGCTACTGTTGCCTGAAAACATCCATCATAAAAATTAAAAAAACTTTACAAGACTTGGGAACTGTCAGGGCGTGAGGCAATGCCGTGTGTCATCACAGGTCGGTAGGGAACAGTTTGGAAGGTGGTAGAAAAGGACCTCGAGTGCCATACTGTCCTTTTCCCCTGCTGCTCTCCAGTACTCGGAAAGTATCTTTCGTAAAACACTTGGAGATATCTTGTTTAGTATTAAGGTGAATGGGGAAATTGTTAATAACATTCGATTTGTAACGGGTGCTGAAAATTATGATGATCTTCAAGAGTCATTGGATCGGTTCAAACAAAGACTGAAGTATGGATTGGAGCGGAATCTAAGCGAAAACAAATTTACGGTTAAAAGCAAAGTTCCATTTCCATCCAATGGCCGTTCTGTAGACCGCATCACTAAGTTCAGGTACATGGCTACGGTATCTGAGACGTGGTACCATTCTGCACAGAGAAGGCAAGATGCATATTTGCAATTATGAGGCCATTTTAGTGTAGCAGGGGTCTCAGCTGCTATGTATATTCTGTGTACGGTGTAGAAAGCTGGACATTGTCTAAGGATGTCGGTCTACCGGAGGATTTAAGAATTCCGTGGGGCGGACTGCCCCACCAATGCCGAATTCTTCCAAAAAATGAATGCTAAGCCCGAAAAGCATATGTAAAGCGCAGAAAGCTGGAGTACATCGGTCTTATGTTGCGAAATGAGCAAAAGTACAGTTGCAGAATATAGTTGAGGAAAATCCTGGCCCAGGTAGAAGACCTATATCATGGCAGTCCAATTTGCGCAACTGGTTCGGAAGAGGGGAATAACAGATTTGCCGAGATGATCACCAAAATCCGCTCGAATAGGGCAATGAGAGAAGAAGGTTTACAGAAATATACCATATAACCTACAGTTCACGGTGAATCTATCCATTTGGTCTCGTTATGTGTCCAGAAATAACATGCTTAAGTATTGAAACTGCTCGTAATGAGAAAGATAAGAGCGAGAAAGGTTCATGAAATTCATCCGACACAAATCAAACTGTAAGTTCACAAGGGGCGCTAAACGGTATTTCAAAGTTCAGAGAAAAACGCGATCAAAGTTTTTGCTTCTTTCTCGATATTCAATAAAGCTTATAATGTTGGAGTTGGTGTTTTCCAAATGCCTGCTGTACCATCAGCAGGATGTAGATCTCGGTATTGCGGCTCTAACAGTAGTTTATAAAAGAAGTAAAACGCTTTAGATACATCCGACAGTTTGTCCAAAAAATTGTTTTTTAATGCCTTGGATGATCTCTTAACCTCGGATTACAAATCGGATCAAAAATTTGTGAGATTTTCCAGGGACTTGGCAACTGTAACTTTCCAAACACTTACCAGTCTGCATGGTGAATATTATAAAAGCAGCAGTCATGATCCAATTGGAGTCTTCCACAGTTATGTTGTACATATCAGGAAGTTGCGTCAACTCAGTGACGTTATGCGAATCATTCGACATTTAATTGAATGTTTATGAAATATACAAAATTTAAGAGAATTGATTTAAAGATCCAGTCGTTCCCTTCAATGCCGACTTTATTGGCAATGAGGAGGTACCGACTTATTCCGTACTTTCTTCAAGCAAAAAGAACCCAACGATGAAGTCAAGGAGCTTCGAAACCTCAAGAAATAAGCCCTTTGATGAATAACTAATTCGGTAATGTCTTTACCCAGAAGGACTTCCAAACAGGACCTTGTACTTGCTCATAAAATAATCATGGAGGTAGACGAAGTAAATAGTTGATATCAAGTGAATTTACGTCAGGAGCTGTAAAAATCAATCAAAATCGGGAACGGGACCGGAATGACGGCTTTCGGTCGAACTGAATAATCGACTTTATTGGACAAGATGTTGTTAGGGTGTTACACCATGTGTTACCTTCTGACTATTGCCAAGAGAAACAATTGTCAAAATAAACAAAATGCCTTGGATTTTTGAAAAGAACGCGGCGACCAACTCTCAAATATGTGCTAATGTTGGGACCCCGCTTGCCCCATAAGGAAGAATCTCAATAGGAATCCATCTTCTGACGCCACAATTTTGTATCATATTATGCATTTTCGAAGCGTCCATAAAACGGTACCAACCCTTCGACTACCGGTAGCTCGACTGAAAATACTTCAATCTTCATGAAACGGTTGTTCAGTTAATCAAAAAACGCTTCTAAAAAAATTATCTGAATTGAACTCTATTCAAATATGAACTGAAAACGATACCGTTTGAAGAAACTCTTGAACCCAGTTCGTAATCCGAATTTCGTGATTCTACTAATAAATAAACATTTAAAATGAATAAAATAAAGGTCTTCGTGTGTAAATATAGAATTTGGGGAACCGCACTTTCGATTTCATCATCATCAGATTTCTATCTTAGATTTCACTAAGTGAAAGGTCCGTATCATTCGACCCAAATCAAACGAATTTTCATTTTTCATCGCCTTCGATTCAAATGGAACCATTTTCTCAAAAACTCTACCACTAAAAATCCTTCAAGCGGCCCTCTGGGTCGGTTTTACTAATTAAGGAAGGAATCCTCCCGAGCTTAGGGTGATACGGTATACATTATGACGAAACCGTTTAAAGTG
This sequence comes from Stenodema calcarata, assembly GCA_963920205.1. NCBI lineage: Eukaryota > Metazoa > Arthropoda > Insecta > Hemiptera > Miridae > Stenodema > Stenodema calcarata. The sequence continues at coordinate 9,975,985 of OY986056.1, forward strand.
AAAACTTGCCCTATATAAGGGCGAAAGGGTTGGTCTAGAAGTACCAGTTCAACCCCCGGACCAAGTCTGATAACATCGCAGGTGAGTTGAGCTTATCCCTTCCAATTCGGTTTTCCGATTTCACTTGGTTAGTTCCATTTTGTCAGTGTTCTGTTGGGCTCAGTCATATACTGCAGTTCTTCGGGTAGGCAATTCAAGACGTCTAGGAAACAGGTTTGGTCAATGTTCCATGTTTCTGTCAATTGTAAGATAGGCTTCAGAGAGATTGGGAACTTCTTTGCGTACAAAATAGTATTCACAAATCTACCAGTGGGATGGTTGTGGTTGGTGTTTCAAAGCCAAATTCATGGCGTCAGGTTAAATTTTATTTCGATGAAAGGGCAATTTTAAACGTCTCATTTGTTGGAAGATGTAGGTGATATTAGCTTGATGCCAAAATCCAGTGACCCGGTGCTGAACCAATTCTTCCTGAATCTCAACCCTTGCTGTCTCAATACTCGCAAAATAATTCATAACACATTGCAGGATCTTCCAAAGTTAAAATATCCCCAAAACACTAGGAAAAATCCTTATGTTAAGACTCCAGTGGTTCACAGCGAACTTTTGTGTCATCAAAAGGCGTTTTACAGGATTTTTTTGGAAGGAAGGAATAATTTTGTTTTTTGTAACATTCAGCTCATCTCCCTGAAGTTGAATTAATTCCATCAAATTTCGCAAATAAATCAGTCAGGGAGCAACATCGATTTCAAATTGTAGCAATTTGCCTCTCCGAGGTGCACGTTTCTCAAGTACAGAATCGAGAAGATTACAGAACCTGTTGAGGCACGCGTCTTTGGGGAGGCAGCGAAATCCAGTAGGTAGAAGCAAACGACGAACTCTTCATTGTCGTTCTTCCTCAGAAGTCCAAAAGTTCACCGTTGAGAGCGAATTTTGTCCAATTGGGTGTTATCGTCCCCACTGAGAACCACCGATCTGCATCATCTTTTCTAAAGATAATACACTTGAATTGACATTTTGTTTCAGTTATTTTTGCCTAATAAATTGATTAATATGTTGTTCTTGGTAGATCCAAAATGGTTTTCTCGCAAGCCGCTATTTTCACCCTGCTGGTCGGAGCAGCCCTCAGTGACGCCCCTTTCCCGGCGGGAGACGTCGTCGCCAACACGGTGCCAGGAGGTAGCGGTCCGTATCCGTCGGCACCCGCGCTGCCACCGGCGGCGGCTCCTCCAACGTACACCAAATGGGAACACGATAACGACCAGACCATCAGCCTCCAGTCAGGATATGAAGGTGAGTCACGAAATTTAATAAGAAATTGGCTTCTCGTTAAGGTGGTTCAACCTTGATTTTAGCATAGTATAACGAGGTTAGCTTTAAAAAAGAGAAAAAAAATAGCGGATTGTTTTTGGATTTGTACCTATTATGTGGTATACAGTGAGGGTAAAACTGAAGGGTAATTTAAGATACATCCATTTACTGATGTATCAGCAATTCAAATCTTATGCAAATTTTCTTATGCAAATTTCATGCAAATTTCCACTTGATTCGGTAGACGGTGATGGATGGTAAATTCAAACGTTACGATTGAGAAATACATTGGTGATACTCGGGATACTTGTCGAATTGAATTCTAACTTTTTTCGTCATTTTCGAGACAAAAATATTAAGAGAAGTGTCTTATTATTTTTGTAACGTTTTTAATATAAGAAGGTACCAAACCGGAGGTTTAGCCCTCTGGAGACTGAGGAATTTGAAGGAAACTTCGCAAGGGGGCGAGGGTTCTATTGAATGCAGTGAATGAAAACCTCCTTTCAGCGGACAGACATAGCGGATTTCGATTACGTACCGATCCCCTCCGAGCCTGTGCGCATGCGTGGCCACTTGATCCCTCCCGTAGCCTCCTTCCGTCCCTCTCGACATAACTTTAGTCACCGCTCTGTCCTCTTATTCAAAACCCACTGAGCCAACTGTGACCTCATCGTTCACTCAACAACCGTTTGGTCCGCCCGGGCACCGCCGCGACATCAAGTCAATCGTCGACAACCAAAACCGTTATCAGCTAAACGTGAGTTCGATGTTAACTGGCGCGAATGTATTCGCAAACATAGGTGTTTCTCCATGGAATCGTTCTCATTTCAATTGCACTGTTTGGACATCGTCAGTGTGAACGTTACAAATCGGACTACTTACCGAATGCTCCAAACTCTTGGAGTATCTCTAAAGAATGTGGACCTGAAGAACTAAATTTTGACATGTGTGAGGATGAGATTGTTACGCCAACGAACATGAACAAATCCAACGTCATGCCGGGAGCTACACAAGACAACGAAGAAGTCATGCCTGGAGCTACACAAGTCACCGTAGAAGTTGCACTGTCTGAAAGTCCGCACTGTGGTCTGAAACGCATCCGACTCCCAAACAACGAGACACTGGAATTGGCCATTTTAGCTTGGTACAACATGCAAACATCGTGCGGCGTTAAAGTACGGGGAGTGGACATTCAAGAGAAAGCTAGTGCGATCGCTAAAGAAATGGGCGAAGACAGTTTCGTTGCTAGTAGTGGTTGGTTGTGGAAATTCAAAATGCGCAATGGTATCAAAATCACGAAGAGAGCTAGTAATGACAAGTGCAGTTATGGGAGCACCCAAGACGGCGAAGATGGAAATATGCCGCCAACAGACGGTACTACTTGTAAAAGAAAAAGGGCCAGTTTGACAGTATCACAAAAGCTAAGGATTTTAGAAGAATTAGAAAGTGGTTCGTCCCCTTCAAATATTTGTGTGAAGTATGGCATCGCCAGGCAGACGGTGTCTGACATACGAAAGCGTAAGGACAAGTTGAGAAGATTCGCTAGTGATTTCAACACCAGTAGTATGAATGATCGCAGGTCGATTTATGAGGCGTGCCAGGACAAACCGCTGGATGAACTGTTGTGGATTGATGGAGAACTCGTGGAAGTGAAGGTTGAAGAAGATGACGATGCTACAACAGAAGAAAGTGATATCACAGAAGACCGCAACGGGGTGCATACACTGCTAGAAGGTGGGGTTGGTCATTCTGGAGCAAATCCCAAACATGACCGAACCCAGACATTTGAGCTCGCAACAGGTGGAAGTGAGATATGTGTCACTTTAGACCCAACAGTATCGGATTCTCTAACAAGTGAATCAAATTCACCAAAAAGAATCATGAATCATACAGAAAATTCCAAAACTTGCAAGCCTAGTGGATCAATAGACGTGAACGGTGAAAGAAAGCGAGTTAGAGTAACAATAGTGCAAAAATTGGACATTATAAAGAAATTAGAAACTGGCGTATCAGTTGCAAAAATTTGTGCCGAGTACGGCATTAAAAAACAGACAGTTTCTGACATAAAGAAGTCGAAAAGGAAACTTGAACTTAGACAACGTTTGATTTCACAGAAATCTGCAACGTGTCATGGATTTAATGAAGCCAGTAGATCTTCCGTAGAACAAAACCTTCTAAATGCAGTTATCACTTCGTTTCACCACGACTTGGAGCATCGAGGGCATTCTAAAAATACAGAAATACTTGGGAAGGTTGAAGATGAGGCGAGATCTTTGGGTTTCATAAATTTGTCAGCCTCTGAAGAGTGGCTGCAGACATTTAGAAATCTCAATCGGATTTGCGACAAAATCGAGAGGCAAGGAGGTGGTGAAGAAACTGTAAGTGACTGTGCTCTAAAGCCTACTGTGAAATCATTATCAGGCCTAGGGGCTGAGCATAAAGTTAACAGCGCACAACGACTTCCAGAGCCCATTTCAGATCGAGGGAAATGTCTCTGTGCTGCTGACGGACTTTGGCAAATGGGAAATCAACCTGCAGACCATCTTTCAGCACTAACAGTGGAAGAGAGCACAGATCAACTTACTGTAAAGACTAGTAAGACTGAAAATTTAACTGAACGAGTAGATATTACAACAAAATTGGTAACTGCTACACCGCCTGAAAATATTTGTGCTGAATATGGTTCAACCGAAGAAGTGGTATCAAACATGGAGGACCTTGAAGCATTTCGTGGTGATGCACAGAGTCGTATTTTGGATGCTCAGCCAGGAAGTGAAAACTCCAGGTTAGTGGATGAAGCTGTATACAAATGGTACATAGAAGAGCACAGGTGTCGTGGTCATGTGAATCCTCAGGATATTCTAGCAAATGCTGCGAGACTAGCAAGAACTATGGGAGCCAAATATTTCACAGCCAGCATCAAGTGGTTGAGTGGATTCAAATATCGTTATATGCTTGACGATGAAATGCTGAGCCTGGAAGAGATCGATGGGGCTAAAGCGCCTCGCGTACGGCTGACTGTTGCCCAGAAATTGGTCATTTTGGAAAAACTTGATAACGGGGCTTCAGTGACTAAAGTCAGTTCAGAGTTCGGCGTGGCAAAGCAGACTGTGTCAGGCATTCGTAAATCCAGGCATAAAATAGAAGCTTTTGCCAGCGACTCATCAAATCCTGAAATCAGTTTGCATTGCGAAAGGAAAGTCATTCGGGCACCGGACGCGCTTGACGAAGCCGTACACAATTGGTATCTCCAAGAGCATTCCACTCGTGGCAAAGTATGCGGACGAGATCTCCAGCAAACGGCCCGAAGAATCGCTCAAGAATTGGGAGTTGAGAACTTTTCTGCGAGCTCTGGATGGTTGTGGAAGTTCAGAACTCGCCACGGGCTGGCGATCCCCAAGGATGCATGAAAAGAAACTTACAATTTACCAACAGACCATCTTGAAAGTTGTTTTTACAAACAAAATGTATGAAAAAGTCGAATTAACAAAATTAATTTATTCAATAAACTATGAATTCATGTTTACCTTGGCCACAATCCTTGAACCTTCATGTCATATCCACATCCTGAATATAATTTTAGTTCTTTACTCCTTGGAAATTTTTGAAGTTTATTGCAGTCCACCCGAGCTGGTTGACGTTTTGATGTTGCCCATGAAAGGAATTATTTCACTTGGGTACCTCTGTAAATGACAAGCGCTAGCTGCAGTGTAAATTCAAGAATAATACATTTCCTTTTCACAATAATTTACATGTATAATGGCTCAAGGTCCTGTCAGAAGAAGAGAGTGCTACGAATGGTGGCAAGATTTAATCGTCTTAATCAAAGAATATTTTTTAGTATAAGCCCCAAAGGAGTTACACGGTGCAACTCCTTTACACCGTGTAACTTACACCTACCAGGACTTATGTAACCAGTATCAATTGTGTAGTAGACCAGACCATTCTTAAAACAAAACTTGTGATTTTTCCTAAATTAGATGGATACTTCTTAAGAAATCATGAAATGCATAGTTGGGAATCTGTTGTATCTACTTGGTGGAGGAAGTTCTAGGTAATAGTAATTGAACGAGTTTACTCCAACTTGATAATTTTGTTGACAGGGTACTTGGTGCCTGCTGAGCCATCTTTGTCTCTAACAGACATCCTCAGGACCGCTGGCCTCATCACTTTGGCCCCTCCATTCGCCAAAGTCGGTATCAAATTCGCCCTCAAGTTCGGCGTCTGGTTTCTCGGGTTCGCCGCCCTCTTCCTCCTCGGATCCCTCGTGACGTCGACCATCTGCACGCTGACGCCTCTCTGCACCATTTCCTTCGTTGGCCTCGGGCCTTTCTCGAAGGAAACGGTCAGATCGTACATCTCCGAGGACCGCCTCAACTCCGCGACTCACTTCGTCATGGAGGCCGTGAAGAAGTACAAGGCTCTCAACAAGAAGACTGACGAGAAACAGCGGTGAAATCCATCTAGGAACAACAATAGGTGCCCAAAATCAGTTATCACAGTGATGTCGTATATCCCTGACAACTAAATTCAAAAGGCAACATGTTTAGAGCCTCACCACACTACAATTACCTTTGATAACTACCAATCAGAATTCACGGAGTCTTCGCTCATCTTATTTATTGCAGTTGTTTGTATTGAAGAGTACGTATTTATTGTGAAAAATCTATTTATTTATTTATAATTCAAAGTTGATGCCACAAATACAGGTGTCATTCAAACTATTTGTTCATTTTTCTAATCCTCATGAGTCCAATTAGCCCAGTCAAATTAGCAAAAAATGGCAAATAGGAAACAAAATTGTGGAAAGCTAAAATTTGACACAGAACTGTACAGGGTACAAAATACCAAAAGTCCCCATAGCTGGGGGTGAGCGAGGGAGCTGTGGGTGGGCGAGGGGGTAACCTTTTTGAAATTCGAGTTAGCTCCATTTTCTTTAGCCCTCATCAAAACCTAACAATCTTCAATACATGAAGTGTTTCCCATTTCGTGCACATCAATAGACATATCAAAACCCATAGTAGTTGGAGGATTTCTTCTACACCGAGTCAAATGGAGCGTGGGCTCAACATTTGCTGTCATTGCAGGACATAAATTTGGAAATTCATATGAAAGTGACTGTTCAACAACAGCCTTTCAAATGAAAACAATAAACCCAGTTTAATTCAGTTAAGTGAAGAGTACTCTCAGAACAATTGACTGTTGCAGGATTTAAATAACAAATTGCTACCAATGATGTAGACACAAGCATTCTGAACGGTAAAGCCCTTACGAATCTCACAGGTGCTGTATCGACCTTCTCCTAGTTATAATGTCGGTATCACCATAAGACTGAAACCAGAATTTCGCAAGACCTCCAACAGGCAATACCTCCTTTTGTGACAGTATGCTCTTACTTCAGTGGATGTGACTCTAAATCCGCAATATTCAAAAGAGGAAAAATCTTAGTTGTCAACACCAGCATAACATTTTACGACCCTTTATCAACGTATGAAACAGTTTCAATTGCTGGTGAGCAAACGTTTCTAGCTCTAGGTATACGATGCAAAATCCAATTTGCAGGAAATTTTACTACCAACAATATCTAGCATTAAATGCTAGGTAAATTGTATGAAATCTTCAGGCAACATCAAACCAGACCTTCCTTCCCTTACTCCAACCGAAACCACCTAAATTACCTACTTAATTTAACTGGGCTAATTTAGAACGAAATATTCATGATAACTCACACTTAATTCTCCTCATAATCCTGCAGTCGAGGTATCCCTTGAGCTCACATGTTTCTTATAACAGCTCACCTATGTGTATGTACAATGTACATACATTGTACATTGTAAACAGGCTCAACTTGGTGCAAAACAGTTGAAAAGTTGAAACACGAAAGACGCTTATCACCATGGCATAGTTATCAGGTCGATCGGATCCCTACTGTGTGGGAAAGTACCTCTTCTGGTACGTAGGTACATACATGGAATTTCTTTGAAGTTATCCGCATATTGCAATAACCATCACTAGGTAAACCCACATAAGCACAACATTCTTGTCCTGTTTCTGAAGATGAAAGCCTCGCACAAAAACGTTTTCAGTAAAGAATCTACGGAAAACTCACTTTACCGACTTTTTCTGTGGCGATATTGGTAGCACTGATACCCTTCATAAACAGCTGATATTAGTAAACACTGCGCAGTTAGCTTTGTATTTATGTGGTTGAAGATCTTTTGTTTCGTCAGACAGTTTTCTTTGTGGTAATTTACGCGAATCGTTTTGAATTTAAACTAGTTTTAAATTTTTCCATAAGATAGATTCAAGTTTGCTCTTCGGGTATTGAATACATCGGAGCCGTTCTGTTTCGTGCACTATTTTCTTTCGAAGGTCTCTGTCATTGTTGTTCTGTTATACTCCGAACTAACTCTTCTGAGATCTTCAAAGCTTCGCCCTGATTCTTCCACTCAATATGTTGGAATTGGATGTGATGCCCGAACGGTCCATCGGAAATGAACAGTGGGAATTCATACTGGGTAAGTTGATTCTACGAGTTGATCAATCAAGTTGAAAATCAATATTTGAAATGACGGTAGGTCAGTCATTGTGTGCAGTGCATTTGTTCAACATTCCTGAATCTCATCATAAACTGACCGACGTAGACTTTCTAGTTTCACGGAAGGTCAGCCAACTTAATTATCTGGACAAGACATAGTTTTATGGTAACGAAATTAAAATTTACTTCCAATTTTCAAACCTGGTTTGTGAAAAACAAATCCTTCAAAATCTTGTGATTGTCCCTACTATATTTTCAGCTAGTTGAGGACATAATTATCGTTGTTATGATATGGATTAGTTGAAATTTAATTCCCTGACTTTGATTGGTAATATCTTAGGACGTCTAGAATTAATAAAACTTCTTGGCACAGCGTTAGTGAGAAATTGGTTGTTAAATAATAATATTGGTACCTAATACTCCTTTATTGGTAAATAGGACATTGTGCCGAACTGGCGCATTATGGGCCGAACTTCACACCATACTCCACCCACTCATTAAGGACTTCCCAGGAGGAATAGCTCCAATATTTTCAGAAGTTATTAATACTTTAATAACATTAATTAACCCCTAAAAGCTCATTTGCAAAGATTCTTGCCTGTATGAATAGATGCAAAAAAGTAACGGATGCAGCAATTGAATGTTGTTCGAAGGCTTTTAAGGAAATGAAAATCTAGTGACCTCAGAATGGAGCAGTAACTAAAATGGGGAAGAATAAGTGATTTTAGACGGATATAGATAGTACAACTGTAGGAGTAAGCTACATTTCTGAGTGATTTCGATTAATAATAATTATTATCGTCAGTTGTTAATAATTATCAATAAAGGTTATTAATTATGATTGATAATTATTATTAATAAACTCGATATCTTGAAAACCCTGTGTCACGGTTGTTTCACTAATGAAATAACCGTACCCAGTGCTGTTCGAATAGGCTAGGCCTTATGAACATTGAACCGACAGGCTGCCGCATGATTCACCCTCATGTTGACGAGTTCTCAATCTGAACGAACGGCTCGACGTATAAACCTCCGGATGGGCTTGAAAAACCCTAAAAATTAAACACTTCTTAAAGGTTAACTGAAAACTACACCTAGGGTTATGAAAAGTTTCAAGGATCATTGTGGGGTTGGTCCGAATCAGTAAACAAAATTTCGTAAGTTAAGCACAACATTTTCTTCTTTTTTTTTTTAATTTGATTTTCTGAATGTACGTATTTTGAAACGTAAGCCAGCGATTTTAGGGGGTAATTTTTTTCTTGGGCGATTCCAAAGGTTCGTTATCGAAGATATGAAAAAATTGTTTCCTATGAATATTGAACCTCAACTAGCATTTTAGTTTGATAAGCTGGTAATTATCTAAATATTTTAAACATTATAATATTTTATTTGTCCACAGGAATGCACTTTTCCCAAGCTGTCCTCATCCTGCAGTCACAAGTCGGTCTGATACGAGGTGTTCAAGTCAAATACAGCGATAGCGTAAGAAATACTCAATTCATGCAAGAAATATTTTACTGGGTCAGGAGGCTCCCCAGTCCTCGTCCCTTATGAATCTGATTTTGGGAGAAGAAACTGGAATCATCTCTCCAAGTTTACTTATGTCAGTTCAATGAATGTAGCCAATTGTTTGTTCTAGAACCCTTTGAGCAAAGACCTGGAGCTTGATTTGACAAATGATGGCATACGTCTCAAATTCGATCCCATCTGTCAAAGGCTCAAAGTGAGTTCAAAATCAAGCAGTTTTAATTTTACTTTAATGCCAGATGTAGAATGTGAGACCTACCTGCATTTTTATTAATCGATTATTTATTGTGATCTTCTAATATTATTTTATTCCATTCTCTTAGGTCATTGAAGTCTACAATTTGAAACTCGTAAAACTGAAGTACTGGTGAGTGGTCACTAGTGAACTTTAATGATTGAGAACGCTGCAAATTCTTCCTCGCCGGTTCATTATTTTCTGTGCTTTAAATTTCCCTCTTCTGTCACTGTCACTGTCATTCATTATTTTCTGTGCTTTAAATTTCCCTCTTCTGTCATTGTCAATTAATTGTCTTGTTGGTTTCTCGTAGAACGCACGTAGGTCTGGCTGTGAGTCCTACGATATTCGACGAAGGATATTCAGATGGTCCTGTCTTGCATAACAAATTAACGAGTGATTTACGAAGTACCTAGCCTACCGTTTTGAACTACCATTCAATTGACTACATTGTCCAACATATTCATCAGTTTTTAACGATAAAAAAGAAAAAAATCCAACAACTCAAATGGCCGTTTCAGCAGCCTGACAAGCTTGCTACGAGCCAAAATTCCGCCTAATTGACTCCTAATTCACCTGCTGCTTTTAGGGAGTCTGACTGACACACCGGAACTGCAGCCATATTATAACCCACTGATAACCTACTTATCCAGGTTATTCTGCACATATCACCCTAGCATCACCACAACCGCTTGACTAGTTCAATGTCTACGCGACACTAAACGATATAACTAAACCTAAAGCCTCGCTAAAGTCCTCAATGTTGCTGTTGAGCGTTCCAGAAGCTCCAGCCTAGTAGTCATGACCCAGGTGGGTGTGGGTGGATAAGACTAAACTACCGGGCACTGCAAATGTGTTGCAGAAATTAACCTACAGTTTCAATATCGATTCTGTACTCCAAATTCCATGAAAACTACAAGCACACAATTTTTACTGGAGTCGTCAGTGCTCCCAGTGTTGCTTGTGACCATCCTGATGAAGTATTGTGATGAAAAACGCATACTTAATTTTCATTATGTTTTCTTGGTATATGAAACTCAACTGACTGCACCTTACGTTTTCTTCACAGCGGTATGGTGTTCAATTCCTCTGACGTCCTCCCGACTATGGATCAGATCGAACACTCATTTGGAGCGACTCTGCCAGGGTTGTACTCCCCGTCGACTCACGACTATGTCGTTTATTTCAGAGGCGTCTCCTTCTATTTCCCCGTCACCAAGTACCAGGTTAGTAGGTATGCTTACAGTGGTGTGTGATGGTCAGTTAAAAGACTGGGCACAAATATCGATGCGTGTCTGAACGACTGGGAGAAGCCTGTGATGGTCAGGAGAATAAGTAACTTCATGATAGCCAATTATCTTCATCACAATTTCCCATGGAAAAAGTAAAAAGACTCCAAAAAATGCAGAAATTGACTTTCTAAAATCATGCTACAAATTTCATAAAATTTCGAATTATTTGTGTCGATTTTTGAATAAATTCCTTAATAGCTTTTTTGAAACCACCACTATGCATCAGGAGAGACATTCATGTTGGTGACTAGATGAAAGTCAACTGTGCCAGAAATCTGCTGACCTAAGAACATTGTTCCCATTTCATAAATAGTGGCCCTTCAGTTCCTCACCTGCTAAAGTGGACCAATGTTCTTTTTTTAAAGGCATTCTTTATTCAAGGATCCCTGTGTTGTACAATCAGCAGTACCAATTCAGAAATATAGAGTTGCTGATTGTACTTGTCGATAACCATGTGCATAGAATTGGCCTTGCGGATCCCTCGCCACCAAAAAATCCTAGGTACCTGAAATCTCTGTACATGTTGCTGACCAGTAGCTAGTCAACCTTTAGCAATATGAGCTTGAATAGCCTTGTCATATATGAGTTGACTAGCTACTGGTCATATATTATACTAGAATCAGATGTGGCATATGCATCAGTAGTCATTTATTGCACATTCTTTCAGACGGGCAGCCCCAAGTTTGTGAATGCTCCATCTCCTTGGGCCAGCCTTATAACCATCTACACGGGCAGCTCTGAAAGGTGAGTTTGCATATTTATGCTGGAGTACTTGTATTAATATGGAGAGTTATGTCGATTTATAATGTTGATCTGTAAGAGAAAATTCCGTCCAAAACTTCCACAAAATAGTCTAGGATTCTGAGCATACCTTCAGTAGCTCTTTTCAAGCTGCCTGAACAAAGCCAACTTGGAGCACAGTTGAAAGAGCGGTGCTAGATCAGGAGGTAGCTCCGGATCCAGCTGGAGGTGGTTCTGCACCAGAACACTGTCTGAGCAGACTGCATGCGAACATCAAAATCCACAATCATATCCAAGTGTAACACACGACGATTGTTGGAAGGTTCGTGGGGGAAGTTGCTCCTGGTACGAGTTTGGTTCCATCTTGAATGCCTGGCCCTTGTGCTGCTTGTATTGAACAAAAGCCAAGAGACAGCATAACAACTCTTAAAATCTTCTACTGAACTCTCTAACATCTAACCTGTTCAGAATACATTGATTAGAGGTTTTCGGTTGTTTTCAGGGCTGAAGAGACTGCTCCGCTGCCTCTCTGCTGCTACGGCGGCCAGGTATATCTTTACAGAACTGGAGTGCTGGGAGACGGCAGACTGAGGCTCTGCATGTACACCACTGGTAAGTCAGCACTTATAAATCGTGTAGGATGTTTCTTCAGTGAGCAATCAGTGTGAAAATCTCTGACGGCGCTATCCGCTGCGCTGCTACTCCCTGAGTGCATTATATCTTTTCTACGTTTCAGATTGCTTTTATTAACTAAAAGTTTTCGGATTTGACACAGCTCCCTAGAACACAGTGGAATTTGCAGGGAGAAAATGCGTGAAAGTCTAATCCGAAGCTTTCCCATTACCGAAAGTTGGAGAGCCTCCAACAAATCGAAACTATTTTGCGTTCTTAATTTTGGATTAACATAGAATGCTATATGAATTCAATTGATTTCCAATCAGATGGCCCCACATAAATTTAATTGATAGTGTAATTATGGAACGTGAAACCGCTATTCTTTCGATCAATCCTCGTGAGAGTTCTTGAGGGTTGAACCCTTGATGAATTTCGATCAATCATTGTGTGAGTTCTTGAGGGTTGAAGCCTTGATGAACCCTTGATGAAGTGGTAGCAATATCAGATTCTGTGCATGCGCAAATATTTAATCCACGTATTGCCAGTATCTCTGAGTTTATGGGGGTGATCGTAATGGTATTATTACAAGCGCCTGTTCAGTTTGGACCTCTTGAAACAGAAACCTCGTCCCGATTTGCCCGAATTTGACTGTTTGAGAGTAGAATGTCAGAATGTCCTCCTCACTGTAATAAAATTAATTAAAAATTTTATACATTTTATTCCCATTCTCAGGCGCCACAAGGTCATTGGAACCGAAAAAAGAAAATTTAAACCGCGGGATCGGTCTGGGCGAGTCGGCCGAAGCCATCACAACCTGCCTCGGATCCCCCAATCGAGTGTTCTTCAAATCCGAGGACAAAATGAGGATCCACTCGCCTTCTCATCACAGGCGGGCGACCACGACAACCTCGGATTATTTTCACAACTACTTCACTCTCGGGATGGTAAGATTTACTTGAACTCTCGGTTAAAAGTTTATTTCCACTTGTTATGGTTAGTAATGGTTAGTAATCATGTGAAAACCAGGAAAGGCACGGATTCTTGCGGTGGTCAAGATCTACAAGAAGGTCACTAAACCAATCTGTAGAACCAAAACATGGCTGACGGAGTAATAGTTAACTCTTATCGCAATATGCGGAGGAAAAGCGGTTATGGGATACATTCGATCCGTTCCAGACAGTTTTTATTACAATAAACGGTTTACATCATTATCCACAACCACATAAAGCGGAGGCTACTGTAGTTGCTTGGTTGTAAGCGAACAAGGTTTCAGTCAAGCAGGATGTCTTGATGAGCGAATTTGTGAAGTACTGTCCGACTGATTCAAAACGTCTGTAACATTGATAAGTGTGTTTACGCTGAGATTTAGGGCAAAAATTTGGCCCAGTTATACCAACCTCGTATTTGGTATTTTTGGAGAACCTTCGTTGATTCCTGCTGCACAAAACCAAACGAAGTGAATCTTAATGATCCTCATTTTCCTTTCAGGATGTTCTGTTCGATGCAAAAACGCACAAAGCGAAGAAATTCATCCTTCACACAAACTACCCTGGACACTACAATTTCAATATGTAAGTTTGTAGAAACAAATTTAATGCTTGTTCTAATATTTAGTGGAAATACGAAGGAGTTAAGCAAAGTTCGATCTTTGACAGTGACTGTACTGTTGTATTAATGGTGCTGCAAAATAACCTGCAATACCGATTCCTGTGAAGAAGTGTATTGACTATATAATCAATGGCTCAGCACCAGAAGTTCATCATCGTACACAATAATATTCCTACAATGAGATTGTGTTCCATGTACTTTGCACATGGGCGTTTGGAGTATTCTGACGTAGGAAGCCCACTTTTATTCAGTTATTGAGTCATTGAGACCTCAGTGCGAGCGGTGCATCTGTGGGTTGGAACAGCATTGATTTAATAATAGATTGAACGACTTTGGCTCGAATAAATCAAACTGGGCGAATAGCCACGATCTGACAAAACCTTCTCAAAATCAATTTAGGACGTTGTTGCCTTTGATTACTCTATACAGTTTTATTTCTGATGCAGTACGCTCTAGTGACAGCAGATCGTACTAGAGACACGGCTGAGTACAACGACAGCGTTGTCTCATAATTCTGTTTGATGCCACAGGTATCACCGGTGCGAATTTCTCATCAACCTCCCGGTCGACCGTTGCGGGGAGAACGATTCGCCGTCAATTCAGGTTGGTTACATAAATCACAATATGCTAGGAATAGTTAGAAAAAACTGTTGGAAAGTGCAACCGCCCAAATTGAGGTTACAACGGTTTTTTTAGAACTCAGTGAAGGCTGAGGGCAACTGTTCTCAAATACCGCGACTTTTCGTGAAAAGAGCTTTAGAAAATAGCCAAAGCTCTCCAGGAAACTCTCCAATAGCTGCGATCTAGAATGTTATTAATTTGGGAACTATTCAATAGTCCTCCCAACTGTTTCTTGCAATCAATTCACCTAGAAACCTTCGGATAGAATGTGAAGTGGAGTGTAATCTACTTATTTTCTAGCTTATTTAAAACCACCATGCTTCACAATTTCCAAAATGTCTGGACTATTCCTACTGAAACATATCGATTTGCACTCCTCAAAACCTTGGAGCTCTTATTGGAGGTCTTAGCTCTTATAGTTGGTTGGGGTCATTTACTTCATTTTTCAAGTTGCGGATTTGAGTAGTGGAATTTAATTTTTCCCACCTTTCTCTTGAAAGAATGAGTAATGCTACTCATTATTGAAGAAAGTGTGTTACTTTGCGGAAAGTTAATTTTACTTTTATCTGAACGTATAGGAGCATATATTTCGCACACCAATGCTGTTTAAAAGTAGGCACAATTACTAGATTGGCTTCCAGCTCTGTCCAGGCTAAAGTCTGGCTTTAGGTTGGGTTTGGACTTATAAAATAAATGTTCCAATTTGTGGCTTTCAGGAGCTCATGGTGAGTTTAGAGCTACCTCGATCAAAGAGTAGCTTTTTGAAAACCGCGATTTGAACTCCCCTTTTGAACAGTATCCTCACTAATCGAATTTGGAGAGTTTCTTAAATCGGAAGTGGCTTTTGGAAAACTACGACTTAGCCGATGAGCCAGTCCAATGTTCAGTTGTTTTGTGGCTCAATGACTGGAGCACCCAATTGAAGTGCTTAGCTTTTCCTGTCCCCAATATACCACACGTTTATTAACACGTTTATTAAATTATAGGTGACGGCTTACACTAAATGGGACACCATTGCAGACCGATTGAACGTCTCGCCAAAACCAGTCGTGCTCAATCGTGCATCGTCTATCAACACTAAGAACTTCTTTGGCGCCACACTCTGCTACGGATATTCTAACTACATTTTTGAGGTAAAAAATTATATTAAATGTAAGTATAAGTTAGCCGTTAAGTGTTCTAAGTTTGGCAGGAGGGTGCCGTTAAGCTCAATTGTACTGAAACTCCTGATTCAAACTTGTTGCACCAGCAGTCATTTGGTCACCACGTGTGTCCTGGGGAGAGAGCGTCTGCAGGTGACTGATATGGCACTTGGATCAAAGGAAACCGGTTTGAAATCTAGATCTAATGTGAACGTTGAAGTGAGAGGTGGAGAGAGATGGTTCATTGCTGATTGCAAACTGAGCCGATTGTGTGCAGAGGGGTTTTGTAGTGATTGCAAAACTGGTTGGGCGTGGTTGGCAATAACCTCGCAATCCTGGAGTATATCCAAGTCTCTGTGGAGAACCGAATTCCTCACATACCACGGGGCGCACATGATGAGTCTTAGCACTCTATTCTGTTGCAATTGTATAATTTGGGTAGTACTAGCAGATCCCCAGAGCCCTGAAGCATATTGCCTTATGGGTCGAATGCAAAAGCCTACTATATCTGTCTCTGAGAGCTAAGAGTTAGAGGAGAGTGGGAACCCTATAGGGGTATGAGTTGTCCTATGCTTACATGTTGTCCTATGTGTGTTGATTAGGTCATCCTTTTATCTAGGTAACGTGTTCAGATTCTAGGGCAGGAGCGTTGTCCAGACAAATTGGTAGATTGTTATACCTCCTGTGGTTTGTGAATATGGCCATGATGTGCCAGAGTGCCTTTCGTTGTTAAAATCTGTAATCTTTAAAATTAGTATTCTTTCTTCTGTCCTCTTCGTAGGTTATGCCGAACCAACACATCGCCTCTGTAACCATCTACAAAAACGAAGACGACAGCTGAGCTCTATCGCTGGACTTGGGTAAACTGTAATAATGACGACCATTCAGTTTATTTTTATTTCTTCCGACAAAACGCGACTCGAACTTTACCGTTTCAATCTTTATAAACACTTATAAAATTATATAAAAAAAAAAAAAAAAACAATATGTTATTATTAGGTATGTTGAAAAACATAATAAATATTATTTATTTAAAAAAAAAAGAAAAACTAAGAAATAGACTTCAGGTAGGTACACTTATTGAGGTTGAACAAATAAATACCTAAACTCAGGTTAGGAGCGCTCTCATATCAGATCTTATACAAGAGTAGATATTAATTGTCGCAGCGTTTCAATCAAACCTACCCTAAGTTATATTTTCGTATATATATGTACAGGTACCTATATATTAAGTAGATGAAATGTTCACGAACATTACTGTATACATTCTGCCCTCGTTTACTATTTCAGGTTACATAGAAATCAGGGTTGTTTGGATTCGAAAAATTGTAAATTTTGCTCAGATTACTCGATATTTTTACAAAGAATATGCTATTGGTTTCAGTGTTGTGATCAATTTTACATTTTCAATCACGAGAAAATGGTGGAATAAATGAATCGTAATCTGTCAATGTTTTGATAACTGTTGAAAATACGAAATATAAATTTGTAAATATTCATTAAATTGTGTATTTATTGCTAGTTAGTCCATTAAAATAAGGATAGGACCTCGAAGTGGCTCGGGAGAAGCTGGAAATCGTTCTAAAACCTTGGATGGTCCTGAAAAGACGTAACCCGAGTTTGTACCGAGCCAGAGCTTGAGCTCAGTGAGCTGTGACATCTGTGAATTTCTGCATAATACTTACGTTGTACCAGAGAGTCGTATTCAAGTTTTCAGTACAGTGTAGTAAGCATTTTTGAAGATGACAGGGCTGTAATCGTCTGATACGAAGTTCATAAGCGGTCTCAAGCTGCGGAAGGGGTTGAGACTTGGCTCTACGACAGTTGTGGCGTGAGGTATTTGCTTCTTGATTCTGCTGTGGTCCATGGCGATTTCCTTTTTGGTGTACGCAGTCACCAACACTGGGACTGGATGCTTGAACATCGAGTCAATAGTGGCCGACCAGCTGTCCTGTCCATTGAACCCTTGAGACCTGTAAAGGCCTGGATTCAAGGCGCAAATGAGGGTCGGAACGGAGTGACAATTGTTTGTGACGAAATCGTGGTATAATAGTTGGTGAAAAGTGAATTTGAGTGTTCGGCCGTTCTTCGTGATGGTTTTAGGGTTCAATGGTCCTATTTCTGGGCCGACAAAGTCGAGAGTGAGGGTCTTGATGGATGGACGAATATTGAACAAGAAGATTTCCCACTTCGACAGGTTGTTTGCTTCGAAATGAGGTTCTGGACCGATTATGTGTACTGTGGCGTTTTCTGTGCTTGGTAATTGTTGGAGAATCGTTAAGGGTGATGTGGCGATTTCACTGAGAAGACTCGAATCCACAGGATCGCACCCTTTGGGTAACAAGGCGTTGACTCCATCCAGGACTTCTGTCTGTGTTGGTGCTCTAATGACGTGAACCTTTCGTTGGAGGATTTGTCTGAAGAGACTCAGCTGCTGACAGTGGTCAGAGTGGTTCTTCGGTTTGTGTTGCGAGCTGCACCAACTGATAGAGTGACACTCCAGACACCTGTCGACTGCTGTGCAGAACCTGCGGCAAGTGACGCAGTGCGGTGGGTAAAGGCAAACTTCTATTTCCCAGGGCATCAACGGTCTCCCCAACTGCTTGGAACACATACTGACCAGCCCCAGTCGGAATTCTCTCCATTGATCCGGCCCCAGGAGATACGCTTTGTCGTGAGCTCGTGTCGTCCCTAGAACACCAGCTACCTGCAAATTAACAACGAGTTTAGCGTTCAGTCTATTAGGCGATGAAACCAAATCCTCAATTTGTATACAATTCAAGTGATAGCTAC
This sequence comes from Stenodema calcarata, assembly GCA_963920205.1. Lineage (NCBI taxonomy): Eukaryota > Metazoa > Arthropoda > Insecta > Hemiptera > Miridae > Stenodema > Stenodema calcarata. Next base: position 9,994,405 of record OY986056.1, read on the forward strand.
CTGAAATTTCCTATTTTCAAATTGAGACTGCCCAGATCAGATCCTGTGTGACTTTTTTAATACGATTTTCTTGTGGTCTTCCGCTCAGCCAATTGAAATGAGAACAATGATTATTGTATATGAATCAAATGTATGCACTAGTACTGTGATTCAATTCAATACGTTATGCTAGAAAAAAAAACTTGATTTATATTTACATTCGCTCCTCTCCTATAGTTTACGTATTAATCCTTCCACATGTAAGAATGCTCCACATTCGCTCCTATACTTCTTCAACATCTTTGGGCTCTTTTTGGAATCAAATGGAGGTTTAAAACCCGACTTGGTGTGGGCAACTCAAATACCGTTCGCCCTTTTACCAGGAGGGCGACGATATGTTCCACCCTCAGTCCACGGTAGTCAGCTCCATCATCCAAGATTAAATCTTTTACATGGTCAATCCTCTTTATTCTAGTATTGGTCGGTGACTCTACAACTATTTTACCTTTTTGAGCGCGTCACATATGTCCTCGTGGTCATCCATGTCTTCTTCGAGGTGCCTTTGGCCGCAGTATGACACCAGCCCGCATCCCGAGCAAGTCAAGCTGTCAGTTCCCGGAGGGACTTTACAGACGTGGCATACGTTGCTTAAGAACTGAGAGCGATACCAGAATTTGAACTCTACATTTTTTTCTGAAGCCATCACCTGGAAAGCATTCAAAATGTCATTCTACCTACTCGTAACTGGGGAAAGTGATGATTACCTATGTTTTTTCTCTACTAACCAAAGTGTGAATAACAATTTTGCCACATAGTGGACAATGCAACAATAATCCAACAATAGTCTTCGACCAGCTAATAATTATAAACAACTAAATTGCTGCCTATTATAGACCCATCAATGGCTGGAAAAGAGAAGGTTTTTAATTCCCTTCATAATTGTAAGGTATAATAATACAAGGGATGGTTAGAGACATTTAGGGATGGTTGGGGTTGGTTAGAAATGGTTTGGGATGGTTAGAGATCGTGGTGTTTAGTGGTGTACCAGAGTCAAGCTGGAGCTGGCCTCGGACAAGACAGTGCTAGGCCAGCTTAAGTTCCTTGGGGTGCTCCTAGCTAAGAAGTTCGACCCTAGGGCCCATGTCTCATATGTAAGTACTAAAGGCATGGCTAAGCTTGGGCGCATATGAGCAATGTCTAGAGCAACATGTGGGTCGTCCTTCTGGTCCAAGCGCATACGGTACGTGTCTGTATTTGAATCATTTAATTTGTCATCCCTTCAGGGTTATAATTTTGTAGAGGAGCGCCAATCTTGACATCATACGAGGCACATTAAATGTTCCACTGCAATGACTCCGTAAACAAGCAGAATTGCCGAAATCAAGCTTCGGGTAACCCATGGAAATTGCACCAACACCCTGTGCACAGTGTAAAAGTCCCAATGTGGTCTGCATTTTCAAAGGTACAGATAGTGAGGCCTTAGTTGTTTGAAAATGAAACAGAACAAGCAGGCGCTGCGAATACAGCCATGATTCAGGACTTCTTCATTCCTTACCTGGAGGAGAATGCACGAGATACCGAGCAAATTTGGCAACTGCACACACAGCGAGAAAACGTATAATGACCAACAAACCCGAAGTTGCTTTAAAAATAGCTCTTTCGGTCTGGATGATTATTCACTAGAGTTGATGACCTGAGACGAGAGGAGCCGACAGGTGCTCTACGCTTAGAGGCAACTTAACTAGGCATTAATCTTGTTTATTTATATTTTTGTTGGTATCCCTAAAACCTGCTCTGCTTGGAGTTGTTGATAAATTTTTACTGTCAGACGAACACGTGAAAATGTGGCTTCACTCGTTTTTATTCCAGTTTCCGCATAATCACTCTTCGAAGGGATGTCAAGACCTTCGAGCTTCCCGTTGCCATAAATACAACAAACACCTGCTCTTAGAATCAACGTCGGAGTGTGTTTTCGGTGAGCCAGTGGCAAGCGGTGTTGTTACGACGTAGATACTCGATCGCCTGAAATGCTTACATCAATATTAGAGGTTCGATGTATCGATCGAACTCTTGTTATCACAGATTCTTATCCCTACCGACGAATCGCAATTATTTCATCCCGAATTGTCGGAGTATCCCCCGGAAAATATCACAAAACAGACGGAGCGTTCCTCATCTCTACATTGACACTTGCGGCTGGCAAGTGGTACCCAGAACCTCCGAGCATCTCCGACCTTCTCATCGTTCGAGGGTTCAATCCCTCGTCAGTCAACAACGTTTTTTAACCAAATTTGTTATTATTTTCGTATTGAAGGATGTCCTGTTTTTTGGTAGTTGGCCATTCAAGTAAGTACATAATATGTACTATAATAATATGAGTTCGTTATGTAATATTGTAACGAAAATCAAGAAAATTAATTTAATTATTTTTTTAATTTTTATATTTCTCGAATATCCATTGGCATTTTATCAAAATTAATTTTTCAAAATGAATTCCAACATTCACACTTCAGTTTACAATTTGGTTTTACTGCTGGTGTCAACACGTGGTATAATCAGCCGTTAGCGCTTGTATATTTCTGGTATATTTCTTGCTCTATTTTTTGGTTAAGAGACCCAAATTTATTAGTTGATCAGTTTTAGATGATAATACACAGCTGTGGAACACATCGGAGCGTTTTTTGTTTTATTAGACCAATCAAAAGCAGCCTAGGGACTTACTACAGTAACATCCTTAACACAACGGTTACCACAGATAAAAAATTCATTTTTGAACATATTTTGTGGGCGATCACACTGAGTTTTCTGTTTCTTTCTGCCTTTTAAGTTTAATTCTTATCTCAGTCGTCGGGATTCTATTGTCAGCTGTCGAGGGAGAATAAAACTATTTGGCAGTCGCCTCACCGAGTTGGCCGTTGGCCTTTTCAAACTCCCCGTGTTTCACCGCTCACTACACACTAATAATAGGATCCCCGCGTTAGTGGTTTTCAACTGTTACGATTATCTGCCTGCCGAACAGCAGGGCATCCCTTGGAATTGAACCCTCAGGCATCAGTGAGAGCCCTCGACTCCTCTTAAGAAACTGATGATCTTAGGAACCAAGCCTTAGGAACCCTCTTTCGTTTCATTCCGATTTTGAATCATCTGACCCAATGATATTGCAGCATCATTGAAAACACTGCGATATCTACTACTCCGACCACGTCTTGTTTTAAAAATGTTTGCTCAACTTAAGATTTTTCAAAATAAATATTCAATGAAATAGATGCTCAATCCGAAATGCTCATTCAACTTGAAGAGTTTTTCCTTAATAATTATAAGTACGGTGATCATAGAGTCAAAACCCAAAAACAGTACGTCAAGCCTTAAAAACACGGACATTAAGGCGAAAAACCACAGGGTGATCATAGACTCAAAACCCAAAAATAGTACGTTGAGCCTTAAGAACAAGGGCGTCAAGATGGAAAACTATAGGGTGACCATAGCGTCAAATCCCAAAACGAGACGTCGAGCCTTAAAAACAAGAACATTAAGGTGAAAAACCATAGGGTGATCATAGAGTCAAAACCAGGACACTAAGGTCAAAATCATAGACCATAGAGCCAAAACCCAAAAACAGGACGTCGAGGCTTAACAACCAAAACAATAAGGTCAAAACCATAGGAAGATCATGGAGTCAAAACACAAAAACAGGACGTCGAAGCTTAAAAAACCAGGTCAAAACCACAGATCGACCATTGATTCAAAATTATTAACTAATAATTATTATTCAATCGATTAATTATTATTCAAGAAGTCCGGTCATAAGACCATTGAAATACTAGATAGTTTTCCTTGAATCTTTTGTTCTTTGTTGGACGACTATCAGTGTAGTTAGAGAGCAACAAACTGAACATTTGCTGTTCAACTCCCAACCTCGTTTTCTTATTGCTTCCCATCACGTCTGATCATCTTTATATCAAGATATAATTTTCTTTTAGGTTTCATTCGCTCATGGCTTCTCTCCCATTGTTATGATCCTGGGTACGCCCTTAGCTCGGAGTTCAAACGTTTAAAAGATGTCCAAAATTTTGAAATTGGTGTAAAATGAGAATCGATAATTTAAATTTTGAATTGAGTCTAAAACTCCAAAACTTTTCTAGGTGTACCAACCTACTGACACATCCGAAAACGTGTAGGATTTTGTAAAATCGAACGGAGTTCAAGTTTTTCGATTTTGATCGTGGGTAAGCCCTTGGATCGGTGTTTAGAAGTTGAAAATATGTACGGAAATGTTTTGAAAAACAGGGCACTAAATAGGGGATATTAAACTGATTTAACACTTCTTAATAGGTAACATACAACTTCATTTTACAAAGAAATTTATTTTTTAATTTATGATCTTTTAATATTTCTTAATATGTCTCCTTATTTCTGGTCCGGACAACCCCCCCCCCCCCCCCCACGGCTGACTCCGCCACTGATACCACTCAACGATTAATTGAAGCGGAAATGTTACGTACTCACCTCTAATTAGCTTCTGACTTCCGAATAGCAAGTGTTATCCTCGTCAATTATTCACTCCTCGCCTAAAACCTTCGGAAACCGTTCAACATCATCCGCGAGCTCATCGGACGTCTGAGCTCTCGTCGTTGGCGCGCTCCGCTCAATCCATTAATACGCGTTATTCTACTTTTCGGGACCTCGAGAGGGGGATATCTGAAGGGCCCCGAGTTAGGTTCCACTCACTTCAAACCCACTAATCGTATTGTTTTGTTACTGACAACGGTTTAATCACCGAAACCAGCCTAACGCTGTACTCATGTTTTAGTGGAAATAGACAACTTTTCTTGTCTTCTCGCGGCCTCCAGTTTACCTTCACCTGAGGACTGTGCCTATTTTTCGTCTCGAGGATTCAGACTGCACAAGACCTTTCAATCCTCTCCCAAGTTGCCTGGGGATCATCCTTCCGATTACGTTAGTTTGTGTGATTTTCAACCTCCTCTTCTTCAGAAAGGGCTTTCGACTTCACCCTCACCCCATAACCTGTTGTCCACATCATCCGATTTCGACCTGTCAATCCTCTCCCAAGTTCCCTGGGGATCATCCTCCCGATCACGTTAGTTAGTGTGATTTTCAACCTCCTCTTCTTCCGGAAAGGGCTTTCGACTTCACCCTCACCCCATAACCTGTTGTCCACATCATCCGATTTCGACCTGTCAATCCTCTCCCAAGTTCCCTGGGGATCATCCTCCCGATCACGTTAGTTAGTGTGATTTTCAACCTCCTCTTCTTCCGGAAAGGGCTTTCGACTTCACCCTCACCCCATAACCTCTTGTCCACATCATCCGATTTCGACCTGTCAATCCTCTCCCAAGTTCCCTGGGGATCATCCTTCCGATTACGTTAGTTTGTGTGATTTTCAACCTCCTCTCCTTCAGAAAGGGCTTTCGACTTCACCCTCACCCTATAACCTCTTGTCCACATCACCCGATTTCGACCTGTCAATCCTCTCCCAAGTTCCCGGGGGATCATCCTCCCGATCACGTTAGTTAGTGTGATTTTCAACCTCCTCTTCTTCCGGAAAGGGCTTTCGACTTCACCCTCATCCCATAACCTCTTGTCCACATCATCCGATTTCGACCTGTCAATCCTCTCCCAAGTTCCCTGGGGATCATCCTCCCGATCACGTTAGTTAGTGTGATTTTCAACCTCCTCTTCTTCCGGAAAGGGCTTTCGACTTCACCCTCACCCCATAACCTGTTGTCCACATCATCCGATTTCGACCTGTCAATCCTCTCCCAAGTTCCCTGGGGATCATCCTCCCGATCACGTTAGTTAGTGTGATTTTCAACCTCCTCTTCTTCCAGAAAGGGCTTTCGACTTCACCCTCACCCCATAACCTCTTGTCCACATCATCCGATTTCGACCTGTCAATCCTCTCCCAAGTTCCCTGGGGATCATCCTCCCGATCACGTTAGTTAGTGTGATTTTCAACCTCTTCTTCCAGAAAGGGCTTTCGACTTCACCCTCACCTCATAACCTGTTGTCCACATCATCCGATTTCGATTCGCCTCGATAAACACCTCTTCGTCACCACGAAAACACCATTATTACTGTTTCAATTTCAAGTCGAATTAGTACCTTTTGGTTTATTATCTTCAATAATTAACCTTTGGAATCGGACCCCCTCCCCCTCAACATTTGAGAGATCCGTCCGTCCGCCCAGTTAGCGTTTAACAAAGTTTGGCACGATGGACTAAACCACAAGCTCCGAAGAATGAAGGAACATAAATCTAAATTTAGGATTTGATCGTTTAATAGATTCTTATTTGTACAATTTTTTCATTACCAGTAGTTGGTTCAAGTAGGTACTTGTGGTATAAATAAATACAAATGTGTCTTGAAAACAGTAGAAATGTCCCTCGTCGACGTTTCATTTGTCGCGTTTGCAACATCCGTCGTCCTTCGTGCAGCTGTCGGCCGCGGGCTGGTCCGACTTTTTGCATTTGCATTGTCCCGTTTTGCAATTGCAGCCTCCCGGCTTGCAACCTGGAAACACGGAAATGAAAATATCTCAATATCTGTCGAGGAAAAAACGTCTAAAACGAGAGACGTTTCGGGCCTCAATCCGAAGGTGGACAAACAGTTACTGTGAATTGGTGGGCATTTTGGAACGGACATAGTTTTACTTAGGGATTACTTTAATTTTCCGTGTTTTCTCTTGAAACAAAAGATACCATCATTGAGCTTGTCCATTAATGGACAAGCTCAATGATGGTATCTTTTGTTTCAAGAGAAAATTTTCATTTTTTCCTTGAAGTTAGAAAAAATATAATAATATTATGGTAACTCCCATGATTTTTTACGTAGATCTCAAGTCCAAAATCGAAAATCTCAATAAAATGTAGAAAGAGTTGAATTTTCCATATTTTGGTAATAAACCATTGGAATCTACCTAGAATTTTGTTTTGTAACCCCCTACCCCCCTCTCTCAAAATGTAAGGATTTACGTGTTACAATAAGTAGAATCAGAAATTCGTATTGAAAAAAATCCGTCCGTACGCTGTACGCAGCCTGCGTCACTTGACCCTATGGGATTACCGATTGACGTTTTTGCTAACTCGCTTCTAAGTTCTGTTAAGTAATTGGGGGGGTTTAAAGGTACCATTTTTCAGGTTTTAGCTTGTAACTCGAAAACGGTGCGTAGCAGTGAAACTGTTTTTCTGTACCAAATGAAAGCTTATTAAATTTGCTACAAGTTTGGTTGCATACATTTTTATTAAAAATGGACCGTTTTCGTGTTACCGGCTTCGGAAAGGTGGTAATTTTCCAAAAAATTGTTTTTCACTCATGTTTTTTGTATATTTTTGTCTTCTGGGTCGTCGATCGTTCATTTTAAAGGAGAATCATCAGGATAAATACTTGTACAACATTAAATTCCCTTCAAGAATACATATCATATGTTAATTTATGTCGAACATGTCGCAACTTACAGCACTTTTAAGATTCCAACGAAAAAATCTCGATTTCCCAAATAAATATGCACGAATACGGTCCATTTTTTCATAAAAAATATATCACCAAACTTGTTGAAAATTTAATAAGCTTTCATTTGGTACTGGACTATTCCAGGCTGAGCGGCCCCATGGGGAGATGGATCTCAATTGGCTCTATCGAAAACTCAGGGACCGCCACAGGTTTTACGCCTTGTTTCACGCTCATGTAGATGTTTCCGAGATGTGGCGACAAGAACATGGTCTTGAAAAGTGTCGTTCTCCATCCAATCTAGGCCCACGTGCCGAATTTCACACTTTTCAGTTCATTTTAAATGGGCGACGAGCTGCGGTCGTTCAACTCATATTGAAACGTAAATCCAAAAATTATTTTTTGAGAGTGTGCCTACTGAGAACAGTTGGACTTACAGTTGTTATCTTCACAGCACGGTTCTGGATCTGCCATCTTGTCGCCTTTGATTCACACAATTCACTGGTCGCCGACTGTTGTCACCTGCGAGTTTTTATGTCCTCAATTACTTTTATCTAATCCCCCCCCCCTTCACACAACCACCTCGTCGACCTTATCATTTCAACACTCGATCGGTAAATACGCCATAAAATTGATAAAAATACGCCGTTTGCTCGTTTATTTATTTTTTATACGTTAGTTTTATCGTTAGTTCAATTGAAAATGAAGTAGCGACTTCCCAATCTAATCTGCTTCGTTGGATTTGCGGTTTTCGCGCCTCTCCCATCGTGCCGCTCGTTTCGTTAAGGATTGCGCCACTTGTGAGTGCGTCAACTCAAACAAATCTGCCGCTCCCACAAGTCCGATTCGTACTCGTACCGATAAAGTAGTAGACGAACAAACATCATACCGACCCCCGAATTATAATTAACTCTTGACATTTATTCTGGCGACGAGGGCTAGGGTAGAAACTTGAGAGTGATATACCGGAGCCATTTTTTGGAATTTAGAAATCATATCTTACTGAAGACTCCAGTCCCAAGAAAATAACGAAGCGTGCTTGGACCCTTACTCCACCTTCTGTCCAAATGCAATCGCATGAGTGGATCTAATCGTTCAATGAACATAGAATTCCTGGTCCATATGTCATTCTTGTCTCTCATGTGTTACTTTATAATAAATAAAAAGTCGTAAAAGCGTAATAAAAAGGTTTTGGAGAATTGTAATTCATTGGAATAGAGCTCTCTTGGGCCTCCTCGATTATATTGAGCGGACCTGATTAATACCACGGGTAGGTACTTTGGTTAGGTCGCAACAATCTTTCTCATCAGTTCCGCAGTGTGAAGATTGGCCTGTACCACATAGGTAATTGTTATAATGGTTATTGAACACTCGATATCTGAAAACCCAGGGTTGTTATGTTCAAAACAGCTGGGCCAGTATGTACATTGAAACAACTGGCTGCCTCATGATCCACGCTCATGTTGACTTCATTTTCCTTTGGTTCTACTTTCGAACTCTCATTGTGTACGAACGGCTGGTCGTTCAACGCTCGGAGTGGTATTAAAAAATGCCTCCGAATCAAAATTTTGTCACATTATTATAGAATACTATACCGTTTCGTTTGAGTTTTCTGAGATAGGACGTTTCGGATTTTTCAAAACCTCATTTGACACCCCTCCTTATTGACCTAGACACTCCTCCCTATTGACCTAGACACTCCTCCCTATTGACCTAGACACCCCTCCCTATTGACCTAGACACTCCTCCCTATTGACCTAGACACCCCTCCCTATTGACCTAGACACTCCTCCCTATTGACCTAGACACCCCTACTTATTGACCTAGACATCCCTACCTATTGACCTAGACACCCCTCCCTATTGACCTAGACACCCCTCCCTATTGACCTAGACACTCCTCCCTATTGACCTAGACACCCCTACTTATTGACCTAGACACTCCTCCCTATTGACCTAGAAACCCCTACCTATTGACCTGGCGTAGCCAGGAATTTCGTTCGTATAGGTGGGGGGGGGGGGTCTGTATGTGTATGCCTCTATATGTCGGGGGGTCTCCGTTAAACCCCTCCATTGGACCTATCTCGTGTTATGAAATGTTTCAGGGATCATCCTCAGTCTGTTCCGAAATTTGTTCAATTTGATTTTCTGATTCTGCGCATCTTGAAACGAACACCCACCCAATTTTGATAAGCTTGTGTTGAAATTTGGTTCTTCTCTGTCGATTCATTATTGGAAATAATAAACCTGAAAATCCCCCCTTTTCGTCAGTAGGTTGGGTTAGAGTTGTCTGACCTGTCAAATTCTACTATGGCTGAACCACCAAACATGAGGAAATGTGCCTAGTGACAGCTGAAGGGATCCGGCAGTGGAAATAATCCATGACATTGGGTTGAAATAATCCATTGCATAAGTATAAGTAACAGGTGTTGGGCACATATCGAAAAGAATTTCGCAGTTTATTTTATTGAACAAAATAAATTTTTAACAACATACGGAAACCCAGTAGGCAACTCCTATTGCGAATAGGCTCATGCACACACTGAACAGTAACATAGAGGCGAATGTTCTACAACAATTTAACACTAAAATTGAGCAATAAATCGTTTTCATGGTGTAAGTGATGCCATTTGGACGTGGTATTTAATCGTAATATTAGAAAGGGGTATTTCTAATAGCGTTACGATTTCAATAACCGCGTATCTAGAGGGTTTTAATAGTCGTACCTTCAATAACACGCCTTCTCCGTGCATTTTTGTATTTAATAGAAATGATTAGTTCTATGATGAGTGTGGATGGGTGGTGAAATCCATCCCTATCATCAGGACATAATACAAGGTTGGTGTTGACGAGTATTGTATTGTTTACACTGAACAAGGCCGATATCTGGTGGCGAATCATGAGGGTGTAGTTGTGTGTCATGATTTTTGTTTGGTTCTTTGGTTTTTTCATCTATTCCTTGATGATCTGGTTGAAAGGAACTTTGAGGAAAGCGAGATTGAGGCGGGGCCTGATGACCTGGTCGAAGGTGTTCTCAGCGTAGTCGGACATGCCGGCGTAGATGTACTTCCAGTTGGCGTTCATAAGAGCGACCAGTAGGTTTGCTGTAAATAAAAATAAATAAAATGTTAGAATTCAGATTCTACGTGGTTGTATAGCCGTTGTGGTGGTTAATCTGATCTCCTACTATCACCTGCTCCAACAGTAATTTTCCCCTGTTTTCTCATTCCTACTGTGCCACCTGATTATTCTCAGACACTAAGGACCTACATATTGACTGGTGATGTGGAGCCAACAAAACTTACTGAGCTCGGGGTACTTGTCATTTGTCAAGGACATCTCGAAGTTTCCAACATCGGGAGTCATGGTCGCTCTGTCGATCGCCAAATGTTCGTCTCCGTTCTTCATCACGATGTGTCCGTACATCTTGAAGACTCCCTTTACGTCGCCTGGACAGAAACAGGACATTAATGACAACTGAGAATTGAATTCATCAGCATATGGAAATTGGTTTAATTAAGAAAATTTATGTTTTAAGTTATGGTAAATAGGAAGGTATATATGAAACGCCCGAGCCTGAGGACAGAACGAATTGCAATAGGCAGCATATTCTGGCCTCGCTCCTGCAATTGCAGGTTAACCACTAACGGAATGATGTAGGATCTATCACAATGACTGGTGATCCTCCAGAAAATTCTGTGAATTTGACATCTAAATCCACCTGGGCCACCCTATACACCTCGGTAACAATGACATGCAGGCAGAGGTACATAGCAGTATACAGATGCAGCTAAACAGTAAGGTGATATCCCGTGCCATCAAGATGCGCCTGTACAAGAACCTAATCAAGTCAGTCCTGAGCTATGGATCGGCATCTTGGACTCTTACCAGAGCCGTTGGAGAAGAGCTTTGAAAGAGAAGTGCTCAGACGAATTTCGGGAGCAGTATTCGATCCTGAGGAACTCACTTGGAGCTGTATGAGACTGGGAAGTCGAGAGGCTCAGATGGGATGGACACGTTGTCAGGATGAGCCCAGAAGTATGTGGCACAGGACGCACGCTCCGCTACTGGAAAGCTGAGGCCATCAATAGAACTTAATAAAGAATCCTCAAGGGAATCCTGACATATCCGATATTATCACCCTATCGAATTGAATGTTAAACTTCATTGGAGCCTTGAACACCACTATCAACTGCCTAAATGTGCAAGGCCAGAACAGTGAATCCTGATTTGGAGTGGGAAATGTCTCTTGATAGTTTTAGTAACCCTCGGATACGGTATGGGTTCCCAGCAGAGTGCTGACTCAGTTCTAGGCGTTCCTTCTTCAAGCTTCCAACTACCTGAAGTAGAGAAGGTGCCAGTTTGGAAAACCAAAACGTTCTGGTTCAACCCACCTTGGGCCTATTTTCCCTGCATCTTTCAAGTTCTTTTCTTACCATCTTTTAAATATTGAGTATTCTCTAGGACACGATGCTCAAGTACCATTAGCGAGTGTTTTCCCCGCGTAAGTACTTACTCAATGACATGTTGTATTCGCCCTTCACGACGATCGGCAACGAAGAGATGACGCCCTCTGCTGAGTATTTGCCCTCAGTGAAGATTTTCTTGTTGAAGAAGTCGAACTCCAGAGTCATGTTCTTGGGATCGGAGAATTTAGACCTATCACGAACAAATAAGACACAGTTATTGTGCTGTAAACCTTGAACTCAAATGCAGACTACCTGATTGTACGACATCAAGCCAAACCTGAGGTTTCTAACATTACTTCTTAATTACTGCCCTCCTGAATTAAAAACATACCTAACTTCCAGAATCTCCATTTTGGAGAGGCCGTAGGTGTTGACGTCCTCGAATTTGAAGCCGATTTTGAAGTTTTGTTCACGACCGACGCTCATTTCGAGTTCTTCAACATTCCACGGGTCCAGCGATCCGATACCCAACTGTCTGATTCCATCTGTAAAAAAAAAAAATCAAGTAGGTAATTTAATTAATGAACTACAATCAAAATAAAATTAACCGTGACTTAATTGTCTACTGAATTATACAAGATAATCAGGTGGTCGTTGCGATATCCCTACAGAACTGTGATATTACTCGGTAATCGGCGTGCTGGTAGTCGAAAACAGGATATTATTCGATTGACATCGAGGTAACGGCGTCTGCTAATAAGAACCTCACAGGTGATTACAGGAAAGTCGATTTCCAGGACACTGCGAAGGTTTCTCGAACAGAAGAGACCTGTCGCATTTAGTGACAAACTGTGCGTACGATGCTCGTGCCGCAAGTTTAATTTGATTTTCATGGTAATTTCTGCAGTCAATCCCATTTTAGGTCTGATTGCAACAAGGTTTCAACAGATACGATCAACGAATATGAGCCCTCGCTCTCCAACTAATTAAAATCCATTCGGGTTTCTCATCCTCCAGATTTTGTGGATGTTTTGTGGACGTCTCCAATGATGTTTATTTCGTCTCCTATCATTTCAGGTTCCATCACATCTCTGTCCAATTCAGATCCTTCAGTACAAATCGTTCGAAAAATAGGCATTTGGTTGGCAAACACGTTTGATTAGGTGAAGGATGCAGGATTTGATGCTCAAAAAATTGATTGACACTTGAAAGCTTTCAGGGGAGGGTTAGTTAATATTAGTCGATGTAGCTGATTAACATCTGAACTAATGTGGGGGTCGGCCTATGCACTGTTTACGGCTGAGCTCGTAACTTCAACTGCTCAATGTTTAACCCATCTACGAATTTTCAAACTCGATTTTCGAAGGTTTAAAACTGCTATTGGCTCTTGAGTGCTGGCTAGTCACATCTTTCTGATCCCAACAATATGCCAAAATCAAATTACAAACAAAAAGAAATGCATTTAGCTGATTTAGCAACAGGTCCACTAGTTTAATATCCGCCTTGTGGCTTATGCTTTTATCCTAATTCTTAATCATGAAGACATCCCAATCATTTCATATTTATTCTTCCAACGTCACGTTCTAAACTACAAACAACCCAATCAGTGACTGTGGGATTGTGCTTAATTAAGGGTATCCTGGCAAATTAGCTCAAAAAAGCGTAGTGCAAAATTTTTTTTTTATTCAAATAATCTTTCTAGTACAGCCAGAAACCTCTTGAAATGCGGATTTGACTCAGGAGGCCAACAATTCCATAGAAAAATGACTGAAGATGTGACTCTTATCTGCTACGGGGAAATGGAACAACTAGCTATTCAACATAATATGTCACATCTTTAGTCATTTTTCTGTGGAATTGTAGGCCTGCTGAGTCAAATCCGCATTTCAAAAGGTTTTTGGCTCTTCTGGATAGATTATTTGAATGAGGTAAAAATAAATAAATAAATAAAATTAAAATAACATTTCACTAGGCTTTTTGAGAAAATTTGCCAGGATTATAGAACACAACTAGTCCATGTGTAGATGATTGCAGGGGGTAGATACTCTCTACCCCTACAGGTCACCTCTTTCGATTACTGTATTTGAATTCACTGGCATTACGTGAATGCAAGTCGAAGCGCTTGCAGCCTTCTTGAGACGTATCCTTGATGGTATACAACGCTTGTTGTAGACTCCTCATGACGACACTGACGGCCTGCGGGCCAAGGTGGACCGGATCGAGCTCCCTATTATACGCAGGTACTCCCTACTGAGATTGCCCACCGAAGACGATTTTATCAATAGTCACTTGGTTAAAATTAACTGTCAGAAGTTGGGAGAGTGACTTGGTAGTATTCACAATTCCTAATTTGATGCTCTTCAAACGTGATAATATTGTTTTGACAGATTTGGCTTGTATTTATCTATATTTGTACATCGTTACTGTGATTTTAATTAACGAAGTTGCCCGTTAGTTGATTTTCAAGTTATCGAGTGAAAATATGAATAATTCTGTAATAAATGTGAAACCTCACAGCAGGCTGAGTAAGGTACGAGCAGGACTCGTACTTGGAACAGGTAAATGGCTTTTCCTATCATCAGTGTGAATAAATCGATTAAATTATTCAATGTGGAAGGGTGAACCATCGATTATACTCGTACCAAAAAATTCTCAATTTCAATTTTTGCCGTGTGTGTTGCCACATTTTTCCAAATTACATTTTTTCACTATCTGCATTTTTGAGATTTTTCTACGCAGGTACTCAACACTGTGCTATAAGCCACCTGAGACGATCAGTACTCACATGGTTAAAGTAACTGTCAGCGATCATCCCAAGTTTCTTAACCAGCGAGTTAACGTAGTTATTAAAAAAATTATTGATTTAATTCCGAGCGAAGTAAAAATTACAATCTCTTCGGTTAACCGGCAGAAATATGGGAAATTTTTGGTATTAGTAAACTCCATTATACAAGTCTCGATCATGACAGTTTTGGTAGATTTTGCTTTTTTTTAGTGTAAATTTGTTCATCTTTACAGGGCTTTAATGAAAGAAGTTGTTGTTTAATTGATTTCCAAGTAATCGAGTGAAAATATGAGTGATTCTGGAAGAAATGTCGAGGGTAAAGTGGCAACATGACATAACTAATTTTCTTGGGCATATTGAGTTAGAGGTTTGGCTAGTTTCCCCCAGGAAAACCGAATTTAAAACCGATTTAAATGGAATGATCTAGTCCTCCCTGTTCGTAAACTCGTATGCAATATTTTAATACTAATCAATAAGTAACTTTTATTCATTGAAGTTTGGAATAGAGAAGAAAATCAGACAATTGGTAAGCACTCACTTAGCTTAAAATTAGAGTTGGATGTCAGTACCTACCCCTGCACAACATGAGCCTATCTCAATTGAGATTTCAAACAACTTGGCTTATCTCAGCGAAAAAAAGGCTTATCTCCCTTAATTTTAGCAGAAGTCTAAGATGAAATTTGTAAAGTTTAGTTAGTCATTACAGCATTCAAAGTGACTTTTTATTGCATGTATAAGGGGAGAAATCAGTTTTTTGTGACTCCTGTAGAATCAGGGGTGAGTTAGGTCATGTTGCCACTTCACCCTCGATATGAAACTGAAGAGCGGGCTCAATCAGGTACCTACGTGCAATAGGTTAAGGGCCCTTTTCCGAGTAAGTATCAGTGTTTTTCGTCAGTCGAGTTCGTTTTCCGCCTGCTTTTGTCGACCAGCTTCAAACTTCAATATGCAAGTTTTTCTCTAAAATTAAAGTTTTGATGAATTTGGCTTTTATTGGTCAAAATTTGAACATCGTTACGGGGATTTGAATGAAAGAAGTTGTTGGTTGATTGATTTTCAAGTTATCGAGTGAAAATATGAGCGATTCTGGAAGAAATATGAAACTGCAAAACGATGCTCAGTCAGGGACCGTCGGACGGAGGTGAAAGTTGTCACTTTCCAATCAGTTGGTCAACGCCCGCGGTTGGAAGTCTCGAGCGAAGAAAGTTCACGTCGGGTGATCGCAAACGCTTGAATGGATTACAAAATAAATAAGTGCGACGGATTGCACGGTTGTTCTGCATAATATCGTCGTAAACGCTCATAACGCCGATTAAATAAAATAGTGGTTTTGGACTTGATTCCTCCAGTTTTACTAGATCACTAAACGAAATATACGAGTGCGTTGGACGCCTCACCACCTATCCCGGTTTGATTTTCGACATGTTTCTTGACTATTCACTATTGACGACTCAAGTGTAATTCAAATGAGATGTATAATTCAGATGATCTTTCCCTCTATTGATAACGTAAGCAAGGAGGTGTTTTAAACGGAGGGTTGAGATATACGAGTATTTACAACTACAAAACAAGGAGTTGAGTTGAGACACTTCCTTAAAATCGAGTATATTTTAGATTTCACCCCTGACCATTTAAACCTCTTTCAGGCCGAATTTCGAAACTTTGACACAAGCATCAGAAAGATGAGGTTGAAATAAGGAGGGAAATAACCCCATTTTCGACAATGTTGAAGTTAAGGCATTTTTCCTCAAAAGTGAACGTACCTATTTCAGATTTCACCCCTAATCATTTCAACCTCTTCTGGGCAAAATTTTGCAATTTTGACTCGACCGTCAGAAAAAGGAGGTTTACCTAAGAAACCCATTTTCGACAATGTTGACGTTGTGGCGCTTTTCACCCCTAACCCTCTCAACGTCTTCGGTGCCTAAATTGAAAATTTTAACTTGACCATAAAAAAGATGACATTGAAATAATAAGGTAAACGTAAAAACCCAATTTTTGACAATTTTGAATTTTCTTAACCATGTTAACCATATTTCGACCATATGTCGACCATATTTCAGATTTCACCACTAACCATTACAACCTATACCGGGTCGAATTTCGCAAATTTTACTCGATCATCAGAAAGGGGAGGTTTATATAAGGAGGGTTGCGTACAAAATCCATTTTGGACAATATTGAAGTTAGGACATTTTTCCTCCACACGGCAGAATAGTAAGAGGTTCAAAACAAATATTGAACCTTCTTTAAATCCCCCACCGCCCTGTCAGGCGTGGAATAGGTTAAGGGCCATTGTGGACAAATTTGCAGCGTTTTTGATATAATATAAGATTTCATGTACAGTCTCGTTCTTCGTTATTCCTCAGAATAAGGAAGAAAATATAGTGAGATCAATTAACATTCTTTCATTCTAAATATTAATGGGGAATCCAACATTTAAATATGAATGAGTTCAAGTCTTCACAATCTAACTCTTCACAATCTGGCTCTGATCAACCAGTATGAAGTCGATCTTGACACACTTCGCAATTCTCACAGTTGTGGAAATATGTAGGTGAGGTCAGTTTGACGGACCGCTATGACCTTCCACACTGTGACACGTGTATTTTGCGCAGGATATGTTCATTTAGCGGGTGAGTAGTGCGGGTACTTGATACCTTTGTGAACACAAATTGCTTGTTAAAGTCACTGTTACTAATGATACGCCTTTATCGGGCTCAAGGTGTTTGCGGTACGTGGGTTGAAGATAGTGTTGAATGTTGATTGTTAGTGATGATTCGTGGTCACTGAATACGCGGACGGCGTTTTCATGTGCTCGACTTGTCGATTTTATTTTGATCGATAACGGTAGAAGTTCCACAACGAACGCTACGAACAACTACTTTCTTTTGGTGCAAATTTCCACAAAATCCGCTTTTTTTCCGTTTCATTCGTTATTTTCGATCTTAATTTTGCCTCTAGTCTCTTCAACTCGCGCGGCCTCACGCCAAGGTGAGCGGGATTGGCGTGTGAATACCAATTCACGGACAACGCAGTTTTTCCTCCATAACGTTCGTGCTAATAACGTCCAACTACCTCGGTACATCTGCACGATTATCTGCATGTCATCGAGTAAAAATACCGGAAGAAGATCGTAACTTATTGATTACAGGCGAGGGTTATAAATAAAATTATCTTCAATTATTCCAGTCTGTGGGATTTCCTCCGATCGCTTCGACCTTGAGCGGTGTTTAGCAGTAACTTTACTGTAGACAGCCTCAAGTTGACAACGGACGCCTCCTCCCACGAAGATGAACATTGTTGTGACACAAACATTTTGAGGTAGAATGTGTTGCCAAATGGCGCAGTAGGGTGGAAATACTGTTACGAGAAACCCAATAACACCACCGTCGCACAGTGAGGCCAATGAAAAATCTATCTCGTCAAAAATCATAGCACCTTCACATGAGGAGTTTATTGGTTAAAACCATTCAGAAAATTTTTAAATAGCCTTTAAATAGGTTTAAACTGCTGTACATACAAGCAAATTCTAAAACTTGTCTGGACGCTCAAAACTGCTTGATGTTGGAGTATTTTGAGCAGCCCCGAATTTGTATGCCATACGTCAAGACTGGTTTTATAATTTGCTTGTTTGTACAGCAGTAACTTGTCATTATCCTTAGTTCTGAGTGCCTCCCCAGTAGCCAGTATATCTTTCTATATTTGATGTTGAGCTCGACGTTTCAATTTTTAAGTGCTCTTTCCATTTTAGTTTAGCATCTAGCGTCAGTAGTTGGGTGGGTTGGGGGGGGGGGGGGGGGGGCTAGCAGAGAGGGGTCTGTCTGGTTGGTCAGAAGGGGTTCTCCCTCTACAATTTTAAATAAATGACGGTGAAATTGCACATTATGTATTAGGCTGCTTAAATAGAAATTCAGCTTAATTACTTTGGTTAATATACTCGTACAGTACGAGTGTATCGGTCAATTACATAGGTTTTGCTATTTGTATCATACGATTGATTTGCACTTAGCTTGACATAAAAAAAAAATAGAATGGGAGGTTGAGCCCCTCTCCCCCCAAGCATTCGCTACAGTCTAGCGTCAACCTTAGATATTTAGCTGTGTTTGACTTCGGAGTTGATCATAATTGCCCACGGTCCATCTTTCAAATTATACAATAATTATTCACAATATGAATTATTCACGTATGCAGATTTGACTTCATTTAGTTTTATTCTCCACTGATTTGTTGACTTTATCAAGGTGATTTAGCAGTTTCTGAGCATCTTCTTCTGCTGTTTCCCTCGGCAGTGAATGCTGTAACATCAGCGGAAGTTGCTGTAACTCCACTTTCAGCAGTTGGCAAATCCCTTCTGCACATTAGGCATAGCACAGGTCCAAGGACACTCACTACCTTGTGGGAGCTCTGCACAAATATTCTTGAACCCAGAATACTTGACTTTCCTATTTCGTTAATAATCTGATGGATCTGGTCAATGGTTGAATGTTGTTCACCCCAAACTGGTGATCAGGGATCAGATTTTGCTCTTCTATATCGATCTTCAGCCTTTTCAACAGTAGTGATATCGCGGAAATAACGGACGATTTGGAGTAAAAAGTGATGGGGAACTTTAAGGACCTTCTCGACCTGTGCATTGTCGAGGAGCGTCGTCATTTAAATGGCATAATTTTTCACAATTCATGCTTTTCCATGTTTTTCTTTTAGTCAATAAAAATTACTGAGCTTCTCTACACATTTTGCTAAATTTGAGAATCAGCCAAATTCTTTTGAAATGTGTCCATTCAATCCTGACCACCCTGCATTTCATATTTCAGCAAAATTTGCAAATATTTAATATTATTACTCAAGTTGACCAAAAAACAACTCAATATCCGATCATTTAGTTTCGCAAAAAAAATCGAGTTTGTAGAACGACCAGAAACGCACGAAATTCGAAGTGTAATTGGCGTTTGATAAACCTGCCTCAGTATTCAGGGATTGAGGCGGCTCGATGGGATTTCAAAACGAGTTGGTTCTGTCGTAACACATTTGAGGTCTTCTATTCCAGTTCGCCCAGAACGGAGCGGGTCAACTCGATCGACAACAGCGCGATCAGACTACGAACGGAACGATTTACGATTATTATTGCGATCTTTTGATTGTAGGAGGTTTTTTTTAAGGGTGTTTGAGATGATTTTTACTGCTGGTAATGATGATATGAATTGCAGCAAATGGTTCGACCGTGGTAAATTAGAGTACTGCAGACAACGATACTTAACACTCATTTCTCAAGTGATGACATTTATATGGAGGAGCACAATGTGCATGTTGCATTACAGAGCGTGCTTCTCGCATGTTTCCCATTTTTTATTTATCTTGTTTGTTTCTAATTTATTCATAATAATTCTTAATAAATTTTATTCAGAATTCATTTTTGATTTGGATAAAACTGTTGGTGCTCCTAAATCAAAATTTTGCAGTCAAGTTAATTTTTGATTGTCAGATTAGTGGAATGCCTGGACACTGAACTAAGGCGAAAATCATGTTCAATCCTAAATCAATAAGTACGACATCAGATGTACTATAGATTCTATACTGTGATACATGGATAGTTCCACCCTAGGCCGATGTGGAGAGTTCCCCAGGGTACTGTTTTTGAACCTTTGCTGTTTGCCTGTTTGTCTTGTTATACTGTTGAGCTTGTCATCTCAATAGCAAACGTGTTCGTGATGATTCGCAGCAGGGTTGTCCATCTGGCGGCCGGCGGTGCTATTAGTTGTGGCCCGCGTAAGGTTTTACAAAAAGCAAATAATTTCTTTTATATTACATTTTCCATTTAAGTTTATAAAAAAATGTAGATGTTGAACAATAAAAGAAATAGTAAGTACCTACTCCTTTTTTGTTTTAATTATTTTTATACCGCACGTTATTTTGTTAGTACTCAAAATTATTATATTACGGCCCGCAACCGCATCAAATGTTTTAGTTTTGGCCCCTGAGGCCTTGTAATTTGGATTGGACACCCCTGATCTACAGGTTTAGACGTGGCTTGTTCGATTGGGAGGGTTCCTTAGTAACTCAGGTTAATGGTATTTGTCAGAATCCAAAGAAGACCCAGAGTATAATTGAATCTGTAAGGCGTTTTTCCACTGATTCTACCCCTTCATCCCTTCTCTGCCACAGACATCAGCCTGGGGGTTATGTTCAGTGAGTTCTTTCCTTGCTAATGCCCAGAATGTGTGCAGGAAGGTGTATGGAGCTCTCAGTGCGCTGAAGAGACTTATTAATCAGAAACTAATCGTGGCACTGATAACGCCCATTTCTACGTTCTGCGACTCTGTCTTAGCGACTTTCAATAGCCTTGTGGTTGACTATAACTCCTGCGCACGATATGCCTTCAATCTCAGAGCATTTGACCACCTATCGGATTTCAAAGCCAAATAGGCCACATAGGTACCCTGTTATCCTTCTGCAAATATGGGTTGTCTCTGATGGTGTACATAAAGCAGAAGTAAAATAACAGAATGGCCCTAAAAGGGCCTGAATAGGGCTGCAATGTTGGGAGGTAGTAGAGCAGAGCCTTCTCTACCACTTGCTAAAATGATAGCTTGATTCAAGCCGTTTAGAGCCTCGAGTCGCCCTACTGTTCTTTTCCCCCTACGAACTCAGGTCACATACGTACCAATCATGTGCAGTTAATGTCGGTATCGTAGCAGTACCTTCACTAGGGATGGGTCGAGAAACGAGAAACTAGTTTAAAAAACTAGTTTGAAAAAAATAACCGTTATAACCGTTTCTCAATTTGAAAGAAACTAGTTACAAAAAAACGGCAAAAGTAGGTAGGTGTTAGTTTTTGAATTGAACTATCGAAAACTTTGTCATCACATTCGTTATTCGTGGTTTGTTCCGAAGCATAAGTAGTTGATTATTAGGTAAATATGACTCGGAACAAACCACGAACAAATGCGCCGACAAAGTTTTCGTTTTTCCTATTACAGTTGAAAAATACAGTTTTTCGTTTTCTTTGTAACTACTAACAACATATTAGAACACCTGCTGTTTCACCCGTTTTTCATTAAGAAGAAATGAAACTAGTTTTTTCGACAGTTTGTTTTATATAATGAACGTTATTTTACGTTTTTCGAAAGTAACCGTTAATAACGGGTCAAGAAACAAGAAAAGAAACGGGTCAAGTAACCGTAAAGTAATAGGGACGGGTCAAGAAACAAGAAACTAGTTTTTTTGGGATGGGAGAAGAAACGAGAAACTAGTTTAAAGTAACTAGTTTGAAAAAAACGTCATAAGTTTGAAAAAAACTAGTTGAAAAAACGGCACACGTTATTTTCGAGAAACGTAAAAACTAGTTTTTTCGACAGTTATTATAACGAACGTTATTAAATAACTGTCGAAAAAACTAGTTTTTTTGACAGTTATTATAACGAACGTTATTAAATAACTGTCGAAAAAACTAGTTTTTTAACTAACTGTTTCACCTGCTGTTCCACCCGTTTTTCATTCAGAAGAAAAGAAACTAGTTTTTTTGTAACTAGTTTTTTTGACAGTTATTTTAATATAACGAACGTTATTTTACGTTTCTCGAAAATAACCGTTTTGCCCATCCCTAACCTTCACTGACCTGTGTTTTTAAAATTTGATGTTTCGATCCTACGCAACCAAAAAACGAAAATAATCGATTGTTCAAGGGACAGTAAATATCGTTTCTGAGGTGATTACGAAGGATCACTACTTGAAATAATAGCTCAGAATATAATTGAACAATTTTGTTAATTGTGATTGAGCTGAGATACGAGTGATTTCCCTGTGGTCTTTACGAAATAGGTCCGACCTACTCTCGGCGGACGTCTGTTTGTGGGTCAGCTTAGTGAAAGTAAAATCCCAGCCTGCTCTACAGCTATTGGCATTTTCCGTAGACTGATACGATCCAAGGAATTTTCATAGGGTAATCAGGACGTTGAGATCAATGTAGTTCAGTCGGTGCGCAGGTTCTTGACTCAATAACTAAACCTTAATATTATTAAGAACGGAACTGTTCTCCACTTGTCACGTCTACGGGTCATTAGCTCTTTCATTGTTTATTTTACAGTGTTTCAGTTGATTCGTGTGGACTTTTCTTGTCAAATCCTCTGAACAACACCACAATGTTCCGGAGAATTCCTAGTTGTTTCTATATTATTGAACATAGCAACATCTCGTCCTCGTCGCCAGTACGTTGTATATTTGACATGTATAATATATTATGTATAGAGTTGTTTAAGAAATCGGCGGACAGACTGGTCGAATTTCCTGCCGTTAAGTAACGACGCTCGAATGAATTGTGGTATAAAATATAAATATTTGATTTTTAATTATACACAATAATATTACATAGTAAAGAAATATTTGACACTTCTGGGTTTTATCGCCTAAAACGGAATTTTATTCATTCTCAAAACTGATGTTTACATCGCTGAATATCTCAGGAAGATGAATAATGTTTACAAACATTATTCATCTTCCTGAGATATTCAGCGCATATGCTATGTATACTCGCGCAATCAAAGTATGAAACATTGCCTACGTATTGTACACAATGCCTAACTGGGACTCAGGCAAAGTATGAAACCAACGTAAGTAATGTAATGAAAATTAGTAAGTAAGTAATAAAAATTTTGAAATTATTAATGCAGTAGTACTAAATCCTAATTTTAATTCCCATTTCCATTCTTTGTGGGCAAATGAGTCCCGTCTTAAAATCTTCTTATGCAGTCCCAACTGAACTCTTGAAAGTGTAACTGAACCAAAATTGAACATTTAAAAAATTAAACGACCAGTAATTTACGCTTTGCAGCTACAAAGGGATCCACAGCTTTTTGAGTCACACTTTACACCCTTATGATTGTACTGGCATTTCTTTCATTAAGGACACAGGACTCTCTTCAGCCATCTTGGATGCATCTGACAAAAAGAGCGGCTAGTACGCAAAGTGGAGAAGGCAGGGAGGCTTCAGACATTATTGAACCTGCACGATCCTGCACAGCAGTGCTTAATTTCATAATTGGTATACAATTGGTATACAATGCATTGGAGAAGTTCGAAATGAAATTTATTTCATACATTGTCTGTCTCTCTCAGCCATTTATACATCGCAATCTACTTTCTCTCTTCACGGTATCCACAGATCTCCTTCGGAGTTGAATTAAAGAAACGTAATTGATAAACTCGAATAGTTTTCTTCCGGTCATCTCGGACAGCCGGGGAAATCGAAAGCGGAAAGCGGTTGGTGTTCAGAACACCGAAACCTACTTTGGCGGAGCATGCGCATTACATTGGCGCCACGCTATAGGATTTTCTTTATTTTTAACCCCTTAGGGGAAGGACCTCTTCCTAGTTTCACTTTTCTATGAATAACAGTCTACACGGCTAATAACTGCCTTACGTGTCGTAGTTCGTAATAGTTCGAACTTCATGTTGTTTTTCCATTTCAAAATTCTTACATAAATTTCTTTGTCCAACCGCTTGAAAATAACCACTTACTTAGGCCTCCGTGTTAGGGGTAGGTACTAAATGAACTAAATCTAATTTTGGTAGGCACGCTGAAATTGATGTATAAATACATAAATTTACCATTGAAGTTATCAGGAGGTGGCGGGTCCTTAAGGTACTACGTCCTAGTCCAACCAAACTTGATGTATGGGACTTCAGGATGAGGCGAATGTGCTTGTCTCTTTGATTATATTTTTGTACCTCAAAAACTGCTAATCAAAGTATGGATTACTTAGAAGATGTTCAGACCCTTGTGAAGATACCAGGCTGTTTAAGACAGATGTTCTTTATTTCCAGCCCTCACGAGTAAAGTAACTGTGACTAGGTTCCATAAATCAGTGTATAAACCAAAGGAGATACAATTTCTACCAGGGCTCCAAACCGAAATGTTGTCAGGTTGCCATTTCCGAAAATTGTAATAGTGCCACCCAAATTTATGTATGAGGTTGGTAGTCAAAAACAACAGTTACTGCTAATCAAAGTACGACTTCCAATACGTGTCCAACCAAACGGGAACCAAAATGTTGTCTGTGATTAATAAGGTCCAAATTTGTAGTGACTTGCCCAATAACTTACGCGCAGCCCCTTCGCATCCTTCCTTTAAGAAGATAGGTAATCAATTTGTGTTATTAGCAGCAACACCTCCTCCATTAGAATAAATGTTTAATTTCTCAGTGATAGTTCAATTGCTTGTTAGTTAAAACGATCAGTGGTTAGATCTTGGGTTCAAGTCACAATTGGACAAATTAACCTCCTTTTCCTAATACTCGACTACACTTTGAATTGGTAAACTAATAAAATGTTATGCTGTATTATTTGTACGTACATCTATAATTTGCTTCTTGCGGCCTTATATATTTTATCTTCATTATTATCACTAAGTTTAGTGCAGATTGTGTACTACATCTATTTTTCATGAATGTAAAACATGTAAACTGGGTGTTTCCCGTAATAAACGTTTATTATTATTATTATTATCATAGACAATCAGTGGTTAGATCGTAGATAATTGTTCGTAATTATTCGTATTTGCAGGTTTTCGCTTCTGCACATTATTTCTCTCGCTTTAAGCCAAAATCCATTACCTCCTCGTACGAGCACACAACATAGCAGCTCATTCCTCCAATTATTTCTCATAGTTATAAGACTCCCGAGGGATTGTACAGAGAACAGTGATCTAAACAGAAGGGTGTTTTGTACAGAAGATAAAAACTTTTTATTTGGTTTTAAGAATCAAGAAAGAAGGGAAATTAAAGAAAAATGTTAAGGGGAGCTAGTGAAAGCAAGAGCGTCTCGAGGGGTCATGAGTTCGGATTGCATCCCCAAGGAGGATTTCTTTCGCGCAATTACTGAGCATCACCGAAATGGTTGGATACAAGAGTTCCACAGTTCTGGAAATGGGCGTTTTTATAAGTCTGTCCAGCTTGAACCCCCCCCCCCCCTTCCCCGAAGCCATGGTATGTTGGCGTTACGTCGAACCGCCGGGAAGTCAGTACGATCTGTCGATTAAGGAGCAACCACGGACTTTGCGATGCCTATAGGAATCACTTCTTTGGGGAGGAGCATTCGTCTTTGTGCACGAACTCTCAGCAGGAGGAGGGCACCTTGGAACACCTCCTCATGAACTATGAGACTTATGTGAACATAATCGATGATAAACACGAAACTGGGTAGATGTCGAATCAAAAGAAATGAAAATGATAATCCTCCCTTGGGGGTCCTCTTAACGTCCCTTGCCCGGAGGGTGCATTTGAGCTAGTTGACTCGAGAAATTTCCCCACTCAACCAGGAAAGTTGTCTATGAATACGAACTCGAAATCATCCCTCAAGGGTACCCTTGCGAACTGAGCACTATGAATAGGTTGAGGGATCGGTAAGTCCCCTTGGGGGTACCCTCTGCCCAACGTTTGGCCCCAAACGCCCAATGGGTACCCTTGGGTATGCCTTTATAAATACCGTTAAGGGTGCATCCACCCTCGAGGGGCATGTTGGAGGGTACCCTAAGCCCTATGAATTCCGCCCTTACTCTTCTGCGCGAAAGGATATGTTTAACGGCGTCGCTTCAGTAATGACATTACCATTCAATTATAGAGGACTGCTTAGCAATAAACTAGCATTACCTAGGTTTTACAGTTTTATTGCAACAATAAGTAAGGTAATTTGATGTGATGCAATATTTTCATAATTCTGTATATATCATGGCTGTATATACTTAGTATATTGCCAAATAAAAATTTAATTATTAAAAAAAAAAAAAAAATAAGTAAAGATTTATGGTGAATATGTGCGAACAAGTAATTTTATCGATTTGGGAAAATACAGTTTCAGGCTAAATTTTCACTGATCAATTCTTCCTACAAAATTTTGGTTTGGCACTAGGGAGATTGGAAATTTAACGATTTTTCCAATGGTGCCATCAATTTTGGATTTACAGTGTGAATTGAGGGAGTTATGGTCGCTTCAATGGCGTGAGGTCGGAAACGTGGAAAAAAAATCGTTAGGGGTAAAAAAGTCTGGAAAAGAAAAGGAATTATAGAAGAAAATTTGTATCAGATAAGGAGAGAAATACGAATTCTACAACGAATTTCCCCCCAAAAAACACCCAATAACATCTAATGTTAATGGGTATTTGGGGGGGGGGGGAATTCGTTGTAGAATTCGTATTTCTTTCCTTATCTGATACACCACAACTCTTGTCCGTTGGGTGTAATCCACTATTCACGTCCCTCGTTACTTAGTGCACCTACTACTCGTACTTGGCACTAGGTACAATAAATTTTATTTAAAAAAAAATAAATAAATAAAAACCTGTGGAACTCACCTTTGCTGATGTTCCTCAGAAGGTACTGAATCGAGTCTCGGAGGCAGCCGTCGACTTCGGAGTCTGACTTCGAGCACACGCTGGAGTACCAGGCTGGAAAAAGAAAGCAGTCGTCAGACTCGGTATTCAGAATTGGAAACTTAATTCAGTCCAATAAGAACTTCATGAGGAGGTCTCGTAAACGGTTTGCAACCTTTCGAAACGTGTATATTTCAAACTCAAACCGTTCAAGACCTGGTTTCAACACAAACCCTCAACTGGTTCTGGTCCAAGTTTGATAAAATCGTACTATTTGAAATTATACCACTCGTGTCTCCCTGTTTCATCAAGATTATTTTAAATTTTTATTTGATTTTAAATCGATTTAGTCTACAAATAGTGATGAACCGAAATAATTTTTATTTTCAATTGGTCAAAAACCAATTTTAACAATTAAGTTTGCCAACGAATTGTAGCAAGTTTTCGAAGTCCGACGATTTTGCTTTTGCAGTGGCTTCAAATTTTTTAGTTGGAGGAATTTCTCCGTTGTACAATTTCTTTGTTCTACTTATTCTGATATATTTTTGTATGCACAAATTTTGTACAGGTTGTGACGTGGATGTCACTCAGAGGATCTTTAGAGCTACCGCCCACTACCCCCCTCACCTACACTCCCGCGTCCCCTCTCCTTCAGAGAGACAGCAGAAGACAGATAGTTAGTTACTGTCGACGCATCGATGAAGATCCCCTCCCGTCCCCCTTATTATTAATTATTCTACTCGATTGTATGAATAAACCCCGTTTCCACCCCTTACTTCGTCGTAGTCTCTGACTTAACCTCATCAATCCTAGTACTAAAGGTACGTGGATGGTATTTCCATATCACAAGGTATACGTCTTTGTCTTACTTGGAGGTAAAAGTGAATAACTGATATTTTGTGATTTTGAGGTTTTTCGCTTTAAAAGTGCACCCTAACGTGATTTGTAAAGAGAAAACTTCTTCACATTTAGGTGCACTTTTAAAGCGAAAAACCTCAAAAACACAAAATGCCAATTATTCACTTTTACCTCTAAGCTGAAGAAGCCGACATTGTGGACGACCTTATGCTCTGCAGTAAGATGTTGTATGGCTTAACACTTGAATCTCTATCAAAACTCATTAACGACTTTGCTGAACGGAATGGCGAAGCAATTCCTGAAAATTGGGCCAATGGAAGAGTGGCTGCATGATGTCATGATTCGTCATTCGGGAAAGCTGACCCTTCAAAAACCCCAGCCAACAAGCATTGGAAGAGCCACTTGTTTTCATCGGCCTGTCGTTGGTGCTTTTTTCTTAATTTCTCAATTTTAGAACTAAGTCCAGACTTCTACATCGAATCTGTGAATTAGAACTGTGATTTCTTCCGTTATCCCTCGTGAAACGTGATCTCTTTTAAGAGATTTTAGAGAGTTAAAAACGAGTTTCAGAGTGTTTGAAGGTGCAATTTTAGCACAATGTGTTTCTCCAAAGGGACGAAAAAGATGTCACAAAATATTTTTTCATAATAAAAAGGTGTTTTAAATACTTGGTACTAGTACTTAACTTACTACTCGTACATGAATTAGGCACAAATTGTCACTGAAGCCTTCAAATAGGGTGGCTCCAGGCACAATCATAACCGGCTGATACCTTGTTCATACCTTGAGCCAGTTTGGATTGATCTTGAATAATTGAATTGGGGGCCGGAACAACGTTGTATAACCAAAAAACTAAATTTTCAGCATGCAATAAATGATTTATTATTATGTCTCTGTTGGTCAATTTTGTTTTTTTTTTAATGTTTTTCTAGTTACTTAGCATTAAGACTGCAGTACAAACTACTTACCTCTCAAATTCCAAGGAAATCAATTGATTTTAAGATACAACCATATTCCACCGAAAACTCACTTCTTCACATTTTGGGTATACAACGTTGTTTCAGCCACCCATTCAATTAGTGCAGCATCCAGGAAGGTGGTGATCAAAATATTTTAAAAATTGGGAATTGTGTGAGGACAAGGGGAATCTGTGGGGTACAGATCAAAAACAAAGAAATTGAACCATACTTAATTAGCTTCAGGAAAAAATATAAACCAAATAACGGCGACAAGGTACACGACTTTGCTAAATGTGGCTACATAATGAAGAATCCCAATTTTCATTCAACGTGAAAATTACTACAAATTGGAGGTAAAGTATTAAAGTTTTCCTTGTGGCCTTCACTGCTGTACTTTTTCTTCAGGGGCTCAACGGTGATCCTCGAGCTCATCTTAACGATTTGGACGGTTATGGGGTCATATTTACGTATTTACGACTTATTTATTACATTTTATTATCAGTATCCTTACGTAATACGACGCCATTCCTGAGAATAGCCGCTTGAGCTGCGGCAACAAGGAGGAGAAGACAAGCGAAGGAGCTCATATCGAAGAGACTTTACGTCAGACTGAGGAGACGATCCTGGTCTTATATAGTGGACCCCACCACACGATCCCTCACCGCGAAGACCTCAACCACCACCAAGAGCTCGATGGACTCTTCATCTGATGTTCACCACCCACCGTTGATCTGAGGTACCATCATCTGGTGAATTGTGACTGCTAACTACCGGAAAAACTAACGTTCATAATTGAAGAGCTTTCCTTCAAACGGGCTTATGAGTATCCATTTTTGACACTTTTTGTATTTTTCATGGAAAATGAATCTTTAGGATAAAACATAGCACCTCCTGAGTTGCTTTCCTTCCAAAACGGTTTCAATCCACCTCAAAAAGCTCGCTGAAAATCGTTTTATCGTCAAAATGGCCTGTATCCACCCCGTTATGTCCAATTAAATCTTTTTCATACAAGTGGCTTTCATCCATTTGATATTGGTATCTATGAATTTCATTCCACATCGAATGAATGGCCTTACATACATGTGTGTATCCAAATTGGTATTATACACTTCTATTATTGAATGTGATTCATTGCTCAACTGATAGATGGAAACACTAGGCAAGGCTTCAAATTGAACAATATAATAGTAAACAACCGAAACCACTACCTGTAGCATCGCCATAACTCTCGGGCTCCTGTGTTAATCACTGGGCATGTGTTGATCACTAATCAAGGTGAATCCGTGAACCCTGATGACCATTTATGACCGTATTCGTAAGGGACATTGGCTATTCTTTCAACTTCACGTTCATTGGGAAAGAAAAATCCTCAGTCACGCAGCATGGCTATAAGAGCGAGTTTTTGAAGAAATAACTGGTTTTATGTAAAATGTCTCCATTGAAGGACATGATGTCCTCGACGAACATCTCAAGTCTGAATCTGAGTCTCATTCTGATTTCACCGTCGTGTTCAGCGTAAAAAAAACCCCTTTAAAATGAGGTATCACTTGGCAGACTGTTTCATTTTGGGAATTTATGGGTAATTTTCCCCCCTAAAACTCCCCAAAACCCCCCTTAGAGTGGCCCGATTCTGCCCAACTACGATTGTAGCCTTTCGATTGCCAGGATGTGATATTTTTATTCATGAGCCCCGAACCAATTATTTTCAAAATGGTTAGTTTCGTATCCACGGTTTTTCATCAAACGGGCTTAAATCCAAATTGAGAATGATCGTATAACCTCCAAAATGTGAGGTAGATGTTTGAACATTAAATTTTAAAATTAAATGTTTAAACATAAATTTTATGGTATTTTTAACATTGCTATGTAGAAACTATAAGGAACATTTGGGAACCGCCTTTCCCCGTGTATGGCCGCCTCAATGTTGGCCTCAAATATTGGAGGGAGGAGGTTGTTGGAAGGTGGGATGAGGTTGTTGGAAGGAGGGATGAGGGTGGTGAAATGAGGGCGGTGGGATGTGGGATGAGGGCGGTGGGGTGTGGGATGAGGGTGGTGGGCTGAGGGCGGTGGGATGAGGGTGGTGGGGTGTGGCGAAGGGAGGGCGGTGGTGTAGGAGGTCTCCCCCCCCCCGCCCCTCAGAACAGACAATGAGGAACCCCAATATTTATGACTTTGTAGCATGGAAGTATGAATGAATTCCTTCCTCCTTGACTTTGTAGGGACCCAACCACCCTCCCCAATACCATTATCAGCTTGTTATTTTGTTATCGGCATGAGATCTCGTTATCGGCTTGAGATCTCGGTATCAGCTTGAGATCCCGCCATCAGCTTGAGATCCTGCCATTGGCTTGAGATGTTCTTATCTTGACATTCTCTTTAGATCTCGTCAACGGCTTGATCTACCGTCCACCATTGAGAACCAGAGTTGGGATTATTCGAATAAAAATTTAGTTGAACTAAAGTTGGAACTAAAAACTAATTAGTTTTTAGTTCCGAAATTGAAAATAAAAACTAAAGTAGTTTCATCTTTTATTCGTAGTTTTGGAACTAAAATGAAACTAAATTTTTTTCCTCGCGTGTTTAGCAAATTTTCGAAGAAAATTATTGTTCTCGGTCCAAAATTTTTAAAAACTCAAATTTTCGAAAAATGTTCATACCAAAATCCGTTTCAGACTATCCTGAATCCACTGCCAAAAATTATACCTATATATGTGTCATTCCAATTGCAATTCTGACTTCACCGTCGTGTTTAGAGTTGAAATGTCCAAAAGCTGAGGGGGGGGGGGGGTTCATCCAAAAAATGAAATTCTGACAAGTGACACCTCATTTTAAAGGTTTTTACACGCTGAATACGATAATGAAGTCAGAATTGCGATATACCTTATTTCGTTCTCAAACTTGAGTAGGTACTTTGAAGATGAAGAACGTATTATCTTGTCAGAATTTCATTTTTTGGGAGACCCCCCCCCCCCTCAGCTTTTGGACATTTCAACTCTAAACACGACGGTGAAGTCAGAATTGCAATTGGAATGACACATATATACCTATATATGTGTCATTCCAATTGCAATTCTGAGGTAAGTATAATTTTTGGCAGTGGATTCAGGATGGTCTGAAACGGATTTTGGTATGAAAACTTTTCGAAAATTCGAGTTTTTCAAAATTTTGGACCGAGAACAATAATTTTCAACAGTTCAAACTAAAACTAATTTAGTTCCAAAAGTTAGTTTCGAAGTTGCGAATAAAAACTAATAGTATCAGTTTTTAGTTCCAGTTCGGAACTAATTTAGTTTTAGTTTCAGAACTAATTTTTGCCCAACTCTGTTGAGAACAGCTGATTACAAAAAAAGCTCCGGCTTCCTCCGAGATGTCGAGGGTCACCTCTCATACTAGACGTGTAACGTGAAAATCATCTGCCGTTACCTGACTATCTCTAACTCTATCTCATTATCAAAATTTAATCTGTTTAAACAAACAGGTATTGTTTAAACAATTTTACAGACAAGAAACCGAGTGAATATTGCATTGTCATGTTCTGATGCACATTTAATATTTAAAAAAGTCACTAGCTCATCGGGAAGTTGAAAAAAAAACGTTGATCAAACTTGAACTGAAAGTTCAAAATTGCATCAATTGCATTACCCTATCCAAAATTAATAATTAATATTTTTAAAAAAAGTTAGTCGAAATAGTCGAATGGTCTGATTGAAGGTCCATTTCATCCCAAAAAAGTACCTCGATTCGATTCAAAATCAACTATTTTCGACGTGAATCCAAGTATTTTCGAATTCTGTTTTTGCGATGAGTCATTTCAACTCAATTATAACACTCTATCAAATGGTAAATGAATTTTTTTCGACTTTTTGGAGCTGCACATTGGTCTTGTCGAAGGTTCATTTCATCCCTAATGAATACCTCGATTCGATTAGAAACAAACTTTTTCGATGATGATGAACCAAAAGAACTTGATTGAGCAAAAATTACGATATACTCTCCTATGCCTCAGGTGTACGAGTAGGTATAAGAAATGGGAAGCTCCAAGGACTTGTTTAAAGTAAGCGATTTCACTCGGTTTATATTGAAATGATAAATAACTGTATGGGCATGTAGTAGTTGTTTTGGTTATTGCAAGTAACAAAAAAGTTCTGATTTAGATTCTGAAAAATCTTGGGGGAGTATCACTATACACCTTGCTTAGTGCATCTGCGTTAACGCATACCATACCATACTATGTCATGTGGAGGAATTTGAGGAGAAACATTCATAATCTGCACACAATTTATTCAAGTAAAATGATGATCCTAACACTCAATACTGTAACACTACATTTAAAATACTGTAACACTACACAAACGAACCCTTTTATCACAACGATTTCTTTATAACCTTCAGCATCGTCGAACATGATTAGGACTATTGATGCCCTCTCGATAATAACTGAGATATTGAAGTAATAAAGCCAGTTTCCACAATAAACGTTATTAATACATTGAATAATAATTGGGTATTATTGATATTTTTGTGAGTCATTAATTGTTTACTGGAAAATAGTTAGGAACTAAATTTACACAAATAGGTCACCAATTCAACCACTAATTTTCACAATTGGGCCATTAATTCTGGGGCTTTAAATTATAAATTTCATGTTAAATATAGTGTACTTGGTGATGAATTGACTAATATGAATTTATAAATTGAAATTGAATATGAGATTTGAGTACAAACTATTTAAATGTACATTCATATGGTATATATGTTGATTTACAAATACATAATACTAATTTTAAAACTTCAACCTTCAACCAGGATAATATCCTTACATATTATGTATGTGAACAATAAATTCATACTAATAAATTTATTATAAAAATCAGGTTGGGCTTCCCTGACTCCCAGCCTGCCCTGGTGGAAGGTCAAATGCGCCTATGAATCGATAAGATCACAGACATTTCGAGTTGCCACCTTTTCTCGTTCACTTGTAAACAGAGAAATACGCGAATATTCTCATTGAATCGACATCAAATAAGTTCCCACCAGTAGGTTCTGTTCTTGACAATATAAACTTCAAAACTTAGCCGCCAGGGGAGCTCCGGCGATGATTGTTGGAGCAGAGGGGAGGTTTCAAAGTCACCGTCCTGTTTGAGCTTGTTTCACATGGATCACAAGTCCGTTGTGCAATCTGACTGGTTGATAGCCAACGTGATAATGGCGGCTGTGGTTATACAAACGCACTGTGGATGTTATACACTAAGTAATACCCATGAAGACCCGCCATATTGTTGTTAAGAGTATTGTTTCACACGCTGGAATTTGTGGCACAGTGTTTTTTACACTGTTGTTGATTGTATATTTTATTAAAAAATTGAGTAAAACTGCACTTTAACGGCGTGAAAAAATTTATTGACAACAAATGGCACCAAACGCAAGGCAGCAGCATTTGATGAGCTGCCGTACCAAACTCTCCATGTGAACCAACTCCATCAGACTTCATCAAAATTTACACACTTTAGATGTTATTATTTTAGAATATAAGGGTGGCATCCAATGATAACCTCGTACCTCAATTTTTGACCATTTACTTTTTCTTACATTTCCTGAATGTATGTACATATCCTCCTATTTTTTTTCGACAATTTCGTTTTTGAGGAGTCAGCGAGGAATACAAGTATGTTCTGGGATAGATTTGCCATCGGGGTTGAATGGGTTAACAACGAGAACCTCATAGCTGGCAAATAGTCAGTTTTTTGGCTCTCCTTTAAAATTACCCATTTGTCGAGTTACGAGGCTATCATTGGATGACATAACAACCTCTTAATTTAATTTTATATTTTGCCTCGAGTTAGGCCATGAACCCATGAGTTAGGGCACTTTCCCCAACAACTGAAGGGCGTATGGCATTTGCACTAGTCAATGATTGCCCCAGTTGTACAGAATGAGTGTGGAGTACTGTGTAGGAGGTACCTAAGTGCCTGGTCTGATTTAAAGGTTACCTAAGTAAATGCTTCTATTAAATATTTAGGCTCTTGAGAAATCAAAAATAGGCACTGAGATGTAGGTGAAATTGAACGCTTCTAATTGTATAGTTTTACATAATTGTACCTATCAAAGGAGTTACAAGGAATCGCGCACACTATGAGGCAGATCATGATTTTCTGATGAATGAAAGAGTCAAATGAGAAGTTCCTTCAATTCAAGTTGGTGTTCTTTAAACCTTTATGATAACAGAAGAAAATAAATATGGAGTTTTTTGAGAATTAGCTCTAATAAATCAAACAAATGGCCTCACAAAGTTCATTTTTAGCAAATTTTATGGAGGTTTTCAAAATGTTGAGTACTTAGATGTTTTAGGCGCAGTCAATGATTACAAAAGCGAAGGATCGTATGAGAAAAGGTGGCAACCCTCCCAAGGAACTGGTTTCCACTGATAGTTCACTTGTCGAGTTGACGTCATTAATTCAGGGTGTCACCGATGACGACTAAGGGGAGACGATGTCGTAGAAAGGGACGTCCGCAGTCAACTCCTCGGCGTAGATTCGCATGATCCGGTCCATCGCGTCCTCGATGAGGGGCATCGCTTCTCCGTAGACGACTCGCCAGTAAGAGTTGGCCAGGGAGACCACCATTGTCGCTGGAACAGTTCGGTTATTCGAATTAGGGAAAATAATAATTGAAACGTAGTCAATATTTACACTATAAGCCGCAAAATATGTTTCTAAATTGAACAGATAGAATTTACAGATATTGTGTAGATGACTATGTGGATTAGAGATGGACGATGTGAGACTGCATCGTGTTCAATCCCCACACATATATTTCTGTTAGATTTCTCATTAGAGTGTTGGAAAAGATTGTCTCAACCGAGTGCCATTCTGGATTTACTGTAGAATGGTGATACTAGTTAGGAATAAGTGTCTTAGCCCCAATATTCTAAAGATCAGGAGGCTGTATTGGTGGCAGTATTGGCCAAAGGAGAGAGCATAAACAACATACAAGCCTTCCTTGTCTTTTAGGAATGAAGGGCATGAAGGAAGAGTGAGGAGCGCTGTGGCCAAATTCATTCATAGCACTGAGGTCAATCACATTAACAAAAGAGGTGCGAGAGTGGGGAGAGTGGTATAATCTAAGGGCGATGGTCAACAACGATTGAGTTTGTGGATGCTCCATGCTCCGCTAGTGCGAGTGTAAAATTGTTGAAACTTTAGGAACGTTGACATATACACTGGCATAGTCCTTATGTTTTTGATCCTGATCGGAAGAAGACAGCACAAAGCATGACTTGGAGAGGCCTTCAAGGCATTGGAAGAAAAGGCAATTCAGCAGGGCCTAGAAATCAATGATGGTAAGATTAAAGTGATGATGTCAAGAAACAAAAGCCTTGAGGAAGTGTACAGCATTCACAATCTGGAATTCACGATCCTGGACGCTGTACACTTCCTGAGGGCTTTTGTTTCTTGACATCATCACTTTCGTCTTGCCATCAATGACTTCTAGGCCTTTTCTTCCATTGCCTTGAAGGCCTCTCCAAGTCATGGTGTGTGCTGTCTTCTTCTGATCAGGATCAAAAACATTACTGAAAGACGCTCTAACAACGGCTGCCAGTGTGTCAACGTTCCTGACACATCAACAATTTTACACTGTCACAAGAGGAGCGAGGAGCTTCAACAGAATTATTTTGATCCGTCATTATTCCTGTTGTAGTTTACATGCTGTTATTTTACGAGTCCACAAGACCAGGCTCGTTGATTCTCCTTCTCCAATGATTATTATTGGTACTGCTCTTTCTCTTCTCAACAGTCCAACATAGTCGTTTGTCTATATCTAGATTCTTTCGCGGCATCTGAGTTCTCCTATGGTGTCGTCTGCGCAAGGTGAAATAAATATTTTGTCGACCATATAACTCTGTGTCGCCGCAAGATCAAATACACAACTATACTGGCGTTTGAACTACCTGGGTGAGTAAATGGCCAGATGTTGAGACCGTGCCACTGGTTAAACTTGTGTCCTCTATTCAGGGTGAGTAAATGGTGTGTCACATACCACCAGCTGGAATGCTCCTGGCCTCTTGCCATTCCAGTTGGTGGTAAGACATCCAAAATCACACCGGTTCGTCAGTTAGCCCCTATTTAATTATTATCGAGGGGAGAGACAATGGTGAGTGTATGGTAAGGAAATGTCTAGTTAGATAACTGTTTAATATCAAACATCCTTGTAAGTCATAATAAGTTAAGGTCAGAGATTGCAGTACGCTCTCTGTAACATGACATTGTATGACCTCCCGAATAATCTGTCATCCTCTTGACCTCAGATCAGACATAGATCAGTCGGTCGAAGAATTCAGAACAGAACAAGAGACCATCGCCCTGTCTGAGCCTTTGAACCTGTACTCTTGATGAATGGTTTCTGAGTTTCCCGAGTAACCCGGGGAAGTTAGGCAAGTACGCCCCTCCCAGAAGGATAGCCTGGTCTGCTTTCACAGACCTATCTCCAGAGGTAGAACCAAAAACACGAGACGCAAGGGAAACTCGGCCAACCATTACAATCCGGAGCTGGATCCTGGAACCAGTTCTGGCAGTCTGGTCAGCAATGGTGGAGTGAGTGCCTGCCACTACTGTTGCGAGGTGGGCATCCAAAATCCATTACAAACCCATATGAAATATGAATTTGCTCTCTGTGGATTCTCCAGGACATATACCTGGACATACGTGACATATATCCAGGGTGCCATAATATGACAATATATTATAATATATTGTCATATTATGGCACCCTGGATATATATAAATATTGATATAAGAAATATGGATATATATAAATATTGATATATTATAAATATTGTCTGAATTTCGAGCCGTTGCCTTTGGATGCCACTCCTTGTCACACGATGGAGCGATCTCGTTTCCAAGACTAAAGTTTGGAGCTCTCTTAGATTCGTATATATATGTGCCGTTAAGAGTAATAATTTCGATTATTGTATGACAATAAGCTCTTTTCCTCTCGTTCTTCTTCCTTCTTTTAGATCCCATTTCGTCGTTAGGTTAATCAATCACCTTAAATTAACGTCAGTACTCACTCAATTCTGGGAAGGGATCTTCTTCGTCCGACAAGCTGAGTTTCATGTTTGAGATTTGGGGTTTGAACGATGCTTTGTCCACCTGCAGGTACGTGTTGTTATCTCGCTCTACGACGTGACCCTTGATGAGGAGGGTGCCTTTCACCTCAACTAAGAACGAAGAAAAAAAAATGTAAGGACAACTGAATGGTTTTAAATCATCTTGAGATTGAATTGAGAAAAGTGGTCATTGAAGATTCCCTATTCATCATGGTGAAGATTCCCTATTCAACTTGGTGAAGATTCCCTATTTATCTTGGTGAAGATTCCCAATTCATCTTGTGAAGATTCCCTATTTAACTTGAATATAAGAATTCCAGTATAGACAATAATATGACCAAGCGAGCTTCATAAGCCTCCAAAAATGGATTTTCGTCCTCCAACCTTTTGGGCAATTTTTTGACAAAAGTTTTTCAAGTTCTTATAGTACAGTCTCAGTTCTGTTACAGTTCTTACTTATGGACACATTGAAGGATCCACGAGAGGCGACCGGCTCTTCGGCGTCCGCCCCTGAGAGGATGGCAGAGTAGTTGCCTTCCAAGAAGAGAAGAGGATTCCTCACGTCCACTTCCAGCCTCAGCGCAGACAAATCCTTCACGTTAGTTCTACAATAAAAACGGGCGTATATTTAGTCATCAGCAATTTATGTAGGTACATGTAGACGTACTAAGTAGACCTTAATGGCCGAGGTTTACAATTCGAGTCGACGTCATCATATTATTGAAGAGTAACATGTACGAGTAAATGTGGATCAGCTGTAGTCAGCTGAAGATAAGCCAAGCTGTAGCTATTCGACAGTTGAAATCCTACAGGGTTTCAAAAAACAAAAACAATTCAAAACATGTGACAACGAAATATTCAGCATGATACGTTTTGATTATCAAACAACTTTACTTCGAATCGAGATAGTCATTTAGGGCGAACTGGACCTTCAAGAAGAAGACCTCGATTCACCTCAAAAATGTCTAAAAAAAAAGA